>JALBCR010000247.1:0-607321 GCA_030710515.1 Abscondita cerata | reverse complement strand
GTTCCCATACTTTTTTCTCATAGACCACTTTAAACATTTTGCTGGATCTGGTGGACCCCTGCAGCTATTACATTTACTAACTACTTCCAAAACCCGAAAAAGTATATGTCTATGTAAATCTGTGTTGTGGCTATTTTCAATCAACTATGAGTTGAAAGTTTTCGAAAAAAAGGTGAGAATTTATATTGCTTTGATTATGCTGTGAGTATTGTCATTCAAGCTAAGTTTCAAAGCCAGTCTAAAAGCGTCTTCATCCAACAGTTGGATTCCTACTTTACTTTTTGTATTCTAAGATTGACTCACAGTACAAGAAACCAATAATCTCCCACTTCGGAGTGGTAAAAGTAAAATAAATATTTTCTTGTTTTGTAGCTATTTATTCAAACACAAAAATTACTACACTTTTAATTATGTTGTTATAACAGTCTTAGTAGAATCAAAATTTAACATCAAAACTAATGATTATTATTTTAAAAACAGTCGCAATATAATCAAACTTTACTATCTCAGATTACCATTGTAATCTGAGATAAAATTATAATTTTAAATGGGAGGGATGTACTTGGTGAATTGACAGCAAATTATCAATATTTGGCTTGAGTTTAGTTAAGTATAACCGTAAATCTCCTCGCTCTGTAATATTTAATCTGCTCCGTTTTTGTCAACAAGTTTGTTACGGCACTAAAACTGCGTTCGACAAGATATGACGAAGGAAACGCTATGAGAAATTTTGCACAATTCCCCACGTCCTGGATATTTTTCAGGTATTTGTGCCTGCAGCCAAAATGATTGATACCCTCTTTTGAATGCTACTTTGAGCTCCTCATTAGTGCTAAGCTCAGTAGCTCTTCTTGCAGTATCACATTTTCCACTTCAGTTTCATCATATGGATTTATTATCCATGGTGGTATATCCATCGACAGAATGTCTTCAAATCTGATTTTAAAATCATCATACAGGGCAATCAAATGTTGAACATACGTCTGAATATCTTCGTCGAGGCATTCTACCTGCGATAAATTTGGAAACTGGGAAAATTCACGTCGACCAATATTTTGCTTCATAAGTTTCAGTTTACCAAGAAAAGCTGAAATTTCACTCTTTGTTTTTATCAAATTGAGGCTGTCCCCTTGTAACTGTAGGTTGAGGTCATTCGAATTTTGAACAAATCTGTCAAATACGCAATGTCTGCTTTGAAATTCATGAGGTTTTCTTTTAAAACAGGATCTTTAGTGTTCAGAAACTCTAAAACAGAGTCGAAAGCAATAGAATCTTGATAGACATGCACCTTTCGACACCGCGTACTTCGGTTGTGCGCATCGTTGGGTCCTCTCTTTTCTTCGCAAAATTTTAAAAAAACCTTTATCTTCTTTTTTTTTTAACTGCATTAATCACAAATTGAAGCGCTTGGTGCAATCTATCACTCAATTTTTCGCTACTAGATGTTGTCGGTGGATGACACAGTGAATTGCAATTACCTCTGGTATAATCCTTTTAAGATGACTTATAAACCCACGATATCGCCCGACCATGGCAGGAGCTCCATCTGTTGCCACCGAAATAATGTTTGTGAATGCAATTGATTTTTCCGTAAAAAATCATTCAGAACATTAAAAATTGATTCACCTTTAGTGTCAGTCTTCAAAGTTTTTCGCGAATAGTAACTCTTCAAACATTTGTTCGCCTTTGATAAATCGAACATATGCCAATAATAATGCTTCATTGCCAGGTAAAGTTGACTCGTCCAGTTGAATAGAAAAAAGTTGTTTGCAGATAATTACACAAGAAACTTTCAACATCAGAGCTCATTTCATCAATACGTCTTTGTACAGTGTTGTTACTCAAAGGAATTCTTTTAAGTATGTCAAATGAAGATTTGTGCAGGACAGTTTTAAGACCTCTTCAACAGCAGGCAAAATTAACTCCTCTCAATGGTATGCGGTTTCCCAGATTTTGCTATAAGTAATGAGATATTGTAAGATGCCCGCAAGCCATCGTCGTTGCTTTCAGACGTTGAAGCGAACATACTATGCACAGTGGGTCTCTTTTCATACTTTTCCTTCAATGTTTGGAAATATTTCAAATCCTTACCTATTTTGTCAGGATGACACCTTCTTAGATGATCTTCCAGCTTCGATGGTTTCATAGAGTCATTGCTCAAGACTTTGTTGCATAAAAGACACATGGGCAATCGCTTGTCTGTATTTGATGGAAGAAAACCAAATTTCAAATATTCAACACTGTACTGTCGACACTTCTTCTTAGATTCAGCCATGTTTCGTATCAATAACTTACCTGTAAATATGAAAAAAATGTTTGTTAAGTAATCTTAAAATGATTTAACAAACATAATAGAAGTGGCTTTTAAGATACAAGTTGCTAACAAATAGATAGGTAGGTACTTACTTTTCCAACACTGGCAAACAATAATATCAATTCACTTTAATTTTCAAAAGTCGGAAAACTACTTCCATCACTGGTGAACACTTATATAGGTACACTTTCTTTTTGAAATTCCGGAAACAACTGAGTAATGTTTATCATTCGCATTCGTATTTATATTAAAGAAAAATCCAACAAGTTCATGCAAGTTCAGACACGACTTTAGGCGGGCGGCGCGGCATCGGCGAATCTGGACACGCTCTTTCTGAATATGGAATATGCAAGTTCTTACAAAAACAATTGCTGAGCTTCTTATAATATTGTCTTCCTATATTCATAGGAGAAGTCAAGCTTCTTATAATATTGTCTGCCTGTATATATTATTGTCTCCCTTATTCATAGGAGAAGTCAAGTCAGGTCACCTAATACATTTTATAGACCCCCGTTAACGAGTTGTGGACCCCCATTTTTTTTCCACGCAAGCGTAGACCTATCGGACTCCCGTGGACCCCCTGGGGGTCCACCTGGACCACTTTGGGAATCTAGGATGCTATACGATCACAGAAGGCGCAAATGTCATATTTGCAGAACTTAGTTTTAGTTTGACAGGTGTGTGGTTTGTAGGTCTTTGTTCAGTTTTTGTTTGAAAGTTTCTCATCGATAAAAAACGGTAAGTAACTTGTTTATTTTTTATAATTGTAATCTTTCATATGTAACATTTAGATTCTAACTTTGAAATTTACGGAAATTATAATTGCTGCGCCCAAAACATGACTTTGATTGCATGTTCCCTATAGGGAAAATTAGAGAAGAATGTGTCACACTAAAAAGTGCTCCCTTCTTTAGAACTTACATTTCTAAAATGGATGTTCAAACTTTTATGGAAAAAGAAGTGCTGGTGGTGCTGTGATGCAGGTGAAGGAAATTCTTCTGACAGTGAGGATTCAGTGTTATCAGATGATGCCGACGGTCAAGGTAATATTCACTGATTTTTATTATTTCTTTAGTACCTACTACAAATTTTATTATGTTAGACCTTATTGAACGTGTAGGTGACGTAGGAATACCTGATGGCTCAGATAGCGAAGATGAGCTTTCCCTTGCCCAAATACAAGAATGCATCATGTATGAAAAGAAAAAAGTGCCATTGAATAATAATAATAATAAGTTTATTTTGAAAATTACAAGATATACACAAAGAAGTCTAAATTTACTACATCTGATCCAGAGTCCAGAGTCCACGAAGTTTAGCGGAGATGAAAGTTTACCAGCTGATATTCTTGCGCTATCAACTAACTATAAGTTATTCAGATATTTTTTTACCGACAAATTTTTTCAAACAATTGTAGAGCAAACGATGCTGTACAGTACACAACAACGTCCTCAAAAGCCTTTGATCACATCCACTGACGAAAAGGTTTTGAAGTTTTATTATGGATGTCTCGTATTCGACATCCAAATACACGAAAATACTGGGCACCTGACACACGGATTTCACAAGTGGCCGATCTAATGCCCGTAAATAGATTCGTGAAAATCAAAAATGTCCTTCATTTTACCAATAATTTGACTTGAAAGATAAAACTGATAAAGTGTATCTTGTGACGAACAAATTGTTTCTTTCAAGGGTAGAATTTCGTTGAAGACTTATAATCCAAAAAAACCCCGTAAGTGGGGGTATAAAATTTGGGTACTATTAGGTGTAAGCGGTTTTTCTTACAATTTCGAACTGTACACTTCAAATGCGGTGAAGAAATCTGCAAATAAACCAGTCTTGGGAAGTGCCAGAAATGTTGTCGTAGATTGTGTAGATGTTTTCCAGAAAATAGATTTTACAAGGTATACTTTGATAATTATTTCTGTGGAATACCGTTGTTGGCTTATTTACATAAAAGAGGTATATGTTGTGTTGCGACGGTTTGAGCAAATCGCTTATATGGGTGTAAGTTTCCGACAGAAGAGGAGATGAGACGAGAAGGAAGAGGTACAATCCGTCAGATGGTAGCATTATATAATGGAGTTGAAATAAACGCTTTTCAATGGTTCGATAACAAAATTGTTAGTCTTGCAAGCACGTTTTGTGGCACACACCCCTTGCATAATGTCAAACGGTTCTTTAGAAGTGAACGATCGACTAAAGAAATTAAGTGCCCTGATGTAATCCAACAATATAATCATCAAATAGGGGGAGTAGATCTTTTAGATTCTATTTTGGGGATGTATCAAATTCGTGTTCGTAGTAAAAAATGGTATCACCGTTTGACGTAGTAGTTGTAAATTCATGGTTACTTCACAGAAGAATTCAGCGGCAGTTGGAAAATACTAATTATGTTCCATTACTGAATTCAAACTCAACTTGCAAAAAGTCTCTGTCATGTAGGTATAAACAACAGAAAAAGGGGTAGAACCAGTAAGGACATAATAAGGCTAAAGAAACGGAACTGTAAGGAGCCAAGGCCCACTACTGATATCCAAAAAGATGCGTCGCAACACTGGCCTCGGTACACAATTGTTTGCAAAAAATTAACTGTAAGGGCAAAAGTAGAGTAATGTGCGAAAAATGTAAAGTTCATCTATGTTTTTACCAAGACAAAATTGTTTTGTTAATTTTCATGTGTCCCAATAATTTTGATTTATACTTTAATTTTTGTTGTTTATATACATAATGTTCCCAAATAGGCCTTTAAGAAATTTTGGAAAATAAAGATAATAAAATAGAATGTTGAATTTTTTTCAATTTTCCCGAAATGAGTATATAAAACTGAAGCTGCATGCAAATATTTAACTAAATCTGGACCAAAAAATAATTCATGCAATAGAGGGTTAAACCCAAATAGCGATCGGTGCCGACCAACAGCACCAACCGAACGGTGCGTTCACAAAAACGTTCACGAACAGACATAAACGCCCACGAACATGCACGATGGTATCATACCCACCCGATCATCACTAACACACACAACCATATGGGAAAGCTCAAACATGCACCCAGTTTAAATTTTACCGCCAAATTTCCAAACACTCGAATACACACGCACGCACACGAACATTAACAAATTTCAAATTGTGGCTGAAAATTTGGTGCAACTTCGGCATTGGAAGAAAGAACGTATAAAATGAATATTTTGTAAATTCGTCAAGAATGTGTTATAAATATTACGACTTTTATAAAACTCGGACTAGTGGTTTTCCTTATATTGTATTTACATACGGACGGTTTGCTTTATAACGTGCTAACTCTAATTTATTGGAAGAAGGAAAAAAGGGACGTTCAAATTTTTGATTTGGAAACCGTCGCATAACACCATATCTTAAAGAAGTGGAGTAAAGTCATCATTATCATCATCATCAAACAGCCCTTTCTTGTATCCACTGCTGGATATAGGCCTCCTTAATCTCTTCCATGTGCTTCGATCCTGCGCCGCCTGCATCCAGTTTCCTGGCAACGCTTTAGGTCATCGGTCCATCTCGTTGGAGGGCGTCCCTATTTCGATACGCTTCCTGTCTTGGTCTCCATTCCAATATTCGCTTGGTCCATCTGTTATCTGTCAGTCTGGCGACATGCCCTGCCCAGTTCCATTTGAGTGTGGTTATTCTCTCTATTGCATAAATGGAGTAAAAATACCCAGCTGTAATCTGTAATCTCTGTATAATACAATGAAAGATAGACGTTAAGGTGGATTTTCATCGAACATTTATAGCTATATTTTAAAAGGCCTGTTTACAACGCATTGTATCTGAATTTGTCGGATCATATAAAAATAATATTAACGTATTCTAATTTATTATAAGTAGAATGATTTTAAAATATAAATTCTTATTGAAATGGATCATTGGACGGTTTGAATGTGTACATGCACTTGATAGAATGAAAATCCTCTGAAATGGTTACTAATTCTTTACAGTGTCTAAATAGTCTGTGTACATTTAAATTAATGATTCATAAATATGCAAATACGTTTACTATGTAAATTAGATTTAAAGAAGCTGTTACACTGCTGTATCTACTGATTACCAATAAAGATAATTTCGCTAACAAAATTAATCATTGTTGTCCTTTCTCATTCTCCTTTTCTCATTTATTTACGTCAAAAATTAAAAGAAAGTTATTCAAATTAATGCTTATCATACTCTCAAGGAATTTTACCAAAAAGTTTAAACTGCAACAAATGCGGTTCAGCAATATTTTGCTAAGTAATTTTTAATTTTAACTGTTATTTGCCAGAAACATACTTATTTACCCTAAACAAGTAGTGATAAGTTAGTGCAAATAGATTATATTTGTTTAGTAGAAGTTTCTGAAAGTTGACCAATAATAATTCCGCTACCATTGACTTACTTATCTTTATATGAATAACTACTGAAATGTACGCCTCCGAAACAAGAATAATTTGCAATTACTTTTATGTTATGCAAATAAAATCCCATCAATTTCAAATTTTATACACTGAAAGAGACGTAAAAACCACATTAATTTAAAAATTTATCCGTAGTACATATAACTTTAATGCATATCTTTATATGTAAAAAAAATTATATATTTATTTCAAATCGATTTTTAGCTGATTTTAGTTATAAAAAGAAAAGTCTTTTGATGAATAATGCTTTACTTGTAGTAATAATTTTGCTAAATCTAAGACACTTTAGCTTGTAGTAAAATAATAATTAATGTTTGTACACAACCAAGTTCATGTTGTTAATTTCCTCGACGGCAATGTGTCATTGTGGCGTAGTTTCCGTCTCGGCTGCTTTATCAATGCGTTTGTAGCAATAAATAAAGTTAATACTGAAATTGTCTTTAGAAGTTCACTTAAAACTCCATTATGTCTATGCAGCATACTGAAAATATGCTTAGTCGAAGTTGAAACTCTACTCCCATAAAACAAACATATGACTTGCAAGGAGTTGGATAAGACTTTGGCGAATTTGTATATTAAAAATTAAAGTTCGCAGAGCTTACAAAGCTTCTTGGAAGTTCGCGATGTGTTTAAGTTATCGGATTTCATACACTCGAAACACGCTCAGAAAGTAATTGCAAATTCATAATTTTAATTAATCTACAAAAAAATTCTTGGTAAGAGGATTATAAAGAACCGTCACCTTTGACCTCGGCTTCTAATTTTAACTACTTAATTAAAATTTGAATAATAATTAGATTCGACAATTTGTCTGCTATAGGCTAGTGACAAACTGTCTTAATTGAAAAAGTTTATATGTGCCCATGTCTTAGATTACTTTCGTCATAAATACGTTTGAAAGAACTCTCCAATCGATAGATTTGGTGCATTGCCAATTTCCGATCGTGTGTGAATTACGATTTTGCGTCAAAAATTGTACGTATATTCATCAACATTGCTACCGATATTTAATGACTGTTTTCGAAACGAAAGTAATTTTCGAATGTGTTTCTGAATACTTGATACAAGTTGTAGTAAATGTGATGAGTGCAATAAGCGTACACTTGAAATGCATTTAGACATGAAATAGTAATTTGTGAACCAAGGCTGTAATAGTTATTTCTCCACGACCAATAGTCGAAAATAGAAATTCTGAAATCATTTTCAATGATAGAAAAAAAAATTCTAGCCCATGAGATAAAATATTTATTCTAAAGCACTTGCTTCTTATGGGTTTGGCATGTATTTTTATTCAATAACAAGAGACAGAATAAATATTCTGTAATTAGATCAACGAAATAATTAGGTAGTCATGATTTTCTGAACTGTCAGTGTCAAATGTAAAAACAATGTTTTAGATGTTTTGAGGCAAGTATTAGTTTAAATATTATAAAATGAATACAAAATTGAGTGAATTATATATGGTCGTGCAGAAAACATGGTCTGTTACTCGATTAGAATGAAAATTCGATCTACACGTGGTTCCTCGCGCTAGTTAACGCTCGCGCTCGGAATTTTCATTCTAATCTTGTTACAGAATCTAGTATTATGTAACAAGTCCAAAATCTACGTTTTTATGGACGAGTTGCATACAAGATTTTATGGACAAACGATATGATTTTACTCAAACAAATATGAACTGTAGAAAGGATTTCTTATAACGTATATCTAGTTTTACTCTTAAAATCCACACATTTATTCTGACATTCACGTTTGGCATTGACATTCGTCCATTAAGTAACAAAAAAAGACTAATCCATAAAAAAGCACATTATAGTCAAAACAGCACGAAATTGGCCGATTGAGTATAAAGTAGTATTTTTCGGTTGATTGTTGTTGTTAGTAACATTTATTGCTAAGAATGTCAATAATATCCATCTGTCACTTTTTGAAAATCGGGCAAATTGCTATTGTGATTTTAACAAAGGGGCCGTTTACTTTTTTTGACAGTTTAGCTAAGGCCACAAACGTAATAATTATGTCTTTTTAAAATGAGCACATAAAAAAGTTTTAAAAATTTATCTACATATAAGAGTGACCACTAAAGTCTGCATCTGCATATGAGATTTTTTTTATTAAGAACTGTATTCGAGTTCTGACTTTGTTACAGTTTGTTGCGGGGTAATAATAGAGCAAATATTTATAACAGCTTTGGAGCACTTACACATAGCTCGTTTCGTAGAGAAGGCTGTGTTAAATAGTTAAAAGTAATGAAGTTAAATGGCACCACCCACGTAATTGTAGTAATTGGTCTCAAACAGTAGGAATTTAAAATACAAATGAACAAACTGTCAACTCGAAAAACATATAATTCATAAAACTTTCCATTTTTAACATACACATACAAAAACAAGCAGTAAATTTTGAAGAGGATATTTCAGATAAAATAGTTAAGAATCCGGATGAATATCGTCAAAATTTATAATACGGCTCTGGCTGCATATGTAACAGCTGTAGATCACACGACTAAATTCAAACAGCGTTTTAATTGTCGTTTCAACAGAAATTAAGAAAAAAATTGATTAAAAATAAATTACGTCTCTAATTATGCATTGCTAAGACGTATACTCATTTAATTTGAGGCAAAACAAACATGTAGTAATTTAAGTAAAATGTGTATCTTACGACATCTCGTGTATAAGAGGGACACGTGTGAATAGTATAAACTAAGAAAAATGCCAACAGTTAACTGTAACACACGTGTGTTTTAAGCATTAAAGTTATCGCTTAGATAGCGCTGTGCCCTTTAACACTCACATGTCGTACAGTTAACTGTTGGCATTTTTCTTAGTTTATGCAGTAATTTGTCAGATCACATTATAGTTTACAACTAGCAAAGTTAGCATGCCACGCACGAACAATAATTGGCCTCAGCACTTACATTAACATTCATCAGTTGACTAATCAATATAAATGCAGACTACATGGAATTCGTAAAATGAATCGAGAGTAGGTGTGCACTCGCACAAGTCACAACATATTAATAAGAGATCTGCACATATAGTCGTATAAACTGATATGAAAAGAATACTAATAGTTATCTCGCACATGCATGCAATCGTATTTATGTAAGTGAACAAACATCTTAAACTGAAGCACTTATCTGGGATTACGACGAGGTGATAGTTCGTTATATTCTCAGAGTGAATTCCAATTTGACAAAAACCGGACTGAGAGAAAGAGAGAGAAGGGGGGTAGCCTTACTGGTGTTAACCTGGTTCCACTAATACCAAAATCAAAAAGTGATCTATTTGAATTTAATAGCAGCGGCTTAGATATTCGCCTATGTGCAATAATTCAAATTTACACAGTAGCAGCAGCATCGATGTACAGAAAAGTCATTGACTGTACTGGGGAAATTGGTCAAGTATTAATTTGCCCCCAGGTGGTGGTTCTAGAAGGGTACAAAATGGCGGTTACCCTTTTCTTTTTGGAAAATGCTTTACTTACAGCAATCAACGGTGTTTAAAAAGTGAACAAAATTTTGCGCCCAAGCTATTTCACCACAATGGCATTGTGCCATATGTAAAATAAGTTGTCAAACGCAAAGCGCAAAAAGGTACTGAAAGCGAGTTTACTAGAAGAACCAAACACCCTCACAACTTTGGCATAAATTTCTGCTTGGATCAAAATAAAAATTGACCGATAGATAGTAGTCACATAATACGCCAAACATGGCGGTTTACTATTTATTTGTATTTTATCGAAATATTAATATTACCTGTGTTATGTAAAGACCTTTTTAATGTATTTTTGACCCAACTTCATTTTAAATTTTAATAACATCAAATAATAAAGAATTGGATAAGACAAATTTTTATACATTTTAGTTAATAAAAAGTTATTAGACAAAGTTTTTCTAAATGCAATTTTTGTCAATTTGCAAATTTTAACAGTTTAAGAATATTATCCATTACATCAATAATTTATTTTTTTTTTAATTGAAATAATTTGTAGAAATCTGTTGTATATCAGATACCGGCTATGAACTCTTTAACATTGCAAAAAAAGCTAAGCGCAATATAACAAAATAATACATTATAATAATATTTCATCACCAAATAACTTAAATAATACGAATACATGCATTATATTGTCATTCTAACAATAATAATAGTAACACAATGTACAAATCGTGCCAATAAAATTAGAAGATTATCAGTGATTTATAAGATTCACTGTTTAGAATGTAGCAGATTCGATATTGGCCAAACAAAACAAAAACTAATTAATTGAATAAAAACCAAAAATAAAAATAGGAAAAAAGTGACAATACATTATAATACATTGCTCATTGACAGGCCATAGATTTGATATTATTTTTGTTAAGTATATAATATATGAAAAATAATTTAAAATAAACAATCAAAACTTCTACACATATAGGGTGGGTTTTTAGTACGTAGACGGAGGATTGTTCCTGAACTGTTAAAGATATTACAACTAACTTTGGTAAGGTAATACCTAGTTATTAGACTTACAATTTAAAAATTTTGATGCATACCGGGTGATTCGCAAAAAAATTCTGACTCAAAGTTTTTGGTTTTTTAATGGAACACCTCGAATATTTTTTCAAATATTGATTCTTCATGACATTAACAAGCAAAATATCATACGGTTTTAGGTGCTTAAATGAAACCGTTCTGGAAACATCGTGTCTTCAATGTCGAAATCGAGTAAACTTAGAAACCACGGTGCTATGGCTGTAATCAGTGCCGTAACGAGAGCGTGGCAAAAGAGGCGCCCGCCACGGGCGCATCAAAATTGGGGCGCAAAATACTGATACACAGAATGGAAATATTTTAGGATTCATAAATCAGTTAATACAGTAAAATGGTAAAATACCTTTAATGTGATCACGGATTATGTTATCAGTCGGTTATTGTTATCATTTTGGCTGGGAACCGGATAATGTGATCAAAAGTCGGTTATTGTTTTCACTTTCCAGGAATTTCGAACACAACAATCTCTTTTTCTAAGTAAATTTATGGTTAAATGTCAGTTTAGAAAACATGCCTCTTTATTTTAATCCCTATACAAAACTAACGTCGGACTAACGGTTATTGTTTTCGGTTTCAAAGAATAACAAACATAGTAATATCTTATATTTTTTTTCACGGAGTGTTTTTGTAAATGTGGACTTTTACTTTTGTGTATTTAAATTTATGTTTAGTTTATTTTGTTGCTCGTACAATGAAAAAGTACCTACGTAAACTGCCAAAAATTATAAAAGAAAGCTACTGCAAATTAAGATTTTATAAAATTTTGATTTTTCTCTAGCTCTCTTATTGTTATCAGTCGGTTAATGCTATCAAAATGTACCTAGTCCAAAGTGCTCAACATTAAGCGGATTTTAGGTACCTATAGGCAAAGCAAACAAAAGTCTGTAAATATGCTCGAGAATTTTTGTAACAGAAAGCATAAAAGCGTAGGCACTAATATTTTAATCCGATGTCTGTCTATTATTTGTTTTGGCTTAGCCTGCTGTCCCGTTATAAAGTAATAAATTTCTTAAAATTATGTTCATTGAGGAAATCTTTACTGCCCCTATTATTGAAAGTGTACGTTGTTAGAAGGTCGTTTAACAGATTTTCTTAAATAGTGTCCAGTATTGAGTGGTTCTCGGTATAGGAACAATAAAAATAAATTTACAAAATCACTTTTTGTTACAAAAGTACTGGCAAAGAAGTACGGGATATGTGTCATCGTATCCGACTCGATTTCAATTAAAAACTGTAATCAACCGATTCTGCAATACGGTTAACGGAATCTGTACTGTGCAGTGTGTGTGTAGCCGTGTAGGAAACGCGGTCGCGGTGTAGTTTAGTTCTCAATTCGTTATTGTTCCTGGATTAAAAAATCAGCTTTTGTTGGAAATTTTATTAATTGTAGTAAGTAAAAGTGTGAAGAATTATATTAATAAAAACACAAATCTTAACGTGTTTTCAGTTTTCCGAATAAAATGCCACCAAAAAACCTTCAGGTGCACAGTTTAAAAAAATAAGAGAGCAGAAAATTCACAATATAAAGAAAAGCATAACTCCGATCAATATTTTTCTTACACAGTCTTCTACACTTCCTCTACCGTCAGGGGTAACGAGTCTGCCTTCTACATCAAATAATCATGTTTTTGTGAAATTGAACAGAAGAAAAAGCCCAATTATTAGTCACCCAGACAAGGAAAACGAGAAGCAATGTATTTCTAACAGTGCTAATGATAACTACACGATTGATGTTCCTTTTAGAAAAGACTGGTGATAACACAAAAATATACGATTTCAACGATCCCACAACATGGCATTTAACTAATAGTACCATACAAATATTTGTTCAACATGGACCAGAGTTGTGTGATAATTTAAGTGTTTATCCTGAGACTGAAAATAGACATTTTGATAAGAAATGGTTTGTAAAAATCATGTCAAACGGGGAACAAGTGCTGAGGAACTGGTTAATATATTGCAAGCGAAAGGATGCACTGTTCTGTTTCCCATGTATTATTTTTGGAAGAACCATAATGTATGGACCACTGCAGGGTTTCGAGACTGGCAGCATTTAAATCCCATATTACCACGTCATGAAAATTCATTGCATCATAAAAAGTTATGTAGAATGGAAAACTTTTGAATTAAGAATTAAGAAAGGAGGATTTATAGACGACCAATTACAAGCAGAAATTTTAAAAGAAAAAGAAAAGTGGAGGCACATTTTAAAAGTTATTTTGATGCCATTCTACACTGCGTTAAAAATAATGATGCCTTAAGAGGTACAACTGAAATAATTGGTCATCCCGACTGTGGAAAATTTCTGAACACCATAGAATTAATTAGTCATTACGATCCTATTATTGCGCAACATATTGAAAACCATAAGAAAAATCAAGTAAATTATTTCTCTCCTACGATACAAAACGATATAATTAATATAGTTGCTTCTAAAATTAGAAAACATATTATTTCAAATATTCAAAGAGCGAAATATTTTTCCATTTTATTCGATAGTACATCAGACACATCCCACCAGGAACAGTTGACGCAAATATTGCGCTTCGTCCACATTGATCCCAACTCAAATAAGTGTAGAATTGAAGAAAATTTTATAGACTTCATTGCGGCACGTGAAAAAACTGGCGAAGCACTTGCAAATGATATAGAAAAGAAGTTATCAGTAGATGGGTTGAATATTGAAAATATAAGAGGACAATCGTATGATAACGGAGCAGGTAAATACAAGGGAGTGCAAGCCAGAATATTACGTCTAAATAATATAGCGAGATTTGTTCCATGCACCGCTCACAGCCTCAATTTAATAGGCGTTCATGCTGCCCAGTCATCTATACAAATGAAGTCATGTTTTGACACAATCCAACAATTGTTTAACTTTTGTAAGTTCGACAAGTAGATCTTTAAAGGACAAAATATCTGTTCGTCTTAAAGGTTTAATGACACGAGGTGGTCCGCAAAAGCTAACGCGGTTAAAGCTTTACGAAGTCAAATGCCGTCAATAATAGATCTCCTCAATGAAATGTGTGATGGACAAAGACAAGTTACAGCAGATTCTGTAGCAAATGCTAAAATTTTGCTCAAATTTTTGAAAATTTAGAAGATATGGACGCCTTTCAAATTGCCAAAAATTATGAACTCTCGTTACAAAACACTTACCCGAACCTGGACATAGCACATGAGGATTTTTCTAACAATACCTGTAACAACAGCTTCATGCGAACGTTCGTTTAGCAAGTTGAAAATTGTGAAATCGTACCTTCGTTCTTCTATTGGACAAGAGCGATTAACAAATATTTCTATAATATCGATTGAAAAAGATATTGCAAAAACATTAAATTATGACGATATAATAGATGTGTTTGCAAATGAAAAAGCCAGGAAAATTAGTTTATAAAATAATATGTTTCTTATTGTTCTTATTTTTGAGTTATAGATTATTGATCCAAACCTATAAATACATTATTATATGCGTGTTGAACATTTTTTTATTTATTTTTTACTTTTGTCGTTAGTGGATTGTGAGAGAGGGCGCTATTTAGATACATGCCACAGGCGCTACATACCAACGTTACGGCACTGGCTGTAATTAAAATTTTTGAAATCTAGTTGCGCCATCGACCTTTGATATTATTCGACTTACAAAGAGTTTTTCAAAGAGCGTAATTGACTGGCAAACAACGCATTTTTTTGAGCTTCACCAAACAAAAATATCATGTCAACCATTTCTTCTTTACAAAAATTCATTTTGACCATAATTTGAAACAGAATAATCAACAGTAACAAAAATTCACAGAATACGAAACCCAAAAAGCAGCAAATTATTTGACAAACATCAAACAATATTGATACAATTGTTTCTAGTATATTGCAATATTGGAATATGTGATTATTTTTTTTATTTTTTAGAATATTGTCACAAAGTATTATATGACTATGAAACCTTGTTTGTTTTTTTATCTATTTCTCACAGGAATTCAATTTTCAAAAAATATACACGGTGTTCCATTTGAAAAAACCGAGAATAATTAGATTTCGCGTAAAAGCAATCACCCTGCAAAGCATTACGCTTTTTTAAAAAGTTTGGTACGTATTTCGTAAGTCAAATATTATTGAAGGTCGGTGGCACAACTAGATTTCAAAAATCCTAATTAAAGTCATAGCACCGCGGTTCCAAAATTAACTCGATTTCGACATTAAAAGGACGATATCTCCAGAACGGATTCATTTAAGTACTTAAAACCTTAAAATATTTTGTTTGTAAATGTCACAAAAAATCAATTTTTGAAAAAATATTTACAGTGTTCCATGTAAAAAAACACAACTTTAGATCAGAATTTTTTTGCAAATCACCCTGTATACACCTAAATATTTTTAAAATGTAGATATTAGATTTCCAAAGTTTGCTGTGATATCTCTAATAGCTCAGGAGCAATCCTCCGTTCACTCACTAAACACCCTCCCTGTATACCCAAATTTCCAAGCTACCAATCTTCTGTCTAATTTCTTTTGGGATACTTTGTATTTTTGAAAAGTAGAAGTATTATGTAGTATATCTGATGTTTTTTTTATTTACTTGGTGTAATATATTTTGTTGAATTGGAAAGTACGTTTTAAGTTATCAAACCATACATTTGGGTTTTCCGTTGAGTTTGAAATAAACCATTATACTAGTAGTATGGTATTAGTTATTTAAATAATCTAAGTATAAATTCTAAATATAAATAAATTAAATTAAATAAGAACTGTTTTACAAGTGGCGACGAGGATGGCGAAACAACAAATAGAAAATGCAGAAAGTGCGGAGTGAGGAAAGATCTCCATTCGAGCTCCAATTCTAAGACATTTACAAGAATTTGACCTATATAAATTGATATTTAATCTGTGTTTACCAGACACACCAGATAGCACCGATTTCAATAAATGATTAAAAATGATGACTGATCTTTTCAAACCGAAAGATACTGTGTTTGTGTAGAGATATAAATTTTATAAATCCTCAAAACTGATAATGAGTCTGCAAAGAATGGGCAACTCGAGTGCGGTTGCCTGCGGCTCATTGTAAATTTTTGCGCACTGAATTGGATAATGTTTTGCGTGATCAATTTGTAATGGGATTTACAATAAGTTCAGTATTAGAGAAACTGCTAGAAAAACCGAAAAAAGACAACATTTCAAGTAATGGTTGGTGCTTCGACGTTGAAGGTGGAAGCCATGCAAGATCCTTTACGTTTCGCAGTAGTCAAAGCTGAACCCGTTCTGCATCATGTAGCAACCTCATCAAAGAAGTTTATAGTAATATTTTTTTATTTTTTAAATATTTTTTTTTAAAAAAAAACGGAAAAGAAAATTCCATCAAAGCTCTATGTGTGTAAGGTAAAATAATCACTTAAGTAAAAGTGTTATTTTAAAAACGGCAATTGTTTAAGGTATGCGGTAATAAGCGTCATATTGCATGTGTAAATTCGCAAAAATAAGGACGCTAATTGTAAACAAAATC
Source organism: Abscondita cerata (assembly GCA_030710515.1). Lineage (NCBI taxonomy): Eukaryota > Metazoa > Arthropoda > Insecta > Coleoptera > Lampyridae > Abscondita > Abscondita cerata. The sequence goes on along the minus strand of JALBCR010000247.1, from coordinate 590,540 downwards.
AATTCTTATCAAATAAAAAATTATTTAATACTAATTTAAGGTTAATACTTTTATTTTACCTAAAGCTTTCTTTAATGATTTTTTACTAGTACGTACTGCTTTCGGAGAAACGCAAATTCTACCTTTAGCATGCCTTGTTGTTTTGATGATATTATTAAATGTAACATTTGTACATTTTAACCCCCGTACACTAATTTTGTTAATGTGACACAAATATATTTTTTTAATGGTGATTTGAATACCCACTAAAACTGCAAAATATTAATTTTATTGAATTCACATTGATGCATTTAAAGGTACCAAAAAGAAGATTAAATATTTCAAATAATTTGAGTATGCTTGCATTTACTTCATCTTTCGGCAACTTTTAGAGAAACTTACAATTTAATTTAAAAAACAAATTCAATAATAATAGTAATAATAGTAACGATTGCAAAATGCAAATAAAAAGAATATTTACGTACAGTTCACTAATTCATAATAATAAACCCAGATATTTGCTCGGTACACGTCAGAGCATTAAAAACATTGTTGCTTATGAATCACCTGTTTCCATTCCTGTATCAAAGCGTCTTAGATGTTTATCAGAATTCGTAAATTACAAGAACTTCTAAGCAAGAACAGGTTACCAGATTTTGCTTTATGCTTAGAAAGAAATATGATTTAATTGAAATTTACTTAAAAACAAAAAATAATATCAATAATACCTCCAATGTTCAAATTAATAATTGGTTTTACGTGTTTTTTCGGAAAATGAATTACAGAACTAGTTAAAAATGAAAATTCAGCAACACTTACTACTACTTGAAGAGATGACCAATCTGTCTTGTGAATATTGTAAAAAATTAAACTATTAGTAGGTACGTTGCCTAAAATGGCTACCTACTACGCCATATTGCATAAAAAATTTAAGCCGACTTATTACAAATTAAAACTTATTGTATAACTAAAATTTATTATTAAACTCTGTGGTACTTACTTGGGTTCCATTTAGGGGATGATTTCGGTGAATATACTAACACTGAAATTTCAAAAAATCACAAAGCACTAAAACACTTGTTAAGTCGCGACTGTTTCCCGATTCGGCCCGATTAATACTAAAGAATAGTCATCTAATATGATTCATTTAATATAAATTTCAAAGCCATCTTTTTTAATGCAAATTGAAATTATCTACTATTGTTGATTATTTTTATCTAACCAAGTTTATTATATGAATGATTTTAGGTTAAATTTAAATTTTTAAAAAATTTACGAAAGCACAACAAACCTAAAAAAAGCACAAAAACTTTAGGTGCGCATAACGCTTCTTATCAATTTTAAAAATATACCAATTGGGTATAATAAATATTTAACAATTTTTATGTTTATTGAACAATGAAAGTACCATTGAGAAAACAAAATTTTGGACACTATTGAAAGTTAAATGAGCATAACTACTTTAATTTTGTACTCTATTTTTGTTAAATCTAAATAATTCACGAAGAACAGGTTACTAATGTTTAACCGTTGAGTGGAAAATATTTGTTTAACGTAGTTATGCTCATTTAACTTTCAACAGTGTCCAAATTTTGTTTTCTCAACGTAAATATTAAAGTTTTAACATTGATTATAAAGTTACTAAAGATCTGCAACGCATATGGGGAAAATGTAACGTACAATTTCACCGATTTGTAGATGGCTCCACCGTCGATTTTCAGCGAAATATTTTTAGTTGCTTTCTTGCGTTTGTTGAATTAGCGTCATCGTGGAACCGCTCCTAGTTTGTACGTGGGTCTGGAAGTTATTGTGATTTGTTGTGACAATGGCTAAGTGCACATACGTGCATTGTTAAATTTCTAATAAAAGATGTACACCGCGGCAGCGAGTGGCAAAAAAATTGTGGGAACATTGTTATTGCTCTTGAAGATATTGACGCTTTAGGAAATAAGTTAATTTGTAAAGAACATTTTTTAAGGTCAGACATAATTATAAACAATTACATAAAAATGCAGTGCTGGCAAAATTCGAAAAAGAAAGTACTTATAAAGCAAAATAATATTATTTTTATTTTCTACTGAAATAGTTTTGTGTATTAACTTATCTTTCTACAGTTTTTTTTTAATTTCAAATTGATAAGATAAAGAATTATGCACTTGTTTGAAGTGATTCACATAAATTCGTCGCATGTTTTATTAACTTTATTCCGTTTAAAAATTGATCGCATATAACTTATGATTTTTAATTTATTCAATTGTAAGTTTTTGCGCAAAAACAAAAATACAAAACAAATTTAATAGCTCATTAACAACTTATTTGTTGTTTGATTACAATGTACTAAAAGTTCCGTGTAAATAATAAATATTAAAATTTTGAGAAGAATATTTAAAATTAAATACAATTGACTTAGCATATCTTTTATCAGTGAATTTATGTTATTTTTCTTCTTAGAATTAACTTGGAAGTCCTTCTCGATTCAAAAGAAAAACTCAGCAGATTCATCTTTTCCAACTTGGTTCGAAGCAAATAAATTGTTAATCTAAATAATAACCACAATTACATGAAAATACATAAAAATGATGTTTTTTATCATAAGTTGTATTTAATTTAATTTTTGGGTGTATTTAACTGATTGACCTCAAATTGGTCGTGTTTAACTAAAAATCCTATTTTCGAAAAAAAATTGTCCAGGAGAAGATGTAACTAGTTTTCGGGTGATTATAAATTTAACTTTTTTAATGTGTGAGATTTAACAAATTTTGAATTAATTTGATCTGTTGTATAACATTTATTAGTAAATGAGTTTTGACGGTGGAATTTGTAGTTTATTTATAGTTGGGTCGCGAAGTAAGTTTTATTTTTATGAAGGTGGTTGTCCCATAAGGAGATATTAACATTAAGTTGGTCTTAAATAACTTTTACTCAATGTTTTAAAGTGGAAGTTAAAAATAAAATAAATAATTGTATTAATGAATGGATAAAAAATTGCACAACTATTTTTAGTTTTTTTTGACATGGTTGAAATTTCTTTACTATTTGAACGGAATTTAATAAATGTCAATATAAACAATTTTGAGAGTTTTAGCTTTTAGGGCATCGTAACAAATTAAAAATGATGTTTTCAATTCGTTCTTGTAAAAATTATGAGGAGTTTTACTCGTAAGTAAAAAGTCCAATATACACAAGTATTTATTAAAATTTGCTGAATTTAAAAAAATTCTATTTAAATCAAAGCCCAATTTCTCGTCACAAAGCAAGTAATATCTACTCTGTTGTTTAAACGTTTCTAAAATTTTCAAACGATCAATAGACTGAGTTATTTAATTAAGTTGTTTAAATTGTGCCGCTTGGGGAAAAAATTGTATTCACACCTTAGTAAGCCTTGAGAAATTACAACTTTGCCAGCGGTCTATAAGGAGAACTTTCTTACCTTGGTTTGAAATATACTATTTTACAAAAATTAATAATTTTTTTATTTGAGTTCATTCTTCTACTATTATTCTTAAAAAGAATAAGGATCTACAGTGACAATTGTGTGAGCAGCGACAGTGAAATAGAAGAAACACGAACGATATGGGCCAGGGTATAAAAAATAGATCAATAGAAGGAACGCAGATATTGGAGAGAAGGGTCTATTAGCTTTTACTTCGTATAAAGAAATAGCATTCTGAAGTCTCCTGGAAATATTACTATTAAATAAATAAATAACCACGACCAACTTGAACAACATAGTATTAATCCTTCTTTATTCACGAAATTAATCGCTTTCTTGAAACAGAAAAACGTTAGGTATCGTCCAAAAAAATCTAGGGTGTTCAACAGAAAAGATATTGTAAAATTCTAAAATAAAACTTCCGGCGAAATTTATTTACTAGTGAAAGTAAACAAAAATTTTTGTCAACACTAATATCTAAATCAAATATTAATTTTTTTAGATAGTAGTGGTGCGTAAATTAAGTCGTAAGAATAGAAATTATCTGGATAATACCATCAACAATTGGGCAATTTTTAAAACTTGACTAGGCACAAATTCAGAAGATCCTCAACTACCTTCTTAGCTGACAAAGAGGCAAATATACTTCATATTAAAAGACAAGGTAGGTTTAAATCCACAACAATAGCAGAACGGTTCTAGAGGATAATTTACAAAAGCTAATCACTTGTGCCAACCTAATTTTACACTGTGATCGGGCACAAAAAATCGACGTACAGAATCTTTGTGTGACACAAGATGTTAACTCAATACAATCGAAGATTATTTATATTCATGAACCTGCTGCGGAAATTCAGACGGGTAGTAGTAGTGTTACATACCCTTTTCCGATTAGTTTCAATTTTTCTGTTAACTGAACGTTTTATATTCTTATTAATAAATAATTGAATGTTATTAAAATTGTAGATATTTTCTTTTTAGAACTATTTTGAACCGTTCTACACCTGTTCTGATTCAGAACGATTGATATCCGGAAAACATTCTTGAACAGCTCTATAAAACAGGGGCGTGAATTTGAATTTGAAATCAAATGCATTTGAAAAAAAAATTGAATTGTATCCCTGCAAATTTTTTATATGTTGGTCATTGTAAGTTAGATTTTATAACCCTGCCAACAAGTTGCCACAAAGTTCTGTCCGGGGCGGCAATTTTTATTCTAAGTGTAAAAATTGAGCAAATACATAGACATTCTCAATAATGGGATTGTACCCCCGCAGATTTTGTATATGTTGGTTATTGTAAATCAGTTCTTTATAACCCTGGCGACAAATTACTGCCTGCAGAAGATGGTAATTTTTATTTGTAAAAATTCAGTAAAAACATTAAATATTCGCTATAATGGGATAGTACCCTCACAGATTTTAATATGTTAGTCATTATAAATTAGTTATTATAACCGTGGCAATAAATTACCCTAAAGTGTTGTCAGGGAGGGGGCAATCTTCACTGTTGAAACACGTGTCCGAGTATAGTTTTTTGGTGCAGTTTTTTGGTATTTTCCCATTCGTTAAAATAGACGCTACAGTTTAAAGTTCCATTTCTTTGATTGAACTGTGTCTTATCTGTAAGATACTGTAGTACTCATAGGTTTAAGTATATTTAAAATAAGTGAATAGAAAATTAAAGTAGACTTTGATTAACTGCTGGCTTTGGTAAACATAATGAGCAAGGAAACTGTGTCCTTTGTAGGTAGCAGTTCATTAAAGGGAGAAGTTTTAAGTAAGTAAGTAAGATTTGAAGACGTTGATCAATATAAAAAAGTGATCGCTTGTATAATACTTTTCTGGAATCAGAAACATTGACAGTTCACCTACAATGCAAGTAAGAAATCTGGCTTTGATTATTTCGTTGTATAGGTCGTATAGTTTTGCTGCGCATTGCAACGCTCAGCCTATTATACTCCTCTGAACTTTGTTTATTAGGATGAAGTGAAGAATCATACGACGCCGACGCTTTTCAACGCTCTATTATAAAAATAATACAAATTCTAGAATTGTTCATATTCGACAAAGCTCCATCCGTAAGGCTTGCAGTGAACGAGAAAGTGAAAGTCAGAAACCAGCGAATGGAGAAGAACCACATCTACGGTCATCGGTCTCTTCGTTTAATATCAAAGAATGCTGTTTATTTTGTGGCAAGAAAACATCTTTGCAAAAGGAAAAAAAAAAGAAACAAAAGCAACGAACATCAATTCATGAGGTTACAACATTTCATTTAAAAAAAAAGGTTTTGGATCAAGCTGAAGCCAGAAACGACGAGTGGGGTAAAGCTGTGCAAATTAGCATGGCAGATGGGTTGGATTTAGTTGCCGCAGAGACAAAATATCATAAATAGTGTCATTTAAATTTTTTTACGGAATCAGTATTTGAAACACCAGGTAGAGCACAAGACGCCAAGAAAGTGCAAGCATTCGATAAAATGTGTTCATTCACGGAGGAGAATAACGACTGCCAGTTTGCAATGATAGATTTAGAAATATATGGAAACGGTTTGCAAAAACTTAAATGCAAACTATATTCTCGGATTTATATAAAAGAAAAGCTCTGGGCTCGGTATGGGTAAAAATGCTATAATCAACTGCAAGGGATTTACAGAAAACTTATTACATGACAAATGGTATAACGATCAAAATGTATCAGAGTTAGATTAACAAAAGCGAATCGTCAAAAAAGCAGCTAAGATTATTAAGGCGGATATTCGCTCCACCACCGTGTATCCCATAACATTAGAAGATGACGATGATCTTCCGGAAACACTCAAAATATTGTTGGAAACGATAAATTGACGAAATCTACTAACAAAATCGGCACGCTTAACAAACGAAATGCAATAGAACAGGGTGTAATCAGTGGTTGTCGACCTAGATCTTTCATTTCTCCCTTTCTGTTGGGAATTTCAGTTTATACCTATCGATACTACTGTTCAAGACAACTTATTCATCTACTTAACAGTTTCAGATTTAGCTCTTCAAATAATAAAGTACTGCAATACGAAAACTGTGTTATCCAACAGGAAACTGCTACGGAAAACGTTAGAAGTGGGGAATATGTTCAGTACTCTTTTGATAATGCTGATTTTAACATAAGAACTCTGACTGGCCACAATACGTTTCACAGCTTGGGAAACCTACGATGTACAATACCGTTTCCTGATATTATATGCAAGGCAGTACCCCGTTTACTGAACATTACAGCAGCTGAAGCTACTGTGCGGAGCAGCACCATTGACATAACTTGGTACAAGAAACCACGCGTAGCAGGTTTAAATAAAATAATAGTGCAATCACTTTTCAAAACTTTATCTGATACATTGACAGATTTACGTTTGTTGTTTTCTTTGGTTATGTAGTAACTGGGCTGGTAATACCAAGCTATAATATTTTGCTTGAAACATTGTAGATAGACTCTTCTATTTTTCAGAGATAGAGAGACCTTGACTGGACAGGTGTCCTTCGATTCTACGCAAGTTGAGGTTTTGTCGTTTATTCATCTCTCACTAAGTACTTCAAACACTATCTACTCGGCTCCGTTTTTTGTCTCAGTAGAATGCAAAACAAAAGACCAAAAACATTGCATCAACCATTAAACGATCAAACCCTGTACATCAAGGCGTCTGAGATAGTACCCGCAGCAAAACCTAAACTACTGGACAACATAATAGTTCGCTATGAAAGACATAGTTCTTTTTGCATACGCTATAACTGGTTGCGATAAGACGTCTGCAATTCATGGAAAAGGAAAAAAGAAAATGTTCAAAGTTCTGCAAAAGATCAAAGCTCTCGTCTTGATAAGCCGCGTGTTTAATTGCCCTACTTTATCTCCAGGTGGTGAACAGTTTAACTGCATTGACAACTTGAGACTACATTTATACAATCGTTCAATTTCTCGCCGACCGGTCACTTCTTCTTTTACACTCACTACACTTCCACATACTTCTGCGGCCAGGAATCAACATTCGTTCACGACATACCAACAAATAATTGAATTGCTTATTCAATGCAGATAGTACGAGTATTATAAAACATATATTTGGTTTAAGTCCAGGAATGGTTGGGAAACAACTTGTCGCCTACAGACTGGGGATAGCGTATGACTGGAAGATTGTTAACTTCTATCCAAACCACTCTTCCCCTGCTCTAGATTTGTTGCTTCTTCACAACTGGAAAATCGTTTGCGGGACAAGGTGCACATGCAGAGAATTAAGCCAATCGTGTTCTGATATGTAGTGTAACTTCAAATGCATCGTCTGCCTTAATGTTAGGTAAATTGCACTAGAAGAGGATGACAGTTTTTACGTTTTTCCCGATACTTCGGTAACTAATGCTAATAATTAACACATTACTTGAAATAACATCCAAACCATAACAATTACGCTAATTACAGTTATTAGCAAAAATATTTCCTGTTGTAATACCTTTAAAATTGCGTATAATATCACCCAAATAGGTTCAGAACTTTCGGAGATATACTATTTTAAGTAAATAGAGGAAGCTGCCATCTTGTGATGTCATAAAATCGGTAAAGCGGACATAGGAATTTTGGAGAATTTTGATATGTTGTTCAGGTCGGTCAAAACTATCACTCTGCCAAAAATTAGCTTTACATTAATTTCTTTGAGGTTCAAACCTAACTCTTCTGGGCTAAAAGTAATATAGTAATATTGTGGTAGTTTTTCGTATTAATACGCTTCATAATTAGTTGTTTTTAGTAAATTTACATATAAGTTATAACGTAAAATATTATTCGATTGCACATTGTAACACAATAACAAACAGAAAGAGCGTAGATCTGTATGTTGTATCTAAATGTGTAGTATGTAGATTCTGACAGTGCAATTTGGAAACGTTTTATTTCAATTTGGATATTAAAATATCAGCATTTTTATTGTGACATTTTAGGTGTTTGATATTCAAAATGTAAATTATGATCGGAAACGTAAAAATCGACGAAATCCTTTACCTTTTATTCGAATATTGAAACTGAAAAAAAAATATTTGGCGCAAAATTGTCAGTCACAACCTTGTTAACAAATTACACAACCTTTTATGAAATGTCAAATGTTACGATTTTAAAAAATTGATAAAACCGATAGTAATTATATTATTGAAAAATTCGTACTGAAATTTAGAACAATGTATTTTAGGTGGTAAAAATGTTTCATATTGTTCAGATTATTCATAATTTATTGCTCTGGTTCTTTAGTTTAGCGCGGATCAATGTACGCATTTTATCTCTTTTATCTCTCTTGTATTAAGCTAACAGAGTCGTAAACACACACTAAGCGGCAAGATAACAATTTGATTTAATATGAGAATTAGTTTCACAGAAAAAAAAACATTTTAGTTTTTCATTAATTTTCTAATTTTTTCATTAATCGTTTAAAGACTTCAATTTTCTTATTGATCTCGGGATCCGGACAAAACGCCGAATGGATAAAACGTCAAATTTGTGGACAAGTCGCCGAATAACTTTGGTGGACAAATTGCTGAAAATGTTACAGTGGACACTTAATTAAAGTAATTTTTATGTGATCAGGGATGTACGGTGTGGGTTTGTAGGTTACAGTTATTATAATTTCTTTCTTTAAAAAAGTTACATGTATAACAACCATTTCAAAAACAAACTTTTTTCTTATAAATTTGTTTTAATCAATTTAAGTTGTTTTCATGTGATCGACGGTAAACGGTGTTGGTTGGTAAGTTACAGTTATTACAGTTTCTTTTCTTAAAAAACTTTACTCATAATAGAAATTTAAAAACAAACTTTTTTTTCACGTAGAATTTGTTTTAATAAATTTAAGTTGTTTTCATACATAAGTATAGAGCATACTTGCTGAATACAACTAGAAATTTAAAAGTTTTCAGCGTTTTGTCCACAGAAGCATTTTCGGCGATTTATCCATAGAAGCATTTTTGACGTTTTGTCCACAGTAACATTTTCGACGATTGTCTACAGAAACATTTTCAGTGATTTGTCCATAGAAGCATTTTTGACGTGTTGTGCTCAGTAATATTTTCGGTGTTTTGTCCACAGAAGCATTTTCGGCGTTTTGTCAGCGGATTCAGTTGGAGTTCGAGGACGATCCCAAGTTACGATCGCTAGAATAAGTAATACGGTGTCAAGACCCGAACTACTTTTAAAATTAGATTTAATTAATAGTTTTAAATACAACACATATTTATATTTTTCAGCTCTGTTAGCTTCAGTTTAAGAAAAAAATAGCCTAGAGTTTAAACAACATATTTGAATTTATTAAACTTGTCCTTTTAGGAACCCTTCGGAGTTGGAGGTTGGGTTGAAAAATTCAATCTTTTATTCATTCATTGTTTATTGTTCGTTCTGTTCGTTTCGTAGTGTAATTTATAGATTGATGTATTTTTTATATTTTTTATATTATGTTATTTTTAATGAGTATGACATTCATGTATTTATTTATGGATGTTAAATGTGTTTTTATTTTGGACTATCAACGTTTGTTAAACGAAGCCTTGAAAAAGCTCTCACTTGAAGGGCGAAACGTCGGCCAGTTCAAATTAAAAGATTAAATTTTTCAACTCAACCTCCAACCCCGAGGGTTCCCTAAAAAGGATAAGTTTTTAAATTAAAAATTAAATTTAGAGGAAATAACTTATCTCAACATATATTTACAAACTCAATATTACAAATGTTAACAAAATAAACAATAATTTTCATATAAACTTAAAGAAACAAAACTTTAATACAAAATAAGTAAACAGAACTTTTTGGTCACCCGGTATATGTGTCGTTTGGTACCAGTAGTTTTTATTCAGACGGCGCAATGGCGAGGGACTGGTCGTACAATAAACCTAGCGAAATAACTTGAAAATACGTGTAAATCAAACGTTAGTAAATGTTTTTTTGATTGCTCGAGCAGTATTTTAAATTGATTTGTGTAAGACGTTCAATGTATATTACGGAATTGGGAACTCCAGGTCCTTCGGTTTACGGTACAATTTTAATTGAATTCTTGTTTAACCCCTTTTATATAAGGAAATGTGCTCTGAAGACTTCTTCAGGCCCTTCTATACAGGAATTTCTGTAGATCTGCTTGCTAGTTTACCTCGCCAGAAGTATTTTAACTCGATTGCTTTGAACATCTCTTTTAATCTGGTAGTAGTTGATTGTTGCTGGAATATAATAATTAATTGTGTGAGAGAGGTTTCAGGGTTCGGTGGTTGAACGGGATGTATGAAAAAAAGTGAGAAAATAAATAGTTTGGTGCTGTATACTCTACAAAGACGTTTAGCCAAGTCCTTACACCAATAAAACGGAGTATTATAAAACAAGCAAGAGCAGATGCTCAAAACAAATGTAATCACTTGACACAAATTTTCTTTCTTTTACAATCGCCAACGCCCTCTTCCGACGTTCGTTAAACGGAATGATTACTAAATAATCACCAAACTTGAATTTGTATGCTAAATGTTTGTAATTTCATATTTCGAAATGACTTTTATTTAAAACAACTTTTTTTTATAACACTCTTCTGCATTGTAAAAAATAATGGTAATTTATTTTTAAACAATATTAATATTTTTTGACAAATCTAGTATGTGGCTTAAAAAATTGATATGAGGGTTGCATTTTAGGTTTTGGAATATGCAGAACTTCTTATCGAGAATAACTTTTTTTTTTAAAATAATAAAAGTTTTCCTATATTTTACATTTAAGTATGTAAACACAATGCCTAGTTAACTCAATTAAACCTGAACAAACATCCACTTTTGGATGCGAAACGTTGCCAGCCATTAGAAAAAGAGTTTGATTTTGTCCCAGGAAGTCCCCTATAAAGAGTTTGGTAGTGCATGTAGGTGGCGACTATTCACAATAAAATATTATTATTATTATAAATAAATTAATGCATAGAACGTCATTAACAAAAATAACTGTTAGAAAATCATTCAAATTATGTGTACGAAAATTTTAATTGTCAATGACTCTAAATCTGAATTTAGACCTAATTTATTCACAGCTAATTTGTTTTTATTACATTGGTCTTTCTTTTTTCGAAGTAGCATAATTTAAATTTTTAGATTTAAGGGGTAAATTATTAATATTCTTATATTGATAGGAGTTTGCTTGTCCTTCCCATGATTTAAATAATACAGGGTGTCTTCCAAGTACAAGCATTAATATTAACGTTTGTACTCAAGTAAAATCGATTTCCAATATAAATTTAAAATCTTGAAGTTATATTTTTTTTACGAAATTTTTCCTAAAATATGAGCACATTTTTGTTTGTTTTTCATATTCTTTTGTAGTATCCATAATCGTAGGAATAAGGTTCCCAACAAGAAAACTAATACTGCATTGCTTTAACTTATTACTACTAGTCGAGTGAGTTAGTATTACTTCACTTCAACCGTAAAACCAATTAATAATTGTTTTTTCAATAATTATTTCAATGGTTAAGGTGAGAGGAGGAATCTTTTAAAAACCAGTTTGTCTGTGTTAGCCTTTTATCAAATTTTTCCATTCTTTTATTTTTTACTATTAACTTAATTGTTAAACATGTTATTTACACAGTTTTTGTAATGTTTTGAACTTATATTATTTTAAGTTCTGAATATACATTTGTTTGTTGTCTATTGTTCTAAATTTACTATTGGATTATGTTACATGAATATTAAATTTGTAGTATGGTGAAAGCTTTCTTGTTAGCCGAAACAACAACAAAAATAACCTACGTCCCCTTAATTCTATTATGAGAAAATTATCCAAACGTGAAAGCAATTTATGTGTTGTGTCATAGCTTAAGAACTTTAAAATATGAACCTGAGTTTCACAGACAATGAAGATGATTGCAAAGCAGATTCGAAAACTTTCAACAAAGTTCTAAAAAAAAGTTCGGAATTATGTATATTTCAGATATTATTTCAGTATTTGTTTGTAGGTCAAACTTTCAACAAGCAATAATAGTAAACCCTCTTGATATTCCGATTTCTCTACGCTTAATTTCATCTGCATATAAGGGCCACATTTTATTTCGTAATAATTTCGCGCCATTTAATTTTATGGTTATTGCACCGTAACAGTTTTTATGGAAGTTAAAGTTCGCCACTTAAGGGCGGTCACTGAAAAATTAAATGTTGACACTTCCTAAGGGATCCCTTATTTTAAGAGGAAACCTAGAGATGTTCTGCAAAATTAAATTACACGATGTTTAAAATTTTAAATTAGTAACTATAAAATTTCATTACAGCACTTTCTAAATATAACTATGTTTAATCCTTAATTAAATGGAAATCTCGGATCCCAGGGCATCTTGTTCGGGAAAATCAATATTATGCTTTGCACTTTCGGTTTTTCTTGTTGTTTCGCGCTAATTCTGAAAACGTTAACTTCTCATTCGGTTGTTTTGGCAATTTGATTTTTTAATTAATAACAAGCTGAGGTCTGTTGCTATAATACAACTGTAACTAATTATATTTTTCCACGACATACTTAGAAAACAGACGTTTCTTCTCTACAAATAGTGAGGAAAATTCGTTTTTCCTCACTAGCGAGGAAAATAATGCCGTGTTACAAAATTATTCTTTAAATAATGTAAGAATGTGTTATTAGAACTATATGCGCCTAGTAGTTAGTTAAACAATTTAATTTAGTATTCAATAAGGTTTGTTCAACTTAATATCTTATATTTCGACTCTTAAAAACTGCTATCCTACATTTATTGGTTAGAATTACGCGACTGCGCTATGACAGATTGAGACCACGCCGATACTACAGAATACTGTAGCGAGACTATTGGTTACGTTTACAATATTACTTCTTTCATTAGGTTGTTTTTTTGGGGAAGGTCGTGGAAAAAATGTTGTGTCTAACACATGAGGAAAGCCTTTTTCTACTCTCACTCTAATGCCTCCCTCGTGAGGCAACTCGAGCTTGAGTGGAAAAAGGAATCGCTTTCCTCACTTGTTGGACAAATAACTATTATCTGAGTTTAAACTTAGTTAAGAAACAATAACACTTTCATTTATTTGCTTGGCAAAAAAATTTAAATAATATGATATAACTATTGATTGAATTTAAAATACAAAACACAGTTAATTACTACACGAAATTTAGATAGATGAGAAGTGGTAATAGAGGACGTATTAACTAAGCTTTAAGTTTTGAGATGCAATATAGTTATTTTCCTAACATTTGTGGAAAGTAGTAAATATCGTGCGAGTGCTAGATAAGCACGAGCACTGATATTGTTACTTTCCAACGAGTTAGGAACACTATTTTTTAGACGACTGCTTACATTTTTGTGAATAAAGGTTTTAAATGCCAATGTAATCATGACGGTTTTGATTTGGAGAGAAAATAGAAAATGTAAATCTTATTTTGATTATAAAACAGAAAATAATCAGCTTTGCAAACCTTCAAGCAGATGTGTTTGCTGGCTTGCATACCCAACTTACTCTTATAGTTTCCCTGCAAGTACAACTGATCCATAGATAAACGCAGAGGTTTAGATAGGAAACTCATATGGATGTATTGGGAATCGAATTATAATGATTGTGGACTTTTTCCTGCAACTGTTGTATCATAACTTGTAAATCAATACCAAAATAAATGGACGTGAATCGCGCTAAATGCACCACATTCCCCTAGTTTACTTTGCAGCGTTTGGTATTTCTGATTGTGCTATTGTTTGCTGACCTGTTATTTGAGCGTTAAAATAGAAATCCGATTTTTATATTGTTGTTAATTGTTCATCGTTATTTGTTGCTGTTATTTGTTAATTGTTATTGTTTTTCGTTATTAGCTTATTACTGACACTTACTGATAGGTACGTACATTTTTCTAACATTTTATTGTGGAACACTATTGTAAACATTAATTGTAATATTATTATTGTTACAGTTGTAAAAATTTACAGGATGCTGGGCCTGGACATATCGTTCTGAGACTGTCATAGTATTATTACCCGTCGACTTTTCTATTTCGATGCAGGAAGATGTAGAAACCACAGGTTCGGGAACTGTCGATGATGAAGGTCTTGCTAATGTTGACCCCGATGCTTCGTTGATAGATCTTACAATTGTATTGGCAACTTTTATTTTATTTTGTACCGACTCATTAATGTATTCCTCAGCCACCGAAGTCGACTGCCATCCACCATGACGTTTGAGTGCGGTAATATCACCACCCGCATCGACTAATATGGTGGCTGAGGAACGCCGATAACAGTGGCCCGTGTAAGATTCAGGATTTTTGAGATTAAGGTAAGTTGCAATTAACTTAGGTGTACCCCCAATTTTATTTATTCCCACAGGTTGGATCGTGCACTTTCTATTTCGATAATTCAAGAAAAATCTGTTGTGGCTTAAATTGAATGGTCTTAGGGCAGCATATTTACAATAATATTCGTAAAATTCTCCAGTGACAGTAAATGTGCGTATCTTATGTGTTTTTGTATCTGGTATTTTAATAAGTACAGCTGAGTTCAAGTTTTCAATATTTTCCATTTTTAAATTAACTAATTCTTGTTTTCTACAAGCTCCGCTAATTCCTATTATCAAAATCACCTATAATAATAAAAATAATGTATGAATATAGAATACTGTTATTTATTTGTGGTGCCCACCTTTTGTAATAAATACAGATCATCCGGTGCTTCATTAATAAATTTTTGATTTCATCTGGTGTTAAAGTGTTTGATTTTGTAGGTTTGTAACCCACGGACTTCCGTTTTAAAAAAGCTTTTAGTTTAGCATAATTGGCGATGTTTATATTTTTATTTATAGCTAGAGTCGTTCGCAACATTGAATATTGCGTCCACAGTGAATTTGGTGCAATTTTATCGGCCAGTTGTCCAAAGTATGCTAACACCGTGTTTTCAGAAAAAGAGGATATAACTCCTGCCTTCTTGCGCCAATCCATAAATCTCTCAAAAGCTTTCATGTATCTCTCTCTAGATTTTTCGGGTAATAAACCAAATTCTGACTCTTTTGCCGCTTCTAAAACTGCTGGTGGGGTACATTGAACATCATCATCGCTACTTATCATTTTAATTATAATTCAAACAAACTGAACCTGACTGAATTTAATATTTAAAATGTCAAAGTATAAATACCTACTTGATTTTTGTAAAAAATGGGCCGTTGCTAGGGGTATCTAAGAAGTTAAAAAGTTACTAATATGTTAAGAAATAACTAATATGTTAGGAAGTAACTAACACGTTATTTGAAATTTTCTCGTATAAGGTAGCGTTGCGATATAGTCAGTTTCTACAGCAGTCGTCTAAAAAATGATTTACAAAGTTTGAATTGGCACGATAAACACAATATAAATTAACTGCTTCCTACGCGTCAACTGCCCAGTTTTGCTACCGCTTATTTCCGTTAAAAACCCGCCACTTTGTGCCCATTCCTTTTTCCATTTTTCGAAGAGCTTGGATTTTATGGTGGACATTTGCAACTGTTTGTTTATTTTTAATAATTTTATGTCCTGACAAAACTAGAGTTAACCACGTAGATGTAGGGAGTGTACCTGGCGTGAGTGAAAAGATTGGTATCCTTTGCTAACATCGGCCTAACTATGTTGCCACTACCTCACATCCTGATTTTGGCGTTGTATGATAGTGCCAACATCGATCTACGTTTGGCAAGAGATGGAATACCGGACTCGGCATACAAACTAGATCTCAAAGTCGTGTAAAACGCTTAAATGGCGTACCTGATAGCTGCATTGTGGACGGCGCGGCGTTTAGCAAATTTAAAGTCGATAATAAAGCAGAGCCGTACACGATCGAACCGTAATCTAACTTAGATAGCTCTAGAGATTTATAAAGGTAGAGGAGTTGATGGTATACGAGATACATTTAATGAAGTTTAGCGCTTTCATAGATTTACTTTTGATATTCTCTACGTGACGTTTCCACAATAGACGGTCGTCCCAACTTAGTCCCAGGTAAGCATTAAAGCGTTCGGCAGTTCATAGTCATGCAAGGTCTTTGATGAGGAGTCAGGTTACAAAAATGCATAAATTTTGTTTTAGAGCTGACGCCACTAGAGTGTCAATCGCTACCTGCATTTTCTGATTTACGTCGGATTTCAAAAAACCAGAAACGAAAATTACGATAACGTTCGGCGACTAGAGGTTTCCAGCCCCAAACAAACTCTAAAATATCTTTACCTCAAAAAAGATGTTATGAAAAAAGGCCTCTGTAACCCCAATCGCATAGCCTTTCTAAAACACCAAATTTTCACGTCATGTCTGGCATTAAAGCTTTGCATGATGGAGAGTTGGAGATAAACCAGGTTGTACAGCGATGTACGAAAATATTATAAAAGTATATTGCACAAATATTTCAATAAAAACGGAAACTAAAATTTACTTTACAGGTTAATTATAAAATTACCGAAGCTTTCTTTCAAAACATATAAATAAAAAGAATTAATTAATTTTTGTTCATTAGAAGATTTTTAATAGTTATTTAAGAAGCAAATTTAATATACGGTGTGTCCCACGGGAAAGTCGACTTAGGCATTTACTATGTTAAATTAAAAATTAACCTATATCTTTTTTTTTCATCACTTCATACTACTTTATATAGGGCCGTGAGGTCGAAAGTGCTAAGTTTATGCGTAAGTTATGATACATTTATTATAACAATTTCATTGTTGGGTGGTTATGGGAAAGCAGGCCAAGGTGTTTTCTGTGCAAGAAAGGAAAAGAGCTTACTAACCTAAAACAGTAACATAGAAATAGTGGCCCTGAAGGAAATTGTGTACAATTTTTAACGAAGAATGCACTCTACCATTTTCAGCACACATAAAAAATCGCGCTAGGAACGCCTTTGAGAACACAAAGAAATATAAAAATTTTACTTTGTGATTCTTAGTTCTGTCTAAATTTAATTTCGGTGATGTAGTATATGGCCCTTGCTTAGATTTGCGCAATACTGATAGAATACAATGCATGTAGAACTCCTACGTACGCTTAATTTATGGAATTATAAGAACAAGAAGGCATCCTATTTTTCATACTCTGAATTTTTGTAAGTGGTTAAGTATAGTTCATCGACGTAAACTTCATTCTATGGTTTTATTTTATCAAGTAGTTAATAACAAGACTCTCTTTTATTTAGCTGAGAGGTTTTCTTTTAGAACGCTATTTACAAGTCCTTCTTTTTTATTATTGCTATTTTCCACATTGGTACCAATAACACACTCTTTGTATGGGTTCAAGAAGGCTTTGATAAATAAATTGTTCTCAAATCAATCGTCTTGCAATTAAAAATTGTAGGTACTTTCAGGTATTGACTTTTTAATTTTTATTTACTTATTATGTGTTACTTTGTTGTTTAATTGTAATTGTTCCGCTATATGTTTTTCAGGGTGCGCGACAACCAACCGATGGTCTACTAGGCAACGTTAAGTAGGTGATGGTCGAGTAGGCGATAACTCTACTAGGTTATTTGACTAAAAGATGAAAATATTTATCTTACGTTCATAAGTTTGTTTGGAATTGTTATATGAATAATGTAATTTAAAAAAAATTGTAATAACGGTAACCTATAAACCAACACCGTTCACTGAGATCACTTAAAATCCCTTTAAATTGATTAAAACAAATGTACGTAAAAAAAGTTTGTTTTGGAAATTGTTATTAAAAGTGTAATTTTTTAAAGAAAGAAATTGAAAAATTCCTTAAGATTAATCCTTCCTAATTCTGATAACATTTAAATCAAAATTTTTTGCAGTCATTGACTATGCCGAGTAGTTCTGCTAAGTAATTGATCAGCTGAATAATATAAATTACGGTGTAATTGTGACTAGGAAAAGGAGGCGGTACTCAAAGATGTGCAACTCAGGAGCAACCCGATTTAGGGGCGGGTCTGCAGTTCTGTTTTATAAAAAATTATATTTATAAGTACAATACATTTATCTAAACATTTTTCACCTTGGAAGACCAATTATTAGAATTTGATAATTGAATTAGGATTTAAGTTTCAATTGTAATTTAATTTCTATTATAGGGTATATTTCTATAAAACAATCAATGTACAGTTTGGGAAATTTGATTTGGATTATAAGATTTAGATGGACATTTGTTAAGCATTGTATTCTTTTGTATCTGAACAGCTAGAATCTGAAATCAAATTTGTCAAAGTATAGTTGTAATTTAATAGTCAACAGTAACTGATATTTATCTTATCTCTCATCTTAATGAGATAATTTTGTTTCTTTCACTTAAAATTATTACATTTTAAATAGTCTACGTTTAACTATAATACAATCATTTTTATAAAAGATATTTTATTCAAACTAAAATAATTCCTTCTTCAATCGACATTAAAACGGAATATTATTGAACGGACGCTAAAAAAGGCCTTCTCAAAAGTATTTAGGTTGGTATCTTGGTTATGTCATATTACTACTGATCTCAATTTGAGTGATAACTGATAACATTTGGTGTACAAGCCTTTGGTATTACATGGCATTTCACGAGCGAATTTAGTGACATTTTTCGCATTGTCTGGCATTTTGTGGCAATGCGTGGAATTGGATGACATTCAATTGAATTTTTGTGGTATTTTACAGAATTGTTTAAGCATTTTACGTCATAACAAAATACGCTTGCGCTGTACGTACTTATTTGTCATTGCAGCGCTTGCATACTACTTAATTACCAATGAAAATGGTATTATCTGGTTAATGAAAGTGAATTGTATCCTACAAAAGCCAACCTTATGCAACCAAAAGATAAGTACTGTTGTGGCGGTTGTTAAAAAAGTGAGGTTAAAATTTATCCAGATCGGTCAATCTGGGACTAATAGAACGAATAAGGTCCTTTCTCTTTTAAAATATTTTATTCATAAAATGTATTGCCGTTAACATTCGCGAATCACCCGGCAGTTTATTTCGACCCATATAAGAGGCTCCTGACTATCATGACATTATCTCTTTTTTGAGAAATCACAGTTGTCTGCAAAACGAAAAGGTTTCTCCGCCGCAACAACAAGACCAGCCGTATAAACTTGCTGATAGATACAAACTTTTTGACAACAAATAATCCCCCACGGAACCCCCTTGCGTTATATTAATTATGAGAAAAATAGATTGGTCGCCCTCATTTTGTGTAGTATATGCAAAAATCCCATATCGCATATGCAGAAATGAGAAAATGTTAATAAATAAACAAAAAAAAATAACTTAGACTTTTAAAGTAAATTTAGAAGATCTTTGAAATAAAGGGACACTCGACTCATTTTTAAACCTTAATATTATTCTGCGAGGAGTAGACCTTGGTTATCTAACCGTAAATAAATTTGGTACTTAGATGGACATATTATTCACCTTGTCACAAATGCTTTCTTTTCCCTATTCAAGATTCTTGACATCAACGCTACTGTGATCAATAATTCTGCTCTCAAAGTTTATAAATGTCGAACAAAAATTGGTCCGTTGCGTTGCGAAGAAATGACGGCGGTATTTGGGTTGGTATCCTGTAAGACAAATTTTTTTTCATCAAAAACCAAAAACATCCCTTTAGTATAAAAACAGAGGTTTTTTAAATGAAAGTTTGTGATGTCAAGTGTTACGATTAATAGTTTATGGCCTCAATAATCAGTAACACGTTTGTGTATACAGGATGTCCCAAAATTCACGGAATTCCTGTTTGGAAATCGATAGAACTGATTGAAGCAAGCAAATATATAGAAAAAAAAATTTTCCACCTATTTATTTAAAAGTTACAGCCTATTGCTGTAATACTTATTTAATTTTTTTTCTCAATCTTTTTTGTTAACTTAAGGCAACATTCTCATGTTGGGGGGACCAAATGCCATGTCACTGATTTGACGAACGTACCCTAAAATGTCAAAAAAAATAATAATATACTGAATTTTTTAATTTAAATGACTTTCAATTTAAAAAAAAAAATTTTGCAAAATTCTTGCTTCTCTCGACCACTTATACCAATTTCTGAACAAGAATTCAGCAAATTTGGGAGACCTTGGGGGACATAGGTACTTAAATTTTTTTTGTGGCGCAATCTGATTAATGTTTTTCAATCACATAATACATATCTTCACACATACATTTGTAATTTTGATTTAAATTTCATTTTGATTAAATATGGATGACTTCAATTACGATCATCGAGGTATCTCAATATTAAAATCCCAGTATGTCTAAAGAACTTATTGCTGGATACAAATGACATATACAGGGTGTTCCTAAATATTATGTACAAACAAAAGGAAGTGATTCTTTGGCTTATTTTATGACTAAAATATCATACAAACATAGGTTCGCAATCGCTTCCTTAGCGGACTACTGGGTGTTAAAATTTCAATTTTTTTCAAGTTTTTCGTTTATGGCTCCTGCAGTTCTTGAGATATTGAGTTCAAATTTAGTATGTCTCCAGGAGTAACATCTTCTGACAACTCATAGTATCGAGAGAATTATACCGGATGATACTTTTTCAGCAGCTATCAGTAGTATTTACACCATACGGCTTGGTAGTATTTACATCTTATACAATTAAACTTTTAATGAAGTGACAACTATCATTATTTGATATTATTAAAAATAAGATCATCCAAATAAATCCACAGCTCACTAGACCACTTTTGAAAAATTTAATTTTGTTAGATACTTTTCTAATTTCTTTCATCGAAAACGATTGCAGATAAGAAAAAACTGCAAGAGAAAAATGTTAAAAGTAGACAATTTGTAACAATGAAGATATATTTGAATCCGACCTTAAATTTAAAGAATACTCAAATAAGAACGTTGACCTTTCTTCAAACAGTTCATATTTACACTACCTAATGAAAAGACAAAAAAAAATCTTCATTTGCTTGGATGTTGAACAAAGATAAAGATCAAATTAGCCAAGACATATTGAAAAGATTTATTTCTAAAAAAGGAAAATTACTCAACACCACGAAATCTTAAAAACGTGGCAAAACTTTACCCTCTTTAGAATCCAATTGTGAGTCTGAGAGTGAATCAACGCGCGACGATTCAAGACGAAACGGAGAAAGAAAAGTACTTTATCCATCGATCATTATTAATTTAAATAAATATTACGCAGTTGCATGTAAATAACTATAGTTTATTGGGCAAATTGTACGATCTTTGGATAAAAATAAGTACAGCATAAAATTTTTAAAGCAAAAACATCTCCAATTTACTTGGCCAAAAGCGTTGGAATTTTAATTGGCATTGGGTAAAATTGTATGCCATTGTTGTGGAATTGCTTGGCATAGTGGAGTTTTTGGAATTATGGCATTTTGGTGTACAACATTTTGGCATTGTATTACGCATCGTCTCTATTAGTACATATTATGAAGAACGTGGCAGTAAAGTACTTACCAACCTTATTCGAAAGAATAAAACTCATTATAACACTTTGATAGTGTTTCAATTCTTGCGCAAATAGCATTCGGAATTTTAAATAACCTTTTTAAGAACAAAATTGATATAAATTATTAGAGACTTTATTTCCTCGTTAATAATAGAAACTAGATCGGCGATAAATATATAAAGAAAAGACAATTGTATTTATTGACGATTAATTTAAAGACTGTAAATTAAATGAATTTTGAAACAAAATGTATTTGAAATATTACTGTCATAAAATGTAAATTATTATCTTTTTTGTATATTTACCAAACTAACTAAACTAAAAAACTACACCAGAATAATTTGAACGTCGCTTTAAACAATTCTACCAAAAAGTGATGTGGAAATTGGATGTTTTGCGATAACATTCGTAAATTTCTCTTACAGTATCATATTTATCTGTCCCTTTTTTGTCCTTACATTCTGAAATTACTTTTTCTGCTAATTCCGTAGTTACTTCGGGTGGGATTAGGGTTTTGACAACATCAACCTGAACATCTCCATTTTCGTTTATAATGCCAATTTTACTAAACATGCAGAAATAGTATTGTTGTAAATTTTTATCAGAAGAAAATTCTCCATTACGAGCATTCGAGATCAATTGGGTATCAACATTTGTTGATTTAACGCATTCCTCGTTATGATTTTTCAGTTTAGCATCTTGTTCGGGCGTAAGTGCCTAAAAAGTTAAAATTAAAACTGTGACAATGAATTGTTATGTCAATCTTACCGCAATGGACACAAAAACGATTAAAAGTGTTGCAGCAAATAAACCCTTCATTTTACTGTTTGTAGTGAAGCATACAATTAAACTGGTAACCCACACGATCGCCCTCAAATTTATATAGTTTTGACAAACACAAGTTCCGTTAATAAAAAAAATGTTAATTTTCTAAAATTGTTTAGAATTAAGTAATGCGAAACTTGTTGGATAAGGTTGCCATGGATCGTTTCACATCAACACCATACAGCTTTTGATTCAAATGAAAGTACCTCGTGAGATGACAAAATAATGTAGTTTCGTAAAACCTTATATATATTTTGAAATGTACAAGTTTATTTTGCACATAAAAAACTAACAATTTTTTACCGGACTGAAGTTACATTTAAAATTATGTAATTTTCACAATTAAAATATTATTTATCTCTATATATTATTTTTTACATATAACCTTAATCTCAAGTAATAACAACAAAAGTATTAAAACAATACCTATTGTTTGTTCAATCAATGTAATTGGCTTGATAAAACCGAATTCATAAATATTTTCAAAAATTCGACCAGGATTAAGTTACATTGGGATTTTGATGTACACTCGCGATAACATCATTTTAACGATAAACTGTGAAAATTATAATAAAATTTGTATTTAAAATTAAATCGTAGTGTTTTAATTCAGTTTAGTTATTTTTATACATTGTTAATAATCAAAAACTAATCACAAAGTTACGTACGAAACATTACAAAACAAATTAAACTTTAGATTTTTTTTTTTTTTTGAAAAATTAAGGACTTGCCGCCGCCAATTTCAAAACCACGTTAAAGTAGAAGCTTCGGTGGCGACAAGTACTTAATTGTTTTTTTTAAAATTAAATTCTAAATTCTAAACGCAAAACAGCCAAAACAGCTTAATAGAGTAAAGTCTCCTCTTTAACGTTGTGATTGAGATTGGCGGCAGCAAATCTTTAATTTTACAAAAAAATTAATCTAAAGTTCAATTTGTATTGTAAAGTTTCGTACGTATCTTTGTGGGTAGTTTTTGATTATTAACCATGTATAAAAATAATTAAAATGTATTAAAACACTGTGATTTAATTTATAAATAAACATTTTATTATAATTTTTCTCAAGTGTACCGTTAAAATGATGTTGTCGCGGAGTGTACATCAAAATCTCAATAACTTCAGCCTGGTCAATTTTTTAAAATATTTATGAATTCGGTTTTATCAAGCCGATTACATTGTTTAGACAAAATAATAGATATTAATTTAATAATTTAATAGTTTTTATTTTTTGAGATTAAAGTTATATGTAAAAAACAATCATATAGTATAAACATGAATAATATTTTAATTGTGAACATTACATAATTTTAAACTTTAAACTGATAGATGTATATATTTAATTTATATCATATGAACACGTAAAAACTATTGAAAAAATTAGAATTGTTAATTTACGGTATTAGTTACAATTAAAAATAATTATCTATTATCTAAATAATAAGTAATTTTAAGGCCGATATGCTTAATGCGCAATTCTTATATGTAAATTTTTGTGTTATTGTTTCACAAAATTTTAAAATTGCAGTTGCGTCAACAACTTGTGATCTCTCATGTATAAATACTAATTAGACAAATGAAAAATTATTTTTATATTATTAATTAAATAAATCCTTGTTAGTTAACTTTATTTATTTAATATAAATTACGAAATTTGTAGTATGAATTTAAAAGTAAGACTTAATGAGTTAAGTATAAAATATAAAAATTATAATAACATTATTAGCATTAGCATCCTGCAGTGTACTAATAATAAACAAAATTGTTTACGTAATAAGGTAAAAAATTTAAAAATGTGTCGATTTATAGAAAATTCTTAGAAAGAAAAACAATAATTGCATCAAAATTGCAAAAGCAAAGAAGTCGTGTGAAAATGTCAACGCGTAAAAATTTCCACTAAAAAATTTCCAGCAAATATTTTTAAAACTTTTTGGTAGAATCTTCATACCGAATACAACTCGTTGAATTACTTATGAGAGTCGCATTTGAATTCAATATTCAATGAGAACGTTGCATTTGTTGCTGTCCCCATCTATATATGGAATTTTTCCGGAAATATTTCTTACAGCTATGAGCCTAGAAAGAAAAATATTTCCTGAAAGAATCATGGTGTTTGGAATGGAGAAAATATTTTCAGTAACGATATTTTTTTAGTTTTTGTTTTTTTTTTTAATTTTTTTAATAAATTTGACAATTGTTATAAATAAGTATTGATTGACCAGGGGTATTTTGTAATGAAGCAATTGAAGTGGAAACTATATTTTTATAATGATCAGCGTCCATTTGTAACTAAGGGGCAATAGAATGTATATCACTGTGGCCAGTTATTTTACTCAAGTGATTCTTGCAAACTGTTTTTTGCCAAGGTCGGTACAGTATTTGCCCTAATTAAAACTTATCTCTTCGGTTGAGGTAGCCATCCATTTCAAAATTTTGTGTCGCCCAACGGGACAATTTTTGTACCATCCCTTAACATTCTCCTTGTGCCTATTTGGATTCGGTTTTAAAAATAATCTATCGGTTGTAACATGTTCGGATCTTCTTGCAATCAATTTTTTCAGTAAATTAATATATAAACAATGCAATAATTAACTTACCTTTAAGAATTCAAAAATTACATAACTGGAGAAATTTCTGAATTTTTA
Source organism: Abscondita cerata (assembly GCA_030710515.1). Taxonomy (NCBI): domain Eukaryota; kingdom Metazoa; phylum Arthropoda; class Insecta; order Coleoptera; family Lampyridae; genus Abscondita; species Abscondita cerata. The sequence continues at coordinate 565,270 of JALBCR010000247.1, read as the reverse complement.
AAATTAGCTGTTATCTGATATCTTTTATTTCTTCAGGACTACCTCCAACTGTTTTGGTAAATGCTGGATTAACTCTACATGATCAGAATTTTCATGATCCTTTGTTGTCTCTTCTTCAAAATAAAATAGAAAAGACATAATTTGCACCCTTCTCCTCCACGCTAAGCGAGTTGATATCAAGCTATACTTGGCCATTTTGTATAATTCTTTAACATTTAGGGCAAACGAACTGTTTTCTTTTTGAGAGATATACTTGCAACGTTTTTCTTTTTGTACCTCTTGCAGTTTTTGCACAACCAAACTCGGAATTATTAAAATGGATTAAATTTTATTCCGTTTCTGTTTAGCAGTGGAATTTCATATTTCTTTCACAACACTTTCTTTATCATCTTCTCCGTTTTTGACTATTCTCAGTCCTTTAGAATCAGGTTTAATTCCTCAATCGGTGTCGAACTCTCCAACTTCTTTCTTTTTCAGAATTTAAAAAAATTAAGGACTTACCGCCACCAATTTCAAACACCATGGCACTTTTGTTCGATTTTAATGAGGCTTAAAGTTGGGGTTTTTTGAAATTTAGGGCCCTGAAGAAGCCCGCACAGGTAGAGCAAAACGTCGGCACATTGAATCAAGGGTAGTGACTCTATTTCTTCCCTCCACTTTAAGGAATCTGTATTAAGATATAAGTCTGTAACTGTAATTTTGGAGAATAAAATTAATTCAATTAAATAAGATCAAGTAAAAGTGCAGGAGGAACTTAAGAGATAAAAGTGCAGGAGCAGGACAAACAGTAATAAGTAGGTATGTTCTTGTTATCAATTTTTATTTAAGGGGTAATTTGTCAAATTTTGCATCATAGGTGTATCAAATTTAAATGAATGCATGTATAGTTTTCTAAGTACCACTTAGTTGCGTTTTTTATCTCTCTCTTTTCACAAACCCTATCTTTTTCTTTGGTGTGTTGAGTACTCGGCGCTTTATTTTCACGTTTTTGGAATATGATGTAGCACATTTGTACACAGTAACAAAAAACTTTGACGATGTAAAAAAGGACTTTTTACTGGTCATCATTGTAAATATAGTTATTAGCTTTTACTATATAAATTGAATTATTTCTTAATAAACGAGAATTAAACATACCATAATCAAAAGTTCAATGCAAAATTTAATTTGATGTAAAAACTCAAATAAATAATACGTTATTTATTTATTATACTTATACGACACACTTTTAGTGGTGACAAGAAAACAAACATTGTGTTGGTGAAAGGTTGTATGAATGATTGTAATATGAATATTTTTTTGATTTTAAATTTTTAATTGTCATTAATAATAAACAAATATAACAGTCACAAATAAATCATATGTATTAAATTTATAATGAACTTTAAAATACGAAGATTTATATAAAATTGATTTATAAATGATAACATAAAACACAACAATCATAACAAAACAAATCTGCTCCATTAAAGTATTAGATGTATGTACAAGAAAATATTGATTTTTACAAACCAAAACAAAAAGCACTTTTCGCTAGTTTACAGAAAAATAAATTAAAAAATAAAAAAGTTTTCTATTGTACGTGCTAAAAGATTGGAATTTTATTTTAAAGTAAGTTACTTCAGTGAATTACACAGTAAAACAAACATCAAATACTAAATTTAAAGGCAACGAATAATTACTATTTTAAAATGTAAGATTTGCTCAATCGATTGATTTATAAAAATACATAAAATGAAACGCTTAAAATAAAGTATATTTTTAATTAAATTATGAAGTATTCACACCTTACCTTTCTTTCTGATTAAGAAATTACGCAGCTTCTTAAACTGCGGAACGGCGCACTAATTAATATTCTGAAACAAAGAAAAATTTATGTTAAAGCTTTAATGAAATGGCGTTTTGCTTTGCATGTAGCTTGTGAGAGTAGAAAAATATTATTCATGTTTTAGCCTAAGGATAATAATACTAATGTTATTAACAAAGCAAAGTTTGTAACACATGAAAATGCTTTCCGATTTTGCTTTTGCAGCAGCATTATTTATTCAACATTAACGAACTTCTGTGTAGCTTAAGTAAATATACAAAACCTTTTAGACCATGTATGAATTTGAAGTGTTTTTAATGTGATTTTGAATGTTTTATTTTATAAATGATCTGACGAGAACGAACAATATCGTGAAGAGAGCACCGATAGTTCTATCGGAGATATAAAAACAAGCGTTTTGCTTAAAACGTCACATCCTTTACACTAAAAACATGTAAAGGAGTAACAAAAGTGTGCGAAGATATAAAACATTTTGTTTGAAAAGTAAAATAAACGTCTAACAGCAACTTGTTTTGATAAAAAAGAAAAAAAGATTCGTTGTGGAAAAAAATCGTTTAAAAAAGAAGAAAAAGTGCACCGCGAAGCAATTTTAAAATTTAGGTATAAATTTCAATTATCTAACTGTTAAACCGTGACAAAACGAGGTACCGCGCGCGCACACGTTCCTTTTAAGACAAGTTGAAAATGAAGAAGAAAATCAAAATTGTGTTTTAGGAAAAAATAGTTCAAACAAAAGTAATAGACAATAAAATTCTCAACAACTTATCTGTCATATTTATTTTAAATGATTAATATTGGTGGAGTAATAGTATCGCGTGATAGTCATATCTCAGTAATTACTAATAGAATAAAAAATAGTTTGAATAAAAGTTATGGACAATTAAATTACATATAAACAACTTTTATTTGAAAAAAAAATGTGTAAAATAAATATTTTTGAATATATTCCAAAATTTCAAAAATCGATTTAGGTTAACGGGCATTTATGATATGCATTGTTATAAATAAGACTCATATGCAAAGTTTTATAAATACCTATCTGGCGATTTTCCTGATATTTTGTTTACATACGGACGGACGGCTGGCCATCAGCCAAATTTTTCTTTTATTATAATGTAATAACTTTATTTTGTCGAAAAAAATGAAAGTGAAGTAATAACCTGAATATTCATACAAATATAAAATTTCAGTGGGATGAAGGTTTTGAAATACCTACCGAACTGAATAACTACGCTACCCTTGAGAAGTTAATATTTCATTATTTTAGATTTATTAATTACAGCATATCGTGTAAAAATATTAATTTAAAAGTTGGTGTAATTAAACTTAGAAGATCAAACGCGACATTGTATTGTTGAAGTTTTAAAAAACAACTTCTTATTCTTTGTGTTATATTTATGGGAAGGAGTATAGGATCTGCAGAGAAACCGGTTGGAAGGTAGATTTTGAGTTGTAGAATCAGTGAAGATTGATTGTTGTTCCAATAAGAGTAACTTGGTATGGTATTAGGTAAACGGATGTTTATAAAAATTTGAAAACATATATTTAGTAAATCACTCAATAGAAAATGCAAGAAATTATTTTGGAAATATTCACCGTTGGAGTGAAAGGGTCATTATGAATTTTAAAACCCACTTTTGGTAAAACTTTCTTATATTAACAATAGTTAGTGTATGTGCGACATCAAATATACGTTTATAACATATATGTTCCCAAAGAATAATAATACAAAAATTATAGTAGGAAAATTTCGTCCATAGAGACTCCTTTGAGAAAGATTCCCATCACAGTGATGCGTTTCTCTTTGAATGGCCAGACTTATACTTTGGGTAAAGTATAATTTCTACTACTCTGCTTAGTGGAAATTGATTAGCGACCAAAACTATTTTTGCAAAATAACGTTTATAACCCCCTCTTTTCTGCTAGTTTTTTACAAAAACATTCGTAAGAAATGCAAACAACTAAACCATGTCGAGTGAGATTGCACATAAACTCAATTAACCAGGCATTGCTGTCCTTCTGTTGAAAAACGATAAAGAGGGCGTGCTTGTGATATGATGAGAGAATAAGAGCATTCATAATTCCCTGAATCATTATGTTGTCCCAATTGTTTTGAGGAAATGTAATATTTTTTATTCACATCTGTATTTAAGCTCTCAATAATCATTGATAGTTAAAATATTCGGCAACATCGTCACTATTTTACATGCGAGAGTGTGATGTTTTCTTCGCTCGCTCAACAACACTTACTTCTGTAACGTAAGTCGGTTTAGACGTGGACTCATACTTAACATAAGTATGTCAAACTTTATGGGCGTTAAAACAACACATATAGTAAAATTTTATGTTAATTAAAAATAAAAGTGTTTAATTTTACTACTGTCCACTGCTTTATTTATTGATATTAAAGTTTAATTAATTGGTCTCAAACAATTTTGGCTACTTTGAATTAATGATGATTAAATTTGGTGTATGTATGTATTTAATTAATTGTTTCTTACATTCAGTATTTACAATGCATTATTCGGTTCTACAACTAAAAATTATATAAAATCAATTCACTTTCTAACTAAACTCTAAATTGTACACAACTTATAACATATCTACTTCTTTCCTCTCCTATTGTCGTCTAATCCTATTATTCTGTCTCTGCTTTTTATCACCTCCTCCATCCATCTCACTCCTTTCCCTCCCTCTTTTAATATCTCTCGTCTTTCCTTCCCCTCCTCCTTTAACTCCTCACATTCCCGACTTAAGTGTTCCAAGTTCTCCCACCCTTTCCCACATAGCCCACACTTCCTTCTTTTATTCTCCAACCAGTACCTATTTTCAGTTTCCTCCTTCCCACATCTAAACCTCGCTACATCCTTTTCTTATTCAAGCTCATCCCCTGTTCAAGTACCTCGGTATCCCTTAATTTACCAACTTTTTATATTTTCTATTATATCCTCCTCCTTATTGTTCTTTTTCTATCACCTTTCCCCCCCACTTCCATTCCTCATTTTCCTCCCCTCTCTTCTTTTTGAAAAACTACTATTTTGATTTCTTCATTTTCTTTCCTTCTATGAATTTTTTACTGTTCCCATTATCCTCACCATTTCCTTCCTTGTTTTTGCCACACCAACACCACATCGTCCGCGTACGCAAAACCCACACTTTCACCTTTCCAATCATTATCCCCCTGCTACCCACCCTTCAATGTCTCCTCCAAGTTTCCTATATATATAACGAAAATAGGCTTGAGCTAAGTGGACACCCTTGTTTTAATCCCTTGTTTCTCCAAAATCCCTCACTCTATTCCCTCCCCAATCTCACCCTACACTTTGTCTTTCCATATACTTCTTCTATAGCTCTCACCACATACTTTCGTACCGTTTTCTTCCTCATCACTTCCCCTAAGTTTTCTCTGTCTACATTGTCAAAGGCTGCTTTAATGTCCAAAAATAACGCTTAAACTTTTTTCACTTTTCTATTCTATTCAGTATATTTTTAACACGTATATATTATCTATTATCTTTCTCCCTTTCTAAACCCTATCTGCCACTCTCCTATTAACCCCTTCCCTTCATTATTTAATCTTTCCTGTAGGATCGTGGCATACACTTTATATCCCGTGTTTGTAATGCTAACTTCCCTACAGTTCCTCATTTCATTCTTTTCTCCTTCATATACTGGACATATTATTACCTTCCTCTATTCAATCGGTAACTTCTCTCCCTTCTATATCTTATTCATACTTTCCTCATCTTTTCCTTCATCTTTTTCTCCTGCATACTTCCACTGTTTCCACTGTATCCCGTCCGTACCCACAGCCTTATCTTTCCTTATTTTCTCTATCTTTTTTTCTATTTCTTCTTTGATAATTTTCCTCTACCTTCTTTTATTCCCCTCTTATTATCCTATTTAGCCTTTTTTTACTATCCAATACAATTTTACAATATTCCCCCTACTCCATCCTCATCACTCCTCCCTCTCTCCTTGTTTATAAACTCCCATGTTTCCTCTTCCTTCCTCAAAATCTTTATCTTCTCCCTTATCTTTTCTTCATATTTTCTTTGCCTTCGTGCACTCCTTTCTATACAACTCTTCGAATTTAGGTTTATGGATGGAATTTGTTGAGCTTTACAAGAACAAAGAAACAATATTTGAAGATTTAGTAAAATTTCACTACCTATATTCTCAAAGGTGTATACGCCCAAAACGTTAAGAAGTCAGTACTTAATCCTATATCTTTAATAACGGAATTATTGAGTTTCAATCTAGAAAGCCAGCGCCTCCCCCCCCTCCACAAAAAATTTCAACCTTTTGACGTTTGAATATTAAAAAGCTAAGCTAAACCAGGCTAGTACAACTAAAAATAATGTTGGCACACCTTTCATAACAGGGTTATTGAGGTTTGAATCCGGAGGAGCTAAGGCGACCTCAGTCCACCAACAAAAAATATTGAATTTTTGATGTTTGCATACGAAAGAGAATATTTAGCACATGCTAGTACTTTGCCCAACGCTAACACATTTTTAATATTGAAGTTATTGAGGGTTCAATCTAGGAAGCCACCCCCTCCCCGCGTTTAAACATTTTTTTTGTGGGGGGTCTAAGGCAACCGAGTTTAGTTAGTTACTTATAGAAAATCAAAAATTCTCATAAAAACATCATAAATTAAGCAATTCGCAGTAAATTATAAATACTTAATTAAAATTTAACAATTATGAATGATAGCTATTTTTGTGGTTTTAAATTTAACACACTATAACTAAGGTATTTAATTTTAATTAAGTTTAAATTGAAATTTCCCAAACAGTGTTGGAATGATTTATTTTTATATAAAAGCATAAATTAAAAATAAGTCGGAACTGAATACATACAATACAAAAAACGATTGAATTCATTACTTTACTGTTAAGTTTAAAAAATTACTTTGATTACATGAAATAGGTTTACGTAAAACAGAACCTTTGTGATCAAAGCTTTATAAAAAAAAAATAAAGAAAACGTTTATAAATATTAATTCTAGAAATCGTAATGTTCAGTATTTCAAAGAACGAAATGTATTATTTGCACGTCTTAAAAAAATCAGTTTATTTATTATTGTTTATAACATGATATGAAAGAAAAAAGTTACAACCATATATTTACGAATAAACTAATTTAATCATACGTACGTATCTTTCGAAATGTAATGAATAACCCAACCTAGAAAATAATACGTGCGCAACAAGTTGCCCATTAAAGGATACTGTGACCAACTAAAACTATTTTCTTTTATTTATTTTCTTATTTAGGGTTAGTAGTATCAATTTCTTAGACTGTAATTCGAATAAAATTCTTTAGTTATAAATTATTGATAATTCAATTTATACATATTAAGAGAAATAAATTATTGTAATAAAATATTATTATTTTGGGTTTTTTCAAAATAAAAATAGGCACATGAATAAAACGCCAAAGAAAAGGAAATATATAAGTTGGCATTGGCAATTTCATTTATCTAGTAGATTTATTCTACCCTTACTGCCTTACTTTAAATTACTTCATACTTGAGGTTCTCAAATATCCCAAAGAGTCTATAAATATACGGTTCAATATAAATTGTAATGAAGTTCGAGTTGTGTATTGATCATTAACCTTTCTTTAGAGATATCATAAATTTAAGCTAAATCAACTTAGCCCGTTAAACGATGTTGATAAGTTTATGTTTCTTAATTAAGAATCTCAACCCTCAGAAATTGTAAGTCAACATGAAAACTTGACAAAGAGTAAGAGGTTGATTTTGGAAAAGAGTATTTATCCTAAATTATAATTATAAAAATGGTGTGTTTATGAAACAAATTGGCCTGTTCTGGGGGTACCAGGCAATGTACCCATAAAAGTTTCAGTGTAATGTTTCTCGTTTACTTTTTCGGTTTGTTTTTTTTATTGTAACGAAAAGTTAACAAGGAAAGTTTTAATTAAACAACGCCTGTTTGGTTAGTTAATTTGCAAACCTAAAGCAAATTTAATTTTAGTATTTTAAAATCTGATTTTAATTTAATTTTAGTTAATTAATATAATGACTATTCATTATACAGAGTGAAACAAGATATTTGTTTCAGGCTTAAATGGGTAGTAAAGATCTTTTTTAGCACTTGAAAATTGAATCCGCCATTTTGAATTTTAATAGATCAAAAATTTTGTCAAATTTGAATCGGTCATAGTTAGGAACATACCATAAGATACTTTTGATAACATTTCGATAATTTTCAAACCGTGAAAAAGGCCCTTAAAAATTTTACCACAAAAATTTGTTTATTTTTATTTAAACCTGGAACACATACTCTGTGACAACGTGTATATGTTTCTTGAAATTACGCTTTTGTAGTGCTGTGTTCCATAAGTTGTCTTGTAAATGTTTCGCATTTTAGCACATCATCGTCAAGTCGTCTGCGAATTCTAACCCACTAACTGTTTGATCTTTTACCTCTTTTGCTACGACATCTGGTACGATGTTAAATAGTGTATCCTCTGATTCTATCTACTCCGTTTACAAGTTTTTTTTGTCTTTTAAGACTATCCCAAATAATTCTTCCAGGTATGTTTTTTAGATATCAATACGCCATTCATTTCCTTGGCATTTTTCTATCAATTGTTGTATTGAAAATATTTAATTTTTTAATTCTCTTTCTATTCTTTTTCTTTTATTCGGGTTTTCGTTTTAGTTTTTAATCTGCCGTCTAACATTAAAGCATTAGTACCTTTTTTTCCATTATTTCCGAAATAGCATGTTGCGCTTATATCGTCATGTCCTGGCGTTTTTCTAGCGTCTGTTACTTTCTAATCTAAATGTTATCTTTTCTTGTTTATTGCGGCCTTAGTATTTAATTTCTTTTCAGTTCTTTATTGTTTTCAATATTTTATAAATTAGTTTCGGTTTGCATGCAATACCTTTTTACATTTTTTCTCTGAATTTCTCTTATGTTTTTTGTTTCACTTTTTTTCACTAATTTGTTCGCTTTTCATCTCTGTTCTTTTATTCGAAATATTTTTTATTGTTTTTATTTCTTAGGTATGTTTTTTAATTTTTTCATCTTTAACTTCTTTAACTTTTATCTCTACATTCCACCAGTGTATCTTTTTACTTTTTGTTATTTTGGCTGTATTTCTTATTGTTCTTCTAAATTTTATACAAAGTTTTTTCAATTTTGCTATTTGTCGTTTTTTTTATATTTCCGATTGCTTTTCTATCTCTTCGGTAAGTGCTATATTTGCTTCTCGTAGCTTGTATGTTCTGATTTTACCCATTTTATACTTTTTACATTTTTCTTTATTTTTTTTTATCTTGGTTTTTGATACTACTATGTAGTGATCCGTATAATGACTGATTCAATTTGGTGTTCGCTGATTTTATTTATTTTTTTAAGGAAAAATATTATAAATACATATATATTTGTATAAATGGGCTGTTAAATCTATTAATTGAGCTACAAAAGTCAGACGTACTCCAAAGTTACAATAGTCAATTATTTTTTTTCTTTCAAATGACACGTTGTATGTTTTTGATGGATTCTTGTACTGAATTTGTTCTTCTATACAACGAAGTAAAAATAATACAGTAATGTTATAATTTTTTTAAAATAACATAGAGTTATTAAATTCTTTCCTATCTTATTATACTATTAAGATAAGAATAAATAAAACAGTTAAAGATTTCTATTTTTAATTTGGTTTTTTTAATGTTTACTAAACTTAAGAAAACTTGAAAAATAGAATTTGGTTTTATCTAATCTAAACAGATTAATACAACAAACTTTATTGACCATAAGAAGAATGTGGTAAAAGAACAGCACATAAAAGTGTCACTCATTCAAAAGTAAACAAAAAATGAACTTTTTCTTTTAAATATGGTCAAAGAAAAAAGTCAATGAGGGTAAAGTCGGAGAATTTAGGAGACTCCTCGCATTATGTGGCGGGGCACCACCCTGTTGAAAAATGACATTTTATCTAAACTTGAAAATCGCTTTTCGTAAACACGTTTAAAGTGTTTACTCAATTGTTTTTACTATTCACTGATACTAACAGTAAAATCAAATTAAGAGGAATATTTAAATTTTATGCCATTTTTTTTCCAAAAAATGTATAATACAACGGTATACGTTTTTTACGTTGTTACATGCAGAATAATAAACATTACACAAAATTCAACAAAAATATACAAAATGTCATTTGAAAAAATAGTTGACTATCATAACTATGGCATACGTCAATATAATTTTGAGTTATGTAGCTCATCTAATCCCCATTTACAAATATACATGGTTTATATTCCTTTTTCCTTAAAATAAAAAAATATTAAGCTGCAAACGCCAAACTAAATCACCCCGTATATTTCTGCACTTTTTTTATCTTTGTGTCTTGTATTTGGTTTCTATTTATTTTTTTTATTTGATTTAAAATGCATCAACAGCGAAGGTAATTAGCACTTTATCCTTGTGCTGTCTTTGTTCGTCTATTAGGTGCTCACTGTTTAGATCTCATCTAATTGATCGCATTCACTTAATAATCTGATAAGGCGTTTAGCGGCAAGCGTGTCATATTTCAAGATGTCACAACTTTGTACACCTTGCAAGTCATACTTGCTGAATTTCCGGACATTCCGCTAGAATGTGTTGCACGTTCAAGATATCTTGACACCTCTCACACCTAGGAGGCGCAACGCCTTTACGAGGTACGATGATGTAATTCTCGTATGCCCTAAACGAAACTTTGTAATCAGTCCCTGCTCCCTACGCGTCAACTGCCCAGTTTTGGTGCCGCAAATTTCCGTTAAAAACCCGCCACTTTGTGCCCATACCATTTTCCATTTTTCGAGGAGCTTGGATTTTATGGTGGACATTGCACTGTTTGTTTTTTCTATAATTATTATATTTTTTGACACTTGGAAAAAAAAAAAAATCCTGATTTTGTCGTTGTATGTAGTGCCAACATCGATCTACGTTTGGCAAGAGATGGAATACCAAACTCGGCATACAAACTAGATCTCAAAGTCGTGTAAAACGCTTAAATGGCGTACCTGATACCTGCATTGTGGACGGCGCGGCGTTTAGCAAATTTAAAGTCGATAATAAAGCAGAGCCGTTCACGATCAAACCGTAATCTAACTTAGATAGCTCTAGAGATTTATAAAGGTAGAGGAGTTGATAGTATACGAGATACATTTAATGAAGTTTAGCGCTTTCATAGATTTACTTTTGATATTCTCTAGGTGACGTTTCCACAATAGACGGTCGTCCCAACTTAGTCCCAGGTAAGCATTAAAGCGTTCGGCAGTTCATAGTCATGCAAGGTCTTTTATGAGGAATCCTCAAGTTACAAAAATGCATAAATTTTGTTTTGGAGTTGACGCCACTAGAGTGTCAATCGCTACCTGCAGTTTCTGATTTACGTCGAATTTCAAAAAACCAGAAACGAAAATTACGATAACGTTCGGCGACTAGAGGTTTCGAGCCCCAAACAAACTCTAAAATATCTTTATCTCAAAAGATGTAATGAAAGAAGGCCTTTGTAACCCCAATAGCATAGCCTTTCTAAAACACCAAATTTCCCGTCTGTCTGGCATTAAAGCTTTGCATGATGGAGAGTTGGAGATAAAACTGTTTGTCCAGCGATGTTCGGCCCACACGAAAACCGGTGTACGTCTTGCTTTCATGTTCCTTCGAACAGCTATTATTACCCCACCGCTTGCTCGCTGAGCGGTTGCGGTGTCTAATCCAAACATCTCGTATTTCTTTAATGAACACAGTTGCCCTTGTTTCAGATTTGATTCTTGAAAGCATAGACACTGAGGTGCTGTCAGACAATTTCATTGAATTATGTAAGACATCTAAAAGTGTTAAAATTATAAAGAGAAGTAGACAATAGTTACATAAATAAATAAATAAAATCTACTATATCTAAACAAATAAACTAAAAATATTGCAAAAATGTAACAGGTTTTTCACTAACAAGAATATTACAGCATATTATCGTCACTTGCAGAAAATATATGCTTTGTGACTTTCCAAAGTTTGCTTTTGGGCCAACCTTTTTTTGATTTACGGAAAACATTGACTAGAGTCTGACTCTACCCCTTGCGGAGAAAAAGTCAGATCTGCTTTTTTTCTGTTTATCGGAGGTAACTAAAGTTAAATCGACCAAAACACCAAAAACGTTCGGAGATGTATATGCGGACAGGTAACGAGTAAAATACAGCATTTACCTTCTGCGGAATGGTCGGTTCGTTGAAGGTAAGTATTAGACTAGCCGTGTCTTCTAAGATACCGTTTCTTAATGTTTTAATTCTGCGTGCTTCTATTACGCATTACTTACATGTAGCCAGGCCTCTGCTTTGATTAATCCTTACATGTGGTTTAACATTCACAGCAACTTCTCTAAGCTTTTTGATTGCTTCCAACCTGCTTGCTCGTGAAACAAAAACTGTTTTTATTAAAAGTCTTTCTCTAACTTTCCTGATCATTTTAGTTTCACCTACATATCCAAAAATCTGTTTATGTAACCCAAACGGGCTTTCTTTAAAAATCCCTTCCTCGTTAGATTCGATTCAGACCCGCGGCACATCACGCTTTTTTGCATTTTAAGCTACTATCAGCTCTTCAGGGTGTTAACCGTCCACCTTGACAGAGCCCTGCCGTACCGTCAACTTAATGACGGTAGTATTAAGGTAAGAGGATTTGATATGACAGTGGTGCCCTATCCCACTGAAGAACTTGAGACCCCGGGTTTGCTAAGCCCGTACCTGCTGACGAGCAGGCCCTTGGGGGGTTATTATAGCATAATCGATAATCGATTTTTCCTTTCTGCTAATTATTTGTGCATGTTGTTATATTATTATTTTATTATTGGTTATTTATTAGACAGAATTTTATAAATATTTTCCCGTTATTATTTCTTATATTTTCCCTTTGCGGCTTTATTGCCTCTCCAGCTTCCTCGTCCTTTTTTCATATCATTCCATTTATTTCACTATTATAAATATTTTTCATTTATATATTTTAGTAAGTATTATTTTAGTACCAGCTGTCAATTTTTAATGTATTTACTAATTTTATTTATTTTATTTTATGTATCTCACTCACTTTTTGTTCTTTGGTTTTGTTCTAATCCCGCATATATTAGTAAAATACTGCTTAGTAGATTTATTCCCACTTACATTTTTTCTGGTATCCGTTGTGTTTTATCTAATTCGTATTCTTTTCCTGCTAAAGTTCTTATGTTCCAAGCCTTTACCATCCATCTGCCCTTTCTCTTACTGTATTTGTTGCCTTGTTCATTGTTTTTTTATCCATTCTACTTTTATATTTTCTTATTGTTTGTTTGTTTTTTCCAAGACGTACAAGTTATTTTTCTCGAGTGTTCCTCAAAGTTTTGGCTTTCCGCGAATTTTTCATATGTGGTTGTTTCTTGAAGTTCTGCTGCGTTTTGTAGGATATACCTGTCTTACTGCAGCTTTGTTGTTTATCGTATATTTGTCTTCTTTCTCTAGCTTTTTTTAATAGTGATACTATTTTTGTACCTTTTCGTGTAGTTTTAATCAATTCATATCTCTTACCTTTTAATTTCTTTGTGTGTTGTTTAATATCTCTTCCTTTGTGCCTGTCTTTGTTAACTTTACTAATATTGGTCTTGTTTTTCCGTGAATGAGTTTCTCTCCTAGATCTCCATCTTTTTGCCTATGAGTATCCCTATGTTGTCTACTAATGCTCCAATTTTCTCTTTATTTATTTTTATTAATACTCTTCCTCTTTAATACATTTAATAATTAGGCTTTTCTTCTTATTTCTTGTTCCAGTATTTCTATTTTTGTCACGTTTTGTTAGTTTTGGGTTTTCTTAATTTTCTGCTTAAAAAATGGATCTACTTATTTACCATTCTTGCACAAGAATACAAGATTACTGAAAATTTAAACACAACTGGACAAGATGATTGCAACATGATAGAGGGAACAAAAAAACATAATAACAGCACTCTGCGCTGCGAGAAATATAAGAGAAAAGAAACTACAGGAACAAAAAACAAATCAACGAAATAGATAAAGAAATGAAAAGCTTTAAATAAAGAATAAGAAAATGTGCTTCACCAATAAGCAAGTGGTTTGTATACATAACATGAACAAAATATTAAAAGTGGTAAAAATTTTATACAGAACTTTATAAATCTCAAGTGACATTCAACAACAAGAGAATACAAATGAAGAAACAAAAAAATACAAAATGTAGCGATCGAAGAAACAACAAGGCATAACTACAGAAAAAGTTTAAGAAACCTTAAAACACATAAAATCTAATAAAGTCACACAGGTGATGACAATGTATCAACAGGAATAATAAGAAAGAAAAGTGGGAGGGTATCTGCTTTTAAAAGTATCAATGTTACTTAATACTTGCTTGTAGAAAACAAAAATCTTGAGAACAACGAATCAATAAGGTACAGTCTCATTTGTATAAGTTGCTGGCAAAAATAATTACTACGAAATTGACAAGGAGATTTTATGAGTATCAACCCCACAAACAAGCAGGTTTCAGACAAGATTATGGAAATAGGGATCATCCGATAACAATTAAAATACTAATTAAAAAAATCTAATAAATACGAATTCCCGTTGCGCATAGTGTTCTATAGATTACAACGTACTGCATTGCAAAAATAGTAGAATTGATCAAAGATATATAGAACTCGTAAAGCACCTAAATAAGGACGCTACAGCAACCTACATTCTACATGTCAAACAAATCATGTGCCACTTAATAGAGGAGCGATACAAGGAGATACATTTTTTGCAAAAGTTATTACATCAGCAATGGAAGACATATTCAAAAACACTAGATCGAAACAAGAACAAATATCAACGGAGAACGATGAACTAATTTAAGTTAAAGTGACGACTCCTTCTAGTGACAAACAATAAAAGAATCTGAAGAGAGTATCCCAAAAGGTAGAACTAAAAATGAACTAAAGTGATGTATCCAGAACAAGAATAGATATGTGATGAAAAAAACCAAAAATGAAGAAGTAAGTGAATACAGATACCTGAGACAAAGAATTGAATTAAGTAGAAACAGCAAAAAAAAAGAAATTAAGGAAATCTGATGTAAAAAGTTATCGTATTTTGTAAAAAATACGATAACAGCAAAAAAAAAGAAATTAAGGAAATCTGATGTAACAAGTTATCGTATTTTGTAAAAAATAATAAAATTGCGCTTTATCAATGTGACGACATGTTGAACATCACTAGAAAAGACAAATTAAGAAATGAAAAAATTATATCGATTACAAAGGCTAGACTAGTCAAGGATGGATAAGATCGTAAGGTCATGGATTGGCGATCATATCAATACAAAAAGGGAGGAGGAAGACCAATTATGCGTTGATATGATGATTTCAAGAAAACGGGTGGACAAACTGGGTTCAAATAACACAAAACCGTAAACGCTGGAAAGAAAATTAAGGAAGGCCTATGTCCAAAAATAAATTTCAACAAGCTAAGAAGAAGATGAAGAAAAAGAAGAAGAAGAAAGAAGAAGATATGTACGTTTGTTGTGAAATGGAATTAATAATTGCCCATATCTTCTAAAATACTTTATATTACCGAGCGATCATCAATTTTTTAGAGAAAGTGTTTTTATGACTTTGACAATAGCAAATTGTCTTTAATAACTGCAGACACGATAATTTATGAACGGCACGAAGTGTTATATACTGAAGCATTTTTTAAATTCTGAAGGATTTTGGGCCCACATGCCAATTGATTGACAGTGTTCATCAAATTTTTATGCTGGTACTTGCGTAACGACGTTTTCAATAAGGGCGAGTGAGCATACAGCACTCTTGCTTGTTTGGTCGAGTTTCGGAAAAGACTAAGAACCGCCGTACACAAACAACATTTTTGCAGTTGAGACAACCACCCATGATGGTTAGTCCGACCGCTAATTGTGGTCGAGTCAAATACATGTAATTACATTGATTTTATATGGCAACGTGCTGCGCCGTCGCACGGACGACATGCCGAATACGGGTGGCCGTTTTGACTGCAGCGACGCGACTGCATTTTTGTAGTCGAAACCGACTGTAAAATGTGGCTCGTGTACAGCTGCTCTTAGATGTATTGTATATGGAACGAACAATACGAATCTTGTTATCAAAGACATGAAAAAATTGCTAATGTTAAAATTATAGCCACACCTTATCTGAAAACTTTATGATCGCTCGGTATATACTAACACGGTAAATTTTTAAACATTCTCGATGAGGTCTTTTTAAAGATGTGTTTCATTTAAAAACGTTTAACTTTATCGTGCCACGAATTTTGTGGAACGTATTAACGGCGGTATTATTTTATGAAAATATTTTTCACATATAATATTTTAAAAAGAAAAACGATAAATTAATGGACATTAGAATAAACTGAATCAATATTTAATACGTCCGATTGCTAGTTATATGGATCTGCGTAAGTTGTAGGAGATTTTGATTCTTTCTGACGACAAAATAACAACATTGAAAGTTAAACAGAAAAATCGATTAAAATTCAAGTTGATGTTAGTTCTTTAGGACGTATATAAACAAGTTGCAAGAAATAGGTTTATTTAATGTTAAACACTTGTAAGGGATAATAAATAAAACTGGATAATATTTGAGAATAATTTATTTACAGAAACTTACGTCGATATTTTGTTTATGAACGATTCTATATCTTTCTCTATATTGTGTATATACGAAAGAAAGTGCAAAGGTTAAAATGTGCAATGTGTTTGCAAACTAAGACATTCTATGAAAACAAAGCACAGAATGAAAGTATTTACTTTAAATGTATATTTTATAATGGTATGAAACTGTATTTTAACAATTTTAAAATTAGATTACATATTATCAGACGAAACAAAACTAGAAACGTAAAAAAGTGTGATAATCTAAAATTATGCTTTTTGAGATGTCCGAAAAGAAAAGGTATATTTTCTACATGAAGTTTTAATAGGTTTTCCCAGCATCCAATTTTATGCGGTGTCTAAGAGTATTTTGGACGTGAGTTTATATCATCACCTTTTTGCCTACGGGAATTATTTTTTAGTTTTCACTAATTAAAAATATTTTTTTACCTTAACAAAATTATTATACTATCATTAAAAGGTTAAATAATGTAAAATAATTTTTTATTTTCGGAAGCAAAAATCGATGGAAAAAAGGTTAAAATGTATTTCCTGTCTAGAAAATGGATTATATTTATTATTTATCAACAATTACTCACTTATATTAGATCAATAAAAAATATAATCAATATTAATTAGGCTTGTAGAATCGTGAAAATTTAATGCAAAACGAGCATGATATAAATTGTGTAAGTTAAGTGAATAAATAAAATTAGATCATATACATAATAAGGTCTATTGTAATGTTAAAAACAATTTTTTTATTTTTGTAGAAATTTTGACATAAAGTTACAATGTGAACGTTAAATAAACACACAATTCGCTAAAGTTATTTATTTTGTGTCTATTTTAGTTTAATAATAGTAAAAGTATGGCCAGATTGTTTGCTTTTTCACAATCACATTTAAATAATGACGCTCGTTATGTTTTCACTTTTAGAAAATATATATGCTTGTTGGAATTTTAATTTTATTGTACTCATCAATTTCTGCAGTGACTTATTTTATTGCCACGGAATTTTAAATTGTTTTTGTATATTAAAGTGTATGCATAAAATTGAAATGATTTACGTTAAAACTAAGCTGCTATGGTAAGATAAATCATTGAAAGTGTTCCGACAGCTATTAAAGAAAAATTTTGTATTATACAGACGGTGGTTATATTTTACTTTTTTACCCTCGAGAGGAAAGTAACTAAAGTGAAATAATGCTTTTAAGGGTAAGTTGTTTTAATTTTTAGTCCATACAGTTATAAACTTCCACAGAAGAAATGCCAACCAAAATATGGCCACCTGCACCGAAAATATTTTTAACAAAACTGTTTGATAAATCAACTCAAATCTGTAATTGGAATGAACCATTTTTTTGATAGCTATCGATCATGTAAGAAAACTAGTTACTATTATGTAATCATTGGATTAATCACATTACAGTATCATAACATAGTACCTAACTAAAATCATTTTACTTGCAAAAAAAGTGTTTACCGTGTTTACTAAGAAAAGTAAAGTTTTGCGTAATAATTTTAAAGTGTTTTGGCAGAAATAAATGGGGAATTCTAACAAGACAAAAGGAAAAAAGCAAATAATTAAAAAAATATTAATAACATGGTCGGCGTAATTATCTTATTTATTTCTAATGTAGGATAAACCAATTAGACGGGTATTCCCATAAGTTATGAACAATTGTGAGAATATTGATGACCGTCAATTTTGTAAGAAAAACATACCTAAACACCTAAACAACATTTAGGTCAAATTGTGAGGCATCAAGAAATCCGGAACTAAAATGGAAGATAATAAAAACTTTAAAACCATAAAAAAAACTGAAATCACTAAATCTGTAAAAAAAGTCAATAGATATTCTAGCAAGTTATGAATATTATATTACGAAAAAAGATCGGAAAGTGCATCTGAACGAATTGAAAAAAATGTTAGAATGTCAACCGAAACCAGAAATGTCGAGATTTTCTATTTTTCGAAATTCTTCTGGCACTTTCCGATCGAATGTCGAACTGATTTGTTTGAGAGTTTTTCTAAAATTAATTGTAAATCACTTAAAAAATGAACACAAGTCTGTATTTATAGTATCCATAGCTTGTATCTCTTCAGTAAGTTCATAATAAGCAAGTAAATTTATAATATTACTCCTTTTAAGGAAAAAAAGAAGACACTGCCTTTTTTTAGTGCAGAATTGCCTGACGTTTCGCCCCTAACAAATGGGAGCTTCTTCGAAGGCTAAAATGTTTTAATATTATAATATAATATTAATATTATATTATATTATATTAATTTAAATATAAAAAAATATAAATAAAACTGATTCCGGAGGTGTATAGCCACTTAAAACAAGTAATTGTTTCTTCCACCAGAGTCAATAATTTTTTTCAATTGAGTTTATCGTCCTACGGTTATTCTTAAGAAGAATAAGGATGTACAGTGACAATTATGCAAACAGTGACAGTGAAATAGAAGAAGCATTTAAGAATGGATGCTCTAATACCAGCAAAATACAGAGAACGATATAAGCTAGGGTATAAAAATTCTATGAAATGGATCAATGGAAGAAACGCAGATATTATCAAGAAGAGCGCACTAGCTTACTTCGTAAAAAGAAATAACATTCTCAAGTTTACTATAAGTATTTGATCCAAATACTCAAGTCTAAAAACTATGATCAACTTGACAACAATTTTAATATTTCTTCATTCGCGAAATTAATCGTTTTCTTGAAACAGGCAAATGTTGGGTAACGTCCCAGAAAATCCAAGGTATTCAGCAGATATATAGTAAAATTCTTAAATGAAGCTCCAGACAAAATTTATGTACTAATAAAGGTAAACAATTGGATTATGCCCTAGAAGATCAGTATAAACCTGTATAGTGTGTGACGAAACCGTGTGCAATTATGACAAAGCATTTGCTTCAAGGTTTAGGAAAACCACAAAAACCTAAACATGTCAACCTTTATTTACCTTAGTATTCATATGCAACAATATTAATTAAGTGCGTAAACATTATAGAAGGTAAATAAGAACATAATATATAACAGCACAGAGATATGAAATGAACCGGTCCAAGCCCCAGTCATGACAATGACGGGAAAAAATATCATGATAAAAAAATAGCAAACAAAATAATAGAAAAACAGATAATCAGGATAAAGAATACAAAACTTAACTTTAGATGTCCTTCAAATTAGTAAGCCATGATACAGTTTTTTTCCGTCAAGTTATAAATGTTTACAAATCCTCGTTTAAACTTTGTTAATTGACAATCCTCTACAATATGTGCAACGGTTTCTGGTTCGTTTCCACACTTCCAATTTGGGTTGGAAATAGCACCACATTCAAACAACATGGAGTTGCATTTTGAATGGCATGTTCTTTTGCGATTTACTTTTGACTAAATTTTTTTTTTATTAAAGCCCGGAACTTCTATTGTTGAATCATCAATATGATGTTTATTAAAATCATCAACTCCAAACGATAATTCTGTCGAGTTTTCAATTTTAGAAAAACTTAAGTAGTCTTCCAACCATACAACACTTCAAGATTTAAGTTTTTTAGCTGAAGGATTCTCAATATCATTTCAAATTAGTAAGTTTTTGTTAAAAACACCATGTATCTATCTTTTTTAGGTGGTAATGATAGTAGCACTTCGCCGAGAAGAAACAATAAAGCTAAAATCTAAGGAAATCGACAATAGAAGTTCTGTCATTGTTATAAATATACCGACGTCGAAGACAAATAGGACCAGACTTTCACCATAATAGATAAAACCAAAAGCAAGCCCATTTTCTCTCACTGTCTCAGAAATATTTCAAACTAAAACCGAGAACTGCTTTATCGTCCAGAATTTTTTGGTATTATGGTCATGGAATATGCTTAAATTAAGTCGCAATATAGGACCTATCAAAAAAATGTTATTAGAAATTGCGCAATGAGTGTAATGCATGATTTACTTGCAGAAACTATAAAAACGTTAAAGTATACAAACATTTTTTGTTATGTGCATGTCTACTATTTATTTATTTATTTGTATGGTACACTGCGGCCAGAAAAATTGGGTACACGTTGAAATTCAAGTAGCAAAACATTTCAGTTTTTTTAGATGTGTACAAATATTTTTTACAAATAGGTTAAGTTTAAGTTGTATCTAATTAAACTAACAGATGAAATGTTATAATAAATTTTCTGTTCTTGCGTTTTCATTTGATTTTGGCATTTTAAGTGACAATGTAATTAATCAAAATTAAGACCATTTTAAAATGGCGAAAAACAACTGTACGCAATATTTTGGTTCACCTGTGTACAGGGTGGGCCAAGTTCGAATGTTCTTATGGAGAACTCGATAACTATAAGAGATATGGGAAAACGGATGGCGCATCCTTGGTCTCTTATTTTGAGAAGAACTGAATGGCGAAAACCGGAATTCCCTATCGTTTTTTGTTTTCGAGCTCAATTTTTCAACTTTTCGTTAAATGTCGATATCTCGGTTGTTGTGAAGTTACAGAAAAAAATATTAGCACGTTCTTCAAACACTTTTTTAATTGCAATAAAATGAGCCGGCTGGATTTTAAATATCTTCGTTGGTTCTTGATTTATGATATAAAGTTGTGTTTTTTTAAATAGAAACTATAGTTGGCTATGACATATTTAAATAGCGCTTTTTATCCTATTTTCAATGATGTAGGGTCTATTATTTCCGTTTTGTCTCGTTTTATTAAAAAATGTTAAATTAATACTTCAAGAGAGGCTAATTAAATTTAAGGACTTAAATCAAGATACAAATTTTAAATAATAACAATAATTATTAACTTGTATTCAAACTGATGTCCATTGTTTTCAATACATAAGTTACACCTCTTCCTAACACTCAGAATTGCATTTCGTATGTGGATATTGGATACTGAATTGACGCATTCTGTAAACTTTTGTTTCTGTTCGTTGATGCAATTACTTTTTTCCTTATATAAATTGTCTTTAATATAACCCTAAAAAAAAATCCAGTGGTGTCAAATTAGGGGATCGTGGCGGCCACCTCACTGGACCGTTAGTTCCTATCCAGTTTCTTCCAAAATGTATATATTTAACGCTTCTGTAACAATTCTAGCCTTATGAGGTGGGGCACCATCATGTTGGAAGAATATATCTCAAGGATAAATTATCCAAATATTCTTCAAAAATGTGATTGTTTAGGAGTTCATAATATCGTTGACCAAGTAGGGCACACCAAACACTAAAGCCGAACCGTCCTTGCGTTTGGACGTCAACGGTACGGTGAGGATTCACATCAGACCAATAATATTGGTTGTGACTGTTCAAATTCCAGCACTACTAATGTAGGCTTCATCTGTCCAAATCACACGCATCGAGAAAGATGGATCTTGTTGAAGTTTTAGGCAATACCAATTACAAAATTCCAATCGTCTTTGAGCATCTGCTGGATGTAGGTAATGCCTCTTTCGGATTCCAAACGGCTTGAATTTGTGTGTTTTCAATATACGCAAAGCTTTACGTCTTGAAATTCTCGTTTCATCTTCAATTTGACGGCTTGAAATTGAAGGATTTGTAACTACAGTCCCTATTACATGAATAGTAGTTTCTTCGGCGTCTCTAATATTGTAGTTTTTTATTTTGGCTTTGTAAAAGATCCATGACCAATTAGATTTTCTTTCAATGTATTAAAAATACGCTTATCCGGTTGCCTTCTTTCGGGATAACGCTCGAAATATATTTCAGATGCAAGAACAGTATTATTATTACTTTGAATGAAGCATTCTAACATATTATATTTCTCATAGTTTTCTAAGACATTTTACACTTTTGTGAAATAACAGGTAAATAATATATAACTACTAATAACAATCTGAAAATTTAATGACAGGTAGCAACAATACATTCACCTACTGAAAAACAATTGATGAAATCGTTTTAGATATCTATGATTTTGTGGTATTTTATTGGATAAAGTTAAACGCCAAGTGGTCTAACTTTTTGAAAACAATGGACATCAGTTTGAATACTTAAGTTAATAATTATATACAGTTTGTTCTATTTACAATAAAGAACTTAATAAAAATTAAAGTCGTCAATGTAATTTTAAGAATTTAGTGTTAATGAATGCTATTGAAAGTTGCCCTAAAATATTGACATGTTATATAAAATAAGAAACTTTTGGTAAATCCAGAGAAAGTGCTACAACAGTGTCATTATTTTGATTAAATAGAACACCTCTGAAACGCTCTATACACAAATTTTCAGTTTTAATTTATTTTTAATTCTAACATAACAAGTAATATAAACCACTTACCGTGAAGAACCTTATATATATATTATAATAATATTTGATCATCAATTAACCTAAATAATTCGTATAATACCAACACACTACAAACGATGACATACAATTCTAATAAAATTGTTATATTAACATACCGATCTTAACTGCCAAAATAATAAATTAGTAAAATAATGAAAAATTAAATTAAGATCATACTATTATATAGTATTAATAAACTACAGTCTTATTATTATTGTGATTATTATAACTAACAATAATAATAATATAATTATTGTTGTTATTATAAATAACAATAATAATAAGACTATAACCATCCTACATAAAATTAGAAGACAAAACCTAGCGTACAAAAAAAATCAGTGATTTATAACATTTACTGTTTAGGATGTAACAGATAGTACAGTGGCCAAACAAAGCAAAAACGAAAAACCAAAAATACGATTGTGAAAAAAGTGACAATACATTGTAATTCATTGTTTAACAACAGACCATACATTTGATTTTGCGAATCTTGTTATTACATGGAAAATAATAAAATATCAAAAATGCAAATAATTAATATTTTTAACTTTGTAACATATTATTTCTTTTTTTAAGTGTTGTGATGCGCATGACACGTTTCCAAAAATACTTAAATTTGTTGTATAATATCGCAAGTCTAATTTAAAAAAAAAAAATTTTTAATTTTATTGCGATGACGATACTCTCAATCATGAATCTATTTAACAATAATTTATTTCTGCTTTAATAGAAAAAATACACTTTATTCTGGTAAACTTAGATACTTGTTAATTGTAATGTATTAACGTTTTAAAACTAAAGCTGTAATTGATAATACACTGTGTAATGTGAGAAAAAGTATTAATTGTGATGAAAAATTGTTATAAAAAAAGACATATTTGGTTAAAATAAATTGCATAAGAAGAGCCCATTCAAAATGCAACTCTATGTTGTTTAAATGAGGTGCGATTATGACTGTGGAAACGAGCCGAAGAAGATTGTTCATTAACAAAGTTTAAAGGAGGGGTTTATAGACATTCATAATTTAACGGACGAAGCTGTATTATGGCTTACTAATCTGAAGGACATCCAATGTTAAGCAATATTTTGTATTTTTTGTCCTAATTATCTGTTTTTTCATTATTTTGTTTGCTATTTCTTTAACTTACTATTTTTTTTCGCCATTGTCGTGACTGGCGCTTGGATCGGTCAATCATATGTTGTCATGCAATGGCTGTGTGGTAACATTTTATGTTCTTTTCTATAATGTTTACACTCTTAATTAATATTATTACTTATAAAAACTAAGGTGGGTAGGGGTTGGCATGTTTTAGTTTTAATGGTTTTCCTAAACCTTGAGGCAAATGCTTTGCCAAGGCGAACCAATCCCCAATTGTACAAGGTTTTGTCACCACACTATACAGATTTGTACTGTTCTTCTGGGGCGCTATACATAACATTTACATCACAATACAAAAATAATAATGTACCATACGAATAAATAAATAAATAAATTGTGATGATGTAATATAAGACAACCTAATTATTATTTCGTAGGTTTTCTGTAATAATTTGTTCAACTTCAATAATTTTTGATATAGGTATTTGGTAGTAATTAACTTCAGAATCGGAAACTGTATTTCCTTAGTTTTTTTTTCTTTCTTGAGAAAATACGTTTTATTGCGATTTTTTGTTGAGAGTTTTAAGTTACTTGTTAAAATGATGATATGCCTTGTGTCCATAACTATCGCGTATTGAAAAAAAATTACAAGAACAGATGTAGGTCTATGTGCTACGTAATTAAAAAATTGACTAAAAACCAACCTTGTATTTTAGTTTTAATTGGGTGTTAAGTAACAATCATATATAAAATTTAAAATTAATGCAACAATATACGTAATTTAAAACAATTATTTTTTTTGTTTAAGCACAAGATCTGTATTAATGACCTATTTTTGACAAATTTGGAATAAACTTTAATTGTCACAATGGTAACCAAACTTCACATAAAAGGAAATAATAATCTCACACTTTGCGCTTATACAGAGTGTCCCGTATGAAGTAGATCAACGAGATGTGGGTGATAGAAAGAATGACCTATTATAGGCATTTACTATGTTAAATTAAAAATTAACGTCTAACATTTTTCTGACACAATTCGAACACAATGTAACAACATGTTGAATAGGTAACATAGATAAATGATGGAATGATAATGAGTATTCAAAACGTATTTGACTAAAAAATCAGTAAATATAATTTTTATTTATTAACCGAATAAATTTTAATTTATTAAGAAGCCTTCGTATTGCCTAGTAATATTTTGCTCTTTTTAACTATAAGAATAAATAAATAAACCAAGCTTCGATTCCGATTACAGTATTTTTTTTATTAACTTTACTATTGATCTCATAACACAATTTCGTAAAGTAAATTTAACATTTTCATTTTTATAAAAATTAGCATAAATCATTATAAAATTTGTACTGCTTTATTTTATTAAAATAGATTTTAAACACTTGAATTATCACATAAATTTCTTCTCATTTATTTATCTAACAAAACAAATTGCTATACTGTGCTCAATTGTGCCAGAAAAAAGATATGCATTGATTTTGAATTTAACATAGAAAACGCCTATGTCAACTTTTCCGTGGGACACATGATATAAAGAAATACAAATTTTATTGTCTTGGGGTTAAAGTTTTAAAAATTAGGACGCTTTTTACTCTGTTGAAAATCTCGTATCACATGCATATGTTTATTTTTTCTTATTTTTGAAATGGAGTTAATAAGACGTATGTATATGTTTTTGAATATAATATTATTCATGCATAATAATTAAGAACTGAAATATGCAAATCATAAATTTCAAAACATAAAGTGTCTCTAAAGTGTTTTAGGATATTTCTATATCTTCATTATGTTTCCAAGCTTCTTGTGGAAAATGATGACAAGAGTCAATTGAGATTGGCTGGTTGATGTAAATCTTTCACACACATAAATGATGAACTAACTAGCTTTCAAGAGATCTTCATAGATAATTTATTAGTTGGTATGATAAAGAAATAAGTGCCACTTTAGACAATTATAAACATATTCTATAACATCTTCTATAAAGCGAAGAATTTTAGGTCTCCTACTATGAAATTTATTTCTTGTTTTCTTTTTATCGTGTCAAGTTTCTTATAACTAACTATTCTCACGAAGACAATCCTAAAAAACCAAATATGAGGCAACCGGTATCACACCTGTACATTTACCGTACTATTTATAAAAATATTTTTAACATGCAAGTGAATTGTGAATAAATAGTGTAATAAACTGTTAACTTTACGAGATTATTTGATGGTTTGATCAACATGTGGCGCAAAAAATCCGTTTAACTCATTTTGGTATGTGGTGTTTGGCGAAGTGCATGTTTGTTTCTTACGATAAACAATAAAAAACCTTTTTATTAAACAAAGTCTTCGAATTGATTAATTATTTGAAGGAGTCACGAATTTTACCGTGACTTAATGTCGATGTTAGTGTCGAATGCCGTAAGTTTAAAAAAATCTTTATTAAAGCGTACGCCATTTTGTCAATCCATTTAGACTTACCATCTGGTGGCAAATTAAACCTACCACTTGGAGACTAGGCCATGAACAAAATTTACTTTACTTATTTTTTACTTTCTCGCTCGTTGACATTCAACAATTTAGAATATACCTCAAAAATGTGACAAACTTTTAATAACACGTAGCCCGATTCGACAGATAAGTTGACTTAGTTTTAAGTTATTTCTTTACCTGTGTTTATTATTGAGAACATAATCGCAAGTATGTTTAGAACGGATTGTTAACATCCGGGATTAGTTAGTACTTAACGCCAGTTGTGTCAATTTTTGTGCGTAAAAGATCTCCCGACAAATCGATTACACGTTTGTTTGCGCCAGAATTTCATTATTAAAGTAAATGTTAAGTCACTTATTTCGATACAATTAGTGAAGTAATTGTGATATATTTCAAAAAGTTGAAAGATGCAAGTTTATGTTGCATACTTGTTGGAATCATTTGTTATAAACCTCATAGTGTTAGTTAGTGTCTTTACGATAAATATCTATATCTAATTTGTTGCCAATTCTTGTCACTAAAGTGTCTAAGAAAGGTAACTTAAGGTTTGCTTCTGTTTCATAGGTAAACTTGATCGTCTTAAATTTTGAATTTAAAATTTCAACAAATTGCTGAGGGCTGTAAACTTTAGTGTCGATGATTGCGAAAACATCATCTACATATCAACACCAAATTCTTGGAAAGTATTCTAAATTATTTTTTAAAATCAGTTTCAAATTTACTCATAAACAGGTTAGCCATAAACAGAGATAAGCTGTTACCCATTGGCAACATACTAGATATAGATATTTATCGTAAAGACACTAACACTATGAGGTTTATAACAAATGGTTGTAACCATAGTATGAAACATAAACTTGCATCTTTCAACTTTTTGATTCATAGATTATTACATTTCCCATTGTCAAAACAAAACTTTGATAAAGAACTGCGAAATATTAATCAGATCGCATCATACAATGGTTTTCAAGAATCAATTGTCACAAACATAATTAGAAAACATAAACATAAGTTAAATATTAGAAACATTACAACGTTAGGAACTAGTAATAGCAAAATAGATAAGAAATATGTCAAATTACCAAATTATCCCACATATACAAAAGGTCTTCAAAAAATATTTTCAAAATTTGATTATAAAACAGTAACCTCTAGTAGTAACAACTTGCAAAATCTTTTAAGCAATCCGAAAGACCCAATAGAAATGTGTGATAAATCGGGAATATATAAAATTAATTGTAAAGACTGCAACCAAGTATTTATAGGGCAAACCAAGAGACCTATTAAAACTCGTTTTAAAGAGCACTTAGCTCATGTCAAATATCATCGCCTAGACAGGTCCAGTGTTGCCATGCATATGCTTGAAAATGGCCATAGAGTAGGCGAAATTGAATTAATTAAGAGGGTAGATAATAAAAACGAACTTGATTCTTATGAAAGTTTAGAAATTTTTAAAACAGAAATTTGCTTATGAATTATGATGATAACGGTCCATTAGGATTTTTGGAATTATTTAAGCTTATCTAAGAATCAATTAAGTTAACGATGCGTGATAAGCAGATAGTATATATAAGCTTCCCATTGTTTTTAATTTTAGTATCGGTATCGCTGATGATATAGCTTAGCTATTGAAACACGTGTGTGAGCAAAGTTTTTGGTGCAGTTTTTTGGTGTTTTTCTGTTGTATCTTTTGTTCTTTTGCATTTTAAATTCCTACTGCTTTAGATTAATTACAGCAACTCATAGAGTGTCGTCATCGTTTTGGAAGCACTTTTTTTAACTGTCGCATTATAAATATTTGTCCACAAATCACTCACCAACATAGGCTACGGGTAAGTGTGCCAAAACAATTATAAATCCTCTTATAATAAATTTTTCTACGACAACAAACTATAACATAACATTCATTGTTGATTTTCTCATAACTGCAAAGTAAGAGTTACTACAACTTTTGTTGATTGAGTCGATATATTTCATTACATATGTCAAATATGTTGTGTAACAATGCTGTAAAAAATATTATGTTACTGACGTCATGTGTTATGATAATTTAGAGCATCCTCTAAACATGTGACTTCTTCCTCATTTCTTCTCTACAATATAATCTGCAATTTAATAGCCTTCCAGCTGCGATCTACGAAAGTACCTAATATTGTTCATTGTGTACCGCATTTTTGTCTAATACCGGTCAAGTTAGTTTGTTGCTATCATCACAAAACGGATGTTTACAAACACAAACTGAAAAGTAATAGACAGCAGTTGTTGTCATCAACGTTTTGATCATTATGTTCTGGTCCGCGTCCAGTTTTACACAACTGTAAATTGCTATCGTTACTAAAGTATTAAGTTTACTATTTCATCAAGTTAATACTGACATGGTTTCATTTTGAAATGCTAAAACCTCACGATTAAGCTAGCCGTAAAAATAATATGAATTAAATTTTTGAACAAACAATTACCCGATGTTTGCCCAATATTAATTCATATGCAGTTAAATCACTATTTAAAAATGTGATTGAGATGTATCATGTTTTGAAAATTGATTAATTTTAAATGCCCTAGCTATCACTATACAGGGTGTCCCACCGGGAACGCCATCGATAGATTATAGAAAAACTGTACATGGGAAAAATTTGAAAATTTGGTAGTATACTAACATTGACGGGGACAGTTCCGCTAAAATATTGTCAAGATGGTGACACTTCCGGTTATACCGGAAGTATTTAAATGGAACACCCTATATATTATTCTATTTTTGAATTTTGTTCAAAATTCTAAGCACATTTTGTGTATAATGTCCTATACCTAAGTCTAACTGTTTTGGACTTATTTTAAATTTTATGTCAAAAATGACGTTTTCAGGCCTAAACAAAATTATAAAATTTTCCTTACTAATGCCTTTATTATTTAATTGAAATAGGTTTCCTTGTAGCAGGGGACCTATTTTAGTGGGCTATGTCGATATTTTGATAATAAATTAATACAGGGCGATAAAAAAAGATTAAAATTAAATTCAAAAACACGTCAAAGTCATTTTTTTTAAATGCAAGCACCATGTTTTTATAGCTTTATTTTATTTAACATAAAAATTAAGGTTGACTTTGTAAATGGTTGTCTATTCAAAAAATTCATGGTTTTCGAAATATTTTCAATTTAACTTTTTTGTTGCACAAATGCTATTGTATTTCTTTTAATATGAATGGTTATTCCTAGTTGGCCATGATGGCGTTAGAAAACAATCATTTGTCAAGGATATGTCAAACTGTTAAAAATTTTCAATAATCATGCCGGGACGCTTAAATTATACAAACGAAGATTACTTAAATTTATTTATTATTTATGGACAATGTGATAAAGTTATATTAAGAACATGTGTTACAGTTAACTGTACCGACTGTGAGTGTTAAAGTGCATATCGTTACCAAAGCGATAACTTTAAATGCTTAAAACACACGTGTGTCGATAAAGCCAGGTGTTCTTTCGTTGCGTGTGTAATACTGTACAAGTAATTACTTGGCTTTATCAACACACGTGTGTTTCAAGCATAATAAGTTATCGCTTTGATAACGCTATGCACTTTAACACTCACAGTCGGTACAGTTAACTGTTGGCATTTCTTAGTTTGATACACACAGTTTGACATATCCTTGACAGATGATTGTTTTTAACGCCATCATGGCCAACTAGAAATAACCATTCATATTAAAAGAAATCAATAGCATTTGTGCAACAAAAAAAATGTTAAATTGCCAATATTTCGAAAACCATGAATTTTTTGAATAGACAACCTTGTACAAAGCAAACCTTATTTTTGATGTTAAATAAGATAAAATTATAAAAACATGGTGCTTGCATTTTAAAAAATGACTTTTGACGTGTTTTTGAATTTAATTTTAATCCTTTTTTTGATCGCCCTGTATTAATTTATTATCAAAATATTGACATAGCCCACTAAAATAGGACCCCTGCTACAAGAAAACCTATTCCAATTAAATAATAAAGGCATTAGTATAAGAAAATTTTATAATTTTGTTTAGGCCTGAAAACGTCATTTTTGACATACAATATAAAATAAGTCCAAAACAGTTAGACTTAGGTATAGGAACATTATACACAAAATGTATCTACAATTTTGTGCAAAATCCAAAAATAGAATAATATATAGGATGTTCCATTTAAAATAAACAACTTGAAAATATTTTAACGGAACAATTTTATCATTGATTTAAATTTACCATTGAGTCGTTCATGCAAGATGTATGTACCTTAGTAGTATTTAATTATTATTGAAAAATTGTTACTATTTTGTTTTAGCTTTTAACTACACCGTGTGGTATGTCAGAAACATAACCCGATTTCTTTATATATTGGTTTCCAATGCATTTATCGGAGAATTTTAATAAATTTTTAGTGCAAACCGATGAAGTTTCTGTGGCTTTTAATAATCAACTCTCCTCTTGCATTCTGCCACTTGGATCCTTCACCAAAATTTGAAATTTTTTGCCGTTTTGCGCGTCCCCAACGGACGTTACTAGAACTTGATTTCCAAAATTAATAAGAAATGACTTAATGTTAGTATCAAATAATTCTACAATTTATTTCGACTCTTTTGATGTAAGAAACTTGTATTCAATTTTCTAAGTAGCTTTGCAGTTCGTAATTTTCTCGTCAAGATCGCCATCATAAAATTTTACAAAACCGTTTTTGTTGTTTCGTTTGCTACACAATGTCAGATTAAAGTTTTAAGTATGAAAAACGATTCCTTGGGTCCGAAGGTCTTCTACAAAATGTTATTCGCGGTTTCTTTAAACTAATTAAATTGTTATTACAGGAAATTCTACAAAAACTGATTTTCTCCCAAATTTCGCACAAAGACGTTCAAAATGGGCAATGTTCAAAAAACACTTACTTACTTCACACATTTGAAGTGTTTTCCAGGGTTACATCACTGACACTAAGTCGAAGATGGGTTTACGACAAGGGTAAGACATTAGACATAAATCTTTCAACAGCCCAGATCTTATTAAAAAAAAAATTAAAAAATTGTTTAAGCTTTAGCTGGGATAGTGCTCATTTATTCATAGCAACACTTTAAAATATAAAATAAACTTTACACATTTTAATCTTAATTGTTGTTTTAAGGTTTTTTTCTAGTGTAATATTACCTTTACATTTACATTTCCCAGTTTAAAAACAAACTTTGGTTGCACGTTATTAAAACTAGTGACGTATTTGACAAAAACGTCGGACTAAGTTTTATAGGTTACAATTTTAAAAAACACACTTTTGGAGGTTTTCTTTAATAATGACTTTTACTTATTATTTTCTTTTTTCATAAATATAACATATAAAGAAAGTATTTGTACATTTTTAGTTAATTACATCCAAACTGTTTATTAACATATGCGCACTTCGAAAATAAGTAACCCAAATTAATTTTGACAGATTCAGACGCTGATAAGCATTTTATTACACTATTGACCCTCAAATAATTAATAAATACAATTGAGTCAGATTGGTGTGATTTTTTACGTCATAAGTGACGTGCAACCAAAGTACAATTGCCATCACTATATACAATAAACTTGGTTATATTATTAGTGTAACTTCAATAATAATAATAATAATATTAATTGAGTATTAAAACAAAACAAATCCACATTTATTCCAAATATTTTTTTTAATTCTCCAACAGGTAGATATGGTACCACAGTCGGTGGTATTGACATACAAGACAATTTAAAACCGCCTGTTGCAATTACCTTGAAGTAATTGTACAAAAAACGTAATAACAACAATTTTAAATTGTCTTTTACGTATACACAATATTCACTCACATAAAAAACCGATGAAATGCTAGAGTAAATGACTTCAAAATCATCAGACCTACTTTTCTACAACGAAATATTCTGTTTTAAGACATTGGATAAAATTAGGCCAGTCTTTAGCAATACATTATTATGTCTTGTAAGATACGCATACTAAATCAAAGTTTTTACATAATGTTTCGATTTAGATGTGGTGTTCTGTGGCAAATCAGTTGTCGAACTACGTATATACATATTCTGTTAATTCGTAGCAAAAAAATGTTTTATATCTAAGAACTAACTTCAAGTCGAAATTTTTTATTATAAAGGTGGTAATATTAATGACATTTTACAAAGATTGAATTTAATTAATTTAATTAGAATGAGTAAATGTATAACTTGTATACCAGCCTATATTCTTGGAATTTTTGAAAATGCAGCAATCACAATAAACTTCAGAAATAAAGCAAATTATTTGGTTAGAGCTTACTTTATATCAATCCTAGCAACTAGAAAAAGTAAAAATAGCGTTCTATAATTAGTTGTGCAACAAGTTTATGTTAATTACTTTGCTAGAAGACCAACTACATTAACAAATTACAGAGAATTACAGACAACACAATTTTCTGCTCGTGACACGTTTAAATGCTAAATTGTTTAGAGTTTGTACGGCACCAAAATTAAATTTTAAAATATTCACAAGAGTCTATAGTCGTCAATTGTAAATGATTAATTTACAAATAAAGTGCCCGTTAAAAAAATCAATAATCGATAACGTGCTGCGGATAAAACTTTTCCTTATTTAATGAATGCGTCGTAATTTTACAAAATTAGAACAAAAGCTTTCCGAAATACATAATGAAAGATACAAAAAAATGCTTGTTATAAATTAAAAAATTTATTAGATGTTTGAAAAAAGGTTTATTCAGGAATAAAGTTGTATACTAAACACTGAAGATAATAAAGCCTTGATGAAAGATATTCTAAACGTTTCTGGATTAGTGCCAGTAAATGCTTTTCTATAAACGTAACAATAAATTCATGTTATTATACTTTGTAATCCATAAATATGTATTTAATATACGAACGTTCTTAACGCTTTGTTTATTATTGTAGTGTTTTTATTATACTACACCATGATGTACTACATCACACTTTAAATTGCTTTTTAGAAATAATAATTATAATTTATTCTTAGTGTTTATTCTGAATTTTAAGTTTTCGTTTTTAATAGTTAGAGAAACTTTAAAGGATTTAAAAATAAAGTGCTTATATTAAAGGGTTACCAACTTCAACCCTATAATATCCGCATAATTTCCGCATAAGAAAACATATATTTCCAAAGAATGCGGAATGTAAACAAACACCGTGAGCATTTCGTCAATCGCAATGTACAAATGCTGACGATCAGGAAGGAAAATTATAGCGACCTTACTGACTTCACAACAATCTACTAAACGCCTAAACTAGTAAGATTAATAGCAGCACAAGACACACGGTACATACAGATGGCAATTACTACAAAACGTATACCCGTATTAACGTAGTACGCGTTCATATCTGTGTCCATAATTGCTTATTCATGTAAGTATTGTACATATTATAATGTTTGCATACAATAAATAATATACAAATTGCGGTGGGTGTATACAACGACACCACAGTGGTGACCCCCGACGTGATCAATCCGCCGCGGAGGGCAGCAGCGCCAACAAGAGACGTCTTTCATCATTCCACTATCACATCATAGTGGTAACCCCGACGTGATAAATCGGCCGCGGAGGAAGGAAACAACGATCAGAGGATGACAACAAACTCCGCGCAACGCAATCAGAGGTAGGTACACTCATGAAATTTAAAACTTGGACATCACAATTTCTGTAAACAAAAGTTTGCACATTGTGAAGCGGGCTTAAGGGTATCATTTACAATTTTAACAGCAGGTAGTCTCAGCAGGGGTTATCTTATAGAAGGACTGTAGAATGAATCATTACACTAAGCACGTTTTAGAAAATAGGTAATTTACGTTGCTTACTTAATTTTTTTCTTTAAAGAATATATTTGAAGGTATCGCTAATTAAACACCATAGCTCGATTAATTATCGAATCAAAATTTTGTTTAGGAAATGTTTACAAAATAAAATTAGAAATAATTTTGATTTAAAAAACGTCTACAAGCAATAACTTTTAAATTAAATCAAAAAACTAAACATGGTTGACTGATTATTACTTATTTTTAAATAAATCTAACCTACTAATTATTGTAAGTTATTAAAAAAAATCATTAAACTCTCTATTCATAATATTTAGTCCTTACAAAATGTATATTTTATGACGTTTCAATTTTTTCTGTAGTTAATATAAAAAGTGAAAATAAAAACTAAGGCAATTCTTATTGTCAACGTATATATTTAGTTTTTGACAAGAATTTATTACATAATTATAATTAAGATACCAAGTTATAGTTTAAAATTAAATGAAAACGTTTTTTTTTAAATAAAGGTATTACTATATAAATAAATATAAGAAATCAATAATGGGTGTGACCTCCATTATTATTGATACATTCTTGGAGGCGTCTGCTCATTGACGCTATCAAGGTATCAATATAATTAATATTAATCGTTTCCCATGCGGTATCAATGGCTGCAATTAGTGCATTACGGTTTACTGGTATAAAATTTGGCCCTTGTTGTCTTCGGATAACAGCAAGTATTCGAGCCCAAACATTTTCGATAATGTTAAAATCTGGGCTTTTTGCTGGCCAGGGTAACAGCTCCAAGTTATTTTCTCGTATCCAATTGCGCACAACCCGCGAAGTATAAATAGAGGCGTTGTCCTTTAACAACAAAAATACATGATGAAAATGTTAATTCAACAGATCCCGAACTATTTTTTGGAGAAAGTATAGTCAAATAAGAATACTTACTTGTTGGAAAATATAATCTTCGTCTGGATAAAACACTTCGAGTGAAGGTTTCATAATAGTTTCCAAAATATCTAAATACGCAGCAGAATCAAGACGTCCATCAATAGCCCAACAAACTCCTGGACCCCGCACGCTAACCCAACCCCACACATTCACAGAAAAATAACCACATACGTGAAATTTCACGCACGTTACGGCCCGCCGCTAATTCCAAAACAATCCGCGCTTTCAAATCAGCACCGAGATGAGGTGGCATTTTCACAACACTTGAAATTTTAAACTAAAATGGAATTTACATTTCTTACTTTATTTATTGGTTCACACTACCCTTCTCAAACAGTAGGTAATTGTTTATTTATTACATACTTCTAATGACCAATGTAACAACCCTTAGAGCAATATGACTCAAAGGAAGTAAATTAAACAAGCAAGGATATTCTATTGTTATTGAAACTTATTCATAAAGTAAAAGCCATTTCCTTATAATGCTAATGGACAGGATTTTCTTTAAGTATTAAGATTACAATAGAGGACTTATAAACTTTCGAAAATATCTAATTATAAATATTTACACTGCAATTGCGCTTTTCCTTAATAATTTCTTAGCAATAACATACACGTTCTTGGTTTTAAGTTGTCATAAATTTGATATGATATAAATTTGTGTTTCTAATATTACATCACAAACTAATCTTTATTCGCCAAAAATTGTTGCTTAAGTTGTAAAGCTTCGTACACACCTGAACAACAAACCGAGCAACAAACATAACAACGAACCGAAAGTCAAACAGAACGACAAACGATCTTTTATGATTTCCACAATCCAAACAACAAACGGAACGTTTGTGCTGTTCCCATAATTATTTTCAGTAGTTTTCAGTTCATATATATTTATTATTGAGAAGAGAAAATTGCGGAAAACAAGAAGATAGTGCCAACCAAATTTTTACGCACAAAGAAGAGTAAAAATTATAATTTACTTCCCTTTTTTTTATTTTGAAATTTCCCGCCCAAATGATGCTAATAGGGACATCATTTTTTTCTTGCATTCTTAAACACTGATTAATTTAAAACATTTTTCTTCTGTCAACTCCATAATATTACCTAAAACACAACAAACCCACAAAAGGGAGGACAAAAATAAATAATTTAATTCTCCCGCATAAGTTTGTTCGCCGTTTTGTTTAGATTCGTCCAAACCTGCAAACGCATTCGCGCGCATTTTCTTTGATGTCGGAGAAAAACCGACAAGTTGCGGGAACGCCGCAAACCGTTCGTGGAACAATCAGGACTTGCGAATCTGTTCTAAAATTCGTACGTAGCACCGAATTAATGTTCCGATTGCCGTTCGGTTCGTTGTTCTGTTTGTTCCTGGTTTGTTGTTCAGGTTTGTAAAAAAAAAAAATGTTCTATATCTTATGGATTATAACAAATTAACGACTAACTTACGTGTGTACGAAGCCTTTACTATTTACACATTTTTTTATTTTTTAACATTCGCTATTATCTATCGGGATATAAACCCTATACTTCGCAGGTTGTGCGCAACTGGATACAAGCAAATAACTTGGAGCTGTTACCCTGGCCAGAAAAAGCCCAGATTTTAACATTATCGAAAATGTTTGGGCTCGAATACTTGCTGTTATCCGAAGACAACAAGGGCCAAATTTTATACCAGTAAACCGTAATGCACTAATTGCAGCCATTGATACCGCATGGGAAACGATTAATATTAATTATATTGATACCTTGATAGCGTCAATGAGCAGACGCCTCCAAGAATGTATCAATAATAATGGAGGTCACACCCATTATTGATTTCTTATATTTATTTATATAGTAATACCTTTATTTAAAAAAAACGTTTTCATTTAATTTTAAACTATAACTTGGTATCTTAATTATAATTATGTAATAAATTCTTGTCAAAAACTAAATATATACGTTGACAATAAGAATTGCCTTAGTTTTTATTTTCACTTTTATATTAACTACAGAAAAAATGAAACGTCATAAAATATACATTTTGTAAGGACTAAATATTATGAATAGAGAGTTTAATGATTTTTTTAATAACTTACAATAATTAGTAGGTTAGATTTATTTAAAAATAAGTAATAATCAGTCAACCCAAATAACCATGTTTAGTTTTTTGATTTAATTTAAAAGTTATTGCTTGTAGACGTTTTTTAAATCAAAATTATTTCTAATTTTATTTTGTAAACATTTCCTAAACAAAATTTTGATTCGATAATTAATCGAGCTATGGTGTTTAATTAGCGATACCTTCAAATATATTCTTTAAAGAAAAAATTAAGTAAGCAACGTAAATTACCTATTTTCTAAAACGTGCTTAGTGTAATGATTCATTCTACAGTCCTTCTATAAGATAACCCCTGCTGAGACTACCTGCTGTTAGAATTGTAAATGATACCCTTAAGCCCGCTTCACAATGTGCAAACTTTTGTTTACAGAAATTGTGGTGTCCAAGTTTTAAATTTCATGAGTGTACATATCTCGTCATCAGAAAATCAATCAAATTATTTACAAAGCTTCAGGATCATGTTCTTCAGCAGCCTTTC
Source organism: Abscondita cerata (assembly GCA_030710515.1). NCBI lineage: Eukaryota > Metazoa > Arthropoda > Insecta > Coleoptera > Lampyridae > Abscondita > Abscondita cerata. Next base: position 527,531 of record JALBCR010000247.1, on the reverse strand, counting down.
TTAATCTGACCGTCAAAGACCTAAATTGAAATTAATCCATTTTCAAGAGATATTCAATCAAGGCCACTTCTTTGATTTAATTGAGACACTTGGAATGAGACCATTTCCTTTATAAATGATTTAGGAAAGTCGTATTAAACATGTATCCGGTGAGAATTATCCAAGATTCTTTTTGACGATCCAGCGCGGAAGTATTTTTGGCACTGTTTTAAGCACATGACCTTATGAGACAAGTACGTAGGTGCTTCTTCCTTGTAATATATTTAATTACAAATAAATAATTTTTAGAAAAATATACACCTACAATAATATTTTATATTGATTACCTCAAATGGAGAGCTTTTTCTGAATATTTTTGTTACTTTTAGTAAAAAAAAATAATTAATCTTTAACATAATAAGTAAAAAGTATAATCTCAGTGGCGGTGGTTTCTGTATACAAAATTCAAAATACAAGTTACAGTTACAAGAATAGTTCAACTTTTAATGAACATGTTTCGAAGATTTCAAAATGACTTTTTTACTATTACAATCGATAGAAATGCCAATATATAACCTATCTGGCGCATGCGGGAAAACAAATATATCACAGCGACAACAATGTCGTTATAGGTGATTAATTGTTGCCAGGTGTAAGTATAATAGTTTTAAAGTAAATATTTACATTTTCTGTGCATTGCGAATATATTTCTCATAACAGTAGTTAAACTTTATTTAGTTTTAATGTGACACAAAATTGCAGCGGCGTGTCTAATTTGCTACTTATGACGTTAATAAGCACATTCATTTAAAAATTAATTAATAAAGAAATATTCAATGCAAACAAAAAATAAGTACATTTTTGTATTCGGGGAAATATACTCAAAGAAAAAAAACTCCAAGGTTTAAACAATCCATTAACTTTTATTTACAGTTGCACAACAGAAATTAATTAATGATATAAATATAATTTAAAATCGAGATGGTACTGTAACAGTCTCGTCATACACTTGTGAGAAAAGGAGTCTCCCATTTTTTGAATAATGAAACTTACCAAAATTAAATGTAAAATAATCGGACAAATTCTTACCTAATAATTGGTCTACTCTAATATCGTATAGATGTTGTTTTGAGATTCTATCACATTTTAATTTCTTGGCCAGAATGTAAAAAAAGCCAACGATAAATATATAATTTTGAATCACATGATTAAGAAATAGAATTTATTACACAAACGAAAGTTAACGAGTCAATATAAATGAAAAGTAAATAATTTTTCATAAAACTAAATACGTGAATTGTAAAACTTAATATTTTAAGCATAAATATGAAATCAGAATTGAATTCATTTCTTTTAAATTTCAAATAAAATGTTACACGCTTTTACGTTATTTAACGAAAACGTTAAAGCAATTTAGGTAAAGAAAGTACTTATACAGTATTAATATTTGAAAGTACAAAAAAAAGGAAATGTTGTATTAGAAAAATTGTTTGTAATGGAATGTAGTTAACGGTAAGATAAAAACTCAAGATAAAGGTAGAAGAAAAGACATAAACGGTATAATAAATCCCTAAAGCAAAATAACACAATTAAATAAGGAAAATGTTAACAAAAATAAACTTTCTAAAACAAAATTTAAGGTCTTTTTAATAAAGATAAATAAGCAAAAAGAGTACATCACGTTCACCGTGAAAAAATGCTAACCATCAAGATGGCGCTAAACGTTCACACAGGGACTCCGCAGAGAAGAGTGAATCCCTGCAATTCATAGATATAAATAAATTCAGAAAACATATACGGAATGAATCAAAGAGAAATATATGCAGTTTCCACTACAAAATATGTACATTGAAATCGTTTAATGAAATAGGAAAATTTAATAAAAAGATAAAATAAAAGTTACAACGTAACAGTACTTGAAACATCGCGGTGAACCAATCATTTTTGACCAGAAAGTCATGTTTCTTGCAATTTATATCAGATCTGTAAGTCAAACCTATTGTCTTCAAAATTGAACTAGGACAACGAAGATTTTGTGCAGCCAAACCGAATTTCGAAGAGCGGTTGTCCATCAAAATTAAATAGTTTGATATGTACTATGTACAAGGAAAACTTCTTTCTGCACAACATTGTATAAACGGTTATCTTAAAGTAATGTTTTGTTACTGCTAACCAGGACGGCAGCTTCACATGAATCCCAAGTACATACATCGGCTGCAGTTTAAACGGATAATTGCTATGAGATCGAGCACAAAGGCGCAGTAATTGAATCAGTAACGTTACGGATTAAACAGTTAATACAAAAGCTGTAACCTTTGAGTCTATTAATATTGAAAATTGAATTAAAAATAATCAAAAGTTGGTTATAAGCAGAATATAGAAAGTTTATTTATTTATTTATTTATTCGTATGGTACAAATTTTAATATTGTATTGTGATGTAAGCGTTATGTATGGTGCCCCAGAAGATCAGTGTAAATCTATATAGTGTGGTGACGAAACCGTGTAATTGTGGATTGGTTTGTCTTGGCAAAGCACTTGCTTCAAGATTTAGGAAAACCACTAAAACCTAAATATGCCAATCTTACCCACCTTAGTATTCGTATGTAATAATATTAATTAAGTGTGTAAACATTATAGAAGGTAAATAAGGTTTCCGGACCTGGTCATCGAGACCCTTCCGGACAATTACAAAAAAATTTACAATACAATTTTACAAAACACAATCACACACTAATATAAGGAAAGGTGAAAGTCAAGACGATTAGTTGTCAACAGTATTCAAAAGAATGATTTTTGACTCCAACCTGTGACTCTGTCCAGCACCGTGAAATTGCAATTACGTCAACTTAGTTTACTGTATTGATTTGTCCTAATTTTAATTAATAACAAGTTAACTCCTGATATTTGCATTTAGAAATATAAATATTTAATATTACAAAATACGAAAATCTCATAAACATTACAGCGTTTTCTTTTAAGTTTTCATTTCAAGTTGTAAATCATCATAATTTTTTTTTAATTTCACTAAGATTTGCTTTTATTAACTTTTTGATGAAATACTTATTAATTAATTGTATTTATACTTATTACTAAATTTCCTTACATAAAATATAATTTTACATGGATGATACCGGAATAACACCGCAATATTCATCTGTAACTAAGACATGGACCTCAGGATTGAAAATTGCTTCTCATGCTGATATTTATCCAATGCATACGATATCCTACAAATTGTAGAAAACATGTACACTCATGAAATTTAAAACTTGGACACCACAATTTCTGTAAACAAAAGTTTGCACATTGTGAAGCGGGCTTAAGGGTATCATTTACAATTCTAACAGCAGGTAGTCTCAGCAGGGGTTATCTTATAGAAGGACTGTAGAATGAATCATTACACTAAGCACGTTTTAGAAAATAGGTAATTTACGTTGCTTACTTAATTTTTTTCTTTAAAGAATATATTTGAAGGTATCGCTAATTAAACACCATAGCTCGATTAATTATCGAATCAAAATTTTGTTTAGGAAATGTTTACAAAATAAAATTAGAAATAATTTTGATTTAAAAACGTCTACAAGCAATAACTTTTAAATTAAATCAAAAACTAAACATGGTTATTTGGGTTGACTGATTATTACTTATTTTTAAATAAATCTAACCTACTAATTATTGTAAGTTATTAAAAAAAATCATTAAACTCTCTATTCATAATATTTAGGCAATTCTTATTGTCAACGTATATATTTAGTTTTTTGACAAGAATTTATTACATAATTATAATTAAGATACCAAGTTATAGTTTAAAATTAAATGAAAACTTTTTTTAAATAAAGGTATTACTATATAAATAAATATAAGAAATCAATAATGGGTGTGACCTCCATTATTATTGATACATTCTTGGAGGCGTCTGCTCATTGACGCTATCAAGGTATCAATATAATTAATATTAATCGTTTCCCATGCGGTATCAATAGCTGCAATTAGTGCATTACGGTTTACTGGTATAAAATTTGGCCCTTGTTGTCTTCGGACAACAGCAAGTATTCGAGCCCAAACATTTTCGATAATGTTAAAATCTGGGCTTTTTGCTGGCCAGAGTAACAGCTTGTTGCTTGTTCTGAACAATAACGTTCAACAAAAGTCATTTTCAAAACTTTTGGACGCTAAAATTTATTGTTTTTAATTCATTTATATCAGTTTCAACAAGTACATTTGTTGTTTTAGTGCACACGATAATTTTATTTTTAAAAATATTAAAAATGCCTACATCGCATTTTAATAATACATTCGCAACCCTTTTTCCAATTAGGTCAATCAATAAAATACAATAAGAAATTTAATAACAACTTGAAGTACACTTTATTTTGTATAACCCCATTCTTAAGCTACGGTTTGTTTTACAGATCTACTTTAAGGTTACATTTGAATAACGTTGTATGATTGATTGAATATTTGAAGCGCACTTCAAACAATATTCGTTCCACATTTCACATTTTGTTGAGATCATCTAAGCACATTATTTGATGTGATACAATAAACCACCAACTTTAAATAAACTGTTAGAAGTTCTTTACGATGATCATTTAGATAGAAAGCTCACTATTATTGGAGAAGGCTTCGTGGTAACCCTATAACCGTATACCAAAAATACACATTTAATGTCATGTGAACACAAGATTCTATGTTGATTTGTTATAGGTTTTCGTATATCTAGTAACTTTTTGTTATAACCATTTTATTGAAATTATTATATTATAGTAAAGCAACTTTGTCGACAGATGTGCTTTAATGCAAATGCATTTTTGGACGTGTTACGATAATACGAAACGACACTAAATGTCGCAACATATATTGATTTTATAGTAAATATAGGAAAATCGCTTTGTTAGCAACTTTTTGCCTCTAGTTCCCAATTTTCTAAGTTGCCTTTGGGTATGGCAAAGAAAAACGACACCGTCGGCGTCGTTATGAATACTTCGGTAGGTAAAGACCGCCCATGTTTGTTAGAAGACCGGAGGAAGACTTTGATGGAATGGCAAAAGACACTTCCAACGTGAACATTAATTAAGATGGTTGTGAGTGCCCTAAAACAGCGATTTGGAAAGTCACAGGACTGTCCATCAGTGACTATTGCTAAACCAATTTAGAATAGCAGTGCAAGCTCTAGTGTCAAATGTCATCAGTTTCAAAGAGACATCAGTTTTGACAAATCGAAATTGTTAGACTCGTTGATTAAAAGGCTTTCGCCAGAATTGTGTACAAATTGGCGTAAGTGATTACATATTGACAACTTTCACTAAGAAAACTTGAACTACTTTAATAGCTGGCTTGCAATTTAATTTATCATTCTTTACCAGAGACGTAAGGAAAAACAGGAATTAAAACGAAAGCTGGAGTTGGGATCAATTAATGCAACTACCAGTAAAACCTCCAACTACGGTGTGTGTCTGCTGGATATTTCCACAAAAGAACACAATTCTAAATACTGTAAGCAGTTGAAAAAATGTGAAGTCTAAAAATATGAGAAAAACCATCATCGATGGTGGAAAAATCTGTAATCAAAGTTGAACTTTCGGCGACCGCACTGGTTTCAGGTAATGAAAGTACGTTCAGCATTAAATCAAGAACAGAACGTCCATTTTCCATTGAGTCAGTAAAATTGCAAAAGAAAAGGAGGTTAGAGATATGCTTATGCCCTCCTGGATAGTGAAGCAAGTTGAGAGTTGATGACAAATGTGCTATAGGATACTCTGAATTACAAGAAAAAACTGCCATTACTCCTACAGAGGAATAAGTAGAGATTTAGTCACGGGGTAAGTGGCAAAGATAGTGACCTACTAGATTGCCAAGATTTATCGCTGAGCACTATGCAAAGTTGAATTGTGCTATGACCGTGGAGAACATTAAAGTGCGTCCCTACTCAATAAACATGCATACGTAAAGAAAAAACGACCACACTTTCGGAGAGTACCTAATAAGAACCTGGTGCAAATTTGATCATTGAAAATAATAAACCAGCAACTTGAACTAAGCTTATTCGGTTGGAGGGCAATGGAGATTTTGACTACAGTGGGATAAATTCATGAACATGATGCAAAGAGATCTACTGGCGGTTGAATACCTATACAATCTTATAAGGTTGTCCTTTATCACTAAAGGCTTTAAACTAAATAATCTTCCCAGTATGAAGCGGTAGCAACAAAATGTTGCTATGACTAAGAGAAACATGCTAAACCCGCCATTCAATTTTTTGTACAAGACCATATAAATGACTATTTGGAGAATGGTTATATGAAAAAACTAAGGTCAGCCGAAATTAAAGTTAGAAACAGTCAGACGTGATATGTTTCACATTTTTGGATCACAAACCCAAACCAACCGGAGAAGTTTTGTTTCATGTTTGATGCTTCCGCCTAAAGCAACGGTAAAGTTCTAAATGACCACTTACTGAAGGGACCTGATCTCATCCGTCATGGAGACGAATCCAAAGAAGTAGATTATTACCAAATGAACGTAATAATATTTGAAGCAAAATCCTCTCTTTCATCCGCAATGTATGTCAAGAATTTAATTGCTGAACGGTGTCAACACATGTTCCCAAAAATCAAGAAAGATTTCTACGTTGACGACTGTCTGATGGGAGGTGGCACGGAGAAAGTCGTGATTTAAATACAAAAAAATTTTGAAATTTACTCAAGCGGAAGTTTTCACATTTGCAAGTGGGTGAGCAACTTGATAAAAGCACTTAAGTCAATTCGTAACCAGTTAAAATATGAAAGTGTTAAAGGGTTAACTGAAAAGGACTCTATTCAATCGCAACGCGTTTTTGTTAGATATATAAGTAAAGTGAAAGACGAAATTATGTTTGGAGACATTCATACCAAATATGAGATGTGCAAAGTTATTATGAAAGAGTATGGACTCGTTGGAATTTATCGGGTATTTTAAGTAAAGAGGCTGATGTTGTTTCAACAGGTTTGGAAATTTGACTTTGTCTGAGGTGACTCAGTTTTTATTGATAATTTTCAGGAATGGAAGAGATGGCAAGAGATGTTACAGAATGTAATTGAAGTCAAGGAAAACCGATGCTACTTTCTATTACTAAATCCAGCAGAAGATGATACCTTTTTATAGACGTGAGTGAGGAAGCGGTAGTTGTCGTGTGTTATTTGAAGATCAAGAATGGAGATGAAGTCCACTTGTCGATTGTGTGTTCCAAAGTTCAAGTGACCCTCTAAAAAACTAACCATTCCGGAATCAAACTCCAGGCTGCCATACTTAAAACACGAATAATGAAAACGGTGCCCCCGGAATTAAAAATACCGATTTGTCGTCCCACGTTTTAATCTAAATAGAGCTTAGTTGAATTGGCAAAATTCAAAAAGTACAATACGAAAAATATAGACCCACCTTTCATAAGAAGACCTAATATGTTCATATTTCCCAACATTGGCGCAAAGGATATTAGAGTTGATAAAATCAAGGTAGTGTATATGGTTCAAAAAAAAGTTTACACATCAAAAATAAAGAACATAAAGGCTTGTAAGAATTGGAACCCTAACTGGAGTTTCTTAAGAACTAAAGTGTCCTGCTATCTTACCCTTTCGACACCACGTGACTGAGCTCGTTGCAAATCAAGAGCTTAGAAGAAACGCTGATCAAAACTTGGGAAAGTTTTGGATTTTTAATGGAAGACTGAAGGTAAAGAAGTGTTGGAGTTGTTGCCATGTTTATAGACGTAGGAGTCTTACATCTTTGGAATAATAAGTTTTGCACTTCTGCGTTCATAAACTACGCCAACACCTCTTCACCTCCTGTCTTCCATTGAAAATTCAAAATTTTTGCCGTATCTACCCCTTGTAAGTCACCAACCTTATTCTATCTATATTAAAATGAATTATTTAGATCCGATAGAGGTGACAGTAGGACGACGGCACAAAAATCCATGGGAAGCTTTATTTCGCTGTTCAGTAACTACAGGAGTAGATTTGGAAGTGGTGTACGGACTGTCCACGGAGAAATAAATGATGGCTTCATCTTGGTTTGTAAACTTGAGGGGTAGACCTACAGTTATTTGTAGTGACAACAACATTGAGTTTTTGCAAGCCGCAAAATTACTTCAGTAGTGCTTGAAAGGGTTAAACTTTGAGAAAATAATGAGACATAAATAATAAAGATTGAGAGAATAGTTAGTTAAGAAATGTTTAATCATGGTGCTTGTGAAAAAGTTTCCCAAGATTATGACGTTTGAACTGTATTCAAAGCTGTCGAAAATAAGGTGAATTCAAGACCACTAACGTACTATTCCGTGATCGTCACGATCCAGATCCTGTAATATCAAACCACATCGTAAAAGGATGAAATGGAGCCGGGCGTGCTACCCTATGGAAATAATTATGTCAGACGAGTCTTTGCGTATCCAGTAGAGGCATGCTAAATTACTGGTTAACAACTTTTGGAAATACTTACCCAACTCGCTACTGCGCAAAAAGTGGATTAATTGAAGGCAGAGAATTGCTATACATTGTGGACAAGCCCAGCCTCGAAATATGTGGCTAATGTGTTACATTTAGAAAGTCTAACGTGGTCTTTCGAGCCGCGATGGTTACAGTGAAAAGACCCAGACAAAACAGTGTGTCCACTCGGAATAAAATCAAGAATCATAATGATCCTTAATTTGGAAGCTGGTAATGTCAATTAAAGATTTTTTTTATTACAATTGATCTTAAAGGAAGAAGAAACGAAATATGGCCGTCTAAATGTTAATTTGCTTGGTTGATTCACTGGCCACTTCTTTTTACATAAATTTTGATTCAAGGTACTTTAAACTTTATGTTGAATTTTCTCGAAAATTATGAAGAAGATGCTGTATTTTGATAATACCTTGTAAATCATGACATCAACCCTCATCTACATCACTAACAAAACTTTTAATAGAGTTCAAATTTATACGGGTTCATCAGGCCTATTTAGAAACACATTTAAAAATCGATATTTGAAAAACACTTCAATTACATTTCGTTGCTCTATATTTTTAAACTCTTAGATGAACCATTTCATCAATTGACCTGTACACAACATTCGACTAAAAATAAAATGTAATATGTTTTCGTTAAATATAAATAAATTAATTGGAAAACGAAAACAATCTAAGATTGGTCACGAATTTTTGCGTGTTCTATTAAATGTCAATGTAGTAAAAAAAATGCACAAAACCTATATTAACATAAGGACTTAATAAATGTGTACATTTATTATTTATTTAGAAATCGCCTTAGAAATTTTTCTGTTAACAGAGAAAACGTATTTTCTCTATAAAGAGCTTTTTTCCTATTGCATCGAAATTGTCGTTCTTCGGTAAAGTAATTCTTTGTGTTATCGGTCACGCAAGCAAAAGTTCATAAAATTTAAAACTTTACCAGTTCGTACATTTATCGTTTGTCCTAGATTTTTTCGATATTAGAAAATCTTACCTAACCCAATGGAATAACAAAACAAATATTACTTTACTTTTTGGTGCACAAAACACGCTTTGCTTATCGATTATAAATACGCTCACGAATTTTTTTTATTTGCTTTTATTAATTAATTACATTAATTAGCACAATTTTGCACGAATAATGTTATGAAAACATTTAGTGCGTACTTAAATAAAGTCGTCAATAATACGTGATATCGCTTTCGTTCTTGTTTCTAATATACAGGGTGTAACACGGTGAGTTATAGAATACAGAATTATACTAGAGTTTTGAAATTAACCAGTAGTCAAGTTTAAGTATAATAACACCATAAATGAGTAAAGATCATCTTACTTATTTTATATAAATTTATTTCATTTTAAAATTCTGCGGTAAATTTTAGATAGAATTTGTGTACCATGTGTCATATTTAAAATTAACAATTATTGAAATAGAAGGTTTTGTAAATTAATTCTTGATTTTAACTTAATCGATAACTTTTACATGGTATTCTAAACTTAGGAACCAACATGTCTAACTTAAATTATTTATAAGTTGTTTATTTTAAACAGAACACCCAGTATTTGATGATGTTTTTTTTATATAAATTCGTTTGGTATCTACATTCCCTATACCTAAATCTAACCATTTTAAAAATGTAAATAAACAAACCATTGCAAACAACCGGACTACTTAATATTATTTATTGTTGAAACAATAATTACACAAATAATAAATATTCTTTAAACTGTTACATTTACGTATAGAGAATTCTAATACCAAAAATTGCATAAAAAATGGAATTTATGATATACACGATGTTTTATTTAAAATAGCCAAGTTATAAATTATTTTAATTAGGCATGTTGGCTATTGAGTTATCGATTAAGTTAACGTCAAGGATTAATTTGAAAGGCGTGGTTGCTAACTAATTACAGTTTCAACTTATTAATTGGTCACAGTTTCAACTCACTAACTTAATTTAATAATAAAAATGTAGTTATTTCTTGAGAACTCGGTATTAATATAAAATTTTAAAAATATCAAAATATTTCAAAAATGGTTAAATACTAGTTTCTATTTAAAATAAGCAGGAAGTGAGTTATTTATAATTTAATTATATTTGAACTTAACGTTCTCGAAGACCACTACTGGTTTAATTTTAAAACTAGTCAATTTCTGTCTTCTATAACTTCTAATCAAAACTCTTCGTGTTAGTCCTTGTATACTGATAAGGATTTAATTTGTTTTGTTTTTTATTCTAATTTGTAGAAGTTTGTACGTTAAATTACAAGATGGCAAAACTACGACTAAACCAAATAATAAAGAATCATTGAATTAATAATAATCAATATTCTATAGACGTCTGGATGGGAGAAGAATCTCTACCAAAACTACAGAAAAGGAAAAACCGACTATTTGACTCGTTAGCCAATACTCAAAAAACTCTAACTCAAGAAAGAACACGTGTCACCGCTATTATTATCTACATCTTACTTACACGAAAAGGACTTGAAAGGCACTGTACTTATATACATATTGTGACAAATCACGGATGCCGTAAATGAGAAAAACTTAGAACAACGTCCACAACAAACTCCAGTACGACAAATATACATAAAACTAAATAAAATCTGTCAAATTTCAATAAAAAGCTAATTCCAAAAGAAGAGTATGGAGCATTTTTTTGTAATTCTTGTAACACTAAAGGATTCAAAACGTGCGGACCTGATTTCTGATAAAGCCGATTGTTATTCATTTTTAATTGTATGAAACTGGACTATTTTGATAGTGATATACAGGATGAGAAACTATTAACAACTTTACTAAAATCTTTCAATATCACTTTTCCAACGCGACGGGTCGGAAGGTTTGGGTCCGAGAAAATTGCTTTCCTCAAACGTTTTATGTATGAGCAACTATCTTTATTGAAACCCATACGTTATCAAAACTGATTTCCATTGCAACTCCGGTGTCACTATGAGCAATCGATACCGGCGGTAATAAAACCGGTTTTCTGACCAGGTTAGTAACTGTTTTCAAAATCAGTCTATTATTAGAAATATTATCGAAAAATTTGTTTGTAAATATTTCAGTATCAAAACATAACCTATTTTGACTTCTAGCGCAAAATCCGAGCCCATTTTTATTATATGACACAAATCAGTGGGAGGTATGGATCAGAAAAGTGCGAAATGTTTCAATTACGATTTAAACTTCGGCATGATAAAAAAGGTTTGGGTCATACGTTTATTCAACTAAAATGACCAAGTGTATGATAGCGCTATACTAATCATTTTCGAATCCTTTCAGGACGCGAAGTGGAGTGTTTTATATAATTGTGTTACAGAATTTATTTGCATAATGTGTTTTTTTCTTTGAGGGCCGATAGATAACCGCACTATTTCATTTTTCCTCTTTTGTACGTCATGTTGTTTCCAAACAGACCGGACGCGTCACTTGCTTACTAAGAGTTGTGATGTTCAAAACACAATCTTTACGCTCCGTCATCTTGAGCATGCAGGTATTTTAATCCGACATTTTCCTTTACATCAGCATTAATCGATCATTTATTTTAGGTTGTATAGCTTTGTCAAACCGATCTTTGATACGATCAATGTGTCTCGAAAGATATTTCTCGTTTTTTCTTTCGACTACCGTAAGTTCTTTTTCGACTCACGTGTAACGGCATAATCACAAATATTTTTCTTTTTGCTTCGTTTAAGACGTATTATGGGGTTTAAAACTACCATCATAAGTACAGAGGGATAATTTAGAAAACCGTTAGAAATGATATCCGTTTTTTTATTTAATTCCCGGCGTTCTCTGACATGTCGGTCGTCAACAACGCTGTTTACCTCCAGGTACTTTAACTTACTTAGTTATTCTTTTTCGCGTAGAAGCGCAAACTTTTACGATTGCTTTGCGAGCGCTTAAGCCGTCGTCCTACACTACAAATGTCATGTCGCGTTACTTTACTCTACCAAATTCACCTCTGAATTTATCTATTTTTTTAAATAAGTACTTGGCGCCGCCAATCTCAAACACTAGGTTAAAAAAGAGGCGCTCCTCTATCAAGCCCTTTTGACTGTTTTTGTACTTTTGCTTTTTTTCGATTTTAATTAGGTTTAAAGCTTGCATTCTATTATATACGTACTTTACCAAACCGAATTTTAAATTTAATTCTTTTTTTAAATTAAGGATTTGCCGCCGTGAATCTCAAACACAAATATAAAGATAAGGCTTTCGTTTATCAGACTCTTTTGACCGTTTTTTATACTTTCGGTTTTTTTCGATTTTAATGATGGTTAAAGTTTGCGTTCATTAACACGAAGTTTACACGTCCGTGAAATTAACACCCCATTTCGCAAAATTTTTAATTTTAAAAGTTGTTACTTGTATTACATTGTTCCAAAGTAACAATGTTTCAACTCCAATAATTTTATAATAAAACAAAACAACTAGTTTTTCAGTTGGCACCCCTTTTTGCATATATCGAAAAATTTAATACTGTTCTACATAGTTCTAGTTATTCTTATAATTGTCCCAAAAGAACAAATTTATAACTCAAATTAAAAGTTTACAAATTAAAAAACAATTTTAGAGTTGGCACCACTTTCTTCAAATATTGAAAAAATTGATACTGTTCTACATTGTTCTAGTTGTTCTTAGCATTCTCCCGAAAGAACAAATCCATAACTCAATCTATTAACTCACAAATTAAAAAAAAAACTGTTGCCAATAATCTAAAATTTCGATACTGTTCTACATTGTTTTAATTATTTTAGACGTCGTAGAATGGTGGGGGGTCGTTAGGGAGGTCGAAGAAATAAAACCGCTGTCCTAACAAAGCTCCACCTGCTGGGTAAGAAAAACAAATAAAACGGACCAACAGGAGATCCACAGGTTTTACTTAGTCCTAATACGATATACACTAGATCAAACAAATTGACACAATAATTAACCACAAAAAGAAGACAGACAGTTTAAAATTTCTATAGTAACAGGAGAGTGAGAAGGAGAAAGGCTGTTGGATGTCGTCACGTATCCTTAAGGAGTAGTCTTGCTTAATAATACAGGAACAATCTATACGAAGAACCCACCGAATCTACAGATAAACTTCAGCAACACAATTCGTAGTGTTAACGTTTCAATTGAGTACTTCTGATAGAAACACTCGGTGTACATATACCATTTACCCACGGGAATTTATCAGGTCAAACATGCAACAACACTGACGCTTAAAAGTAACTTATCTAACGGGGTAAGTACCTCCCGCAAACCCAAAAGACCTTTTGATTTCGCGACAACCGTTTAAATTGAAGCGGACAAGCCCGTATGGAGCCGATTAAAATCTCTCGGTTGTTGAGTATACCACCGAATAGGGTTTTATTTAAAACTAAAGGTTAAAGCCGTTTTATGTCGTATGTGCATGAGCTTCACACTCACTAGCAATAAATACGATAACTTAACTGTATTATGTGAACGAAGTCCCGAGAGTAGGACAAAGAGAACAAGAAGGCGTTTGGTTCTCTGTTTAAGCCACAATGCATAACCACCACTTAGATTGGTAGGCGTGGTACAGATTGCCTCCAGCTGTCTGACGCAGCTACTCGTAGTACAGTACTTCGTCAAAAAGGTAATGTGTCCATCGGCCACTCGAACACCCCAGGAAGTTATCCAGATACTGAACAAAACACAGAGACTAAGAAACGTAACGTCTAAAAGGATTCCACTTGGCATTTAAAATGTATACAAAGAAAAAGAGAAAAGAACGAATACTTAGGTTTAGACAAAAACAACTTAACCAAATGTTATTGGAAATCTTTTACGCATTTCAACTATTTGGCTGGTTTTAATTAACGATTTGCTCAGTTTTCGGAAATATAAATGATGTTATATCTCAACCAATTGAAAATTAGCAAAATACGCGCCAAATATGATTTTCGTCGTAACGTATTAATCGCAACATACGTTTCCTAGATTTATATTCCGTGTGACATATTGCTAATCACACACGTTTTATTCGGTGTATAAAATAAAACCGCAACAATATCAAAATTTATGTTTTTGAATAGAGGGGCGACAACGCATTTTTTTTTTAATTTGTGATTTTATAGCTTTAGTTATGGGTTAAGAGCAACTAGAACAATGTTGAAGGGTGTCCAAGTTTTTCACATTAAAAAAACAGAAGCTAACTTAAAAATCTTTTTTCAACTTATTAGCCTATGATTTCAGTTATAGATTTGTTCTTTTGCAACAATGTTTAGACTAACTAGAACAGTATCGAAATTTTAGATTTTTGTCAACTCGAAAATTTTGTTTTTATTTTGATTTTCGGATTGAGTTATGGATTTGGCTTTATGGAACAATGTTTAGAACAATGTGGAACAGTATTGAATGTTACCTTTTAAAAATTGTTTCTAATTTTTACGCTTATACAGTAATCGGCAAAGAGTTTGCAACAAATAGGAAAAATTTTTGTAATTGAGATATCCAAAAATTTTTTTTGGCAAATGAATTCAGCATATCAAATGACAAAAAAAACATTTTGAAAAATGTCATGTGACCACTGTCATGGCGGCAAATTTGAAAAACATCGCTTAAATATGTAAAAAGTGAGGTTACGGACAAGATATTAAAAACGCCTAAAAAAAAGTTGTTTAGAATTAGATTTTACGTCTATGTGCAAATTTTCAAAAAATAACGATTTTTCAAAAATATCAGTTTTCCGGCATTTTTTCCGGAAATATTGAGAAAACAAAACTTTTTGCGTTTGATTTGCATAAAACACAATAAAACCAACAAATAAACTTTACAATCCAGTAATTTTTTATTTATTAGTTTACCAATGGAGAGTAAAAGAACAAAAACATTGTTTTTTTAGGACGGACTTTGTTGCAATGGTCTACAGAAAACAAAAGCTTGAAATTACAAAATTTAAATTATTTTAAAATAGTCTTAAATGATAATTCTTCCATTCTAAACCCAATTTAAACAATTTTTTATAATATTGCCTGGATAATAAGCTCATACAAAAACATACAAAAATTAAGAACAGTGTAGTATTATTTTGTATTTTAAGCTATTTTTTTTCTTTTTTAATTGTAAAAAATTGTTTAAATTGGGTTTAGAATGGAAAAATTGATCATTTTAGGACTATTTTAAAATAATTCTAAAATTGTGTTTTGATGGTTGGCCGAATTCAAAACCTAAATTAAAAATAATGTCAAATTTTTCTTTAATCATAAAAATGAAATTTCCGTAGAAGATGATATACTTTATTTTAATAATAAAATATTTATTCCGTGTACTTTAAAATTGAAAATGCTTCAGCATTTACACGAAACTCATTTTGGTATAACGAAACAAAATTGAGTAAAAACAATGTTATTGGATAAACATGGATCAAGATATAGAAAATTTTATAAGTAAATGTAGGATTTGTGAAAAATTTAGAGTTAAGAATATAAAAAAGCCAATGTTAATGCAAGATAGCCCAAGTTTACCTTTCGAAAAAGTATCATGTGACGTATTAGAGTTTGCTGATGAACAATATCTAGTTTTAGTTGATTACTATTCAAAATGGCTAGAGTTGGTAAAATTAAAACAAAAAAATGCATCTAACATTATTAAAGTTCTTAAAGTCATTTTTTCTATACATGGTATTCCGAAAAAACTAATTGCCGATAACATGCCTTTAATTTGTATGAATTTCAGAAATTTGGTACTGAATGGAACTTTGAATAATTACATCAAGTCCGTATTAACCCAAGAGTAATGGCTTAGCTGAAAAAGGTGTTGGTATAGGAAAAACAATGCTTAGAAAAAGTTTTGAATCAAACGTTGAAATAGAGTTTTTTGTTAGATTATTAAGATTACTAAGTTTACTCCCGCACAACTATTATTTTAAGGACGAACTTGAACTAAATTGCCAATACAAGATCACTTATTAAAACCAACAATTATCAATAATTTCAATAAAGTTTTAACTAAAACAAATCTTAGAAATAAATATTATTATGACAGAAGTGGTAAATGTAGTAAATTTTAATAAAGGGAAATGTAGTATTTAGAAAAGGTAAAATTTGGGAACCAGTAAAAATTATTAAAAACATCCAATGCCACGTTCTTTTATATTAAAAGGATGAGTATGGCCGAATTAAGCGACGAAATGCAGTAGATTTGAGAAAATCTCATTTATCTCTAAAGATAAGATATTCAGATAACTTACCTTTAATTTCTAAACCAAATTATTGAAATAGTAATTGTTTAGATAATAATCTGACTAATGTTAATAGTGAGCCCGGGATGTTGTTTCAAAGACATCAGAAACTTATATTACTAAATTTGGAAGAGCATCTCGACCTCCTAATAGATTAATAATGTAAACATGTATGATGCTAGAATAAGAAAGTTATTTAGGTTTTGTAAAAAGGTAGGTGTCATATATAAAGTTAGATCCTGTACTCAGTGATAAGAGCGGTATCGAAGCGACAATGATTATTGTCATGATTGTACTACGCTTCGAGTATGAATGTACTGTAAAAGAATAATAAATTATTCAGTTAAGAGTCTTAACAAATCAATTAAAAGATATATTACAAAAGGGGCGCCAGTTTAAAAAGAAATTATTATAGCTTATAGATTGAGTTACGGTTTTGTTATTTCAATGCTAACTAGAACAATGTAGAACAGTACTAAATTTTTCGATACTTGCAAAAAGGGGTTCCAACCCAAAACCTGCTTTTGTAATTTGTGAACTTATAGTTTGATTTATGGATGTGTTTTTTTGGAACAATGTTCAGAAGAACTAGAACAAAGTAGAGCAGTACCAATTTTAGGTTTTTGAAAAAAAAGGGTGCCAGCTCAAAAAGTAGTTTTTTGGTTTTATTCAAAAACTATTTGAGTTGAAACAATCTTGTTCTGAAACAATGCAGAACAAAGTGAGAACAATCAGTAACAATCTTTAAAATTAAAATTTTTGAAAAATGGGATGCTAACTTTACGAACGTGTAAAGTTTCTATGTAATAGAGCGCAAACTTTACCCTCATTAAAATAAAAAAATAAGCAAAACAAACGGCTAATAGTGCCTGATAGAGGAAACCCTCCTCTTTAACGTAGTGTCGGCGGCAAATCCTTAATTTTTCAAAAAATTAAATTGAAAGTTCAATTTGGTAGAGTATTTATGTCATTGAACGCAAAATGTAAAGGTTCATTAAAATTAAAAAAAAGAAAAGTATGAAAAATGACCAAAGCGTCTAATAAATGAAGGCCTCCTCTTTAACGGGGTTTTTAAGAATGGCGGTGGCAAGTTTTTAATTTTCAAAAAAAAATGTTAATCATAAGTTCAATTTGTTATTAACTATGTATAAAAATGATTAAACTGTATTAAAACATCATGATTTAACTTTTAAATACAAATTTTAATATAATTTTCACCGAGTTTATCGGTAAAATAATGCGCGTCACTTTTGCCGTGTAGTGTACATCCTAATCCCAATGTAACTTCGCCTTGTTAGTTGTTTTGGTGTAAAATTTCATCACAAGAAATACATAAGTTCTATTCCAATAAAAGAATAATGAAATTCTTTGTTAAATGAAAGAACATTTTTTCCAGCATACAAATAAAAAAAATATGATTACGTCAATAAGGTTATATTTCAAACATAATTTATAAAAATTCACAAAAAGTACATAAACCAGAACTGTCATAAAATTAAATATTTTGATACGTTCACATTTTCCTATGACGTGGGTAAGTTAAAATTATCCGTACCTTAAACAAAACATATATTATTAATGTAGACACACTAGGGTACAAAAACAAAGCGTGCACGTAAAACCACAGTATCTATTTAATAACATACCAGATATTTGGTTCTACGAAAATTACAAGAGCAATTTCACTTGAAGTGCTGAGCACCAAGTCATGAAAATTCGCCATTTTTGTTTCGCACAAAATCAATTCTAAAAATGAAAATTACTAAGAAAATATTATTTTGTTTACTTTAATAAGCACCGTACGCGTACTTTTTATTTTAATTTAAATATGAAATTCTATTTACACAACTTCACAAATTATACTTTTAATATAAATTTTACATTATAAAAATGTTTTACAAAATCTTGCAATTTTGAAATAAATAAGCGTTATTTTTGTATCAACAAGATTTAAAAAGCATTTATTTTAAATGAATTTTGCAAACAGGGAAAAAGGTTTTTTAAGTAAGAATTTAATTTGACATTTCTTTCATTAGTTTTCACGATTTTGTAACTTATGTTTTATTTTTTATAAATTTTATTACATACAGTAAAATTGTTTTTGTTAGAAGTAATTACAATGATCACATTTTTTACTTTTACTTTTACTTATTTTTATGTAAAAAATACATTTAATGGCATTTTTTATATTTTATTATAATATAAATTACTATATTTAAGTATCTCTGTTATTTGTTAGAATATATATATTGCTCGATCTTTAACAAGCAATATAAATTTTATTATCATTATTATTAAAAAATCTACAGCATAAAGCAGGGCAAGTGTATAATAAAATATACATTTTTGTTTTAGTGGGTGTGATGAATACATAGTCTCATAAACTGTGTCCATGTGTTTTATGTAGTAACTCAAAAGTGTATCCTACGTATTATATGTTCATTATTGTTCAATAGATCTCTTTAGTATGACATCACAAAGGAAAAGCTAAGTTAAAAATTCGGTACTGTGAAAGAAAGAGTGAACCTTAAGTACAAGAACTTAAAGGTGATAACAAAAAAATGTCGGTATACAGAAATAAATCAAAGAAATTGTTGCCATATCCTTAATTATAAACATTTTTCTTTCACTTGGTATTTTTATTATAAATTAATATTAATGCTATCCTATAAACACAAAGGTAGTATAATCAGCTTACAATAACGTTGACTTTAGACTGAAGAGTTTTCTTTTTAAACCTTAGTTGTTATCGGTTCTTTTTTATTCCATTCTTTGTTTGTTTACTTAATTAGTTTGTTTTTATAACTTGATGTCAAGTTCGCCATCTTACCCGCATGTGCGGGTAAGATGACTTTAATAGGAGGGTAAGAAGACGATAAATAACAAATAAAAGAAAAATAATATTTGTAGAAAAATATATTACTAAGTTTGACAAAAATCACAAATATATGTCTTGTGTTTTGCCTCTGCTGATGTTAGCCCAGAACAAGCTGCATGAACCCACTTTCGGCAGAGAGGGAACAAGCATACCAAATTTTATTTTTTCCCGTGTCACTACAAATTAAACAAATGTCCTCCTTTTCTTCCAAATAGAAACTATCTTCATCTTCTTTCAATATAATTGACTGATATAGATGAATCTGAAGATTCTTTATCATCAGGAAAACTTTAATTTTCTCACATGTTTCTGTTTTTTAATCCTTTATTTTCTTTATCTCTTTGAGACTTTTTCTTTTGCTTCTGTTCCCTCTTCTTTCGATTTTTTTTCTTTGGTCTCCTCTTTAATTCTTTTGTCAATTTCTTTTTTCTTTAGTGCATTTTGAACTGGAGTGCCGGTGATAAGCAGTGATGGTAGTTTTTCCTCTGCTTCCTTTCTTTGTAAGGAGCAATAGGTAAAGGGGGTAGATAAACACATGGTTTTGTTTTGGACGGTCCCGCTACTGCCTCATAAACACATGGTTCCGAATTGCAGGGTCCTGCTATTGCAAAATCTGCTAAAGAGAATTCATCTCATGAGAGAATGCTGACGCTGCAGCATCCATACTGTAGGAAAATCTTTACACGTATGCAATGATCCTAATATTTCATTGTCCACATTATTTGAAGGTTCAAGTGGCTTTTCCGTGGTCATTGACGGCTTGAAATCAGAATCATTAAATATTTGTGAATTCAGTGGAACTACGCCAGTTGCTCTGAAACCTTGTACAGCATTTTTTATTGTAGCAACCTTGTCGTAAGCCACATTAAATAATCCTGCCACATCTTTGATTGTATATAAACGGTTTTAAAAGGTCCATAAAAAGCTACATCGAGTGGTTGCATGCGGTGACTCGTATGAGGAGGAAAACCCAAAACCGTAATATAATTTTCCCGACATAAATTTACTGCTTGTAGAGTAACGTGCGACGAATTATTGTCCATTAGAAGAAGAATAGGATTCTCCTTAGAAGGTCTCACATTTTTATAAAATGATTCAACCATTCGATAAAAGCATCTGCATTCATCCACCCTGATTCATTACACACCGCCGAAGATCCTGATGGTGCACCATTCAAGAAATGGTGTTGCTTTCTTACCCTTAGAAAATGAAGAATGGGGGTACGTAAATGGCCTACGGCGCTAAAACAGCATGCTACAGTGACATTTGTGCCCTTTTCGGCCGAAGATATTTTTTAATCACTCTGCGGGTTCCTGTTGATCTTAATATGTTAGGAGTCTTAGTAGGCACAGTAGAGCAGCCAGTTTCGTCAACATTAAATATCTAATGTTCAGCGTATTTTGTTTTTGCTAAAATCTCCTCATAAAATTTAAAAATGACTCGACATTTACCCTATTAAAAAGCCGCTAACCTAGCCGCTGACGTTGCTTCTGGCTTCCTCAAAGAAAAGTTAAATCGTGTAATGAAACTTTGTATGAAATCTTTTCCAGCCTTTTTACTTTCTTTATTGAAGCGATGTTGAATCTTTAATGTCTCGGCATAGTCAAAAACTATTTTTGCAAACTGTTCGCGTGTAATCCCAAATGCCCTTTTACTTAGATCCTCTACATATTTTCTTAGATTATCTGGCTGTTCATTAGTAAATGTACATTTGAATCTACCAGGGCCAGTTGGATAAGCCTCCACAGAATATTTCTTGGCATAGCGGCGTAAAGTTGCTTCTGGGATGTTATATTTCTTTGCAATGGCATTCACAGCCGCACCTGCCTTCACCTCTTGCACAGCCGCTGTCATTGTTTCCTTTGGCCAACTTTGCCTATTTGTCTTTCTTTGATAATTTTAACCATCTTTGTTACCTATAAATAAACAAAAAACTAAAATACTTTTAAAAAAAAAAATCCCCAAGTTTAATTTTAATCCAGTAAAAATATATATTTTAAAGAAACTTTATGAGGTATACATCTACAACAACCTAACATTAAGGAAAATACTTACTGCGAAGCGAAAACACTGCACAAAAATTATATAAAGCTTATTTCGTTTGTTACAAATCTTACAACAGCACAAGCACAGAACACAAATGGCGAAATACTGTCATCAAGACAAGTCATATTTTCACGGTTCCTATATAGACAGGTTAGAAACTTTATCACTGCGCTAAAGAAACCAACCAACTAGCTCCATCTAATAACAATCGTCCGAAATTATGAATTCGTCATCTTACCCATTCGCCGTCTTACCCTCCTTTCCCCTAGTTTAATTGCATGATGCTTAATAGTATTCGTAGCGTATTTTTAAAGTCAATGTCGTCATCTCATTATTTTACTGCACATGTGTTTATAAATGAAACAGTTTGCTGCTCGCATCTTCAAACCGAGGATTGTAAGACGATAAGAGCAGCAAAGTGCAAATTCTGCTCAAAATTCATACAAAATTTTATATGCTGCTTTCAAAAATTCTAAGAAAAACGGAATAAAGTTAATCTGTAAGTTTCACAAAGCAACCAACAATTAGTAATTGTTGTAACTATGGAATTATGTAAAAAAGTGGCAGACATTGTAAAATAAATTGCTTTTGTGTGCAAAAGATTGTGTTTAGAGTATTTTTACCTGAAAATGGAAGAAAGTGGTGTAACTGGAAAAATTCAAGAAACTGCGAAAGCTGTAACTTTGATCTTGCTAGCAGCAAAGTACACAGAGGTTGTTACAGTTTTAGACCTAGCGAAACGCGTAGAAAATACTCTAAAGCAACTAGGAACTCAAGACACAAATCAACCCGTTAAACTGTAGAGGTATAATTTTTTGTAAAACAACTAGATCAGTTATACAGGGTGTTTCATTAATCAGTACCAGAAAATGAAACTGAGATTCCTTGCAAAATTTAAAGGGGGTTTAACATAAAAAAATTTCCTTAAAGCCTCCCCTGAAGAGTATCCCCTTAAAGATGTGTTAAATTCACATTAATCGATTTTTTTCTGAAATGACTTGAAATAAAAAAAAGAAATCTAAACATTCAAATACTACTACCAAGAAGCCTCCATAATTTCATAATTTTATTCACCCTTGTTCTCTGCAAGGGTGAGTCTTACTACCCCTTAGAGTTTTTACCAGAACTTTTTAACTAATTTTTTTTCAATTTTAAAATTCAGATTTTGAGGGCCAATTCAATTAAAAACTTTTGTCTCTTAAAATTTCACGTAAACTCAATACTTTTTCACCAAAAATAAATTAAGCTGAACTTGCAGAATTTTTAATTAATAAGTTGCGTTGCAAGTTTGACATAAATAACAATATTATTATTAACTATCATTTTTAATTTAAATTAACAATATTATTTCCCAGAGTGTTCAAAAGGAATTCATTTTCTTTAACAGGCTCTTATTCTTTTGAACAAATTTCCGTTAACGCTACCTAGCATTGCTACAGATTGTCTAACTCCCTTCAGGAGGCTTTAAGAATTTTTTTTTTATGTTAAACCCCCTTTAAATTTTGCAAGGAATTCCAGTTTCATTTTCTGTACTGATTAATGAAACACCCTGTATACACAAACACATATAAAATACACCACAATTGGGTGAAAGAAGCTACATGATACGAGTTACTTTGAGAAATAATGAAAAAGAAACGTTAAACTAAGCAACACCTGATACGCTCCACAGGTTGGGCGGACAAAATGAGAGTAATTGAATCTTAAAAGAGCTCCACACAAATCAGTGTGACGTTTACTTACGTCTCAAATAATGGGTGATTCATTTTAGAGCTATTTTTTTAAATAAAAAAAAAATAAATAAAAACAATTTTTATTTTATAATCCCTTATTATCATACAAAATACCATTCTTTACAATTATTTCTTAAAGATAATTGCTTTCAAATGTTGACCGTAACTACGGTTAACATGGTCCATTCTAAAGTTACAATTTTCAATGACGCGTTTGAGTATTTCGAGTGGTATTTGGCCAATGACTCGAGTAATATTGACCTCCAATGCCTCAATCGTAGCCGGCTTATCCATGTATACTTTAGAGTTTACATAGCTCCAAAGGAAAAAGTCAGCAGGTGTTATGTCACATGATCTAGCCGGCCAAAATGACTGGTCCAAAGTCGTGAAATGATCTGTTCACCGAATCGTTCACGCAGTAAAACCATAGTTTCACGGGCTGTATGAACCAAATTTCGTCGAGATCACAGGGTTCAATTTTAGGTATCAAAGTAGTCTGTTATCATGGCGCGATAACGATCACCATTCACCGTCATATTTCGGTCGGCCTCTATTTTGAAGAAATATGGACCCATTTTTCTACAGGTTGTAGGCGCTGTGCCGGACTAAGTCTTTCCATTATGAAATGTCAAACACTTCTGAGGAAGAATGCCACTTCAGTTGACCCGACCCATGCGCGATCTGCAATTAAATCCCTATCATAAAAAGTACCTCTAAATGAATCACCCAATATAAACACGCACGTTGCGTAACGATAATGGACTATAAATCTAACAGGAGACTAAAGAGCGCAATCACATGATACTAATTTTGGAAAAATCTTTCATATCACATCAATAAAATATAAAGAGCAAGAATTATGTAGGTAAATTCAAGTCATAATACAGATACAACCGCAATTTAAATAAAATAATAACTTAAAGCATGCACAATTTCAACTTATCTGACTGCCGATAATTACGAGGAAGAGTAAGTCGGTTCGTATTCCAAAACGGATGAGTAATAACACAGACAGGTAGAAGCGAGAAGCAGGAACAAGATGCTGAATACATAGATAAGTCTCTAGGTCACTGGTTTTACTTTAAATGGACAAGAAGTAGCAAAAAATGCAAGGTAGTGTTGATATTATTTCCCAGTTAAGCAACCATAATTAAGTACAGCTCGGACTAGCAACTTGAACTGAGCCCTAACTTAATTTTTTGTGCTGATGTAATGTACTATGGTACTGGGGCCATTATTACATTGAATTAATAAGGTGGATTTTTTGTATACAGCAATCAAGAAAAGTTATGGACAGTCCAACTTCATGCGGAATAGAAAAAAAACTTTTAATTAAGTTTTAGTTTTTCCAAAATTCTGGGACCTTCTGGTGGGAGTACGTAGTAGGATCAATTAAGACTCCATGTGTATTTTAGATGCGCTGACATTTTGGTCAGATTACGTTGGTACGCATAAAACAAATGGATCCTACTACATACTCTACCAGAGGCCCCTGAGAATTTCTGAGAAAAACTAAAACTTAATTAAAAGTACACAGGAGATTTAATCTAGTTAAAAGTACATTGATAATAGAAAATCAGCAAGTACTTAAAACTTCAAACGTCTTTAAAGCTCCAAAGCGACCATTACAAACCTAAGAAGTCAAAGGTACACTTCAAAAGCGACATCGACAAATTCATCACAGAAGCACTAAATAATATTTATTTAACCGGTCGCTGCGCTATGAGTATATCTCACTTGTTATTTTGAATATTTTTTTCGTTGCTTTTTGTCCACGGGGGCTCGTTATGCCTTGTCAAACATTCTCCCGAATACCCTTGCCTTGTTTTCTTAATACCGTTGTACCACAAACAATAGGCTTTTTTTGTGGTTGGAATTGTGTGCTGTGTGTGTTTGTGTTGTTTTGGCTGGGGCCTTTTTTTTGTGTTTTCTTTTGTTTTTTTTTGCTTGTTTCTGTTTCTTTGTGTGTGTTTTGTGTCTTTGTTGTGCTTTTTTTTTGTGTTTTCGTGTTGTGTGTGTTTCTTCTTTTTTTTTTCCTGGCTTTTCTTTTTGTCTTGTGTTGTTTTGTTTGTTTGGCTGCCCTTTCTGTCTGTCTTTGAGGGGTCTTTCTTTTGGGGTTTGGGTTTGTGGTAATTCTCGGCGGTTTTGGGTAGTCTTGCGGGTGTCTCGGCGTTTTTTGGCGTGTAGGTGGGTGAAATTCTTCTTGGTGTGTTTCCGGTTCTTGTGGTGGTCTAGTGTGAGAAGGGTATGTTTTTTTGTTCCTGGGGTAGGTGTGATGAAAATTTTCTCTTGGCTTTTTTGGGTGTTATTATTATTGGAAGGAAAATTTAGAAATTGCTGCGGGTTTTATGTGTGTTTTGGTTTTGTGCTGGGTAAAAGATTTGATGTGCTGTGGGTGTGGTGCTCTGTTTTTGGTTGGCGGTTCGTTTTTCCCTTGTTGGTTTGGTCTGGGTGAAGTAGGGTTTTGCCCCGTGGGTTTTTTGTTTTTTTTGTGTGTGTTTGTGTGGTGCTTTTTTGGGTGTGGTTTGGGTGTGTGTTCGGCGTTTGCTCCTGCGTGGTCATTGGTGGTTGTGTGTTTCTTTGTTTTGCGGTCCTGTTGGTCCTTGGTGTGTGGTGTTGTTTTGTCTTTCCTTGGTTGGTGTGTGCTGTGTTTTTTTTCTTGGTGTTTTGCTGTGTTGTGGGCTCTTGGTGGTCCTTTCTTTGTGGTATGGTGTTTTGTGGGGTGTTAGTTGGTTGTTTTGTGGTGTTTGCTTTGTTTGGGTGTTGGTGGGTTGGGTCTGTTGCTTCTTGGGGGTGTGTTGTGTGGTGGGTCTGGTGGGGTGGTGGCTTGGTTTTTCTCTTTTTGGTTTTTTTTTTGTTTTGGGGTTTCTTTTTGGTTGTTGTGGGGTGTTTGTTTGTGTTTGTGTTTTGGTGGGTTTTTTGGGTGGGTGTGTTTTGTGTTGGTTTGTGTGTGTGGTTTTGGGGTTTTGTTTTTTTGTTGTTGTTGTGTTTTGTTTTTTTTGTTTTTGTTTTTTTTTTTTGTTTTTTGTTTTTTTGTTGTGTGTTTTGTGTTTGGGTTGGTTTGATTAGGGTAAAATTCTAACTTTTGTTACTTTGATATTTCAATTCGTAATCATTCTAGGTTGCTGTAATCGTCGGAATCGCCGGGGTTTGTGGATCCCAACAGTTATGCAAAGTTTTTGCAAGGTTGCTTGCAGATATACACAGTTAAAACAATGCAGAAGTTGACGTCAGGTACAATAAGTAGAAGAATATATAAAAGGTAGTGTTCAGAACAAGTTGAAGACGTCTGAAAAATTCAAGGAAAACGTCGATGTGAAAAAGCAATATCACCATTAACATCCGTTTTTTCGAATGACCACGGGGAAAAATCTAAAAAAATTACATAAGCAAAACAGGAAATTTAATAAATCACAATAGATCTGTACGATTAAAAAATTAAAAAGTAGGAAAAGTTAAATATATATATAACGTCAGAAATGATACAATTAGCGAAAATAATGTCGACAAGCCCACTTTGTACAGTAATCTTACATTCAATTTCTCTACTGAAAAGTTATAAGAGTGGAAAATAACATTTGAATGATTCCCAGTGTTTAAGTTAACACCGTCTGTTATCATAACAAACTTTTGAATTCCTTACATTACCTGTCGGCAAATTTTTTGAATTAATAATTGATAAGGTTCAGGTTTTGGCAAAATTTAGAAAAAAGAATTATCGTAGAACGGTAATTTATTTAATCGTATGGTACATTTTAAATATTGTATTGTGATGTAAGTGTTGTGTATGGTGCCCCAGAAGATCAGTATAAACCTATACAGTGTGGTGACGAAACCGTGTGCAATTGTGGATTGGTTTGTCTTGGCAAAGCATTTACTTCAAGGTTTAGGAAAACCACTAAAACCTAAACATGCCAACCCTTACCCACCCTAGTACCAAGCGGGTAACTTTTCACAACTGCGACCATCATCAAAAAACCGTTTCTAATCCGCAAATCGGCATCATTGAGATGGTCTGCACTGTGCGCAGTTGTTCACTTAGCTTGACAGCGTGTGCCTACAAGTACTTTTCTCTGATAAAATTCCGAGTTTTGAGATATTAATAATCAAAACAGTTGACGAAGAAAAATTCACAAATTTGACATCACTGATGTTCTAAAGTATGTAGAAGACAGTATTCCACAGCAACTTTGGTGATCCGGCTTATGTACCGGTATTTCCGCTTTGATCGGCGTTGCCACTTTCAATGTGTTAGATTTTAATTACAACAGAGTCTTCCTTGGGGGTAACTTTGTACACCAGTAATGTATGTTTTTTTCTTTCTCAGATTGCAATTTCTTATAGGAACAACGTATAAAAAGAAGTTGGGTGCAAGATAATACAAGGATTACGGTGAAGAGCCAATGGGGCGAGCTATCTATGCAGTCAAGTTTAAAAAATTTAGCTACCGGAAAGCTTAAGATTTATTTCAAATTCCGATGAGGTCGATTTGAAACAAAGTTAACAATAAACATGGTAATTCAAATCCAGGATGCCCAACAATATCGAGCTAAGCAGAAGAACGAAATTTTATAAAAATCTTAATCTTAGCTGCGGAGTATGGATGCCTACTGACCTGCTTCGACTTGAGATTAGTAGTTAAGAAGTTCTTAAACCGCAGTGGACAAAAACTTTTGAAATTTCCTGACAATCTTCCTGTTGTTGTTTGGGATCTCAACTTTCTCTGTAGACATAAAGAGAGATTGTCCAAAAGAAGTTGTCAGAACATAAATGCGTGCGAGCTGAGAAAACAAAGACAGAATTTCAAAATTATTTTGATAACTTGACAATATCGCTGGAAGGGGTTCCCATTTGCAATATACTTAACTATGATAAGACCAATCTATCTGTTGATCCGGGAACTACTAAGTGTATTTTCAGATGAGGAACAAAATACCCTAAACGTTTAATGAATAGCACCAAGGCTTCCATTTCATTGATGATCGCCATTACAGATGATAGAAAAACTATGCCACTATGTTGTCTATAAGGCAGAACAAATTCTCGATCAATGGATTATTGGAAGACCACCAAACACAAGGTACAAGATGGTTTGACTCTACAAGTTTTGAAGATTAATTTACATTAATAGTGTTTTAATGGGTTTTAAATTTTCCCGATAAGAAAGTCATAATCGGGGATAATTTATCATCCCACTTCATTCTCTATTTGATACAATATTGCCAAAGACATCAGATAAGATTTGTCTTCTTGCCACCAAATACGACTCACCTTACCCAACCACATGATGTGGCTTGTTATGCACCACTCAATAGAAAATGGAAAGCGTTTTTTCAGGACTACAAAGCGAAAAACCCTAGGAAATCGGCACCTTCTAAAAAAACTTGTTGACGACCTCAACTTGAGAGACAAACAAGTCATAGCAAGCGCATTAGCTACAGGAATAATTCCTTTGGATCCCTCGCAAGTCATGAAGAGACTTCCAAAGAAGAAAGTTGACCAACATGTTCAAAATGCGGAAACATTAACAGAATTTTTACAAGAAATCAGATCTTCTTTAGCAAAGCAAGCAGCATGTAGGGTTAATAAAAAAATGCTGAATCTAGCACCAGAAAGGTCTATCAGCTATGAAGATATGCAGAAGGAGCCGCGAGAAACGGACTGTTCCATCCACAAGTGTACTGCAGAATAAACTAAATCATCCTCCATCTCAAAATCTGTAGTGAATCCACATTTTCGGTTCGTATTCGAATTAATTAAGGTCATCCATTAAATAAAAATGTTTTAGGTGTCATGAATTATACACAAACATTGTGGATGCTTGGCGATTACAAATATTTTTGTTGATAGTGAATTCTCTACAGGTTAGTTTTATAATGCAAATGACACATGGTTTTCCCTAATTAGGGATTATCATTTTACAGCTTTTTTTTTTTTTTGTCCTTTTACCTTTTCGTCTTCGACTTTTGATTCCTGGTTAGTTCCTGTGGGTACAACTTTGTTTGATTGGTTTGGAGTCGATAATTCTAAAATCTGAGGGGCGAATAAGCAATTTATGGTGAACATCTAAGGGATGCAGTGAAATTGTAACGTCGCGACAAGTTTATGGATCATAAGCAAAATTAAAAGTAAACACCTATTGAACGTGTGCAGTTTACACCATCTCGTACCTCCTGTTACGGGGCCTGTCTCGAAAATCAATTGGTCACCTTCGCCTAGTTAAATATAGAAGCTCGGGAATTCGGGTTCTGCAAGTATTCGG
The DNA here is from genome assembly GCA_030710515.1 of Abscondita cerata. Lineage (NCBI taxonomy): Eukaryota > Metazoa > Arthropoda > Insecta > Coleoptera > Lampyridae > Abscondita > Abscondita cerata. Next base: position 497,939 of record JALBCR010000247.1, on the reverse strand, counting down.
TAGACAACAATTCAGATTCCAACCACTCAGCTAAGTACTCTTGTCTTTGATTTAGTTGTGATGCATGTAGGTGATGGATTCTTATTTTAACACGCAAACCAAGTGTTACATTTTCGTGCTTTAGTAATACTATATAATCGTCGGTGGGTTTTATTTGTGAAATCAAAGCGCGTGGCGCTTATTAATCGGGTTAACATTGGAGGTGGCACCATTAACCTACTCCCCTCTACATCCTTAAAAGGTCTGAGCTAGCAAAGATTATAAATAACAATCGTTGCCTGTAAAATAAGAACCCAACATATACGTTTTAGTGTAAGAAAATTGAATATTCTTATTGTGTGTAAACTTAGTAAATTAGGAACGTTTCGGAAATTAGACAATAGTCGATCGTGATGGATCTAACTACTATCTTCGTTAATTTTAATTCGACAGTAGCCTTTAAGTGATCGGCTGCTACCTAATTAGTCAAAGCAGTGCTTTATATGCAGATGTATGAATTTTGACCTGCTTATTATTTATATATGTTTTCACCAATTAAAAATATAATCACCTTCAATTTAACATCTTGTTTGTTTCTGTTACTACGAAAACTCGTAGCAAATAGAATTAAAATTACGACTTTTAGCACTGTGTTTCCTAAGACATCAACTTCCGGATGAAGCATGTTTGCGCCAATAGACACTATTTGACGTGTAGAATCTCCAGTTCGGATTTTCCATTGCTAATGAATCACCCTGTATACTAAAAGTAGTAAACGAAAAAAAACAATAATCTTAGTACTACATCGGGAACAAGAAAATAACCTAAATTGGTTAGTAATATCAATTCATCAATATTAATTTATGTTAGAATTGTTTGGAGTAATTTTGATATAAATAAATATTTACATTCATACTAAAACTTTTATATCAAGACTTAATAAATTTAAATCGACATGTAATCAACCAAAATAAATTTGACATCCATTTGTAAGTTTAAATTAACTTTTAATTAATTGAATATCGTCCTTTTGGTAAAACAGACATGTTTCAAATCATGCTTTAAAGGTATACGCACAACTATCAATTGCTTATAACAGCATAATTATATAGTAATTACTTACGTATTTATGAGTTGTTGTAAACATCGCTCGGTTCATTGTCTACATATTGATTGAACAAAAATAAGGGCACGTAGTAAATAGTTTACAAAATACATTAGGTCAGTTGAAATAATTACATTCCTATGTCGGAAGCAATTTATTATAACATAATAAATATGTTAATTTACGTATACATTAAACAATATCAATTTCAATCAAATTTTCTTTCCATAAAGTTAATAATAATTCACTTTTCATTGTTAACGATGGATCGAGTATAAAATATCAACTTTTATTTACTTTGAGTAATAAGCAATAAAATAATTAACTTTGACAAACCCCAACTATAATTGAAAGTGAAAATTGGGACACGCAATGGAGTATAATTTAAACAATGTTATTGCAAGAGTTTTGGACCATATTAATTTTGTTGTTGTAATCATTCTATTTACAATATTTAACGAGGTGTATTATTATTATTTTATTTTTATGCGCATTAATTAAATGTTGTTACGTAGCATAACAATATCATTAGTTTTTACTCCATATCTTATAAATAAGATGGGGAGTTATGCGACGAATTAGAGTTTTTTCCGACGAATTAGAGTATGTAATCAAGATATCAAGAAAACCACCCGTTTGCTATTTATCAAACTTTGTACATTCACCTTATTTATAATTCCGCAGATCTGATTAGATTTGGGTATATTCTATGTAAACAAAAAAGCCGTGAACCTTCACAGAATTTTGAATTTTTAAATATTTAGAAAAATATTTATTTTACATCGTTTTTGTTTTAAATAAAAGTTGATTATAATTTAATTATACACAACTTTTGTTTAAACTATTTTTTGATCCAATAAGTAATTACTGAAATATAACAATCACGTAACAATAATTGTTGTAACAATCTCTACTAATATCAATTTTTCAAAAAAATTAACGGAGAAAAGTTGTTCAATTCAATATTTATTTTGTCTTAAAAATTACTAAAACAAAAGATTTTGTTTTTTTCTTTACAAAAATAAACATAAAACAACATAACATTTCATTAAATTATAATTCCATTAATTCCTGTTTCCTTCTTCAACCTTCCATCCCTCTCTTCTAAACTTTCAGTATTTTTCTTTTCCTCCCTCCATCCCTTTCCTCCTCTCTAACACTTCCCTCATCCATTGTTTTCCTTCCCTTTCTCTCCTAGTAGTACCTTCCATTCCTTTTCTTTATGTCTTGTTTCCCTGCATCCCTCTTTTATATGTATTATATTTTCCCATTCATCCCCACACAACCTGCATAATCTCTCCTCATCACTCATCCAATATTTATTTTCCTTTTCTTCATTACCCATTCTGAACCTTGCAATCATTCTTATTTCATTCATTCCTTTTCCTTCTGTTATGTACCTTGGTGTCTTGTCTGTCATTATTTTTATGTATTTCTCGTTATATTTTCCTTCCTTTATTTTTGCCCTTCTTTCCTGCTTCTGAGTATCTTTATCTCTTGCAATTATTTCCTCTTCCATCTTTCTCCCCCCTCTCTTAATCTCTTTATCTCTTCTCTCGCGTATCCCACTCTTTCATAGTATTTTCTTCTTTCTTCTGCCCCATATTTTACCTTCTGTGCCTCGATCTCTTTCCAAACTTCATAAAGTATTTCATTTTCCTTCCTACTTCCCATTTTTTCTTCATACCTTACTGCAATTCTTCCTGCTTGTATCCTTATTTTTTCTATTTCTAGCTCTTCTTCCACTATATACCCTGGTGTCTCTTTCTCTAGTCCTAACGTCCACTTCCAGTATTTCTCCTGTATTTTCTCCAGCTCTTGCCATTCCTCCAACCCCAAATCTCCGCTCCATACAGTACCACACTTCTTACCAACTTTTCAAACATCCATCTCCTTTTCTCTATATCTTTACCAAATATCCTTTCCCCTAACCCCATACTTGTCCTACTATTCTATTTCCTTTCATTTCATCTCTTTTATATGGTCTCCATCTTTGTTATCATATCTGATGTTGTAACCTAAGTATCTATACTTGTCTACTCTCTCTACCTCCTCCTCCCCCACCACCATTTCACCTCCTTTCGTCTTCCTTTTCTTTTTTAAATTCCATAATTTTGTTTTTCCGACATTTGCTGCTAGTTTTTTATTTTCTAGGTATTTCTTCATAAATTTAACTATTCCTCTCATCTCTTCTTCATTTCTCGCTATTGCCACAATGTCATCCGCATAAGCTAACACCCATATCTTTTTCTTTCCTACTACTATTCCTCCTACTTGATTTTTTTCCCATTTCCTCCTCAAGATCACTAATGTATATCGAGAATAAGATTGGGCTTAGCGGACATTCCTGTTTTAGTCCTTTTTCCGTCCTAAATTCTCTGCCTAGCTTCCTCCCTACCTTCATTCTACACCTTGTTTCTTCGTATATTTCCTCTATGGCATTTTTTATATCTCTGTTTATTCCTACCTCCTCCATCCTTTTCCATAATCCCCTTCTTTCCACATTATCAAATGCCGCTTTAATGTCTAGAAATATTGCGTACATCTTTCCTCCTTTCTTTGCTAACTCTTTATTAATTATGTGCTTTAATATGTATATATTGTCTATCGTTCCTCTTCCTTTCCTAAATCCTGCTTGCCAATCCGGTATTACATTCTTTTCTTCTATTTCTTTTTCTTTTTTCTATTTCCGCATATATCTTATAGCCCGCATTCATTATACTCACTCCTCTATAGTTGTTCGCTTTCTTCCTATCTCCCCCCTTGTAAATTGGGCATATTATTGCCTCTCTCATTTTTCTGGAAGCCCTTCTCCTTTCCATATTCTCTCGAATACTTCTCTTACTTTTCTCTCATTCCTTCTCCGATGTACCTCCATTGTTCTCCTTGTATTCCATCCGTCCCTTCTGCTTTTTTTTACTTTATTTATTGCTCTTTCCATTTCTTCTTTTCCTATTCCACCCTCTCTGTGTCTTATCCTTTTTTTCCAACTTCTTCATTTCTTGCTGTTTTTCACTCTCTCCTACTAACTTCTTACAGTGTTCTTCCCATTTTTCCCCATCTATATTTGCTTCCATCCTTCCTCCTTTTTTCCTCTTTTTATTAATGAATTCCCATACCTGTCCTTCATTTTTAATTTCTCTAATCTTTATCTCGGTTTGTTTTTTATGTTCTTCTTTATTTTTTACACATATTCCCTTAAAATTTTCTTTTAACCTTTTGTATTCATCTATCTCTATCTTTCCTTTTTCCATTTTCTTCTTCCTTTTCTTAATTCTTTTTCCCCTTCTCGCATTCTCCGTTCCACCAATCTTTTCTTTTCCCTAATTCTTGTTTTCTTAATCTATACTTTATCTTCTCTGTTGCCAATTCCATCCTGGCTGTAATTCTCCATCTCTTCCTCCACCTCTCCTTTAGTATTTACTTCCTTTTCATTTCCTTTTATATCTTTTTATACTCTCTTCAGTCCATACTTTCTTTTCTCTCCATACCTCTTCTTGTTCTTGTACCTCTTTCTCTCCCTCTTCCATCATGAGTACTTCTAGCGGCTGATGGTCCGATTCTATCTCCTCTCCTATTCTTAGTGTTTCTATGTCCTCCTTACTTTTTTCGTTTATAATCACATAATCTATTACTGACTGGCCTCTTTCTCCCACATATGTAAATTCCCTTTTCCTTCTTCTTCCAAATTTCCGTTCATTATTGTCCAACCTCTTTCTTCACATAGTTCTATCAAAATTTTTCCTTGTCCGTTTATTTTCTTATCCATTGATATCCTATTTCTTATCTCTCCATTTACCATTATTCCTCCCTCCTCTCCTATCCTAGCATTCAAATCTCCTCCTATAATCAAATTGCCTTCATCCCTTTCTTCTATTGCCTTTTCTATATTTGCTTTTATTGTGTCCATTTTCTTTCCATATATCGTAAAAATATTATACTTTTTCCCTTTTTCCGTCTTTACTCTAATTTTAATCATCCCTCTACATTATCTTCTTCTATTTCCTTTTTTATTTTCCATTATTTTCTTACCCCACTATTAGTCCTCCTTTCGCCCTTCCCTTCCTCTCTTTTCTTTTTGCATACTGAATTTCCCATACATATTCTTTCGGCATTTTATCTTTCCATGTACTCCATTCTTTTTTCTCCATCCAAGTTTCTACTAAACCTACCATTTTAAAGTTGTTGAAAATTCTATTGTCTATAGCTTTTGTTTAAACAATTTTTTCTAAAATTCAATTTGATTTTTACTTATTGGGGCGATGTGAAGTTCTGCGGTAAACGCATATTTTTTGTTATTGTTTTACTACTAAAAGGTATTTAAATTATTTTTAGTTACGTTTTTGTAAATAAGTTTGAAGATGTTGGTACATATAATGTATTGTGGAATTAAAATGACATCTTAGTTGCAAACGTTAAAATATTATAAATTACATTACTTCTACCGTTGTCTCATACACTACGTTTAAAAATGATTGACCAGTGTTTGAAGTTGGCACTTCAATTTATTTGACATAAAAACACGATAAAATTCATCGCTAGAAGATTGGAGTGTGGTTGACAATTTTAAGACGAAGGATTATTTGTCTCATTTTCTAATAAAAATATTAAATGCTAACACTTACACATAATTGAATCCTTTTGTTTATGAATGACAGGCTGACAAGATGGGGCCACAATAACATTAAATCAGTTAAAACCGTTCTCCGGTGTCAGATTAATAAATGAAAACAGATGGCCTCCACGATCACTAAAATTAACCTCTCTGACCTTCTTTATTTTAGTTTTTTAGAAAATAAAATATAATTGATATTAAAAAAAATTGCGATATATGGTTATAGAAGCTGTTGACAACTTTTTAAAGAAATGTTTGTAATAACATTAAAAAAATTCAGGTAAAATTTAAATGACAAAATTTCAAACCAATCCTATAATTTAATTTTAAACATCTTATTAATTGCACTTAATTCCTACATTTGTCAAACTAAATTTTATAAATATTTGAAATTGGGTTTCGTCTTTGTAGATTAAGTGACAAAATATATTGTTATTTACTTTCATTATGAATTGTACAGTTAGGGGCTAATACTTAGCAAGCGCCAAATTCAAACACTTCTTAATCATTTCTAAACAGGGTGTGTAACTTTAATTTGTTGAATTAATTTATAAATACTATCAACGAATTTGATTGAACGAAACTTTCGACACACATTTCACACTTCAAAAGTACGATAAAATGTTCAAAATTCGTAGTTGTGGATGTGGTGATCTAAAAATTAAATAACAATGTGAAAAAAATCACTCTTGAAATATAAAGCATTTTTTAATTTTTTTGAATCAGTAGTTTCTATTCGTATGACATTGTCGTTTTCGGTAATTATACCCTAATCATGGAAATTAGACAACTTCAATAATTTGCAACAATCGCATAAATTACTCTCGTTGTTCATATTTGGTATTGGTTTTTCTTTGTCAAAAAATTGAGAAGTGGGAGGCATGATCTAATAGAATAGTTTGTCTTTGAGCATTGAAGAATGACCTGCCGTTACCAAAAATATACTGAAACGTTGAAGTGGACCAAGTTTCACTATCCATCTGATTAATAGAAAACTGTCGATAAATATCCGCTGCTAATTCTTCAACGTTGAGCTAAAAGCTACACATCAAACTTATGCCAAACGAACTAGACTTGATGATACTATTTTACATGAAAAATCTTAGTGATCGCTGAAAGCCAGTTAGTATTAAAGAAAAAATTATAGCATTAGAGAAATTTTACTTTAGTGGAAATTATAAGCACCCCCAATATCCAAATGTAATCCGTATTTCACAACGATTGGTTTTTCTGGTACTCTGATTTATGTTGTTGTTAGCGCCGGAGTTCTCTTAATTGTATCATCAACTCCAATAAAACTTTAGTGTTGTCAAGTCCTCCCACCTTCTCTTAAATACCCAAATAGCAGACACAAAAATAACTACATAACAATTAGGCAGTAAACATTAAAAACGACTACTTTGCCTTGGTAATTCATAACTGATCAAAGCTAGGAAACATGAGTTGACAGAGTTGGTTGATGTTGCCACCTCTTGATACATTTCCATAAATGAAATCTTAAATGAATTAAAATCTACAGCTAATCCTAATAATTTTGATTTGCGTTTCAATTAGTAATAACTCTCAATAAGGCGAAGCACGGGTAGGTGCTGTTTCTTAACGGCTTTTATCACTAGCCCCGGTTCACATTTGTTTGGAAAAATTCCACATGTTGCGTAAATTAACGCACATAGTTTTTATATGAGTATCGAGAAATTCATAGTTGAGTTTCGACTATTTACAGTTATCTTCACTTTTTAAATTTTAATGCGATTTGACTTCAATTAAATAATACTAACTTTAACGATAGTTTATAAAATGAAACAAAATTTCTGTAAATTTAATGCCACCCTAAAAAATAACATAGTGGCTGACCTCTGGGTGCCGGCTAAGTAACCATTAAAACAGTAAAACATTGGGTTTTTACAGTTCCTTTAACGTTTGAAAAAATGAGATCGATGATATTTAGAGTCCAATTATAGGTGCGTTCTTTTGCGGACAAATTTCAGATTATTTCGGTTTACTTCACAGTGACTCAGCTTTGAGTACGCACCCGAGTAACTATCAAATATGAAACAACAACTGGGAACATGGATGATTGTCGTTGGTGACCATCTCTTAGAGAAAAATTGGCGAAATGACTCCTGGTGACCGATTATGTAACTAAATAAATAGAGAAAACTTCAATAATCGCCTCTAAAATAATTTTGGTATTAGTTTAGCAGTTTAAATTAAATCAAAAATTACTTTTACAGAAAAACAAAATATTGCTGAAGAACTCTATAAATAAATGCAAAGAATATGAGCCACCTTATACGTCTATGAGGTTGCAACAACAATCTCATAACGTATAAACACAAATAACAAATGGTAACCACAGAAGCACGTGTTCAGCAACTTTGCTGATTCAACAAGGACCTACTGAATACAAATATACAATATTTCAATGGAGACACCGATCAAAGACACACCTACATCTCAAAACTACATAGCTGTCCCAAACAAACAAGCGCACACACACACACACGTTTCCCAAAGCTCATGTCTTCAACATTTAACTGTACTAGAGCAAAGCGCTCTCCTAAATGTCATAAAACTTGCGATACCCGGTTCCCAATGTCCTTCGCCTCTTAGGATGCACTGAAGCAACACGCCACGCTCGCGCACTCATTCGTCATGCAACTACCGGCCTTAAGTCTTTGAGATACTGGCTGTCGAATACAGGTACCAAAGCACGCATTTGATACAAACCTCACAAAGCTTATCAGGTCTAGTTTCGACGTCTTGGCGCTGTCAAATACAGCACATGCATCACATTAATTTGCCTCTGAAATAAACAACACGGCAAAATTTGAACCGGCAACAAAAAAAATTTAGAACATGACTGCGTCCACATCGTCAACCACATAACGTACAATACTTCAGCATCCACCAACAAAAGCACTCCAAAAAAAAAACTTAAGCAAGAAGACACACCCGCAAAAATATTTTTTTTTGTGTATGTGCGCCTATCAGACACAAGCATGCCTTATGGTGGATAGGCAACCCACTAAGGAAGGAAACATATAGACTAAGAAATGCCAACAGTTAACTGTGCCGACTGTGAGTGTTAAATTTAAAGTTATCGCTTTGATAATGATATGCACTTTAACCACAGTTGGTACAGTTAACTGTTGGCATTTCTTAGTTTGATACTATTCATACGTGTTCATGTTACACGAGATGTCGTTAGACACACATTTTTTTAGAGACATATAAAGTTGCAAGCGCAATCCCATAACGCACACACAAGGAAGTATAATTTCCAAAGAATGAGGAATATGAACAAAACACTGTCAGCATTTCGTCAAACACAAATAACAAATGCTGACCATATAGAAAGCACACTTCCAGTAACTTTACTGATTCAACAACTACCTACTCAATACAAATAAATAGAAAATTATCGTCAGCAGAAAGACTGTGAGTTATAGTTACAATTCACGTAAACTCCATTCGTTCGACTTATCCCGATGACGTCATGCACGCATTAATAAAGTTGCCTATTATGTAACCCATAACAATCCGTAAACGAGTAGTTAGCTAACGATTGTCGGTATTTTAACGACTTTTTATTGAAACATTCTGTAAGCATATAGCATATAGCTGTCGTTCGGTATCGTTTGAGACAAGTGAATGTTTCGCTAAGAGTAATCGGTTTGATTTTCCAGAAAAATAATTTTCAAGGGGTGTATAGGTTAGATTGCCAATGAGCTTTTGACTTATTTAATTTAATGTGGCCTCACATGAAAGTACAACAAAAAACAATTAAAAACGCCTCATGTTCAATGATCGTACTTCAAGCTGTCGTGAAAACAGTCGGAAAATTATCGTTCATAGCAACATCGTTCGTTAAGGACTAGTTACAGAATAAGGCTCTAAGAAAATGACCGTCACCTGTAATTTAAAGCATAAATCTGAGCACTGATGCCAACCATTCCTTATTTTCTTATTATTGTTGATTGACGTTACATACGTTTATTTTGGTTTTTATTTAACATTTACGTTGGCATCAAAACTGTTCGCACAAGAAAACAAAATTTGCTGTGTATCCTTGTTACTGTAAATGTCATTAATTTTTTTTTTAATTAATAAAAATAGATGGATAGATGAACAGACAGGAAAAAAAGTAGACCAACAAAGGTGTGTAGTGTATTTTCACCTTGGCCAGGGCATTGATGTCAATTGCTTTAGTTCTACAAAAATTATAACCTTCCCCAAGGTTATAGAAACTTTTCATCGAACAAACTTTGAGAAAAAAACGTTTCTGACGGATAGAAACATTTGGACAAACTTCAGTACCTAGTAGTATTTAAAAATACAGTTAAAAATCGTTTAAGTAATTATTAAGTATTTGTTAGGTTTTAATCCTTCTTAAATGGAGACGGGATGTAAAGAAACACTTATTACCTGTTTCATTTCGCGACGTTTCGATGCATTTTTTTATTATTGAGCTTCCTTCATTCCACAATTCAAGTTTGGACTAACTTATTACACGTCACAATTAAATCCTGATGAAGAAACTCAATAATAAAAAAATGCATCCGAAAAGTAGCTGAAAATTGAAACAGGTAATAAGTGTTTCTTTACATCCCGTCTCCATTTAAGAAGGATGAAACCTAACAAATAATTAAAAAAAATTAGGAGAAATAAAATTAATCATTGTAATTATTAAGCTTTTGTGGACTTGGAAAAAAAGTCTTTCACTCTGTAAACAGTAAATGTTAAGGACATTGCATAAAGTACAATGTGTTTCAAAAGATTGCGTCATCAAGACTGAAGAATGAGTACAGGCGTTTGCAAAAGTTTTCCCAACCAACTTTCCAAAGTTAGACTAAATGATGAGCATGAGTATGAAGAAAGGAATTCAGTAATAATTCTTTAAGCGATTGATAACTCTGTAAGAAGAAGAAGGTGTTAACTAATTTCTCTACTTAAATAATGTGGTTGAGATTGATTAAAACACAATGAATTATGTAAAAAGACGGTTAAGCCCGTCAAAACACTGCTTTTAGGCATCTGTACTCTACAGTAGCTTCTAAACTTTAAGTTTGTGTAAATAGTTGTCTTTGAGAATGTTAAATGTTTGGTAGCCAAATAAAGTACTTCCAAAGAAAGCAATGGAGAAGGACGCTGTGGAAAAAAAATCACTAGGCACGAATAAACACGCACACGAGAATATGAATGCAGATCATTTTATTTTAATTTTAATTAAAAGCATCAAACAGTAACAATAATTATTCTACTCAGTACTACCAATGCACGAAATGCAGTGACCAACTGGATTTTTTTTTAAAAAGAATTAATTTAAGGAGAAATTGATAGTTGGGGAAATACAGACGAAACTACGAGAAACTCAAACATGGAAGTTGTGTGAAGATCCAATAAACTTTTTTTTTATTTGTGAAGGGAAATGTAAGAAAAACAACATCGATGCGATTTTAACTGATATTATCAAGAATAACAAAGAGCAGGAGCTCCTACACACTACGTCCTACCCGTGCGATATGTCTTGATAAAGGAGTTCTTAAAGTGGTTCTTTGTAGCATCACTTAGACTCTAGAATATCCCCATAATGTTCACCAACGTTTCCAACAAAACCTGTATTGTATGAAAGATCTAGTGTATTTACTTTTTCACTTTTAGAACTAGCTGATGTATGCCATTTGAATATAAAATGTTTAAACTATAATCCTCGGTACAACTAAGATGTTCTGAATTTTTTTTGTTTTGTGCATTGATACTGGTCTGTTTTCAAAACTACCTTGTATATAAAACTGACCCTATCTTAATTTTATATTCATGGGTTCTAAAATACTCTATTACGCTCTTTTCCAGTCCTTAATAGTTTATTGATAACCGTGGGAAGATAAATAATAGAAGAAAAAGCCACGTTCCAAAACAGACAGCTGAAAATTAAGCTTGTAGATATAAGAAGAATTAAGTAAGGAAGCAACAAAAAGTTCCACGGAATTCTAGACAGACTAGCTGGGTTCGGAAAACCACAAAAATAGGTCCACAACTCGTTAACAGCTTGGGTCTATAAAATGGTTATTGGTTTGACCCGGACTAAGCTTGTAGAATAAGAAGACATTAAGTCATAGGAAGCCAAATAAAAAATTAAAAAAAAAAAAAAAAAAAAAAAAAAAAAAAAAAAATTTTTTAAAAAAATTTAAAATTTCAAATTTAAAAAAAAGGTGTCAGACATGCCGAGCCGCGCCGCCCGCCCGCCTAGTTAAAGTCGTGTCTGAACTTGCTATGAACTTGTTGGATTTTTCTTTAATATAAATACGAATGCGAATGATAAACATTACTCAGTTGTTTCCGGAATTTCAAAAAGAAAGTGTAACCTATATAAGTGTTCACCAGTGACGGAAGTTAGTTTTCAGACTTTTGAAAATTAAAGTGAATTGATATTATTGTTTCGCCAGTGTTGGAAAAGTAAGTACCAATCCTATCTATTTGTTAGAACTTGTATCTTAAAAGCCACTTCTATTATGTTTGTTAAATCATTTTAAGATTACTTTAACAAACATTTTTCATATTTACAGGTAATAATTGATACGAAACATGGCTGAATCTAAGAAGAAGTGTGACAGTACAGTGTTGAATATTTGAAATTTGGTTTTCTTATAAAAACGACAAGCGATTGCCCATGTGTCTTTTATGAACAAAGTCTTGAGCAATGACTCTATGAAACCATCGAAGCTGGAAGATATTAAAAAGGTGTCATCCTGACAAAATAGGTAAGGATTTGAAATATTTCCAAACATTGAAGGAAAGTATGAAAAGGACCACCGTGTGTATGTTCGCTTCAACGTCTGAAAGAGACGATGGTTGGGGATCTGGTAAATATCTCATTACTTATAGCAAAATCTGGGAACCGCATACCATTGGAGAGGAGAATTTTGCCTGCTGTTGAAGAGGTCTTAAAACTGTCCGACAAATTTCATTTGACATACTTAAAGATTCCTTTGAGTAACAACACTGTACAAAAACGTATTGATGAAATGAGCTCTGATGTTGATTTCTTGTGTAATTGTCTTGAACAACTCATTTTTCTATTCAACTGACGAGTCAACTTTGCCTGGCAATGAAGTTATTATTGGTATGTTCGATTTATCAAGGGAACAATGTTTGAGAGTTATATTCGCAAAAACTTTGAAACGACACTAAGGTGAATCATTTTAAATGTTCAGCCAATGATTTTTTAGGAAAAATCAATTGATTCACAAACATTATTTGGTGGAACAGATGGAGCTCCTGATGGTCGGGGATATCGTGGTTTATAAGTCGTCTTAAAAGATTATACCGGGTAATTGCAATTCACTGTGTCATCCACCGACAACATCTAGTAGCGAAAAATTGAGTGATAGATTGACAAGCACTTAATTTGTGATTAATGAGTTAACAAAATAAAAGAATGATTAAATAGGTTATTTGCACAGTTGTGCGAAAAAAATGATGAGGACTTCCAACGATTGTGTAATACCGAAGTACGCTGGTTGTCGAAGGTGATGTCTATCAAGATTCTATTTGTTTTGACTCTGTTTTAGAGTTTTGAACACTAAAGATCCTGTTTTAAAGAAAACCTCATGAATTTCAAAGACATTGGTATTTGAACAGATTTGTTCAAAAATTCAATGACCTCAACCTACAGTTACAAGGGGACAGCTCAATTTGATAAAAACAAAGAGTGAAATTTCAGTTTTCTTGGTAAACTAAAACTTATGAAGCAAAATATTGGTGACGTGAATTTTCCAGTTTCCAAATTTATCGCAGGTAGAATGTACGAAGTATTCAGACGTATGTTCAAATTTGATTGCCTGTATGATGATTTTAAAATCAGATTTGAAGACATTCTGTCGATGGATATACCACCATGGATAATAAATCCATAAGATGAAACTGAAGTGGGAAAATGTGGTACTGAAAGAAGAGCTACTCAAGCTTAGACTAATGAGGAGTCAAGCTAGATTCAAAGAGGGTATCAATCATTTTGGCTGAGGCTACAAATACCTGAAAATATCAGGACTGGGGAATGTGAAAATTTCTCATAGCGTTTCTTCGTATATCTTGTCGAACGAGTTTTAGTGGTAACAAACTTGTTGACAAAAAGGAGCAGATTAATATTACAGAGCGAGGAGATTTACGGTTATACTTAACTAAACTCAAGCCAAATATTGATAATTTGCTGTCAATTCACCAAGTACATCCTCCCATTAAAATTATAACTTTTATCTCCAGATTACAATGGTAATCTGAGATAAAGATAAATCATATAGGGTTTTGATGTTAAATTTAGATTCTACTAAGACTGTTATAACAACATAATTAAAAGTGTAGTAATTTTTGTGTTTGATAAATAGCTACAAAACAAGAAAATATTTATTTTACTTTTTACCACTCCGAAGTGGGAGATTATTGGTTTCTTGTACTGTGAGTCAATCTTAGAATAAAAACAAAAAGTAGGAATACAACTGTTGGATGAAGACGCTTTTTAGACTGGCTTTGAAACTTAGCTTGAATGACAATACTCACAGATAATCAAAGCAATTATAAATTCTCACTTTTTTCGAAAACTTTAACTCATAGTTGATTGAAAAATAAACACAACACAGATTTAATAGACATATACTTTTTTGGGTTTTGGAAGTAAGTTAGTAAATGTAATAGCTGAGGGGGTCCACAGATCCAACAAAATGTTTAAAGTGGTCTATGAAAAAAAAAGTATGGGAACCACTCGTAGCCGAATGAAACTAATAAAGATAACAAACTTTTTATTATGATGTCAGTTTAGAACCAATAAGCACAGTTATAATAATGTCAAACATTGCCATTACTTAGATTTAATTTCAGAAATGTAATGCAATATGAAATATTGCCATTATTATCTGCAATTTATGAATGTTGACATTGTTACATGTACCATCATAATTGGAATTAAAATTGATGTATGGAAATTATCTTGTTTTTGCTTTCAAAATATTGCATACAGATCTTCTGTTGACTCTATAAAAAATTAAACACCAACATTTGCTTTCTAAAGTTAAATTACTAAACTACAAAAAAATATGTGAAAAGTTTAATTTAATAATAGAAAAAGTCCGATTCTGTAAAAAAAACGTACAATATGTCTTTTCTACATTTGAATTACAAGGTAGTTGGAAATAAAACTTTTCAATATAAATTTGCAGGATAAAAAAAGCACAAGTAGGTCACAAGCTTCTTCTTCCTTTAAAACACAGCTGCAGATACCGTCAAATTTCAAACAAGGGCGATAAACGTAAAATCTTAGTTTTTACTTTCGATCTACTAAAAGAATAAATTTTTTCACGAGTTGAAATTTTTTAGCTGTGTCCACAAACGATAATCAATATTGACATAAATAACTCTTGAATAAGGTTGATAACTTCTGTTCGATAGTAGGTACGATGTAGTTACATTAAAAATATGAATGAAATATTTATACGGTAGGGACGTTGACCAGGTAATTGACAAAATAATCAAAATTCTTTCAACATTTCGTATTTACTGTAACGTATAATTTTCAGTTTTTTATGGTAAATTTTTTGATTAATGCATTTTAAACGTATGATAGCCGGTCGCGCCGGAAAATTCTTTGATAAATTACTAGGATCACCGTTTGTCTTACGTATCGATTTCCCTTTTGAACATAACACTGCTTTCACTTTATGTTCATCATTTATTATGTGGTATAGTATAAAACACACACCAACTTTAGTGAAATAACAATGCGAACATACGAAACAAAACGGAACAAGAACAATAAGGATATTATTGAGATTTTCTAGTTTAAATGAATACTTTCAATTTATTCGTAAACATGTGGATTTTATATCGAATTAAATCTGTGCGAGAAAAATATATATTACCGTATTTTTTAAACCGAAATGGCAAATGATTTTCGATGAGAACTACTCTAAAACATAATTTGGCACTATTTTCTTTAGGGCTAAATGTCTAAATATTCTTGCGAGAACGGTTTTGTGTAACAGCATACATAATCGTAACATAAACCACACTCGAAAATTTCGCCTCGCATTTGGTTTACAACAGACACAATATTTACATAGTTACTACATAAATTAATAATAATTAACGAAAACGCCAAGTATTATCGTTACCTAATATGTGCAATGACACAGAAAGATAAATGAACACTATTTCAGATAAGTTTAAAGTGTTCCCATACTTTTTTTTCTCATAGACCACTTTAAACATTTTGCTGGATCTGGTGGACCCCCTGCAGCTATTACATTTACTAACTTACTTCCAAAACCCGAAAAAGTATATGTCTATGTAAATCTGTGTTGTGGCTATTTTTCAATCAACTATGAGTTGAAAGTTTTCGAAAAAAGGTGAGAATTTATATTGCTTTGATTATGCTGTGAGTATTGTCATTCAAGCTAAGTTTCAAAGCCAGTCTAAAAGCGTCTTCATCCAACAGTTGGATTCCTACTTTACTTTTTTGTATTCTAAGATTGACTCACAGTACAAGAAACCAATAATCTCCCACTTCGGAGTGGTAAAAAGTAAAAATAAATATTTTCTTGTTTTGTAGCTATTTATTCAAACACAAAAATTACTACACTTTTAATTATGTTGTTATAACAGTCTTAGTAGAATCAAAATTTAACATCAAAACTAATAATGATTATTATTTTAAAAACAGTCGCAATATAATCAAACTTTTTATCTCAGATTACCATTGTAATCTGAGATAAAAGTTATAATTTTAATGGGAGGGATGTACTTGGTGAATTGACAGCAAATTATCAATATTTGGCTTGAGTTTAGTTAAGTATAACCGTAAATCTCCTCGCTCTGTAATATTTAATCTGCTCCGTTTTTTTGTCAACAAGTTTGTTACGGCACTAAAACTGCGTTCGACAAGATATGACGAAGGAAACGCTATGAGAAATTTTGCACAATTCCCCACAGTCCTGGATATTTTCAGGTATTTGTGCCTGCAGCCAAAATGATTGATACCCTCTTTTGAATGCTACTTTGAGCTCCTCATTAGTGCTAAGCTCGAGTAGCTCTTCTTGCAGTACCACATTTTCCACTTCAGTTTCATCATATGGATTTATTATCCATGGTGGTATATCCATCGACAGAATGTCTTCAAATCTGATTTTAAAATCATCATACAGGGCAATCAAATGTTGAACATACGTCTGAATATCTTCGTCGAGGCATTCTACCTGCGATAAATTTGGAAACTGGGAAAATTCACGTCGACCAATATTTTGCTTCATAAGTTTCAGTTTACCAAGAAAAGCTGAAATTTCACTCTTTGTTTTTATCAAATTGAGGCTGTCCCCTTGTAACTGTAGGTTGAGGTCATTGAATTTTTTGAACAAATCTGTCAAATACGCAATGTCTGCTTTGAAATTCATGAGGTTTTCTTTTAAAACAGGATCTTTAGTGTTCAGAAACTCTAAAACAGAGTCGAAAAGCAAATAGAATCTTGATAGACATGCACCTTTCGACAACCAGCGTACTTCGGTATGTAGCAGCAATCGTTGGAAGTCCTCATCATTTTCTTCGCACAACTGTGCAAATAAGCGCGTATTTAATGCATTGCTTCTTATTTTGTTAACTGCATTAATCACAAATTGAAGCGCTTGGTGCAATCTATCACTCAATTTTTTCGCTACTAGATGTTGTCGGTGGATGACACAGTGAATTGCAATTACCTCTGGTATAATCCTTTTAAGATGACTTATAAACCCACGATATTGCCCGACCATGGCAGGAGCTCCATCTGTTGCCACCGAAATAATGTTTGTGAATGCAATTGATTTTTCCGTAAAAAATCATTCAGAACATTAAAAATTGATTCACCTTTAGTGTCAGTCTTCAAAGTTTTCGCGAATAGTAACTCTTCAAACATTTGTTCGCCTTTGATAAATCGAACATATGCCAATAATAATGCTTCATTGCCAGGTAAAGTTGACTCGTCCAGTTGAATAGAAAAATGAGTTGTTTGCAGATAATTACACAAGAAACTTTCAACATCAGAGCTCATTTCATCAATACGTCTTTGTACAGTGTTGTTACTCAAAGGAATTCTTTTAAGTATGTCAAATGAAGATTTGTGCAGGACAGTTTTTAAGACCTCTTCAACAGCAGGCAAAATTAACTCCTCTCCAATGGTATGCGGTTTCCCAGATTTTGCTATAAGTAATGAGATATTGTAAGATGCCCGCAAGCCATCGTCGTTGCTTTCAGACGTTGAAGCGAACATACTATGCACGGTGGGTCTCTTTTCATACTTTTCCTTCAATGTTTGGAAATATTTCAAATCCTTACCTATTTTGTCAGGATGACACCTTCTTAGATGATCTTCCAGCTTCGATGGTTTCATAGAGTCATTGCTCAAGACTTTGTTGCATAAAAGACACATGGGCAATCGCTTGTCTGTATTTGATGGAAGAAAACCAAATTTCAAATATTCAACACTGTACTGTCGACACTTCTTCTTAGATTCAGCCATGTTTCGTATCAATTACTTACCTGTAAATATGAAAAAATGTTTGTTAAGTAATCTTAAAATGATTTAACAAACATAATAGAAGTGGCTTTTAAGATACAAGTTGCTAACAAATAGATAGGTAGGTACTTACTTTTCCAACACTGGCAAACAATAATATCAATTCACTTTAATTTTCAAAAGTCTGAAAACTACTTCCGTCACTGGTGAACACTTATATAGGTACACTTTCTTTTTGAAATTCCGGAAACAACTGAGTAATGTTTATCATTCGCATTCGTATTTATATTAAAGAAAAATCCAACAAGTTCATGCAAGTTCAGACACGACTTTAACTAGGCGGGCGGGCGGCGCGGCATCGGCGAGTCTTGACACGCTCTTTCTGAATATGGAATATGCAAGTTCTTACAAAAACAATTGCTGAGCTTCTTATAATATTGTCTTCCTATATTCATAGGAGAAGTCAAGCTTCTTATAATATTGTCTGCCTATATATATTATTGTCTCCCTTATTCATAGGAGAAGTCAAGTCGGGTCACCTAATACATTTTTATAGACCCCCGTTAACGAGTTGTGGACCCCATTTTTTTCCACGCAAGCGTAGACCCCTATCGGGCTCCCGTGGACCCTTGGGGGTCCACCTGGACCACTTTGGGAATCTAAACATTTAGTACAGTTAATGACAACTTTTATTATGACTTTCGTGGAAATTTAAAGATAAAAAGCTACAAACTTTAGATATTGCTATTGCTACCCTATGAGTCAAAATGTACTAGTTAGTCACAAAGTTGTAGTGTACAGAAAACCTTAATCCAAAATTTTCGATTTTTTTACATCAACAGAAACTTTTAAATAAAATCTCTATGTGACAAAAAACTCAGTTTTTTATCTTTAAAAATCATTAAATCTCGACCACTTCAAACCGTGTAAAACACGTTCCAAAATTTTTATTCCGATAAGCGCCAATGTATTGTTAATAATTCATTATTTTTTAAAATACAGATAAAAAACTGAAATTTCTGTCACATCTAGGTTTTATTTAGTTTCTGTTAATGTAAGAAAGTCGAAAAGTACTGGACGATCTTTTGACGAACTAGCACACATTGATCCTTAACCTAAATGTAATAATTTCTGGAAAGTACAGATTTTTACCTCAAGTTCTCCACAAGTTGTATTTTTTTGCAAGTTACTGCGGGAAGAGAACTCTACTATTCCAGTAATAATGTTAATGAATGAGTTGAATATAATTTATAATAAAAACCACAAAATATTGTAGTGCTACCAAATTTAAGTGTAATAGTTATTTTTATCACTAGGCCAGAAACTGACCTTTTGCCAGCGCGACGAATTGTTTGCAAGTCCACGTATTATTTATGTATTCCCCCATGAGGATAGTACTGATTTTAGTGTCATGAGTATAATGTGATATTGCCAACATGTAGTACCTTTTT
Organism: Abscondita cerata; assembly: GCA_030710515.1. Taxonomy (NCBI): domain Eukaryota; kingdom Metazoa; phylum Arthropoda; class Insecta; order Coleoptera; family Lampyridae; genus Abscondita; species Abscondita cerata. The sequence goes on along the minus strand of JALBCR010000247.1, from coordinate 478,251 downwards.
TGCCGACCGAGGCCAAGAAAATGGGTGATTCTGGCTGCTTTCGAGTAATGCAAAATCAGTGATTGTGGACGGAGGACCGAAAAAGTTTATATAACCATGAGTCCTAAAATATCTGATTTACAAGATACTGAGTGACAACTTACTATAAAGGTAACTAAACTACTGATTGTGACGGTATTATTTACGAACAAACTAAAATTCGTAATTAAAAATTGATTTGTGACTTAAAATCTCCCTAGAGTATAAACAACTGTGTTAATACTTATGCGGTGAGAAGAAAACTTTTCCAATTTTGTGTTATGAATTTTTCTAGTAACTTTTATGAACTTGAAATTGCTGGATCGGAAAAATTTCTCTATTAAGCGGTCGAAAAAACGCATTTTCTTTCTTCTTGTCTGTTAAAGATATGCTACATGAACATCATCTGAAATTCGAACAGCTACACATGTATTTATTATTTAGTTTAGTAAACCTAAATAAAAGCATCCCGTACAACAAGGGAATAAGTCTTCACCTTCTGTTTGTGTGTGAGTATACTTTTAATTTTTCATAGACCTTTGTTATTGAGGTTTTCCTTTTTTTTCTTCGCTTTCGGTTGTGGGTCTGTCTTAATGGTTATGCTGGCGTATGGATAATAATCCAAAAATTACTTAACATAACGAAGCTGGGTCTGAATATTATTATTAGTGAAGGTCGCCAGCGTTGGAATTTTAATCTACGTTAGAGACCCTTTTGTTGTCAAGGACACCATACAAGATAATACTGTTATCTGATTCATTGTGAGCACGTTCAGCAACTGTTATCAATTTGGAGTCCATCTTGTCTTCTCTTCTTCTAAGTTCTGCCTGACTTGGATACGAGAGCGGTCACACCTATTTATTAACGTTTGAACACCAAAAACTTTCTTTTAGCATTATTCAATATTTTGTCGCGTTTTGTGTACTCGTACTACGGCTGTGAATTTAATAACTTACCGTTAGCGCTGTGTTAAAGAATCTCTGTAAATTTGAAAGATTGCTAAATCGTGTTGCATTTTGAAACCATTTAGATAATCGGCCAAGGTCCGGTACCTCACGTAATTTGTTTTATAAGTAAATTAAGGACGATAATTGCGACGCGAGTTTCTTGATAGGAACGATCGGTATTACGACTGTCTTAATTTTATGGTACACTAGTTATTATTATTTTGTAACTGAATATTGTGCATTTCTCTAAACCGTATTATTTTTTTCTGTCAATGTATTTCCATGTGCGTTGTGATTGGAGTCTAGTCGCTATAGTTATATAATTCTACCAACCTACAGTTTGTTTCTTGTGTCTACAAGTTCCTAGTGTCTCTAGAAGACCTCTTATACGCAACACTAGGTTGCGCCTTATAAATTCTTTGTGCAGTGTAGAAGCCTTTGTTCTAACAATTCTAAATAATCCCACGACCACTCCCAACGGCAAAATTTAATTATTTTTAAATTGTAAAGTCAATATTCATTTACTGACAATATGTTATAAAAATATAAGCATGACACTTACAAATTCGAAATTTAATCTAAATTCACTAATTCTTTAACTGAAACCCAGAGAATCGAAGCTTTAATTATGCTTGGGTGCAAATCTTAAGAGCACTTATACAAATATTGTATTGTGATGTAAGTGTTATGCATAGTGCCCCAGAAGATTAGTATAAACCTGTATAGTGTGGTGACGAAACCGTGTGCAATAGTGGATTGGTTCGTCTTGGCAGAGCATTTACATCAAGATTTAAAAAACCACTAAAACCTAAATATGCCAACCCTTACCCACCCTAGTATTCACATGTAATAATATTAATTAAGTGTGTAAACATTATAGAAGGTAAAGAATAACATAAAATATAACAGCACAGCCATTCCATGACGACATATAATGGACCGGTCTAAGCGACAGTCACGACAATGACGAAAAAATAATAGGTTAAAGAAATATCAAAACAAAATAATGGAAAAACAGATAATCAAGATTAGAACATAAAATATTTCTGAACTTCAGATGTCCTTCAGATTCGTAAGCCATAATATTGTTTCATCCGTTAAATTATGAATGTTTGAAAACTCTCATTTAAACTTGGTTAATTGACAATCCTCCACAATATGTGTAACGGTCTCTGGTTCGTTTCTGCAGTCACAATTTGGATTAGAAATCGCACCCCATTTGAACAACATAGAGTTGTATTTTGAATGGCCTGTTTTTATGCGATTTACTTTTGACCAAATTTTTCTTTTTGATCAAAGCCTGGGACTTCTATTGTTGGATCATCAATGAGATGTTTATTGAAAACATTAACTCCAGACCATAATTTTTTTCACTTTTCAATTTCAGAAACAGCCGTACTTAAGTAGTCTTGCAACCATGTAACGGCTGTTTTTCGTCGAATGTTCGATGGAGTAATATTACAAAAAACAGGGAACCAATTGAGAGGAGTAGATTAAATATGTAGTTCCACTAATTATACCCATAGTGCAATTCAACTGGGCATCTATTTTTTTTGTATGATAACTATTCAACCAGACAGGAGCAAAATATTCTGCTGTAGTATAAACTAATGCCAATGCAGCTGTACGAAGTGTCTTTGCATCTTTAAAAGTTGTTTACGGTTAGCGGTTCGTTAGTGCTTAAAAGTGCATGCATATTCAAAAAGAGCAGATTGTTTATTTTGATTTCATCAAACCGTCGTTTGTTAACTTGCCACCTAACAGAGATTCTTTCCAAATCTCAAATTAATTAATGAAATCGGTTAGTGCTTTGTTAGTGCTCGAAATAGCGAGTAAGCTCCCAAGCAGTAGAATGTTTATTTCCTTTTCTACCAAACAGTTTCTTTTCTTGCTAACATACAACACATGTACTGGGCGATTGTAAATTCCGGCAGCGAGGAACGCACAGAAAGAAAGATAAACGCTTAATACACGTAGTGTTGAGTGATTTTAAGAACATCCTGTGAAGAACATACCATACTACTAGTCTTTCAAAAATAAATTAAGTAAGATGCTACATTGAAAAAGTTGCTGTTGGAAAATAATTTGATGTCAAATTATCTTTCAACTATTACTTTGCAAGCTACACCCATGACTCGTAATTACAGTCAAGAGAGAAGTACAGGCAAGTTAATCAAATAAAAAAATGTTTTTGAAGGGATATTGAGTGATCGTGAAAATCGGCCTATTCAAAATTTTTCTGACAAATTATTCAATGATTTATAAAGACACTATATTACTTAAATACATATGCAAGCACCTCCACGTCTCGTAATCGAAGTCAAGAAAGAAGTATTTGGAAAAACGGTCGAATCAAGAAATTCTTTTGCAGGAATAATTAGTGATTTAAGTATAAGAAGACAATATGCTCTAAATACAATTTTTGAACTTTATTTTTCTAGAGAACTACCCCTTTGCGAGACATGCCGCATTTCGTAATCGCAATTACGAAGGAAAAAGTTAACTTTTCATTTCTTAAACATGAGTATACCGTGAACGGCATAAGTAATGAATAAATTAATTTTTGGCGTTATTATTCCTTTTTATAAAAATTGCCGAAACACGTCAATTTTTGTTGTTAATACAAAATCTGTAAACTGACAATTTCAACCCCTACCGTGAACTCCTTCGTAAGGGTAGCAACGTAAAGAAACTGAAACAATCTGAGATTTGTTCATAAAAGATGGCAGCTTTTATAACATTAGTTGACAACAAACAAGACATTTTTGCCAAGATGTTTATTCTTTTTGTTTGTTAATCTTATTTAACATTAATAATGGATTAAATAATATTGATTAATTTTAATTTAATTAGAAGGTCAGCTTAAAGTCCAATAGAAATATTGGCTTGACCAACCATTTGAACTATGTAGGTAAATCAATTAATGGTCAACCATTTTCTTCTTCACTTCCATTAAAAAGGGCAGAGGCGTGTACTATCTGGCACACAACACGATCAATACATTTTAAAAGATCAAACAACTGTAAATCAATTATTTGTGTTAATTTGTTTTTATTAATTTTTAGTTTTGAAACTAAAAATCGTACAATTTAGCACCATTAATACTAACAAAATATAAAAAAAATTATAATTTTTTTTAACCTTATTACTGTAGAAGAAGTATTTATAATGTAGTTTAAGGAAAAAACGTTTCCAATGATTCAAATTTTTCTAACAGAGTTGATCAAGGTGAAAACTTTAACTCTAAAGAAAACTGTCGAGAAAGTTTGTGATCTAAACTAAATTTCGTATAGTTTTTTTTTTAAAGAATCAAATTAAAAAAAATAAATAATAATTTTAATTGTTTTATGTCTCAGAGAAAGTCTTAGTAAAGTGCTCATCACATGTGATTTGTTATATTAAGAGTTTTATTTTAAATCTGATTATGGCGCATCAATTTAAGCTTCTATCAAAATAAAAATTTACCGAAAAATTGGCACGTGATATGCATAACTTGTCAAAATATAGTCATTTTCCAAAAAAAATTAAAAGTTGGAGTATTTCTCAAAATTTCCCGAAAAAAAGTCATTAGAAAAAGCTTTTCTAAATAAACTAAATTTCAGCTGCATTCGATAATTTACATTTTGTGGCTGTTATCATTGAGTAAATAATTCTTAAAAAGGCGCAACTTAATGTTAAATATTGTGCCTTCTGGAAAACCTCCACCTTTCATAAAAAATTAATCTGTACTCGGGTGACACCGGCTTATAAAATGCAAACTACAAATCCCGCCGTCGTAAAACTATATTTAGCCTTAATAAAACGTTATCAGCAACGGTGTCAGATTTCGACGATTTATCACCAACCAGTCTACGTTGTAAATAAATGAAATGATTGTAAATACTAATTTTTAATTCAAAAGTGGACTAGATAAATAACAATTAAAATAATTCATCAAATATTTTTACAACCGGTGTCCTTATAAACTGATTAACATCATATGGTTTATCATAAAAAAGTAAATCGAAGTTCAAAAAAAAAAGTTGATGTTATTTGAAAATCCATATTTTTTAAAAATCAACTAATTTTGAAGGATCGTATCTCCAAGTGTAATTATAAAACAATAAAAGTTAGATATTATTCTTAAAAGTTTGGTTCAAACTAAACAAAAAATTATTTCAAAATTTGTTAAATCTGCAGTACATTGAAAATAAGTTAAATTTTACGAAATTACCCGAAAACTAGTTTCAATCTTCTCCTGAACGATTTAAACTTTTGTATATATTTTTTTTCGAAAACAGGAATGTTAAGTAAAACACGACCAAGTTGAGGTCATCGGTTAAATACACTTTGAATTGAAAAGGACTTCGCAAGTTGATCCTAAGAAGAAAAAAATAACATAAATTTACTGAAAAAAGATATGCTGAGTCAATTGTATTTCATTTTAAATATTCTTTTTAAAATTTTAATATTCATTAATTACACACAACTTTTAGTACAATTGTAATCAAACAACAAATAAGTTGTTAATGAGCTATTAAATTTGTTTTGGTATTTTTGTTTTTCCGCCAAAACTTACAGTTGGATAAATTAAAAATCATAAATTATATGCGATCAATTTTCAAACGGAATAAAGTTAATAAAATACGCAACGAATTTATGTGAATCGCTTCAAACGAGTGCACAATTCTTTATCTTATCAATTTGAAATTTAAAAAAAAACTATAGAAAGATAAGTTAATACACAAAACTATTTCAGTAGGTAAATAAAAATAATATTAATTTGCTTTATAAGTACCTTCTTTCTCGAATTTTGCCGGCATTGCATTTTTATGTAATTGTTTTCTTTATTGTTTATAATTATGTTTGACCTTAAAAAATGTTTTTCACAAATTAACTTATTTCCTAAAACGTCAATTAAGAGCAATAACAATGTTCCCACAATTTTTTGCTATTCGCTGGCGTGGTGTACATTTTTTCTTGGAAATTAAAAAAAAATTTTGTCTATGTTCTTCTTAGTATTGTTCTTGCAATTCACGTATTTGCACTTAGCCATTGTCACAACAAATCACAATAACTTCCAGACATACGCACAAACTCGGAGCGGTTCAACGGTGACGCTAATTCAACGAACGCAAGAAAACAAAAAATATTTCGTTGAAAATGGACGGTGGAGCCATCTACAAATCAGTGAAATTGTACGTTACATTTTCCCCATATGCGTTGCAGATCTTTAGTAACTTAATAATCAATGCTGTTACTATTGCAAAAAAGTTAATTCAACTTGAATTAAATTTCTTAGTTTTTATAATATTCTATTCCTGACACAATTTTCTTAAAATATAGACATTTTAAATGTGGATTATTCTACAAAATCCAAATAAGGCCGTTAAATTTTCGAAAAAAACACTTTGTTTTTAAAAATAATATATATTTCTGAACAATTATTGGAACATGTATTTTAGACATAATAAGTAATTTGGTTACAGGAAGGAAGTTGTTTTTAAATTAATATTCAAATGAGTAATTTGTTGGTAAAAATTAAGAAGGTAGACCAATCATTTCTTATTTGAAAATTAGACTCTTTTCAATTAAATTATTTATATAATAATAATGTGTATTATTCTTAGCCATAAACTATTTTTTTCAAAAATATTTATTTTACGAAAACGCATTTAAAATGGCTAACTATATTTTTTAAAAAATGTACCTGGAATAAAATATTACAAAAATTTAGAAATTTTGTTTTAAGTTGAATTAAATTTTACTGTGTGGCAATTAAAAAAATAAACAAAAAATGAAAATCATCTAATACAGCAGAAGTTTTGCATGGAGACCAAAAATTGCATTTAGAAACCTTTATCTGATAACGTTTTTCAGTGTTTTTTAAGAAATAAGTTTTTTGTTAATTTTGATCTTAATCGATGCACAAATTGATGCCAAAGTCAAATTTTCGAATAAAGTTCTTAAAAAAGTCCCACAGATACGGACTATTCATAAAATTTACAATTAATGATCTGAATGCATTGTGTTGTAGTACCTGGTCATAAACGGAATTTTAAGCATGTGTTAATTAACATAATCATTCATTTAACTCTAAACACTGATTAGCCATTTCAATTTTTTTAAATAAAGTAACATCGTTATCTATACTTCACCATTATCATTGTTATATCTACGGGAAGATCAAATTTAATTTTACAACCTAATTAATACTTCAGTTATTTACTTAATTCGTGTGCTTATTGATTAAAAACAACAATATTAAAAGAGACTTTATTTATAGTAGCATTATAGTGCAAGTAAAATGACATTCACATTACATATTATAACGGCTCAAATAATACTAGGCCCACAGAATTAAGTTTAATCTATGCGAATTAGGTTCGAGGGTCGAGTCAAATCTAATCTTCTGCTACAGTGAAAATTTGCTAAAAGGAAATTTATTCAATTATATTGAATAATTTAGTTTGAACATGTTGAATAAGTTGATTTAAAAGATTTATTAGGTATATAAATTCATCTTTAATTAAGTTGTTCACGCCCAGACGACAATTTATCTTGTAAACAACATATAACCTATAATACAAAGAATTTAAGAAACGGCTAAGAATCGTCGAGAGTTCTAAATAAAATGTTTGAATGTCAATCACAGTCTAGAAATTGCATACCTGTAATGGTGTAATTACCACACCGCAATAAATCAAATATGTTTTCGTGAGTAATAAAACATTTGAAATGTTAAAGTTCTCAATAAATCTTACGTTACTATCACATTGTCATAAGCCACTTACGCATTTATTGCAATTACAGTAAGTGACGCAAAACGTTTCCGGTAATATACGGGATCTTGCTAAGATGAATTCACTTCTTAAAAGTTATATGAATAAGCGTAATGTTTTGTAACTCACTCATAAAATTTTGTCTACAAAAAATTTCGAGTTGAGTTGAGTTCAAAAGGCGAAAACGTGACCGTGTTAAATTTTTTTTGCAGTAAAAGGAAAAACATATCGGCTTATAAAAAAAAGAAAGAAAAATGACCTCCATTTATTAATGCTAGTTTTTCCCGGTAAATTGAATCGTTTATTTTACATGAAAAACCTGTGCAACTTATCTTTCTTGTTTCAATTTGTTACTTGTATTGATCGTTGAAGCTTATGAGGATGATGTATGGAATAGAAAACTCATAATTGTTTCTCTATTATTATTTGCCATTTTTACAGTATCTTTACTTATTTTACAACACTTACATTGTAAGATACAAAATGACGTTTCGATTATCTTTCATTTTGAGCAATTTTTCCGGAATTTTTTTGTTCTGTTAGAAACAGTTTCTAACAAAATATCATCAATAATATAATACAATGTTTTACAAAAGCTTTTTTCTGTCAGTTCGCTAATGATTATAGCTTAAAATGAAAACACGTTGTGAATTAGGAAATTTTTTGACATTGTGTTTAACCACAATTTATTTTATGATTTACCTGAGATTATTTTTAAAAAGTGTCGTCACGCAATAGTAGTACTGTTATTGTTTTTATTTCTACTACATATAGATACTAAAGTTGCTCACCTCAGAATTGGTATGTTCAGGTCTGGTGGTTTTTCTAAAACAAATGCTTTGCCAAAGCGAACCAATCCACAATTTCATCATCATAGTATACAGTTTCTACTGATCTTCTGCGGCACTACTGATTGCACTTACATCACAATATAATAATAATAATGTAATCTACCATACGAGTTACTATTCAAATAAATAAATAAAGTTTTAAAATATACAGGGTGGCCTACCGAAAATGAACCAGACTTTTAATTGTCTATAAAGCTATATGCATTTTATTCAGGTTAGGGGGGCCTAAAAGCTCCAACAGTCTTATTTTCGAAAATTAAAAAAAGTCGGAAAATATTGCAATATGGTCGAGAATGCTAATTTGTGTTTACAAAAGACATTCATTAACAATAAAAATTGCTCTGACAAATAAACAAGGTGCCCCCATCTTGAAAATATCAATTTACAGGACGGATCAAGTGGAACCTCATATAAAAGCTATTGTATTCCCCTTAGGTTAAATAGAGAACGATCTGTTTCGTTCTCGGTGGGCCGAAAAAAATCAAATGTTTAATATTAGGTAAGTTCACTTGCTCACCCTCTAAATAAAAATTTAAGAACAAGAATACCCCAAGTGAATAGGGCTTTAGTCCACAATTCGACACTGATTAAAATCAATCAGTCGCAAGGATTCTGGTGCTAAAAAACCTTGGCCAGATGGTAATAACAAAACCTGTATATTATAAACAACTTTTTAAGAAGAAACCGCAGAGGCCTTAGACATGGGCAACTCCCGATAGGAGGACGAGAAATAAAATTAATTTTATTATCAACGACAAAAAAAACATTGTCATAGATGTCTCAGTTATAAATTGTATACCCACAGGCTTGTTAGAACAAGCGTAAAAATAGGCTTGCGGATATCAAACAATTCAAATAGAAACTAACCTAGAGAAAACACAAAGAACGCAAAATACCTAAAAACATTAAACACCTGCATTATAAAATTAATCTAAATAACAGAAAACCGCATTATTCAAAAAGAAACAATAAATAAGATAAGAAACTCGGATGAACTTAAACAACTTAACAAAATATAACTAAAAAAATCAGAAAAGTTAAAAAAATCAGTACAGAAAATATTAAAGAAACTATTACAAAAAACAAAAATACAAAATATTTAGAAACAAACCCTCAATGAGAAGTAAGGAAGTCTTTAAACTTAGAAAAGAAAACCAAAACATTAGGAACATACAGGAATTTCTTACTATCGTAGAGGAGTTCTATAAGGAGCTATATACAGAGTGAGTTATAAGTAAGGAACGCCTCAATTATCTCAGAAACGCCTTGAACAATTTTTATATATTTTGATGTGCAACGGTCTTGTGATACGGCCAATGTTATGGTGGTATTTACATTGTTGTCAAATCCTTCCTTTTTTAAAATAACAATAAACTTTGTTATTTCAAATGAATGAAACATGTAGCGGAGATAATATAAATGTAGCTATAACTCCGAAAATATGGCATTTAAGTACAGGAAATATTACATTAACAAATAATCAGTATTTGTTAAAAAATTTCAAAAACAAAAATATACAGATTGGTCTATTTAAAATAACAAAGTTTATTATTCGGCAATAATGTAAATGTGGCATAACTCAAAAGTATGGTATTTGTGTATAGGAATATTCCATGAAAAATAACCGGTATTTCTTAAGAATTTCAAAAAGCAAAAAATATACAGAGTAATCCATTTGAAAACTTGCTCTGTAAAAGCAGACAAACAAAAAACAAATTGCAACTACGACAAGAACCTGTGTTAATTTAAGGATTTGAACAGATGCAATCCTGCACCTAAGCGGAAATTAAAATAAACTAAAAAAAATTTAAAAAACTGAAAAACTATCGGAGAAGATAAAGTGGCGATAAAAGCTATAAAAATTAGAGAAATTATTACAGTTATTTAATATGTGTCTGCATAATGCCATCACCCTCCAAGCTTACCAAAATCCTTTTAGCCCAAAAAAGGAAATACATCACAAATTGTAGATTAATCAGTCGCTCTTCTCTAATATCTGTTAAAACTGTTAAGCAACAAACTGAATTTCTATTATGCTTTTAAATATTGTTTCAATAATCAAAATGCTTGGTCAAAATTGTTTTGGCCTACGAGGTACAAGTGACAAACATTACGATTTCGGTAATAGCAATTTTTCACAAATTATTCAATTATTTGTTCGGTGTGATCCAGTAATGGAACAGCATATCCACAGAGTGCTTAAAAACAAGAAAGTTAAAGTCCACTATCTTGAAAAAAATATTCAAAATAAGATAATTATTTTTAAAGTGAAAATATAACATCTCACATTATTAGCAAGATTAAAAAAGATATTATTTAATAATTCTAGATTAAACTTCTGATGTCAGCAAGATCGCAAAGATGACAATCTTATTCATTGACTTTCGGTTGAAAAACTAACGGGCTATCAACTCTCAATCTAATACTTAAAAAAACTTGAAACATTGAAACTGAATTTGGAGAATATAACGGGATAGGCTTACGATAATGGGTCCAACTAGGAGAAATATACGATGCACAAAGTTGTGTTAAACAATTAATGTTCTTATGCTCTATTATAATTAGGTACAAAATCTCAAATTGTATCAATCCAATAAGAAAGCTCTTGCAGACAAAACTCTATGAGTTACCATCTGAATTGTAAAGATTTTTTTAAGAATCTTAGATCGGGCACAACCTTTAATAGATGCTTAAGAACTCGCGGACAAAATTGACAAACCAGCTAATTTTGAGTTTTCCCAACCACGTCATAGAGTTTGATTATAAGACACGAGATGATCTGATAGGAAATCCTACTTTTAAATATAAGGTAAAGTTTTATTTTTTCTCATTAGACCAAGCTCTCCATGCACTTCAATCTAGGGTTGATTTGATCAGTACCCACAGCAACTATTTTCAGTTATTATACAGTATTTTTGATTTAAAAAATACCCCTCAAAGCGATTTACTAAAATATTGCAAAGATCGAGAAATACAATTAACTGATGGGGATTTATCAGATATAAACGCCAGGTCCAGAGGCGAGATCGTATCGGTCTTGGCTTTAATAAATAAAGAAGAAAGCCAAATCAATATTTTAAAATTCATTTCAAAGCTGGATTTTGCTCCAAATCTAGGCATAGTCTTAAGAATCTTGCTTACTCTCCCAATAAGTGTGGCAAGATGAGAAAGAAGTTTCTCAAAATTAAACTTAATCAAAAATTTTTTACGCTCTACAACTACCAAGGACCGGCTAAATGGCTTAACAAGATTAGACATTGACCATGAAAAAATTGATTTTACCAAAATTGTCAAAACATTTTAGGAATTATAAGTAAGAAAAAAACACATTTAAGTTTAACTGTATTTTTAGGAATAATTAGGTTTTTATTTTTAGTGGGTCTATAATTTGTTTTATTATTTTGTTAACGTATGCATTTTAATATTATATACTAGATTTGTGCCTTTTTTTTTCTCTGGAACCATAATTTTAATTTTGTGCCAAAACCATAAATCAAGAAATTTGTATGTTTGGCAAAACAAAACATCAACAGCCTTATAGCAACTTCTATTGCTCACAATACATTTTACTACTACTGTGGGAAGGGTTTAGGTTGTATTTTAAATTTTGATATAAAGGGGCGAATTCTTACCTTTATGCTTGGGCGGCGAAACTGCTAGTGCCGGCCTCAAGAATAAAAAGAATAATGGGTCAAACAATATTTTTGTACGATCGTCAGTTAGTGCCAGCTTTACTGTTTCCAATAATGCTTTGAAATTTTAAAATAGTCATCTAATTCAAAACCTTACGAATCAAATTCACTAATAAATGAATCAAGTAAGACACATGATGCTAGTCAAAAATGTAATATAAAATGAATAAAAACAAATTCAAAACGATATCCGGCTTGAAGAACCAATAAAACCTTACCAAATGATATATCTTATTGCAAATTAATGCGGAAAAGAGGTTCAGTTTTAATCGCTTTAATTTTTTACAGATGATCGATTGCACAATACACAATAAAACAAATGACCTAGAAAATTAAAAGTTTTGTAACTTGTGCAGCGCTACCACATTTAAATCTAGCAATATGAAAGGTAAAGACATAGCAAAAGCAAGTAAGAGGAAGTGAAATAAATGGGGCACAAATTCACACTATCGAATAACTTTAATTCTCGAAATCTCTCGAGTTATTAAAAAACGCCAATGGACATTAAAATTAATAATTTGCAATGGCAAAACAGTTTCTTTGTGAACAACTCATTATTGTCAACAAAAACTGAAAACTGGTAAAATACGATTAAACCAAAAAATTTATACACATTGTGTCATCCAACAATTCAAAATTTAAAAATAAATTTTTTTCTACGATCGTGGAAAAGTGACTACTTTTTGCAGCAAAAAGCAATTTATTAGTGCAAAAAGTTAATTATTTTTTGAACTAGTGTAAAAGGTTTTTTTTTTATTTTATTTTTTTATTTTTTCGATCGTAGAAATAATGTTGTGTACAACATGTGCAAAAAGAATATTTGTTGCACTGAGCATGATTGCAACTGTCGACTTCGTCTCGAGCTGCAACTTCATGTAACGTGCAACAAATATGCACTTTTGCACTAGTTACACAATAGTTATTTAACGAGTCGAGTCAAGTCGAGTCGAGACCTGTAATCATGCTGAGTGCAACAAATATGCTTTTTGCACATGTTGCACACACATTTTTTCCACAATCGAAAAATTTAAAAAATAATAAAACAATTTACTTTTTGCACTAATAAATTGCTTTTTGCACTAATGCAAAAAAGTGAAACTTTTGTCACTATTATTGCTGCAAAAAGTAGTCACTTTTCATAGGAAAATCATTATTTTCATTCATTTGCGTTTCATTACGTTTTGTCAAATGTTTAATAACGTTTATTACTAAGTTAATATAATAGTTGCTTAAAATATTCATTACGTTAAAAGAAATGTACACGATTTATGCTGAATCGTTATTTCTTAAATAGGAGAAAGGTCTTTTTATACATCGTCTAAATTTTATTTAAATTATCAAACAAATTTTACAAAAGAAGAATATTTTATGGTTTGATTAAACTTTAAAAAAGAACTCCCATTTCTTTTGTCATTTTACATCAGTTTCCGGTATGTAAGTATTTAAAAAATCTTTCGGTTTCATAAACCTTTGTATCGGGTCCAGATACATAAATCTTTACGCCGTTTTTTACAGCTCAAGAATTTTTATTGTAACGATTAAAAAAGTAAAGTACCTATAACTAAGAATGCTAATACTAGCACGAAAAAGTTAGTATTAATATTAAAAAGCAGATGTTTTTGAGTGTTTGTAATTAATGCAAATGTAACTTTTTTAATTTCAAACTTCAACTTCTGATAATTTTTAATAACATAACCTTAAAATGTAACTGAAAAAGTTAAACTTCAACGGTAGTTAAAATTAAATTAACAAGCCTCTCCGGAATTTAAATTTTAGTGATGTTTAAGCTTACACGCACAATAAGTTATTTTTTGTATTAAGTGTATTACATTGAAGTTTATTTTTATATCGTGTGCCCCACGGAAAAGTTGACATAGGCATTTACTATGTTAAATAAAAAATTAATGTATATCTTTTTTCTGACAATATAACAACATATCATGTTCAATAGATAAAATAGAAAAAATTGATAAGATAATAATGAGTATTTTACTAAATAATCAGTAAAACAAGTTATTTTTTAGGTTTTTATTTAGTAAGCGCCCTTTGTTGGACGAATTTGTTAGTTTGTCGTCTAGTAATTTTTACGCTCCTAAACTAAAGTTCGATTCGAATATTGTAGTATTTATTTTATTAACTTTATTATTGACATTATAATACAATTATGAAAGTAAATTTAACAATTTGAAAACAGATTGAACTTATTTTATAAAAATTGTATTAATAATGGCATCGATAATAATTTTATTAACAAAATAAAAGTTATTACCGCAATCGGAATCGAAACCGGAGTTTTAACGTAAATTATAAAATTTTTACTGTTTTTTTTAATTAAAATTCGCTTTAAACTGTCCTCATTTATCTATCTAATAAAATATGTTGCTATATTGTGTTCAAATTGTGCCAGAAAAAAGATATTCATTAATTTTGAATTTAACATAGAAAACGCCTATGTCAACTTTTCCGTGGGACACCACGGTATAATTAACCAATGTAAATCTCAAACTGTAAAAAAAAGTTAACAAAAACGTACACTGTAAATAATTTTTTGAGCTGTCAATTTTCCAAATTTTTGCTGAATTAAGTTTATTTTCAATTGAAATCTTAAATACAACAAACGGAAGTATATTAAACTTTAATTAATGTTCGTAATTGTTGGTGAAACTATATATTTAACTTTGATTGACTCGGTATATGCGTTTCAAATTGAATTCAAACGTATTCGTTTTCCCTTTGCACAAACTTTTCTTCAAGTCGCACAAAAGCCACATTCCGTTGTTAGATGTCATGGCAAAATAAAATGGATTGATGCGTTAACCGTATATATCTTAATAATCTTTATCTTTTATTTATGATGCGTAATAAACGTGTCTTTTTAAATTGGTGTGTTTTATAAATATTCTCTCTATCGTTGGTATTTTTTACATTCTGACCAAAGAAATTAAAATGTAACGGCATCCCACTAATAACACCAATTCGGGATGAATGCCGACCAAACCAAAGGAAAATCTGTCCTTTGTTTTGCATCTCATCTTGGTAAGTCTCATTATTATAAGAATCTTAGAAGTGAGCGTAAACATTACACTTAATTTTGATATCCCTTGTAGGGAACATTTGGACATATTTGTGAATATTTGTGAATGTGTGCATTTCAGTTTAAATTTGAATTTTTTTAAAAACGTTTGGATTCTTTATAAGCCCTCTCCTACTTTTTTCATATTTTGACATTAGGTTCGGTTTTCGACTATTCAATACCATAAGAGTCCTGAAGGTCTGCCTCTATTTCTGTATTCTTCCCAAGTTCGCCATTCAATCATTTGCTGCACCATCCTTCTCGTTTTCTTACAGCATGCTTTGCCCAGCTCTATTTCAGTGAAGCTATTCTTTAGATAATATGATCTACATTCGTCTTCTGGCGGATCCATTTGTCAGTTTTATGATCTCTCGAGGAAATATTTAATATTTTACGTTCAACGGTTACTAATTAATTTAACATTATCTTCAACATAAGCAAAATGTGTGTCTTGCGACAACTCGTGTAAACATTGACATTGACAAATTATAAAAACCTTCTACAGGCAGAAGGGCCTTCAATAAATGCCCTGAGGAAGCCTACACTATAGTAGGCAAAACGTTGGCGTAAAAGGACCCGTTGTTTTTCGTTTACAACTCCTATTGAAGGCCCTTCTGCTTGTAGAAGGTTTATATAATTTATTAATAAAAACAAAGGTGGAATTATTTACTAAATTGACATTAACATTGACTTAATTATCTTCAACTCTTCCTTACTTACCGCTATAACGACAACATCGTCCGCAAAGCCCAGACGATTTAATCTTTCTTCTTCTATATTAATATTTCTCCGTTTTCGCATAATAATTTTGAAAGATGTTTTCTAATGTGATTAGGAGTAATTTAGGAGATATTACATCGCCTTGGCAGACACCTCGTTTTATTTTAACTTTTTCAGTATTACCATGTAATTGTATTTACATAGTAGCGTTGTCATAGACATATTGTATAATTTTTCTGTATCTGTGATCAATCCTTGCGTCAATTAGTACTTTTCTTACTTTCCACATTTCTATGCTGTCAAAGGCTTTCCAAAGTCAACGAATCCCAACCAACTACAGTGGAATGTTAATTGTATTTTCTTTTTCTTTCGATTAGATTTTTCATTATTTGTAAGTGGTCCATAGTACTAAAATTTCTTCTAAAACCCGTCTGTTCTTTACTAATATACACACTAAATTTATTTTCTAACCGGTTTAGTATTATTCTGGTAAATAATTTGTATACTTGGGAGGCAAATTTATGGGTCGATAGTTTTCTAAATTTTTCGTGTCGCCTTTCTTATGTAATAAAATTACGATGGCGTTCTCCCATTTGTCTGGAATTTCTCCTTCACTTAATCATAGGTTAAATAGACTGGTTAGTGTTTTCTATATATCGCTTGTACCTTCTTTTATCATTTCCGAAAGAACTTGGTCATTTCCTGGTTCTTTTCCGCTTTTTGTCGTTTTTTAGTGCATATCTTACTTCATTTTTATCTATAGGTGGTATGTGATCAAAGTCTACGTTACAATTTTTTTTTGTAGTGTAGTTGTTAAATTAACATTTGTTCTGTGGGTGTTGTAAAGCTCTTAATAGAATTATTGTGTTCTTCCAAGTATTTCGTTTCTATCAGTGAGTGTCTCTCCATCTTTGTGTTTTTTATCTTGCTTATTTTTATTATCAATGTGTTATGTCTTCTACCAATGTTTATGCTTTTGTTCTTTTTATCAGCGTCTCAACTTCATTTTCTTTGTACTTTTTAATATCTTTTATTTTTCTCGCTGTACTCTACTGTATGTCTTCTGTTTTCGTTGATTAATTGTCTTCTTCGTTGTAATAATTCTTTAGTCTTATAGTTTAATTTTTTCCAAATTCAGTTGTTTCGTGTGTGTGTGTGTGTGTTTAGGTGTTTTTAATACAAATATAAATTATGGAAGGTGATCAGTACTTTACACGACTACTTTACAGTACTCCATAATCAACAAGCAAAACATTTTGTTCCCGAGAATTACCACTTTGGTTTCCGGACCTGGTGATCAAGACCCACCCAGACAATAAAAACAAATGTATAACACAATTTCACAAAACACAATTACATACTAATAAAGGACACACAACAAATAGTTTACAAATTAATTTGATCACATGTTTCGCGAATAAACGACCTTCTTTTCAAAGATCTATTTTCCTTCTTACTTATCTGACTGTGAATTCAACAGTGAACAAATTAGATTTTATTCTCAAATGACACCTTAAGTGTCGGTGCAACATTTGAAGTTTGGCGGTTCCTTTGCTTTGCCTGTGTTGTACGTAACTCGTTGTTAGAACTAAATATTTAAGTTTATGCGTTTCGAATGGAATTCAAACTTATTCGTTTTCTTTTGCGCAAAAAAATCTTAACGTCGACCGGCAAACCACATTCCGTTGTTAGATTTCAGGGTAAAATAAAATGCACTTAATGCGTCTAAAGGTCAAAAAGTAATTTTGGTAAGCATATTTTGTTTATAGTTCTTTAAGTAACAGTATTTTATTTTGATTTAGGGTTTTTCTTAATAATTTCCCTCCACGTTTGCCTACGTGCCTTATTTGCTTTTTTATCCGTATGGTTTATTGACTTCACATTATTTCAATCAAGTTTTTGAGAATTAAAATATAGATAACAATGAATTGAAGATCCGTTTCTAACTAGTTACATCTGATTGGAATCAAAAGTGCTGGAATTTGAGGCTAAAATAACTGTGAATGTAATGTTGTGTAATGGACAACCCTCTGAAGCCCGCCACCATTTGTATTTAAATAAATACTGTCTGTTCTTATGTTTGTGTTACTTTAAAATTAATACCTCACCGTCAAAGATTTAAGTTGCTTTAAACAATTAAAAGATAAACGTGAATGAACCCAACCTTATTTATTTCATACCAATTAAAATAAAATGAGAAATTTTAATGTAAATTTGGATCCAAATTCAATTATTTAATATTGAAATATTTAGTAAAATTAATTTTGATTTAATATGCGATCACGTATTTACTGATTTAAAATTTATTTTACGAATAACATGTTCAACTCTTCTTTTATTTATTATATGTAATAAATATGTCTTTTAAATTGGTGTGCTTCTGAAATATTCTTTCTATCGTTTGCATTGTTTATATTCTGGTCAAAGAAGTTTAAATGTAATGGCATCCCATTGATAACATCAATTCTCGATGAATGCCGATCAAATCAAAGAAAAATTTGATAACATCAATTCTCGATGAATGCCGATCAAATCAAAGAAAAATTTGTCCGTTTGTTTTGCATCTCATTTCGGTAAGTCTCATTATTATAAAAAAAAATAATGGATACCACTATCTCAAAAGTGAACGTAAACGTTACAAGGCGATCTATTATGAGTAGTTAATAAATGATCAAATTTTGGTTTGCTTTAATTTATTTTATTCAATACGCAGGAGAACACTTAACTATAGCATGCACAATATACCTTCAAAGTGCGCCAACTGTTCTGAAGCACACTCACTTAGTTCTACACGGAGCGACAAATTGCAACAGACCTACATAAACGAAGAGAACAAACGACCTAGACCAAAAAACCAAACCTTTAACAAAAAAACAGCTAGAACTAAAACAGTTAGAATCGGTATATCTTATCCATAAGTCAAACAACGGAAAACATTAAAAACGGCAACTCTCCTATCAACATCTGTATCACCTATGATGCAGCTTATACAAAAGATGATGAAGACATTGGATCAAGTTAATTCAAGAATCGATAAACTAAAAAGAAATAATTATGGACTAAAAATACTCACGTAGGTATTCTAACCTGAAACACCAATGGCGTTCTAAAAAAAACACGATCTCAGAATATTCTTGATAATTTAACACTTAGATGTCTGTGTCATATTGGTACACATATGACAAACCAATATTATCTTAATCATGCATTCAGATAACCAAGCCAAATGTGGTAGTGCAATCATATTAAAAAAAAGATCAACATTAAAGAAACATACTATCTCCTAAGAGAAGATACTTAACTAGCAGTGCTTGAAATCATGCCTCTAAAACAGAAACTGAGAGTTGGTACTGAATATTGCCTACTCACATATAATCTTAAAAAAAAAAACTTAATATTTTTGCAATATTTTGGCAAACGAAAAGACTAATGCAGACTGGAGACCAAGGTTAACTACGGCTAAAACTAGGGAACTTAGAAAAACAATTCAGAACTAATTGTAACTAACACTCGACAGGCAAACCAGCCCAGTGATCCTGATAAAATTTTGACTTCCGTACCTTTAGAAATGTATCGTCAAACTATATAAAAATATACGGAAACTTTTGACACTAAGTGAAAAGATTTTAAAAAAGCAGCCAGACCCTACCTCGCGAAACAAAACAACTGATTGGGAAAGCTTCTAATTTGATCTCTTAAGTACGTAAAGCTTTATTTAATATCAAAACTTAAAAACTGAGAATAGAGATGCGGATCCTTAAAAAAGAGTCTATAAGTTTATATTTATAAGAATAATTACCAATCGAAAAAACATATTATTCTCTTTCAAAGACAATCAAAAAGATTAAGATTAATACAAAATCTAAAAACGTAACTCTAGTTACCCTAAAGAAGTATCTTTGGTGATAAGGATTAAACACCAGATTTCGATTTAATCTTTGTACAGTGTCCCTAAATGTCTTTACAAAACTTGCCATTACTCAAAACACCAACTTTTGTTTACTACAGTTGTTCGAACAAATAAGTGACATTTTACTTCTTAATTGTGCGTTTGAAATACAATTGCCTGAGACCTGATTTAAACTAAGCGAGCAACGCCTTGTTTTTGTGAAATCACTGATATACGCATTTAATTTAGATAGAGTGTTATAATTTATATGTAAAACAAAGCGGCAAGGGCCTTACGTTCAGAATCCTTTAAAGTAGCGTGATATTTGTTTTCTTATATTTTTATTGGGGTCAAGGACCACTTTGTAATCAGCACCTTAGTAATTAAGGTAAACCGGCTTAAAGTGCATGTGAGTTTAGCTTAAATTAATTGCACTCGTTTATTTGTGTAACCAAGTTTCGATTGACAAAGTACAGCAGTAATTAAATAGTCTAATCATTCCCTTCTAATTAATACATGTATGTTGAGTTGCCTATCATATTTTGCTGTTTAATGTTTATCTAATTTATATTTATTTGTTTGAAATCGGGTTGTCTTTCAGATGGCTCTCTCTCTCTTTTTTTTTAAATTGGACGATTTTCTACATTTACGTTAAGTTTCTTATCCAAGTCCCTCTATAAAAAAAACCAACTAGGTGACAAAGAATCTACATATCTATTTGCTCTGTTCAGGGTCTTATGTATATGTCGAACTTCCTTCTCAACCTTAACTTTTCTGACAGTCTAATAAATTTCAAAATAATCTTAAACAAGAACTAATAAGTATAGATGAGTCTTTTTACAAAAATTATTAAGTTAACATTATGTATGCCTGTTAATTATATGTATACTAAATTTTATCTGCTCGTAAATGAACAAATAAAAAATTAAAAATTAGAAAAACACCTAATACTAAAAATAAGAATAAGTTAAATATGAATTCAAACGAAATAAATCAATATTTAACAAGCTCCATTGCTCTGTGGGATGTTTTAATCTCTATTTCCATCGATCTCTGACAACTGATAATGTTTGGTAGATTACATTAAGATTAAGAGAAACAGTGGTTCAGAAATGTATGTCTACTTTTATGTCCTTCATTTGCAACTTCAAATTATTATCCTTTTTACATATTCTGATGAAAACCAGTTAAAATTACTTATACAAACTATAATTACGTGTGTATGTAGACTTATTGTGATGTTGAATAGTGCTTAGTTATTTTAAGTAATTGTTGTTTGAGAAAATGTAATTACAGCTTTATTTCTTTTCTTTTCCGTCTGTGGTTAGAATTATAATTTTGCTATATCAACGATAACTTTCATTATACTTTATTGAGCAGCTTTTTTAAATTAACATTTCTTAGTGGTATCTAAACGTATTGAAATCTTTACCCTAGAAATTAAAGGTACTCAGCAAGGCATTTGATAAGATCACTTATTCTCACTTGATGGTTAAATTGTATTCGTTAGATAATTAATGTTCTGCCACTCACAACTAATAGACAACTTATTTTTAGAGAAATTTATAGCTAGGTGTTCCCCAAGAGTTACACTTGGGTCCGATTTTTATAATCATCTTAAGCTTAAGATATAATATTAGTATTGCACCATTAGTTGCTCAAATTCTTAATTTTAATGTTATGTTATAATACATTCTTTAATATCGTCGGGTCCTTTCTGTATTTTGTAACTTTTGTTAGAATTTAAAATAATCGTTAATTCTTTACCATGCATATTTAAATTACGTTAAATTTTAATTACACAGAAAAATTGTTGTTCGTTTGATATTGCACGTGTTAGTTGTACAGTTTTCTAATCACTGCGTAAATGCAAGTCACGTTCAGTTCGTCGACTTCACCTTGAGATAAAATTAATTTTTGCTATTGCTTCTTTTCGATTGTATTTTCTCGATGTATATCAAAATTTTATCATATATAGTCCATTCATTTAATAGATGTAGTGATAAATCATTGCTATTTGCGTAGAAACGTACACGCCGAAGTCAGGTTTACGATGCATACCAGTTCCACACACAGATAAATCTAAGCAAAAGACTGATTTGTAAGAAAAACAAGACGAATTACAAAAACTAAAGAAAAACTACACTTTGAGGTTAATAGCATCAAATTGTCAGTCACTGTAATTGTTACATTTGCTGGTGTGTTTGATACTTTCCGAATTCGGCGCATGTTTTGAAAATAACGCGGTTAAAGGATAGATTTTAGAAAGTTCTATGAGACGGTACGTGCAGAAAAAAACAAAAGTGTTTGGCAATTCCTATTTATGGGCAGTCGACGATCAGCTCTTGACTATTGTAGTTATGTGTGTAACCTACGAATTGGTACCGGGGTTTAAAGTTAGTTAGACGTGTTTCTCCGTTTCTTAAGTTTTCGGATATTTATATTTCTTTATACAACTGAAAAATTTAA
This sequence comes from Abscondita cerata, assembly GCA_030710515.1. NCBI lineage: Eukaryota > Metazoa > Arthropoda > Insecta > Coleoptera > Lampyridae > Abscondita > Abscondita cerata. The sequence continues at coordinate 455,831 of JALBCR010000247.1, read as the reverse complement.
CTTTCGGGGAACTTGAAGTCCTTCCTAGTTTGGCGATATAGCGATTTGAAATTTACGTACCACCTTCTTACTTAGTAGGATCTGACAAAAAAAATTCTACCGACGTACCAATCCCTGGCATTATCAAAATTAATTATTTTGATGCGATTTCTCGTCATTGTTTTTATCGTAGTCCTATCTGCCACAATAACCTCTGTCTGGTTCATCACGATAAACCCGGATTACAGACACCCATGATCTCCAATTTATGTTTTTATTTAAGTAACTATGTGAACTAATCTAAAATTAAAAAGGTCTTTGAATCTCATGTTATAAAATATAAGCTGTCACATTAAACTATCCTACATTTAAGGAGCCTCACTAAGGGGATTGCGTATTGCTAGCAAAATCAAAGAAGACATGGGAATGTGGTGATGAGTCCAATCAGTCGCATTGAGCGTAAGGGTACAATTCCTTCCTTCCTGATATCACCTCCCTGCCTATAGCAACATTGATTGGTGTCAGTGCTTGTATGTGAGACAAATACCCATTGCCAATGATAGAAACCTATTTCACCACCATAATAATTAACACCATAATTGAAGATGAGTCTAACTATTAGGATGTACATCAATTGTAGAACTTTAGGTTTACGCCCTCATTTATTGCCTGCAAGTTTCTTGCACACCATTAGTGCTCAAGTAGTTTTTCGAATAACAGTCCACACATGTGCACATTCCTGTTCAGTCGATTATATAGGGTTATTCCCGAGGTGCTGACTTTTATGATAGTACCTTCTAGTGTAATTCGTTCAAGTCTGCCGAGTTTTATCTTGTAAGTAAAAGTTAATTACCTACTCTATAATTCTACATTATTTTATCACTAAACTAAATTTTCTTTGTATAGGACTGCTGATAACTAAAAGAAACATCGCAACACGTCCGAATATTATTCTTCTATACTTGCTTGGTCTGTACATTTTCTGCTTGATTAATATTGTTAAAATAATAAAAGTCGCGCCATTATCTATGTATAGTAAAAGTACCTTTTAATAGATTCTTTATCCCCCCAGACACGCCCATTTAAGGTTTTTGTAAACTTGGTTGGTTTTTTATATATTTACATTAATTATTTAAACTTCTTGCATCGATGAGTTTACTTTTTTTATATAAATTAGACATGAGAATCGACTTTGCGATTTGATCTATTATGCTCAACATCTAAACAATCTCCAATGTTTTTATACAGAAATACAATTATCATTATTTTTCTAATTGCGAGAGACCTTCTATTTGGAGCGAGTTATCAAAACTTCATTTGGTTTATTACCCGACATTTCCACCGGTTTTTCAAGGGCTCTAAAAACTGCAGTAATGTGAAGTTTATTTTAACGTTGAGTTTTTTTCAAATTCAGTAAACAGTACCGTGTTAAAGGTATAATTAATAAATCACATGGAGTTTTGATAACTCAACCCCAATGCCTATTACTGAATTGGAAAACAAACTCAACTCAAAGTTTTCTCCCTCAACTTTTGTAAAATTGATATTGGTGGAGGTATTGTTACAATAATTAGTGTCACGTGAGTTTTAGTAATTTCTGATCAGATCAATAAATAGTTCAAACAACAGTTGTGTATAATTAAATTACAACTAACTTTTATTTGAAACAAAAATATAAAAATAATTATTTTTCTAAAAATTTTAAATATTCGAAAACTGTGTAGGTTAACGGCCCTTGTAAAATATTGTATCTCGTTTGGTTAGGGATGATCTGGATTATTAACTATTTTTTATCATTTAATTTCCTTACATTTTCAACTACAATAAACATTTATCACTAACTATTGCTCTAGCCATTTCTTCAAAACTGCTTAATAGTTAGTAATTTGTGCTACGAGTGCATATTTGTTGCACGATGCATGAAGTTTGCAGCTCGAGACAAAGTCGAGATCTACAATCATGCTGAGTGTAACAAATTTGCTTTTGCACATGTTCCACATTTTTTCTGCGATTGAAAAATTAAAAAAATTAAAAAAACTATTTTTTACACTAGTGGAAAAAGTTATTTTTTTTTGCACTGATAAATTCCTTTTGAACTAATGCAAAAAGTGAAACTATTGGCACAGCAATTGCTGCAAAAAGTAGTCACTTTTAGCACGATCGTTAAAAAAATGTATTTATATTGTATTGAATTGAGTGCACTGCTCCCTTATCATTACTGCACAAATTGTTCCTTTCACCTATAATTATTGCTTAAAAGCTTAATAATCGTTTCTTACTAGGTTGAGTTCAATTACATTTCATCTATTTCCTTTACACCCTTTTGGCTACATACATTATGCTTAAAATCTAATAAGATTTTCGAAATTATAAATAAAATGCATGTACAAAGTTTCATAAAAATCGGACAGGTGGTTCTCTTGACATCTTATTTACATACGGATCGGACGGCCGGACGGCCGGCCGGCCACCGGACATAAAATTATTTTTGCATCATTATGTCGTATAACTCTCCATCTTATTTATAAGATGTGAACTAAAAATTTGTTGTATATAAAATTTTAATTTTAATATGTTTTTTATTTCGGTTTTATCTTATAGTCTTCCGTGTATTTTATAGAAACTTCAAAACGTAGGATACATGATCACAACCAAAATAATTAAATGAGAATAAACACATCGTAATTGAAATTGCATCTAAAGATTAGTATTGTATACTTCAACTAAACTTTAAAGTTATACAAATAAGTAATTAATCATAACTACATTCATGTAACAATATGTAACTTTTAGATTCTTAGTACATTCATTTCTGATACATAACTTCTTAACTTAAATTATATTACAATCCAAACTAATTAATATTGTTTCATTGTTAAATTGTTAGTTCCTGAAACTACAAGTATTGATGTACTTTGACAAAGCCTTGATTGCAAATTGTTGTAATTAGAATGTAGTTGTATCAAGAGAATGTGAACAGTTTTGTTACAATATTCGGATAATAACAATGTAAAGTAATTGCATAGTAAGTAAAAGTGACACTTTAAAAGATTAATTTCTCTTATCTTGTGAAGATTTATGGCAGAATAATCAACATGATGTCATTATATAATTGAAAGTATCAAGTGCGACAGTGCATAGATTTAGAGAAATATTCATTTTACACATTTTTCTTTTCATTTTTTTTGTGATTTAATTATACACAACTTTTGTTTAAACTATTTTTTGATCCGATAGGTAATTACTGAAATATAACAATCACGTGACACTATTTATTGTAACAATATCTCCACCAATATCAAATTTACAGATAAAATTGAAGAAGAAAAGTTCTATTGTCTATAGCTTTTGTTTCGCTTTGTGAGAGTGAGAATTTTCATCTCGTCACTTAGGTGCGCGATACCCCGTTTTGTCTGACATACTCTCGTGGGTAGCGTTCGAATAACGGCTTAGTAGTTAGATTCATTTAACGATACTAAAATGTTTACTTCAATTTTACAAATTGCTTCGCGGTGCACCTTTTCTTAATAAATGTGAATTTGTAAATAAAATATCAGGAAAACCGTGATACAGATTTCTATAAAACTTATATATAAGTGTTATATATAATAGTGCAGATCTGGTTAGATTTTGGGCATAATCTATCAAACCAAAAGGCCATTAACCTAGGTAGATTTTCGAAATCCTACAACATTTACAAACATATTTATTTTAAACGTTTTTCCTTCTTATCAAAGTCTAATGCATGGAAATCCGTAGATTCACTTAACCACCTATTTCCAATGTACATTTGCCAAAATGTTGGGTTTAAGTGATTATGAACTTATAATGTTGCAAGGCTTCATCTTGTTGAAACCAGATGCTAATTTGTTAGTAATTGAGAGCAGTTATTAGGTACCTTGTTTCGGAGTACAGTTAAATGTTGTGTGGATGTTAAGCTTAATCGACAAAAATAATACACAAAAAATCTGAAGAATTTTTACTCAAGTTCTGAAGAATATCGGAAGACTCTATTGCCTTATGTGGATAATCTTTCAACTCATGAATTAATTGGATCTTGAAAATACCTGCTCTTTTATTATTCGGAATTGTATATACTGATACTTGTCTTGCTTCATGATTCAGTGTTAATTAGTATGTAGGTACTTAAGATTCTCCATTATTATTTACATTATTTTGCTTCTTTTGCCTAGAAAGTCACCCGCTGGTATTTTCTTTTTTTAATTGCTTTAAAAAGCTAATGTTACTACTAGTAACTTTTTCTAAAATGTATTAAAGTCATAACTGCTTTTTATTCAACCCTATTGGAAAATGCGTAGATTTTCACACCCGGTGTCAATATTTATATTATAATTTTCCGGGCTATTGAGCTGTGGTGTGTTAGAACTTTTTCCTCTTCTTCCAAATGTGACGTGATTGTAAAATTCGTTTCAAGTCTTCGACTGACGTTTGTTCTAGATCTGCTACACTATTCGTAGTTCTGGCAGTAACACTTACCTGCTTATGTGCGGATAGTTGGCTATTTATGGCTGACTGATCTTTCATACAACAAAGGTATCATCTACTTAGCAAAACCAGTGCTTTTGTTTTAGAGAAGATCCTCTTAATAGGCTGCTTGATTTGAAAACTACCATAGGAGTCTACAGACAAAATACGACTACAATGTTCCGTGCAAAAATTCTAAAAAAGTACATCAATCACAAAGAACGTTTGGTGAGATAACTCAACAAAAACAACAATATTCTGATACTTTTGGCAAATAAAGAAAATGCGACCGTTGTGTTGGTCAAAACAGATTACCACCAGAAAGTGTTAGAACTGCTGAAACCGTCAACTACCGCAAACTATAACGAAATTCGCACTACAGGCTTTAGTTATGCACCTGAACAGAATGTTCACAACCCACTATAGAAAAAGGCAACGATAACCACCTATCATTTCTGCATGTACTAATAGATAGAAAGATAGATGGTACATTATGCCAAAAGTATACGGAAAATCAACGCATACGGGATAAGAAATAGAACTACTATCCAAGACAAATGAGAGTTGTATTAAAAACATTAGTCCATCGAGCTAACCAAATATATGAGCCCAACACACTTCCACAAGAACGAGGCATCTGTATATGGCGTTACAATCAAATGGTTACAGCAAACATAAAATTTTAAGAGCAATACATACGAAGAAACAGAATACCAATAATCCTGCACCTATTAAAAAATCTGGCACTACATTCCTACCTTATATTAAGAAGTTTACGGAACACCGTATAAGCCGAATACAAAAAAAAACAACACATAACGTGGATACTGTTTTTAAGCCTACATAGAAATTTCATTCAATGAAGGATATTCGATCATCATTATCAAACTGGAGTTTACCACATACCATAATTTTGTGCTACATGGTACGTGGGGGCAATCGAAAGAAGCGTCGACACGCAAATAAAAAATCTCAGAAGATTATTGTGTGCATCAATGGGATAAGATTGCAGTGGCAGAGAATGCCGTTCTTCTAGAAAACCACGTTATACAATTTGACAAAATGGAAATGCTGTTGCCAACAACCCACTACTATGTTTGGTTAAACGTGGAAGCCATGGAATCTTAAAAAAACCGATCAATAAACATTGAAAGTATAATATGTTCGACGTTAGTAGTAATTATGGTTTGAGTTTCATCGTTTCATTTAACTTCAACTGGACGTTTAATGAACTTTTTAGACAAAGAGAGTTAAGGTTGTAACATAAGTGATGTAAAAGAATGAGAATCTTTATAGTGTATAAGTTTATTTTAACTTATATTTTTCTTATCACCTCGGTTCTTTGTTCACGTTGCTAGGATAGGGGAACAAGCATACCCAGTACTGGGCCAAGGTTAAGTATATCGCTGTTGCATTGGTAGGATAGACAACGCACTTGAGGGAACGGTGTTACTTCGTTTGTGAGGCTTCTAGGGGCCTGGAGGTAATCTAGTATGCACATAAAACGTTTATTATTTTACTTTTACTCTAACAACTAAGATAATTGTTCACAACAAATTCACAAAACTTTATTTCGATTTTGACAAAGTTTGCGTGAAGCTAACTCGTTTTAATTTAATCTACATCCGGTTGCACAATTCAAAAGAACGTCGTGGTTTGACAGAAATAAGTAGTAGAACAATTAAAACTAAAATAATTATTAAAGCGCTGTTTAATTTCATATGTAAATTTAGAGTTCAAAAAATTAAAGAAATTAGGCAGAAACCGAAATTATAAAAAATTAAATGCTTCATCAATGCAACGTAGCACATTTATGTAACCATTTCGTTATATCAGTTTTCACAAAAACAATTGTAAAGTTTTAAATACTAGAGATTATAAGAAAAATTTATAACCTTAATGTTAATTATCGAATGTGCCTCAATTGTAGCTAACAAAATTGCAAAAAGCAATAACAAAACGCATATTCTTCACTAATGAAGTCTTAATCACAAAACAACTGAATAGGGAATGCCTAACCAAATTGTTAAATTTAATTTTCGATAAATTGAAGGAAACCTATTCATACACTTGACAATCAAAATTACAATATAATTGACGGAGAAAACATCTATCACTGATATTTGAATAACGGTAAACTAAAGTTCAAAAAAGCTTAGAAAACAAGCGGTAAATTAAAACCCGAAAGTGAATTACAATCCACAAATGACTCTAAAATTGAAGAACACGAAAACATACCAACTGGAAAAAGATTTCCAAAATGTATTCTTAATTGTCAAATAGATATAAAAAGAACCCCTAAATGATTAACGAAAATTGTGGTTCTTTTGAAAAATAATAATAAAAATTTATACAAAAATAATTGTTAGCCTGTAAGAAGTTGATCGTCTTCTATTAAATATGGCCTTACAATGTTTCAAATTTTAACAGCAGTTAAGTTCAAATATAATACTTGTTGATACGTCGTCTTACATTACGTTTAGTTTTGTTTAATTCTTACAATAATATATTAAAAGTAATGTTAAAGTATAGTTTACTTCATAAAATGGTCATTAAATCTTTAAATTATAGATAGTCGCAACAATTTTATTTCATTAAAATACCTACAAGATAAATATTATAAATAATTTATATAAAAATAAATTTAAAAAAACAGTACGTAAAATATTGGTAAACATTTTTATAGCGAGCGATAAATTAATGCACGATTTATTAAGTTTCTTTGAAAATATTTTTTGTTTTTTTTTATAAAACTTATATTTTTTATTAAATACAATGTCTCTATAGTTTTAATTTTATTTATTGAAAAAACAAAAATAAAATTGAAGAAAAAAATCGAAATATAAAACGTAATCAGAATAGTAATACTAACTGACAACATAACAATTTAAAGAAATTGTTAAAATACTTAAGGGTCCCTCACCGTTCGACGATTTCTAATCGCTGCACTACACTGAATAAAGCAATTTTTTATCGCTGCATGCGTTTAGAAACATACATAAAATTTGCATAATAATTTTTTATTGAAATAAAGAAAGATATCATTGCAAATAGAATAGCTTCTTGAAAGGCTCTCGTGTATTAAAAAGTTCCAGTTTTGCTCGCATTTCTTATAAAATATTCTTGAAATGGAAAGAATATTAAAGAGCTTCAAACAAATTTTACTAAAATCTGTGTAAAAATTTAAAAATCCCTATCAAGACGGCTTTACAATAAACTTTCCTCTATCAATTGACACCATTTTTGTTATTGTACAGCAATGTTTTATTTAAATTTTATGTATACATCGACACCCACCAATCAGTTTCAATTCCTACCGGTGATGGATTTTAAAACAAAAAGTTTTTGTATAACTAGTCTTCAAATAAAAAAATAGGTTAGAGAAGTTTTAAAATTTTCTTTGACATTTTAGTTTTGTATTTGAACACTCGTTAGATACCAATGATAGACTGGCGTATACCATTTATTGGTATCTTAAATCTCTTAAAAACGTTGGTCTTTAAAAGAATTAAAAATACACCCACTTTGTTAACAATTGTGGATGTATCTATAAAATGATTGACATTTTTAATATATTTGGACTGTTTCAGTTTCAGAGTGAACGAGAAATCGTCCAAAAACTTTCGTTTTTCAAAAGAATTATGTATGTGTTTAATAATTAGTAAATATTTCACGTAAGAACCTGGTTTAGATAAAATTATTTTATTAATTTTCATTTAAAATTACTTTTATGTACCATAAAAGTCAGTATTTCGTATTTATCAACACATTTAATGATTTATCATGCATTCAAATTAAAGGCATTTCTGATATAGAAACGTACTAATAATCAAATTAATTTAGTTCCCTTTGATATTGAATACAAATAATCCTTAGAGTCTCATAACAATGTACGGCTTTAATGCTTGACTATTCTTAAATTGTTATTGTAATGTATTTGGAACTTTATTGGTTTTATTACATATTCATGCAATTAAAAAATTTCTCTCATTTATATGTATGTGAAAATTAAATAATTCCAATAAAAGTGTAAGAAACACATATTTTATAAATAGTAGGTAATAATTGTTAGTTTCCATTTATGTATATAAATTTCAAAAACGTATCATTTTTTTTTTAAACGCGAAAGATAAACAAAGCTTTGAAAATTCTTTGGAAGTGAAGTTTATAACTAAACGCTTTAATAAACTAGAAAGAAACCGTTTAGAAAGCAAAACAATGAAAAATGTTTTATGTGCAAACTTACATGAATGAATTTTTCACTGGAGCTAAAAATGTAAGCGCGGTCGGTTAGGGTTGAAACGACGCACTAAAGCTCAGAAAGCGTCCTCAACCTGGTAAACCGACGGCGGCGCTTGCGTTGAAATTCTCTGAGTAAGGTGTGTTCGATTGTATGTCACTAAAATAACATTTTTTTTAAACATTTAAACTCGAACTGATCTAAAAGTGTTGTTCATCATTTTAGACTTTTGAACATTTTTGTAATGGTTTTTTATTTCCATTTGATTGTATTTAATTATTGTATATATTTTTTCTGTGAATTTTTTAAATTCTAAACGGTTAATTTCTGAAAATTTATGAATATTAATTTTGGTTACAACATTTGATGTTGGATGAACGGTGCTATATCAATTAATTAGTATTTCTCTTAAAAACGTCTTCTTATTGAAATAAATATAATTCTTTTGATTGCATAAATCTTTTTAATATAATTAATAAAAGGTCCCAAGTTTTGCAAAACTTACACGTTTTACATTTTTTTTTTTCAATCAACATATGGAAAACTTGTTTATTATTTATTTTACGAAAAAAAGTTTTCTGTATAAAAAGTTCTGAATGTCTAAAATCTAAAATACAATCATCAGATATTAATTTTTTTCAGTCGTATACGAGGTTTGACAATAATTATGAGTTTAGTACAAAAGTAAAGTATGAAAAACTGTTTTATTTTTATTCTATTCGGCGGACATAAGCTGTACACTGGATTTTAAAATTGTTAATGTGGACTTCGCTTAATTGCTCGAGACTCATAATACCATCTGTAAATTGGCAAAGAAAGAGAATTACAATCGATGATAAAACTTTTACGGAGCACCCGCTCAAAGATCAGTCTCTATGACTGAGGGTTGTATTTGCCGGGGGTTGGTATGTAGGTAGTTAATACAGGGTGTTTAATTGGGAAACATGCATACGTTAACTGCAGATAGGGGACATCTAGGTGATTCTAAAATACCCCGGTATGATTTGTCTAGTGCTCTTTAAAACCAAAATACAGGATGTTTTATGTATTTAGTCCATATCTTTAATGGCTTATAACTTAGGATCCGCCCTGTAAATTTTTTTAATAATTGGGCTGCACATTTTTCATAATATGATCAATCCATTATTTTAATGGAATTCATAAAAAAGAAAATTCAGTCCCGTCTTCACAAAATATTTACAAAATTGTTCACCACCAAAACAACACCCTGCACTATAAAATTTAAAGTGCGCAAAAAGCTGAATCTAAAGCCAGAACAGTTTGCTACTTTTATTTAATATTGAAATTGTTTATTTATTAAAATTTTTGGAAGTCAAAATGAAATTCAAGAGATTATTTACATTTTATTTTAATGACAATTAAATGATCCTAAACACTAAATATAGTGATATAAGAGTTAATATATTTTAGCGTACAACGAATGATATTATTGCAGAAACATGTAAGAAAACGTAAAACACGAAAACGTAAAAAACAGAAACTAGAAAGAATCTAAATTACTAAACACTACAACTTTATCTACTTTATTTATATCCAAAAAAACTGTCAAAAATTAAGGTCCCTGAAGTTGAAGCGATTGACACGTTATAATTTTGTGCTAATTTTGTGCCAATTTTGCCGAATAATACAAATTTCGTGCTCAAGTCGTAATGAAGTTATTCAACTTCACGCTGGAGGTACACTATCACTAAAATCAAATTACATTATTGCTATAATTTTGTGTCCATTTTGTGCTAATTGTTGCCGTATAATAGAAATTTTATGCCCAAGCGTTGATAGAGTTATTCATCATTTTATATGTGTACCTCCAATTTCACGCTGGAGGTACACCATCACCAAAATCAAATTACTTTAGTGCCATAATTTGGTGTCCATTTTGTGTCCATTTTGTGCCAATTTTATGCCGTATAATACAAATTTTGTGCTCAAGTCGTAACGAAGTTATCCAACATTTTATACATTTTAACATACGTGCGTTTTAGTAAATTAGGTAGTAGACCATAGTTAATTATAATAACGTGTTAAATTAATTTAGTAACTTTGATACCTAGTGGATAACATTACTAATGCCATAATTTTGTGCCAATTTGCTGTATAATGTAAATTTTGTGCCTGAGCCGTAATGAAGTTCTCCGTATTTTTTAAAGTTAAAATCAATTGTATGCGTATAAACTTTATTATAATATCTTTGTTACAATGATTTGTTTTTTATTTATCTATGTGCTAGAATAAACTAGAATTAAGGGACGTAAGTCTGTTGTGTTAGTATATGCGACTGTGATAATTGTAATATAATATTCTTTTCTAATTTACTAATTTTTATGCTCAAACCAAACAAAATTCTAATTTTTTTCCTCACTTTCTTTACAGTATCAATTTGTTCATTTGTTTCAATGGTTTACTAGATAATAAATAATAACCGACTTGTCAAGATCTTTTATTTCAAACATATCAAGTGACATATCATCTCAATCTCAATCTCTGTCTTTGTTAATAACAAAGATACCCATACAATATTACTCAGATTGGGACACACTGTATATCAGTGTTTGTACATCACATACCGGTAGCCAAGGTTTCGCTATTTGATAGCTTATACAGTGACCGGCAAAGAGTTTTGACAAATGTCATGTGACCACTGTCATAGCGGCAAATTTAAAAAAATATTCCTTAAATATGTAAAAAATGAGGTTAGAGGACAAGATATTGATAAATGCTTAAGAGAAAAGTTATTCAAAATTAGATTACATCTTTTCAAAAATATCAGTTTTCCGGCATTTTTTCCGGAAAATGTTTTTGTATGAGCTTATTATCCAAGCAATATTGTAAAAATTGTTTAAATTGGGTTTAGAATGGAAGAATTGATCATTTTAAAACTATTTTAAAATAATTCTAAATTTGTAATTTCAACCTTTTGTTTTCTGTAGGCCATTGCAACGAAGTTCGTCCTAAAAAAACAATGTTTTTTGTTCTTTACCGTCCATTGGTAGACTAATAAATTTTAAAGTTTATTTGTTGGTTTTATTGTGTTTTATGTAAATCAAACGCAAAAAATTTACTCAACATTTCCGGAAAAAATGCCGGAAAACTGATAATTTTGAAAAGTTGTTATTTTTTTTTAAGTTTGCTCATAGACGTATAATCTAATTCTGAACAACTTTTTTCTTAGGCATTTTTCCTTATCTTGTTATCTAACCTCACTTTTTACATATTTAAGGAATATTTTTTAAATTTACCGCCATGACAGTGGTCACATGACATTTGTCAAAATGCTTTTTTTTGTCATTTGATATGCTGAATTTATTTGCCAAAAAAAAATTTTTGGACATCTCAATTACAAAAATTTTTCTCATTTGTTGCAAAATCTTTGCCGGTCACTGTATAAGATTTTAAGTAAATAGTAGGCTGGTTGAGTGTGTTATAAAATGTGTCAAGTACAATGGAACAGTTAAAAAATTAAACGAAATTTGTATTATACGGTACAAATTGGCACAAAATTAGCACAAGATTATAACGCTTACATATTGTTTTGTCGTACCTCCAACTTCACGGATCTCAAAAATTATACACTCCGAACATAGAGTACATTGGACGGAACTTATATAATACTTGCAGGAATGTATTATCAGGTCCACTACCCAACAGTGTTTCTAAAGTACATAAAGCGGTGGAAAAACTGTCGTGTTTGAGATTGAATTAAATATTTGCACGTTGTGTGGTATGTTTTGCAATCATGGCCAACAATATATTGAGAAATTGCCGTTTCCACTTACATCAGGTATGGTTTCGCAAAATTTTTGAAATTAGCAAAACAGAAGAGCAACGTTCGAAAGTTGGTTAAGACCTTTGGTCTAATGTTTCTGAATCCAAGCCAAGTTGAAGATAGCTTTGTTTTTGTCTTATGTAGCAAAAAACCATTAGATAAAGTGCTTGACAAACATGCGAACTATTTATTGAAAATATATGTAGGATAACCACCTTCCTTATGAGCTAAGTCAAATGCAGCTTACAAAACTATTGCTTGTGAGTCTTTTCGCTCAAAATTTAATGAAGAATTTTATAGTTCGCATCCATCTAATTACGTATTAACAAACAATCTAAAATTAAGGATAATGATTCTAAACAAAAGATTCCAACAATAACAAATTTACGCAATCAATTAGGTATAGGAAAAATAATAAGATTACATTGTGTGAAATGTGTATCTTTTTGCGTTGATAAACCTTTAAATGTCCTCTAGTGTATAAAGCAGTTAACTCATGCCCCTAATCAACCGGTGTAAATTGTACACCGGCAACAAGGAGTTATGAATTTCGCCATTGGTGTACACTTCACCTGTAATTTTTGTAACCGTTTTGTTTGGTGTACAAATTACATATCGGAGTAATCCCTCAGGTACTTTGATGTATACTTGACACCCGGTTCTACTTGTCGTTTTACGTCTTTAATTCGATTTAAGATGACGTTTTTACATAAAATTCTCACTTTTACTGAATTATTTACGTTATTAACTTCGTTTGTTTTCCAATTCTGTTTCCAATGTCTAGAAGACATATGAATTGATTGATTCCATTGATTTTTTTTTGGTATCGCCTTGTTTAAGACGCGAAATATTAGCCTTTTTCTGAAAAATGTTAGCACAAATTGGTGCATTATTTTCATTAAATTTTGTTTTAATCAATTAAGTTGTTTTCATATAGAAGTATAGAGCATACTCGTTGAATACTACTGGAAATTTGACAGCCTTCGGCGTTTTGTTCATTCGGCTCTTTGTCCATTATGCGATTTGTCATAGACCCTTCTGAGCTAGATTCATCGAACGGAATTATAAAGATAAAAACATTTGGAATAATTCTATAGTGCTTAAATATGAATTTGATTCTCCCCGAATTAATTGACCTCCTCCTATGCGGAAATATGAAAATACGGGATCCTAATTAGATTGTAAAAAAGGAAAAAAGGTATGACGGAATAGATAAAGTAATATGTATAGTGTTATTAATTTATTATAAATTTGTATAAAAGGAACTATAGGAATTATTTTATTTACTGATGTAGTGTTTGTTTTCTATTTTTTTCTTGTTAATTTCAACATTTTCAAAATCCTGTAAATACTACACTATACTATAAACACCTATAACTTAAGCGGAAATTGTAGAACTGGGTCTTAGTGTTTTAAAAAAGTCCTAAAAAATAAATAAAAAAAAAAATTGTTTAAATCAAATTACTAGCGATAAAAATGTCAAAATATTGACAATTAGTCGGCGTTATGGGAACAAGAAGTTGTTTTACTATTAAACCATTTTTGCCAATTCGCCAATAATTAATGAAATATCTGTTTATCAACGATTCAACATTGAGTTTTAAATTTTACTTGTTTATTTGTGGGCTTACATATTTCTATCAAACAAATGTTGTCATTTCGGTGTAAGTTAAAGCTGGTCTGAAGATAGCTTTGTATATTGTTAGTTTTGTTTTTGCACTTATTCTTCTATGTCTTATAATTGTTTTGTTAACACTATGAAAGAAGAATGTGCTTGATGTAAACGCAAAGAAAAAGAAAATATTTTTAGGAAAGTATTTCAGTTAAAATTTAAAAAAGAGAACAAGAAATGAAGGGAGTATCAGAGGTATTAAAAAATATTTAGAAAAAAAGAATCTATAGGTTTTTAATTTTTGAAAAAAGAAGACGGAGGAGGAAGAAGGTAAAATGGTGGTGGGGAGAGAAGGAATTCGAAAGCGTAGACAAATGGAAATGTTTAAAATATAAGTTAAGATACGATAACAAGGACAACAGTCAAATAAGAGAGCTAGCGAAAACAGGTAAAGGTATAGTAGGACAGGTATGGGATATAGTAGAGAAATTGTTTGGAAACGATATCGAGAAGAAAAGGTGGATTTTTGATAAATTGGTTAGAAGTGTTATGATTTACGGAGCAGAAATATGGGGATGGAAAGAGTGGGAAAAACTTAAGAAAATACAAGAAAAATATTGGAAATGGACAATGGGGCTGGACAGGGAGACACCCGGATATATAGTAGAAGAAGAAATGAAAATTGGAAAAATGAGGATACAGACGGGATAGATAGCCATAAGGTATGAAGAAAGTCGAAAGAGTAAGAGAAGAAGGAAGGAGTATAGAAGAGGAGATAATGATACGAGATAGAGACACACAGATACAAGAAAAAAGAACAAAACTAAAAGAAAGCCGATACAACAAAAATATATTAGATTCGTTATAGAAGAATTACAAAGATATATTTTAGAAGAAAAAGTTTAAGAGAAAAAATAATAGTAAGGTTTAGGTGTGGTAATGAGGAGAACGAGAACAAATATTGGATAGAAGATTACAAGAGGAGATGTAGGTTGTGTGGGAAAATATAAGGCATCTAAGAGAACAGTGTGGGGAATTAAGGGAGGAAGAAAGGGAAGATGATGTATTATTGGGGGAGGGAGGAGAAGAGGTAAATTGAATAAAGGCGGTGATAGAAAGGATTGGAAAAAACAAAAATTAAAATAATTTTTATAGAGTGAGGGTTTTAATAGGAGAAGAGATGTGATTTTTTTTTTTAATTTGTGTACAAATATTAAAAACGATCATGAATTAATACATAAATTAAATATTATTTTGCTGTTTCTTATTGACCAGAACCGTAGGTACTTTTAAATATCTAGGCTGGGCGCACACCAAACAAACAAAACGCCTTAACACAAAATATTTTTCGTATAAAGTAAAAATGTATAAACGCGTTTAAAGCATTTTTGTATAAACCTTTCCTACAGCTTTTTGTTTAAACGTTTAAACGTTTTGTTCAATGATAGATCATTCTGTTTAAAGTGAAAACAAGTCGTTTAAAGTAAAAATGTTTTGTTCAAAGCTTATTCAGTCTTCACTAAAATGGCGTCGGATGAAGAGGTTGTTGTTGTCATGTGGTATTGGCTGCAAAGTTCATACTATCCAGAAAAGTCAATGCTTTGGATGCATCCGATAAACGCAAAACGAATTGTAGAGTGCACTTGAGACAAATTTATAATTGAACTACGATCAGATGAAAAGAAGTTTAGAAACTTTACGCGATTAAAAATCGATACATTTGATTACATTTTGTCCGTGATAGGTTCTCGCATTTGTAAGAAGGATACCAACTATCGCAAGTGTATAACTGCAGAACAAAGACTTCTTGTCACCATGAGGTAAGTGATATCACAAATTTACCTTATTGTATGATATTGGGGTGAATGAACAACAGTAAATTATTAAAACATAAGAGGAAATTCAATATTAGGAACAAAGAAGCTGATATTTAAAAGAAATGTTTTATTTTTTTCAACAATTTTTAGATATTTACA
This sequence comes from Abscondita cerata, assembly GCA_030710515.1. Lineage (NCBI taxonomy): Eukaryota > Metazoa > Arthropoda > Insecta > Coleoptera > Lampyridae > Abscondita > Abscondita cerata. Next base: position 439,755 of record JALBCR010000247.1, on the reverse strand, counting down.
TTTGATAATAAGTTTGAAAATCATTAAAATTTTCTGGAGATGGGAGGTCTGATGAGTTGTTGGTGCTGCTACCAGATCCTTCAGGAATAGTTAACACTGATGCCTCTTCTTTATCTAAAAGTTTATGCAGCATGCTTAGCACCTCACATTTGAAGTAGCGTTGTCGTTTGGGGGAAAGACTCTCTACTTCCGGAATGAGGCTTTCCATGAACTTGCCAACTGCAGTTTTGGGTGACTGTTCAATTGGAGCCGTCCTGGATGTGAGAAATTTTATCATCGGTTCTACTACAAGATCTGCCGGTGTCTTGGTTATTGCTTCTCTTTTTTGAGAAATTTTAGACGTAACATGTGAAGTGTTTATGGCAGGTGGAGTTTCATGAGATTCATATTCAGCTGGTGTTACCTGTCCTGTGTTGTCTGTGATGATTTCATCGGTGATGGTGAGATCACTGTCAACTACGGTGTTTCCTTTGGACTTTCTGTGTTGACCCGTATATTTTTTAAAAATGACATGCAGTCAGCCAGATACCATTTCTTTTTTCGAAGCACCGGAGCCACTAGGGGTAGTTTCTCAGTCTCTCTTAGATATCTACAATATGAACTACGTAGTGCATTCCATTTTGTTTTGCAATCTGAACCTGCAATTAAGAAGGAAAAATATAAATAAATAATCAATTAATTTTAATTTTGTCTGGATCAAACCTTCATGTTCGAGCCCGACAAACTTTGAATATTAACAACCTAACAAAAGTTTACTTGGACGCGAACCGTTCAATGGAGGTTCCACTGTATAAATAAAAGGTTTTCAGTCTTTCTATATACTGTACGGAATACCTATTACAAAATTGTGTTTTGTTCTAGGTTTCTTGCCACGGGAGAGCGGTTTCAGTCTTTACATTACTCTTTCCGTATTGGTGCAACTACTATAGGAAAATAGTAGATGAATGCTGTCAGATTATTTGGGAGGAGCTGTCACCTATTTACATGAAAAACCAAACTGTTTGGAATGGAAAAATATTGCTGATAAATTCTACGAATTGTGAAATTTTCCTAATTGTTTAGGAGCTATTGATGTGAAATTATTGAAGATGGAATGCCCAGTCAATAGTGGTTCTGCTTACTTTTCTTACAAAAATTTTCATGCTATTACTCTACAAGCTGTGGTAGATGCCGAGGGAAAATTTATATTTGTCGACGTAGGGATTATGGCCGTGGCTGCGATAGTGCAACATTTAAGGCTTCAAATTTTGGGAAGTTATTCTTACGTAATCAGTTGGACATTCCACCACCTTTTAAGTTGAATAATTATGAAATAGGAGGAGAATTTCCTTTTGTGTTTGTTGGCGATGAAGCTTATCCTCTAGGTGTCAATTTAATGAGACCCTTTCCAAGAAGAAGGTTTAATAGAGAAAAACGAATTTACAACTATCGACTCTCTAGGGCAAGGCGAGTTGTAGAGTGTGCATTCGGAATGTTGACTAAAAAATTTCGAGTACTTGAAAACGCTATGCTTTTTCAACCTGAAAAAGCAACAACGGTGACACTTGCGTCCTGCATTCTACATAATATTATTCGCGTCAGAGAAGGAACAATACGAGATATACATGAAGAGTTATTGATTGCACCGGAAGATGAAGAATGCTTGACACAAACAACCAGTAGGTCAGTTACAGGGTTAAATGCAAGAAATGCATTTGTTCAATATTTCAATTCAACTGAAGGAGCTGTATCTTGGCAAGATAAATATGCCTATGTCTTACCAAAATCGACTGAAGATAATAATATGATTTAAAAATTAACCTAAGCTTTGTTACCAGCCAATTGACAGACATCATAAGATATAATATTTCCCACAATTGCTCTATAGCGTCTTTGTTGTGATGCTGCTTCGAAGTAAAATCGTAAATATATGGTCGCGCCTCTACGAGCACGATCAATTGTTCTGCATCTATATCCATCGCAGTATGAACATAAACACACAGAATCTACTATCGCAAATATGAGAAATTATAAAGTCGTACAGTATTATACTTTGATATTTAACCTATAATATACTACACAGAAGCACTGAAAGACTGGCTGTTGGCGGTGGCAGAGCTGCAAGGAAGTAGCCTGCTGGACTGGCGCATGCGCAGTGCAACATGTTTAACCGTTAAACAATGGCACGGTCTTCATGCTACGAACATGTACAAGTGTGTTTAAAGCTGTTCAAAGGCGTTTTTGTCTAAAGTAGGCGCACACCGATTATGCAAAATGTGTTAAGGAAAAATGTTTAAACTCGTTTTGTCACTAAACAAAATGGTTTAAATCTGCATAAAGCTGTTTTATACATTTTGTCGGATCGGTGTGTGCTAGCCGTATTTAATAACATTGAAAAACACATTCAAACACAATTAAGCAAAACCGTTTTTGCATAAAACTGTTTTGTTTGTTTGGTGTGCGCTCGGCCAAGGGTATTTAAAACCGACCCAAAAAACTTGTTTTTACCCGGTTTAGATTGTAAGGCAAATTTGCGTTTACCTGGGGATTAAATTTTAAGGCGGTCATTAGGTAAAAGCACTATTTTTCTATAACAATGCCATCTGTTGAAAAACGGTTGTCCCTACCAAGTATCAAACGGCCTTACGTGGGTTCCTGGAGCTGGGTTTGCTTTTTTGGCGATTATTCCATTCATACTACGTAATTTCCGAAATAGCTGAGCTGGGTTAGTTTGTTCGTTCAGCAAAATTTTGCTTAGGCGGTTTATTAAAGAATTTATGCACAATTTTTAAGCATAAAGTTTGTTTTATGCTTCTTCGTAACGACAACCCCGTTGTGGTGATTGATAACGACTGCCTTCTCAGGTGGATTAGTTACCAACAAAAATTTTTATGGCGAAGTGCCCTGTTAAATTATGGATTGTGTGGATAATGGCATCGTTTCGCACCTCTGATTTATATGTAATTGCTTATTAAAAAAACAAAACGCAAAGCAATAAAGATTTACAAATGTTACAAGTAGCATTAGAAATAACAATGTAATATATCATAAAAAAGTATTGGCAAACTAACAATGGAGTTGAAACATAATCATCATCATAAATCTAACTTGTCTTTATAAAACTAGATCAAAGCTCTTGGTCTAAAAGAAAGATATAATACATCTTGGTAACTCAACAATATATTTTCTCATTTAATGTATTTACTAAAAATTGATTAACACCCCCTTTTTACTACAAGCTTGAGTTTGTAAACGTGTGTTGGTAGTCTACAAACTGTTCATTTATGTCAACACATTGTTGTATGTGTTCATAGCACAAATCGCGTAATGGTTTCAAGGAAATTTTAGATACATCGCATTCCACTTCTTTAATAAATTCGCGTTTGTATTCCTCAAATTTACTCAAGACGTCAATTTCTTGATAAATACCCTTGACGATACTTTGCGATTCTAAATTCTCCTGTCCATAATGTGATTGCAAAAGCGTTAATTGTTGTTTATTTGAATATTTTATTGCAGTTACAATTAACCAAGTGCATTTACCATTGGTAATATCGCTACCCAACTTTCCGACAACATTTAAATCTCCATACACGTCCCATACATCATCCTAAAACTAGTTTTCAAAAATATTGGCAATATCGGTAATTATTTACCTGTGCTTGTCGATACGCCGCAAATTTATCACAAACTTGCATAAATTGATCCAAACATTCCTTAAAGTTTATTTCGGCTAAATGCATGGCCGCTAACGGCGGTCCTTTGTATAATATAAATCCCGTTTTATATTTTGCAATATATTTACATTTGTCATAAGAAAATATATTGAGATCTCGATTTCTCTTAAATTCACTATTCGTATTAACATCAAAAGATTGTCCCAAAGATGTGATAAACATCGTTTTACAAAGTAGGTCCATTAATTGAACGTATGCTGGATTATTCCTAAAATATTTTCGAAGAATTCTAAACGCGGACATATACAATTTCTTCGCGTCGGTTAATGCGCTTAAACCAATTCCTGGCAGTTCGTGGTAACTCTTTTTTTTCCATCGCAATTTGGTATTATCCATTATGTCATCTTCCAATATCAAACCAGTTGCAATCTATACAATTTAAATTGAAAAACGAAAAACGTTAACGCGACGCAAGACTTACCATTTCAAAACTCCATGCTAATAAGCTAGCCAATTTAAAATTTTCCAATGTTAGTCTGTCAGGTAATTCTAGTATTTTGTAGAAATTTAGTAATACAAAGCTGGGAGATAGTTCCCTTTCGGGACCGGTATAATAACACACGTCATCAAAACGCTTAACAACAGAATTTAGTTCTTTGCATTCAGATCGAAAAATACCATCCTTTACTAAATAAGGGTACATAGATATATGAAACTCTGACACATCTAAGAGCCACGGCTATACAAATTCTTACGTGAAAAATAAACGCCTTACCATTAGTTACAGCAACTCTCGGTTCCAGTACCGAACTTTCTGTTGCATTCAATAGTAGTCTATTGGAAAACGTAAAAAGCATTTTTAAAAAAATTTGTACTACAAGATCTTTTGATGATAGTGTTCATTTTATCTTACTATACATTTAATATGTGAAAGATTTGAAATAACAATGACAGTCAAAAATATTTGTTTATTACCTTCAGCAATATTTACTGTTCCGGCAGTTGAATTTTTCTAGTTTATGTAGCTTATTTTGCAAAATGTGATTTTATCAGTACGTTAATAGGTAATAAAAATCTATAAAATTAACGTAATGTTTTGTAAACATTAAAAAGATTATATGAACACGATTTCATCATATTGTTAACAACAAGTTATATTTATGTATTGCACTGATTATTTTAATATTTAATATTTTAATAAATAAAAAATAAAAGACAGAATTCAATAAAACGCTGCCCAACTTAATCGGTATCTGAACGATGCTATATTCTCTAGTGGTAAAACTGCTAACTTGCCTTCTTCCCATGTGTTATCCAATATTGTCTTTGTATACAGGTTGATTGTAAATTCAGAGCCATTTGATTTACTCTTTTTATTATCTATGATAAATAAAAGTTTATTAAGAAAAGTTTATCGTTTCCACTTAAACCGAAAGTCAGCCATTTTGTGCAAAGTTTGAAAAATACTCATATTGTATACTTATAAATAAACTTATTCTCTATCATGAATAATAAAAGAGTAAATCAAGTGGCCTTGAATTTACAATCAACCTGTATATGCCCGTATTGTTTGGTTGGTGGAGTGTAGAGTATTGTGATGTGCATCTCTAATAATAAGTAAAGTGAAATAATCCAAAAGGTAGAATTATTGGATGTTTAAAAAAATGTTGTTTACGTCCTAAGACGGGCACAGATTGACTAGTTTGCTGTTTTTGTTTAGTTAATGATGTTCTTGAACGTTTCTTATTTTTGCACTCAAGTAAACATTCTGCGTAGTTTGTATCACTTCTGACAGTGTTGCCTCCATTTCTTGTACTATTATTTCCCCAGTTTGTTTTTGGCTTTTTTTAAGTTTGTTGTAAACCTATTACAGTATGACAGTATTCTGATAAGTTTGTTTCAAAATGAATAGCATCTGATGAGATCTTTGTCCTTATTTTGAATTACGTGATAGTATACTTTTAAGTTTACTTAAGTTGTCTGTGCTCTTTGTTGAATTGTAAACCATGTAGGACCTGACCACCAGAGCGTGTGGTCTTTTATTTTTAATCGATGGACTCCGCGAGATATTGCATCTGCAAAGTTATCTTCTAAGCGCACATGCTTCCAGCTTTCTAAGAGTAATAATTTGTTTGTTTTTGCTACTTTATTAGGAACAAATATTTTCCAATTTGATGTTTTGTTCTTCAACCAATCCAGAACGATCATTGAATCGGTACTGGGATCTGTAAAATCCCTATTATCCTTTTCATTAATTTCGCAAGTGGTACTGCTGCACATAGCTTTACTCTTGGTAATGTAACCCGTGATCTTGCTGGAGCTACCTTTGATTTAGTTACCAACAACGTGATTTCAGTTTTTTTTGCACGTCGACTGTTGCTGCGTATATTACTGCTCCGTAGGCTTTTTCTGATGCATCGCAGAAAACGTGGAGTTCCAAGACGGCGTTTGTTGTTGTTGTCTTTTAATATTTTCTACTGATTTCAGACAACTGACAAACTCTCTCTATTGTTGTTATGTCGTTGGGTATTAGTTAATCTTAATCTAAGTCTTGCAACCATAGTTCTTGAATTACAACTTTGGCTTTTATAGTTATGTGGTGCTAACCAACTTAGCCGATATAAAAATGTCGCTACTTAAGACACTAGTAAAACGTCAGCTATTTTGTAAACATTGTAATGTACTATATGTTTGCAAATTTTAAGGAAAATTGTTAGAGCTGTTCTCGAGAAATCGATTTTTTTAGTGTTATACCATATTTTCAAAAGTAGAAAAAAGAGAAAGTACCTCTTTAAAACCATTAATTATAAAATTTGGATCAAACTGTTTTATTGTTTGGCTTCCGGGTCAGAGTACATTTTTTTAAGCACAATTACAATACTTTCTCTCTAGGAATGCGAAAAAGAAAAAACATAAATACATCAAAAAATAAAACAATAAGAACAATGTGAGTAGTCTGAATAAGTGCGGGAAGTGGTCTCAATATAGTCATACACTATGATTCAAATTTCACATCCTCCCACCTTCTTTTGGTTAAAAGAACAATTAACATTTACAGTTCACAAACTTTCCGACCATTTCTAATAATAACAACATCAATAATTTTACTCTATCTATCTTGTTAAGAAATTTCCCTTTAGGCTTTCTTTTGGTCACTGTCTAGAAATTTCAATGCGTATAGACGCTGAGAACGTAGTTCCTGGTGAGGTCTTCACTTTCACAACTCAAGCAACTCCATCCTTTTTTTTGTGAGTTTTAGGATTCTTTCCGGTAGCCATTCTAATCGTTTTTTGTTATTCGTTCTCACCAGTACCAACTGTCCAACTTTAATTGAGGTAGTCCTGTTCGGAAGTTGTCTGATTAACCGGGGCAAGTCTTCTTTCCCAAAGCGTGTTTACATCTCCTGTCATTGTTTTTGAAAGTCTCCTACTGTCAACGCAAATCCTTTGCAGTAATTTATTTGTCCACTGGAAACACGGCTTCCTTTGCTGGTGTGAGGAGCTGTAGATTATTGGGGTCCTCACTAACGGTTGTCAGGAGTCGACCATTGATAGTGCAGTTAAGCACGTTTGTAACTCGTTATAAGATAGTGTAGCGACAAACATCTTTCTAAGAAATCCTTGATTAGGCGCTCAAAATAACTACTTTATAAACTTCCAATCAAAAAATTAAAGCTTCTCTAAATCTGCTTAACTTTTTTAGCCCATCTTCTTTATTAGCCTTTGAGTAGCGACAAAATTTGTGCCATTGCGTTGATAAAGAAAATAGTGTCCAGGGACACCAGGTCAAATCATATACAACGATAGAGTGCACAGGTAAAAATGGTGAATCTTTCAAGTATAGTGGCCCAGTCATGTCTAAACCTACAATTGTGTTCACTCCATCGCCGGTCACGCGTTTCACTAAAAGAGGTGCCAGTACCAAGTAGCATGTAGATGCGTCAACTTTTTAACAGGTTGTTCATTTCCTCAGTTTCCGGGAGATTGCTCTCCTATGTGTAATCCAAAACTTTTTTCGTAGCTTTCCCATAAAAAACTGAGTTTTTCCGCCTCCGAAACCCTTAATTGCGCCCATAATCTTCTGTTGTACAAGCGAGTGCTCCTTGGGGAGTACAATGGCCATTTGATCATCTCTCCTTATCTACCCAATGACTTTCATATTTTTAAAATAACATTTTAAACACACTTTTAGCGTTATTTTCTGCTGCTTTTGATATTGCCATCTAATGTCCAAATTTGTATTCCTTAAAGAAATTCTGTTATTTTATGCAATTTTAATTTTCTTTATAGATTTCACAAAAGTATTTCCAAACTTTTCCTTCTGTAATAAGGTTTTTTCACCAAACCTTTTATACCCAAAACGTTGCGTCGTTTTATAAAACCATAATTATACATTAAACATTATGCCCATATACGGGTGAGTCGGGCGGAGCGCACCAAACTCTAGGAGTGTATTATACACGTGAAAATAATGTTAAAAAAACTCATATGTTCTTGTGCAATTCTCATTTGTTTTCAAGTTATGGCGTAATTAAAAATGTTCATGTAGCTTTCCACTTATTATCTGAATTTTAACATTATCAAAGTATGCCATGTTCGAGGCTCAAAGACATTTGATAATTCTGACGTTTGATGAACTATCAGTGTACAGTGAACAGTAACTGAACATTTAATTTCGAATTTATGTGATTGTTAGTGTTGCAAAATGCCAGATACTTGTTCAAATTTAGAATATGCAAATATGGTGTTTGTTTATGGTTTCTGTAATGGAAATGCTACAGCTGCTGCTGAAGAATATCGTCAACGTTTTCTACACCAAAGACGTCTTGATAAAAACGTATTTATTAGAGTTTTCAACAAATTGTGCGAGACTGGTAAGCTTCCCAGTGCTACATTTACCCGTGATGGCATTAATAATACTCGTAACTATCATGTATGGTCAGACGAACATCCCCACGCAACAATCGAAAGCAATTTTCAATATCTTTTCTGTAAACGTGTGGTGTGGTATGGTTGACAGTTATTTAATTGACCCTTTTATTTTGGAGGAAACTACCTCATTTTTTTACAAAATGAATTACAAGGCCTGCTGGAGGATGTTCCTGTAAATATTAGAATGCAGATGTACTATCAGCACGATGGAGCTCTTGCACATGTCGCTCGTCAGGTCAAGCAACATTTGAACGAACGTTTTCCAGGGCGTTAGATTGGTCGTGGAGGTCCTATTAATTGGCCTGCAAGATCTCCAGACCTCACACCACTAGATTTTTCTTTATGGGGCTGGATGAAAAATGAAGTCTACAAAATAGAAGTGGACACACGGGATGCACTAATTAGACGAATTGAGAATACTGCAGCCCATATTAAAGAAAAAGAAATGAATCAATTGGGAGAGCAACAAACGCTCTTCGTAGACGAAGCAGAAAATGTTTAGAAGTCAATGGCGGTATTTTTGAACATTTATTGAAAGAACGCTATGATTAACAACATTTTTATGTGTATAATTTGTTTATTTGTTAATATGCTATAACTTGAAAACAAATGAAAATCGGATAAGAACATATGAGTTTTTTTACATTATTTTCACTTGTATAATACACTCCTAGAGTTTGGTGCGCTCCTCCCGACTCACTCAGTATAGCAGGCATATTGATCTAATTGGGCCCAACTGCCTCTAAACAATTTCAAACATGCGCAAAACATTTTAACAAACTAAGTATTAATATTTTTGCAGCGCAGATGATAACATCAAAATTAAATCAAAACATTCCCAAAGAAAAACAATTAACAATAAGATCGACGTCTGAACTTCTAAAATTTTTGTTTACGTAAACGAAAAAAAACTAATACCGTCTGCAACTTGCAATTTACATTTCCTATCGTTAAAACAAAACCAACTAAACATTCATTTAAAATAATATCTGTCAAATGTATATGAAATCGAAACCTCAATTTCTAAGTAAACTACTAATTTACAACAAAATAAAAAAATGTTTAACCTACTAAACTTGTGACATCGTAATTAAATTTATTGTTTCCAACATGGACAAAACAAGTATAGGACCAATACGAAATTTCTTAGCGGCTACGTAATCAGTTAAAACTTAAAATTAAAAATTAAATTCTAAAACCGATCTGTCTAAGTTTACCTTTACTCAATGAACAATATTCATGTGTACTAATCAGTTGAAGACGTCGCCAAAGTTATATTGTTGAGCTGAAGATGATAAATTATTCTCAGCCTTTTGTCAATCAACGACGATATGATCACTAATATTTAAAATTTTACAAAATCAAAATATATAAAAAAGTCGTACTAAGTAGTTCAAGTCAAACAGTATTTTAGAGTCGTGTTTTCTTTAGTAGTTATGAGGGTCGTTGCCCTTTTGAAACAAAATCTGCAAGATATTTGTATTGTCATTAGCAAATGGTAATAGATCTTGAATAATTAAGTTCTATAATCCATTATGTTTAGAATTATCAGAAATGCAAAAACAGAAACACATAAATCAGACAGTAATTGTTAGAAGAAAGTGAAGACATAATTAATGAAGAAAAGTGTTAAGAAAGAAGGTATTGTCTAATCTCTGTGGTTTAACTTATATATATAGAAGTCTGCATTAAGATGGAAAGAAAAATATTAGCTAGAGTAGTGTCTTAGAATGTGAGGGTTCAAACTCCAAGTTTGGTGACTGCATAATGGCTATATAGTAAAATGTCTAAGGTATGAGAAGAATGCTAATCGAACTGATCCAAAAAGCAAGACAGACAACAAATGTTGGTTGGTGCAATGAAGACGTACATTGTATATCAAAAAGTCTGCACTAATATCAAACATTAGCCTTGAAATCAGAAGGAGTTATATTGTAACTGTGTCGTTCACTTTTAACATAGGCGTCTCCAATTTTTTTATTAGTTACCCCGATGAGATGCAAAACAAACAGACAGATTTTCCTTTAATTTGGTCGACATTCACTCCAAATTGATGTTATGTATTAATGAATTAACTTGAAAAATAAGTTAAATAGAAGGATTTTAGATATGGTGTTTTAGACGTATGATGACAATATGACTGTGAAAAATCGTGAGAAGAACAAGATGATAGATCACCCATTTCTTATAAATACTACATTTGAAGGAACTGTGAAACGTAATAATTATGTTGGAAAACAAAAATCTTAGTACATAAAATAGATAGAGATTGATGTTGAATGTTACTGCCATGTGTAGAAGTTGGCACAGAATACAGACTTAACAACCAAGATCCTGACAATTTTTAGAAAAATAATATATACCGTTATATCACGTATTTTACAGGTATATATCACGTTTATCAATGCGCTTTTCTACACGCATAGTGTCGGTACGAGATATTACAACTTAACATTAAATTAAAAAATAAACCAACAAATAAAACGTTTTTAACGAATTTAATTTATTAAACAAAATATGATAATTTGTTAAAATAAATTAATTTAATTTAAAGTTGACAATTATTGGTTATTTAGAAAAAGTAGCCTAAAGCAATATACCACTTTTTTCATTTCTTGTTTTAAACTAAACATTGAACGATAAAATCGCCCAGGAAACGTTGTTTATCGAAAAAATTAAATAAAAAAGTTTTGTAATGCGTCATACAATCCATGAAAGTTAAAAGTTTGAAAATGCTTTTAACGGAATTCAATATCTATAAAACTCTGTCTTTATCTACATCACATTTATGAGCTATTGTTGATAGTACAGTAATATATAACGCAATGAGAATTTAATGATGGCGATTAAGACATAAGCAGGAAAATTTAATCTGATGCTAGTATTTTAATAGTCATTAAATGCAAATTGTATACAGTCTTTAAAGACTAACAATAACACTAAATTGTAACATAGATAGGAGTATTTAGTAATGGACGTATAAATTGTCAAACATTGATTTCATAATTGACTTCATGACAATCTTAATGTTTGTAATAAAAGACAAAGATACGGTATTCCCATTGCTTCAAAATTCCATGCTAACATTTGATTAGTATTATTTAGATATTGCATCAATTATTTATGTATTGGTATAGTATATTGTATTACATAATCGGGTTACCACCCTCGCGCAGCTAACATACTCGCATGAAAACTGCGATTTTCTTCTCAAGTAATACACTGTACTGTACTGTACTTTTTCCACGACCAGTATGTAGTATCTAAGTTTTATCAAAATTTAATTTAAGATTTAACTGTAAGTTTGGTAATTAAAAAAAATATAGCTGTTTTTATGACTTTTGCTTTTGCAACTACATTCAATCAATTGGGGTATATATACCGTTACTAGTAACGAAATGATTTTCTGCAGACGTTTAGATATGACAAATTTTCTCTAGTGGTTTATGACTATGAAACGTAAAGTTTTCATAGTGGTCGTGGAAAAAAATATATTGAGGTGTCCTTGGCCGCAGTGATTGTGAAAACAAAAACATCTTCCGAGATTGGATTGTGCCGAAATTCTCAAGGTAGTCGTCAACGTTTCGCCGCCTATCGTAAGAGACACTTAAACAACGCGTTTTTACCCAACGATTCCACATGAATTTAAAACTAACTAATACCCTTTCACCCAATGACTGGTGAATTATCGTCAACTGTTCCACCTGAAAAAAATATTATCATTTTATCTAATTACAATCTCAACTTCGAATAACAATCTGTTCTTTTCAATCACCTAATTATATTTTTTAAGACAAAATCATTTGTGCTGTAGAATCCTCAATTACAACAATTTTTCCTCATATTGTTGATTTGATACGAATTCAAACTACAAAAATTCTGCAATTGCCTAAAGTTTCCAAAGCAATCATATCCAAGTCAGAAAAAAACAGCTTTGAAAGATCGACAAAAGAACCATGATTATTCTTCCAGCGGATAAAGGTAACACTACAGTCATCCTGGATTCTGCCACTTGTGTAGATAAGTTTAATTCCATTAGCATTTTTCTTAGTTTATACGATTCACACGTGTCAATGTTTTACACGAGATGTCGTAAGACACATATTTTATTTAATTCCATGTTATTAGAAGATACTTATAGACGTTTACCACTTGACCAAACTTCTAGAATTGAGAGGAAAGTTATTCAAATTGTAAAATCATCTAATCTAATCTTTCACTTCCAAACCTTCTCGTCTCTATTGTCTATCTAAGATTCACAAACAAGGTGTAGCTTTTCGGCTTATTGTTAGTACAATTTAATCTCCTACTTACAAATTAGCTAAACTTCTATCACACATCTTTAACAAATTTGTAAGTAAAACATTTCACACATTTTAAACTCCCTATCATTTTATTCAACGTTTAGATCATTATCTTCATCATCAATCAGCTATCGATGTTACTACTTAACATAAACATCTTTATTATTTCTCGAGATTATCTTATTTTGAGTTAGCTGCATCCAGTTCCTTGCAATTCTTTTTATGTCGGGATGGGGGCCTCCAACAGCTCTTTTGATCTTATCTAGGTCGCCACTCCAAAATCTTCTTCGTCCATCTATTATTTCTAAGTCTTGCTATATAGCCGGCTCAGTTATACTTTACCTCGACCACTCTTTGTACTATATCACATGCTCCAGTGCGGCGACGAATTTCATCGTTTTCAATACGGTCTATTAGTCTTACTTCTAGCTTCAATCTCTCCATTGCACACTGCGCAATGATGCACTGATCGTACACTCTTCTTCTTAGACTCATTGCTACATCTTTATTTTTTAATATGTTTTTCATTTTTCCATACGCAGCCCATCCTAGCTCTATTCTGCGTTGAATCTCTTATGTTGAGTTGTTTTTTTCTATCTTCATTTCGTGTCCCAGGCATTTATATGTGTCCACTTGCTTTTCTGGTATATTATCTATCTTTATGTGTTAATTTAGAACACGGTTGGTCATTACTTTTGTATTCTGCATATTTATTCTAAGATCAACTTTTCCGAAGCTTCTTTTAATTGCTTTAGCATAGCTGTAGCTTTTTTTAAATTATCTGTAATCAGAACCACATCGTCAGCAAAACACGACTTAGGTAGTTTTTCGCCATCATTTATTTCTTTGTCATCTCATTCTAATGTTTAAAATACACTTTGTAGCCTGTAGGACTGTTGAGAAGAGCTTAGCGTACACCTCTTTCAGTTTTGATTTTGTTGCTTTGTTCGTGGAAGTTGATATTATTGGTAGCGTTTGTATAAATGTAATTGATTAACGTAGTGTAACGAGAATTTATTCTGCTTTTATCTAATGCCGCCGTTCCAAGACGATATACACAAAAAATTAAAATACGACATATTTTGATTTTCCCAATCATTATTATTACGTTGTTAATTAATTTGTACACAATTATTTATAATTTGACGTTGTCAAATTCAATTGTGTGTCTGACAGTTAATAGTCGTTTTAAACCAAAACGTCCGTTTTTTGAAATTCTTAGATGTTTCATCGAGAAAAAGCAATTTACAAAAAAGCTAAAGATACAATTGCCAATGCACATTGCAATGAGAATTGTATGGGCCTGAACGTTTGGGTTTGGATAAAAACGTCAGCTTTTTTGGCTTTGGTAACTAAACCATACTTTAGAAACCTGTCGTACAATTTGAAAAAATATATTGCATCCAATATTGTATGGACCCAAATCTAACGGTGAACTTTTTTGGGCCCCATGTCACGGAACTGCACGTTTCATAGCATTCTACACCTAAGATATAAAAAGCTGATATGCAAGTTTCTCGACACATTATGTCACGGGCCCACGGACTTAGCGTTTTAATCACTCTAAGTAGAGATATTCTCCCATTTGTTAGTTCTTCCTTGATAATTTCATCTTCTTCCGGTTACTTATTGTTCTTCAGGTTCTTCAACTTCTTATTTCGTCTAGTGTTTTATCGGGCATTTCTTCTGAACTCAGATTTATAATTTGTGATGGTGTTGTTGGACATCTTACACTTTCTCCTATTTTCTCTTGTATAGTTTTTTGTAATATCTTTTGTTATGTTTCTTATTTTTTGTTTTGTCTGTAATTTTTGTTCTTCTGCTTTCCTTGTTGCTATTTTGTTTTTTACTGATTTTATTACCTGAGTTATTTTTTCTTGAATGTCTTTAACTGATTTTTAGTTTGCGTTATAGTTCTGTAGTATGTTATACAATTCTTTTTTGTAACTTTGCTGGTTTTTTAGACAGTTTCAATTTTTTACTGTTTTATCTGTTTTGATGACTAACCTATACCTTTCTTTATGTGTGTTTATGATAATTTCTGCTTTCACCATTCTATGGTCGCTCCGCTCCTTATTGATAGTCTATTCAATACCGTAACATTTTTGACGATGTTTTCTTTGTCCGTTATTATAAAGTTTGTTTTATTTTTGTTTTTACCATTGGGACTGATCCAAGTCAATTTTTTTCTTTTTTTATAGAAGAATGTATTCATTATGTCTAATCTTTGACTTAGCGAAGCGAAATTTAGTAGTTTTTGGCTTCTATTATTCCTCTTGTTTACATTATGGTTACCAAGCGCATTCTCTGATTCGTCTTCTTTTTTGCCCATTTTTGCATTAAAGTCTCCTGATATTATAATATAATGGGTGGCTTTTTCGTTTAATACTTGCAATATATTCTCGTAGAATGCTTTTACTTCTTCGTCGCTATATTATGTTGCTAGAAGATATGAAGTAATAATTTTGTATATGCTACTCTTGATAATAAACTTTTAATCTTCTCCCTCCACCTTTTTTTTTAATTAAAAATCCTACACGCTGCTTGGTTTATATTGTCTCCATTATAATATAAAATATTTCCTGATTTCATTGTCATCAATTTTTCACCTTTTTTTCGAATTTCGCATAGACTTATGATATCCCATATAATTTGTTGTAGTTATTCTTGCAATTCTAGCAATTCTTTATCTGACGATATTCTCCTTACATTGTATGTTCATATATTTAGTATTTTGTGTTGTTTTTGAGTACATTTACTCATTTTTGTCTATTTTAAGTTGCAATCATACTTTGTGTTTGACTGTGAGTTTTTCGAAAGTTTGCCTTCCCCAGAATCCATAAGGCTGAATAATGTAACAACGTTTAGATAATTTAAAGGCAATTCATGTTTTGATGTTACATCATTGTTTACAACGGTTCTCTTGCAATTATCGAACAAATACTATCTCAACCTAGTAAAGACCACAGTATCTTTCGTCCACTTGTTTTCAATTTTGTAATAACTTTTACGAACAAGTTTTGGGGTGGTGCTATGGGATAATTTTTATCTCCTGTAGTCAGCAACATTTTTATGATGGCTTTTGAATCCAATTACTTGGAAATTTCGCTGTTGAAACCGATTAGGTTTAGGTATGTTGATGATACATTTATTAAAGCAACATAGTCGATAGATGTGTAAGTGGGGCAAAACATAACAATCACGAATCGTCAGGTGTAAATTCGCAGTAGTTATTTACGTGACATATGCGTAAACAGATTCTTTGGGAATGAGTGCCGGTTTGCCATTGGCACGAATTCCCGAATATTGTTTACGCACAAGTTGCGTATCCTATTTTTTGCACGATATTTTTCTAAATTCGCACTTTCAAATTTCTGATATTATAACATTCAAATCACAAAATTTAATTAGTGAGTTGTGGCTACAACGCAAATGCACATAATGCATACATTTGTCATCCAGTCTGAGTTAACCTATTTAATTGTCAAACTTTTATTTGAAGATTTGAATTGTTTTTCGGCATTTACAAAAATACAAGGTGCGTAAATTGCATTCCAAATAACGAACAATGTAAGTACATCAACAATTTGTGTGTACAACGCACGCTAGTAGTTCTATCTACATAAAAGTGACAAATAATATACACGCTGCCGTTCGTCATTTCGAATTTTCAATTATCAATTATCACAGATCTGAAAAAGTTTTTGCTATATTAGGGATGTAAAGTGATTTCTCGTAACTGAAATTGTGTGCTTATGCAAATATTTTTGTAGAAAAATGCTCTACTAACCCAGTGTTTTTGCTACATTTTTGAAACACTAGTACGTAATTCTATTGTTTCGGTAGGCGTATTGACGTACTTATCTGGTACTTTTACATTGTACTTTAAATTGTACAGTAGCAAACAAACTATGGCAGCTGTTTCGTCCTTTTGGAACTCTTCAGGAGTCAGTGAACTCGAGCGCAAGTTTACTATGGTACAAATGAGCAAATGATGTGCCCACCTGTGAGTAATATAGTTGACAGTCAACGTTTAATTGATATATTAAAATGTAGGAGAAGATATAGTATATAGAAAGACAAGTGTTAACAACAAAATCACAAAAATAAAGTTTGCAATTAAATGAAGGATTGTAATTGTTTGAGTACGGTATCACACGCATCAGTACCATATCATAAAGTAGTCATTGCCGCATCGTAATGGAAAAAAGTTTTTGTCAATCACATTTAGTACTTTATTCATTCAGTAGTAATAACAATTTTATATTATTTTAAGTTCTTGGTGGAGTAGAAGCGTACCAATCAACAATAGTCAAATTATTCCAAACAAATTGACCACGCAAACCTTCAGCTTCCAACGCGATCCACAACCCCGGCCTGGCTGCTTCTTCGGGTGTGTATAGTCCAGAGTTTCCTGTTAAATCGGTTTTCGTGTAACCCGGATGGAAAGAGTTGACAGATATTTGTCTTTTTTCGGGATCGTTGTTAAAGAATCGCTGTAAAACTACGGATAACGCGCTTACCGCTACTTTGGATACTGCATACGGATTATCTCCCCATCCACATTCAACATGCTTATTTTCTTTAACGTCGCTAGAAGAAATGAATTCGAATCGTATAACGATTAAAAGTTACTCTTACCTTAAATATTGTTCAATCAGTTTACTCAATCCATCTATTGTTAAATCGGAAGCTCCAAGTTTTGATCGCAATTCCGAAGAAGGAATATTTGATAAATGACCGTAATAGCTGGACGTGTTAATGATTTTGGCACCATAACGCAAGATTGGCGCTAAAATTTGTGAACATTTTAGAGTGCCATAATAATTAATGTCTATAGTGTCCTTAGTTTGTTTGTAGTACATATCGTTGCATTTCTAAAAAATAAATGAATTTACATCCTTTACAAATAAGTATCAAAAACCTCATAGTCTAAACTGATTCCTGCGTTGTTGAATAATATATCAATTCCACCTTCGTGTTTTAAGATGTAATCACGAAATCTTGTAATGCTTTCTTCGTCAGTGACATCTAATTGGTGAAAAATTGGGCTATAACCCATTTTGCGTAATTTACATACAGCCGAATTTCCTTTAATTCCATTTCGTGCCGTTAAATAAACCTTTCCATCAAATTGTTCGCACAATCCTTTAACAATTGCAAAACCAATGCCTTTATTGGCACCTGTTACCTAGTAATACGTTTACATTAGAATACGGTTTTTAATTTTTTCTAAAACACTAACCACAGCTACTTTCATATTGATTTCAGTATTTAAAATTTACTACTATCAGTATAGGTTTTGATGAGTATTTATAAGTCGATTTGTTTTACGTTTCTGGTTGATGCGGTTTGATTAATAAAGGTTGCGGTTTTTATATTATCAATATAACAAAAATACAATAATAAAATTGGGTTGTTGTTGTTTTTCGAGATACTGCAAAAACGTACAGTGGCCCTAGATTAATAAATATTATTTTTGTTACTATTTCCGTCATAGCGATTGCAAAAAGGGTGACGCAAAAGGGTAATGCAAAATTTGACGTGGACCAGGTTGTCCATAGATAATGTACCGGTGCGAAAACCAGGCTGCTATTTTTCCAGCTGATTGTACTTTTCCAAACTTCCGACGAGTTTCCTGACCGCCATCGGTTTAAGAAGCTTATTCAAACATAACGAACGTTTGTTTTTTATTGTAATAATTTTCATTGTGATTGTTGGTCACCATAATTATTATTTTTTTCATTATATACGTTCAATAAACTTCTGATTTATACAATTACTACTACTAAAAGGCTCAATTAAATTGAAGATCCTTGAAAATAATCAATAAATAATACAGGAGTTACACTTTATATAATAACGTAAGAATAATTAGTTGATAACTTATAGGAAACAACCTGCTTCCAACAACGGGAGAATGATAGCTATTCTTCAGCCGGAAGAGCATGTGACTTCTGACCATATCCGATTAAATATTGCGTCAGTATTTATCGACTTTCTATTTCTGACGAGAGCTTGATCAAACTCCTACTTAGTGAAATGAGCATTATAATATAACACGATGTCGTTGCCAGATTTAAGTTCGCTTTCAAATATCTATTTCTTTTCTGGAAAGATACTCTGCAAACTTTTTCATTATATCCTATAAATTGTCGACTATAAGCCGCTTATTCCTTAGCAGGGCCTGACACAGGTTGCTTGCACTTGTAAATCTTATCGACTTTTTTCCGTACTAACACTATACTAGTGTTTTTTTTTTGAAAAGATAATTACTTCACATCCTCATTCCACTACAGAACATGTTTCTTTCCTGGAAGCATAATGACTGTCTTTGCCGACGGAAGTGTTGTCAGAAACGGTAAGAGCAGATCAGAAAAATACCAATCAACTCAGTCAATGTTCCATCTTTTAGGGACGTAAGTTTTGAAATGAGGGTCGTTAAACTCCATCGCAATAAGATAGTGGTCGCTCTTGTAGAGATCGTCAAACTCTTTCCACTTTTAACTTAATTATAGTTGCAGAATAAAAACTTTAGATGGATTCCTTAATGTTCGGACATAGAGTTGTTATTATTTTTTTTTCTTTAGATGGTTTCGATCCTTGTCGGTTTTAAGTAGCAAGTCGGGTCATTTATGTTTTGTGTTTGTATCGTGTACGCGATGCAGTTATGCGTTTAAAACTTTTTTTACAGTGTTGCATGTGTTTAGTTTAGGTTATCTCAGGCTGTGTTTATATATCTCTTTCCAATCACAACTCCAAACTTGAACAATCCAAATTTTAGAAAAACCCAGAAGGTTAGCTACAACCCAACTTCAAACAGAAGAACCCACACTACAAACTACCTCAGCTTGCATCTTGTCAACAAGGTAGCAAAGTCGAAGCTTCTATCCAGTAACAGACATACCTCAACTTAGACTATCCGCAAGAAACAGGAAACCACGATGTCCGTACTCACCAACTTAAATTTTTTATGATGTAATTTTTTAAAACTTTTATTGTTTTTTTAATTAATGCAAGCGTTTGTTCCTTAAAACATTGCACATTGTATAACCTAACCCAGCTTTTATTCTCAAGAATAAGACTAGCAGTATCTTTTAACGCGCCATTCCTTCTTGCTTTAATTTACCTTGTTTCAATAATTCTTTGGGAAGACTTGTTCAAGACCTCTGTTCTGATTCATTCTTTCGTGAGGTTTTACTGCAACCTTTTTCACGAAAACAAACACTCCTTCTCTAATAACTTTCCTAATCCTTTTAGAATCTCCAATGTAACATAATATTTGTTTACATAAAGCAAATGGGTTTTCCTTAAAGAAACCACGTTTTTCTGGATTCGTGGATTCCTAGAGGTTTCCCAGATTTGAAGAGGCTGGTGCTCCTTGGGATTGAAATATAGTAATTTATTTTGTTTCCACGACTAGGGACGACTTAAATGTCTAATGTGGGCGTGTGCCCATATCACACCAAGTCTGCTTACGAAAAGGAATCGCCAGGTACCGTTGACAACTGTGTAATGAAGAACAATTTTTCCAATCCTCGCGCTACTTACAACACCTTGGACTAATGAAAACCAGGAATTAGTAAATAGGTCAGTGGGAGTGTTGTTGCATTTTAAGACAAGTGGTGGACAATGTCCCTATTCTCAACACGAACCGACAAGGGAATATGATTGTTATTATTATATTATTATAATTATTATGCCAGTTTCTCAGGTTTTGTTTCCGAGTTATTATCTATACTTTACGGGCCGATTCAGCCAAGTACAGTAGAGGTCTATTGCTTAGGTGTTGATCTATTAGTTTTTTTCGGTTACCATTGTGTACGTCGGGTTTTTGTGGAGAAACAGTCTAAGTAGTTCAGGTCTGTATCCGGAACCAATTTTCGTAGCTTTGTAATTGCTTTGTCTTGCCAACTTTAGTGGTTACCGATTGATCGTCTAGCAAAACAACTGCAGCTGAATTGTGTATGCTGTGTTCTGTGACCTGATTATTGTTTTTTGGTTGGGCTCTAACTTCTTGTACCCTTTATGTCCGCTCAGACAACACTACAGAGTCGATGTACCGCATGATGTCCGGCATTGACTCCAAACGTGCCCTGTCGCTCCCCAGACAGCGGCTTCTTTCTTATATTCCTTGTCTTCACCATACTGAAATGGGTATTAATGCATTTTTAACCAACTGCCAGGTGATTTTTTTCTCCTTAAGATAAGGTTTACTCCTTGTTTTGGCTACAGGCTGTACGGCTCCCCGTGCATGCCGTAGCAAGGAGGTATACTTCCGGCCTGACATTATTATTATCATCATCATATCATTATTATTATTTTTATTTTTATTATTATTATATTATTATTTTTATTTTACAACTTTGATGGTAAGTAGAAAACGCTGACTTGCTTAAAACTTCGTCAAGAATACTAAGAATACAAAATGGTCAGTTTCTATCTTCTGGGAAGACTCACATTAACTTTCCCAATAATTCAACCTAGTTGAAATTTAAGCTATAAATTAAACATCAAAATAATAAACTCAAGTGAATTCCAAGGTCAAACTGTAATGTAGCATAATCTCTAAGCTTGATTCTTATAGTTGTCCACATAGTGGGCTTTCGTGAGAAGTTAGGAACAGTTGCTCAATAAAACTCAATATTAATTTCACCAACGTTTCGACTCCAAAGGATGGTCTTTTGCAAGATATCAGAATAATTAGTTTTTGATTAGTAAGTTAGATTAGATATAAGGTCATCTCTTTAAAAATCTTAATAGAGAATACGGGGTCTGGTATTATTTGTTTGAAAGCTTAGAAAGACGTTAATTTTGAGAAAAAAAATTAGATAACACCCATTGCAAAAGGACGAAAAAAATAAAAAGAAAAATAAATTACAGGCAATTTTAGGTCGGGAAGTCGGGGCGAAGGGGGTAAAAATTGTTTATTGCGATTTTCGGCAAAATTACAACTTCTATCAAAAGATTAAATGGTGAAGTTGTAGATAATTAAAAGATCTACAACTTTCGTACTAAAACATTTTTTAAGTAACCTCAAAAATCTGAGAAAAAAAACGACTTTTCGGTTTTTGTTTTTATCTTCCACAAAAAAAAATTTTTTAACTTCTTAGGTTCCAAATACCCTCTAATTATTTCACTTATAATTGCACAAGAGGTTTGCCGAGTAAATTTGGGTTGTTTAATAAAAATCGGTTGTTATTAAAAACCCGAGACCGAATGGCACATGAGAGTGTTAATTTTATATCTAAAATACAAACCTCGATTGTAATTGACAATTGAATAAATACGAAAATTATAACACGTCAAACTGTATATTTTGGATACATTGGAATAAACTGTCAGTTTGGCAACTTTAAATATCAATGAAGACGGCGATAATTGATTAAGAAATTGTAAAAATAAGAGAAAAATAAATATTTTGTATTGAAAAGTTAGAGTGTGTTTGTGATATAAGAAGGTAGATATTTTAAAGTTATGTGAAAAAGTATAAATACAAAAAGATCTTTTATTACCTACTTTGCTATTTATCTTTTTTTTTATAGAAGTTTTAGTTTTGTCGAAAATCACAACAATCCGTTTTTCTTTAGCTTTACAAACTCACCCCTTCCCCTTTTTCTGACCTCAAATCGCCCGTAATTTATTTTTCCTCTTATTTTTTATATTTTGTTTCTTTTTAATAGATATGCAGTTCTAATTTTGTTTAACTTTGGCACTAGTCTACAGGTCATTAGTTGTATCCTGATATGTTTCAATGTAGCGTTTGAATAATTTGATCAAGTTAGTAGATTTTCAATATATGTGAAGAAAAAATTCCAGAAGAATTTTCAATATCCAACAATCATCTCTCACAGCACCCCTTCTAAGATTTTTTTATTATCCTCTAAGTACCCTTTACTTACAGGGTACAGAAACAATATAAATCAAAACTGCGAAAAAACAATTACATTTTTTTTAATCTCATTTGTCACATGCTTCTTAGAATTGATCTGAATTATTAAAAACGTCAATAATCCCTCAATTAAATAAATTTTTGAACTATTTTATTATTTAACATACTATCAGTTTTTTTTACCTTTGCACTAAATCAGATCAATTCAAAGAAGCTTCTGATAGAGAGAATAAAAAAATGTGGTCTGGTTTTTCAACACTTGTAATAACTAAATTAGTTAACATCAAATGCATTTTCTTGTTATCCTTATGACCCAAACGCTATACATAGTGAATTGTAACATAACACTATACAAGTAATGAATGAAGCTTCAACACAAACAATATCAGACCTTGTATTCCTTATTAAGATTTTTAAAGGTGACTACGACGTTTTAAGGTATGCAGGGGCCCGGTGCAAATTTTTTATGAAGGCGCCCTGGGTATTACATCGTGGTATAGCGATCTCAACCACAAAGTTATTAAAAATTACAGCAAGTAATACAAAAATAACATGAAATTTATTATTTTTAAAAATTCATAAACACGGAATTAACCATAAACGAAGAAAATAGATAAATAAAAGATTAAAAAATATTTACAAGCGAACACCTCGCCTAACTTTAACTGATACACATTTTTCCACGATTTTTTCCAAATTCAAATTATTTTGCGTATTATTTGAAATTTCTATTAAAATAATGCCAAATCAGATGTCCTAATTTTAGTAATTGTGCTCCTCAAATGAGTTTTCAGTCTGCGCAATACACTGAATGATCTATCAGCCCTTGGCTGTTTCAATGATACGTGTTATATAAAATTTCAAACATTTTCTGTTTAACTAAATATTCTAAATAATAATAATAATAATAATAATAATAATAATAATAATAATTTTTATTTACAGGAAATATCCCAAAAAAAACAAAAACAGATATGTATAAATGAATGAATGTGTACAATTTTAAATAAAAAGTATGTTTATAAAAGAAAAAAGAAAAAAAACATTTTACTGATTAATAGTGGTTCTTATAAAAATCAACATCAATTTTACATAAATATTTCTTCATGTCTTTTTAAAGTTAAACTCATTGCCAAAAAGTTAGTATCAACAAATGTATTCGCATTTTTCATTACTCTTTGAAGTGGAGAATGTTTAAGATAGTTTGTTCTACTAATATTTAACGAGAACTGATTTGTATTACGTAGATTTTTAGATGGAATGTTGAATTTAACTAATTGTAAAAGAATCGGACAATCTAAAATACCATTAACTAGTTTATGCAAAAATACGTTATCATGAAGTATTCTTCGAGAATGTAAAGTGTTTAAATCAAGATAAGAGAGGATTTGAAAGTAAGTTGAAGTTTGTAATTTAGCTTTGAAAGAAAAAATCTTAAAACCTATGCTGCACTTTTTCAATTTTGGTGATAAGGGTTGAATGATAAGGTGACCAAACTAGGGTACAATATTCTAAGTGTGAACGTACCAATGAGATATATAACAATTTTATTGTGTTTGGATTTGAAAAATTTATTGAGCATCTAAAATGAAGCCTAATGCTTTAATAGCTTTATTTCGAATATTATTCACATGCGTATTAAATTTTAAATTATGAGTGAATGTTACTCCTAAGTCAGTGATTGTGTCTGTGCTTTGTATATGTTTATCATTGATTTTATAAGTAAATTTAATGGGATTATTTATATGATAAAAAGAGATCTTTAGGCATTTACTGAAATTTAGGTCCATGGAATTTGATATACACCAACTATGAAAACTATTTAAATCTTCTTGAAGTAGAAGACAATCATCTATTGATTTAACGGTTTTAAAATTTTTACATCATCAGCAAATAATAGTAGTTTACTATGTTTAATTACTTCTCGAATATCATTGATAAATATTAAAAACAACAACGGAGCAAGGTGAGCACCTTGGGGAACACCAGAGTGAACTGATATGGGTTTAGAGGTGTACCCTTTGTATTGGATTAATTGTGTACGATTTGAAATATAACTATTTATCCAACACAGTAATGATCCATGAACTCCAATACTTAATAATTTACTAATTAAAATGTTATGATTTACACTATCAAAAGCTTTTGCAAAGTCTGCGTAAATAACATCTAGTTGTACATTTTCCTCATACGCTGCATAAATAAATTTTTGATAAACAAGAAGGTTAGTGGTGGTAGAACGATTTGGAAAAAATCCATGTTGTTCTCCAATGATAGTATTTTTAAGTAGAGGAAACATGGTTGAGGTAACAATTTTTTCAAAAAGTTTGGGTATTTCTGATGATTTAGTAATTGGTCTGTAGTTAGTTATATCATTCTTACACTTACTTTTATATATGGGAGATACAAAGGTAGTTTTCCAGAGATCAGGAAAAATTCCAGATGATAGAGACTTACAGAACAGAGCATGAATTGGGTAAGCTAATACGAAGCAGCACTTTTTTAGAAAAAGAGCAGGAATATTATCCGGGCCACATTTTATTTTATGAGGTAAGTTGATCAGTTCTGTTAAAACATCAGTAATAGTAAAATTAATTTTATGAAGGTTTATACAGTTTGTTGAAACCTTTGTTTGTAGGGAAGAACAATTTTGATCTAGCTTGTACACAGATCCAAAATAATTTGCAAAAAGGTTTACAGTTTCTTGCCCATTACAACTTTTTGAATTACCAAGAATCATTTCAGATGGTAGACAGTTGTCACCTTTCTGATTCTTTACATGAGACCAAAAGTATTGAGGGTTATTTGAAATTTTTAATTCAATTTTATCAATGTATGATTTATAACAAGTATTTATTAAGTTTTTGCAAGTACTGCGTAATTTAGAAAATTTGTTGTAATAATTGAGATCATTTGTAAGTTTGAATAGTTTATGGTATGTATTTTTGGTTTTAATCATTTCACGCAAGCCAAGAGAGTACCAAACAGGATACGATTTGTTATTTGTAAAAGTCCGTTTGATTGGTATGTAAAGAGAACAACTATCATACAAAATATCATAAAAACATTTTACAGCCTCATTAATGTTTAAAGATAATAGAAAATTCCAATTTATGTGAGACAAGTAGTGACGTAAGTCGTGATAATTGCCGTTTTAAAATCATAATAAAAATAGTCATAATTTAGAGGTGTTTCATAAAACCTATGATTGAAACTAATAGATAAGCAAGGATGGTATTTGTCTTCTGGTACTAAATGTTCTAAACTGTTTTCAACTATTACATTACTGAGATTGGTAAAAACTAAATCAAGCATTCGATTATCACAATTTCTCACACTGTTTGATTGCAACATATTCCACAAATTTAAAGTTTCACATAGACTGTCAGAGATTTCAGAATTTAAACCGGACACTGAGAGAACATTGTCTTCTGTAACGTTCCATGATAAGTGCCGAAGATTCCAGTCGCCAACTAATATAATGTCAGTAGTCATATACGTTTGTAAGACATTGTTTATAGTGTAGCTTATTTTTTCAAAGTAGTCAACTTTGCTACCCGGAGGACAATAAACAGAACCCAAAATTATACTTTTTTGTGCAATTGTGCACAATACGTATAGTTGTTCAATTTCAGCAAAGGAAGTAGGTATTTCTTTAGTAGAATAATTTTTATTTACAGCAACTAAAACTCCTCCTCCTCGTTTTGCAATTTCAAAAGGTCTATCTTTTCTATAAATATTCATGTTATGAAATCCTAGTTCCGAATTATATATTTCTGGCGTAAGCCATGTTTCAGTGAGAATTATGCTGTCAATTTCATTTGGAATAGTTGAAGTTTTAAGAATATTTAGTTTAGTTCTCAGACCTCTTACATTCTGGTAAATAATTTTGAATTTTAGATTAGTTTTAGCGTAAGTTTTATTTAGTTTTTAATGTGACAATTTGAGGTAGTCCGCGAATGTATTTTATAGTTAAATTTTGTTCTCCATTATCTTGGCGTTCTTTTAGTTGATTTCGAATATTTGTTAGGTATCTAAGCTGCATTGGCGTTTGATCTTGCTTGATATTTATGTGTTTGTGAGTTTTATTCTTATATTTATTTTTCAGAATCAGAATAACATCAGCAGGAGATTGTAAGGTAACTCTAATAGGTCTCGGTCTATCATTATTTAGCTGTTTTCCAAGTCGCTGTACACGAATATTTCCAGTTTCAAAATCTGCAATTTCTTTTATTACATTAGATACAATACTTTTATCGTGTGTAATGCGTGTTTCTATAGATTGCGATTCACTTTCATTGATGTTATAACATATAATGTTATCAGCACGTCGTTGTCGTTCCAAAACTTCATATACGATAGTGTCTGGAGAACATTCTTCATTTTTTTTATCGTTTGATTTTTTAAGATCATCAATTTGCAGTTTTAAATCTAAAATTAACTTTTTTAGTTCAGCAACCTCGCTGTCAGAATTTATGCATTTGTTACAAATATAGGAAACTCTTCTTTCTTTTGCAAATAGGCATTGTATTTCGCTTCTCGATAAACCAGAACAAGTTGAATGAATTGGTAGTTTACATTTGTCACATGAAATTTCTTTATCAACGTTCAAATTATCGTTGCATACAGAGCACTTGTTTATAATAGGCATATTTATTTATAGTATAATTTTCGGAAAATATAAGTTAATTGATTTACCAGCAAATGAACGAGAGCGTATATAGTACGAACTTGTACACTTCACTTCACTCACTCGAATATATGAACAGAACATGCGATCACAACACGGATTCTCACATGAAAAGTATATATCCTGATATGGTATTAGTTCATCTATCAAACTAGGGAAAATAATAAATAAATTTATATTTATCACCTATAAAGATGCACATTTTTTTCCAATTCTGGCTTTGAACTATTTTTTAAATATATTGGATTTAGAAACCCAAATAATTCTATCACTTCCTCCAGACCTTTAGCTCGGTCTGACATTTCGCTTACTAGTACCTAGAGTTATATTTATAATAGCATCTTTATCGTGAAATTTGTTAATTTCTCGAGGTTTACTTTTTTTAAATGCATATCTTCTTCGTTTATGTCAGATTCAAGCCATTTCAACTTCAAAAATTATGTTGGAATAAGCATCAGTTCTCAGTGATGCAAGTTTTTCTTTTATTCTCTTCATCTATAAAACGACTTGAAATAAATCAATGTCTTTTTTCTGTAATAATTTTTACATAGCATCAATAAATTAAAAAATATCATCCTAAAAAATTAAATTCACCAAGAAATGAAAACTACTCAAAAGGCCATTTCATCGTGATCGTGCTTTCTCTACACAATTCCTTCAAACAAGAAATGACTGCATCAACATTTTGTAATAAAGGACTCGTAGCTGACCATCTTGTGCTAGAGTGTGTATATTTCTTCCTTTCGTGGAAATACTTCACTTTCTTTTTTTTTCATTTCTGAAAAATGTCTAAAATCTTTGCACGCTTCTTTCAGCATAGCCCATCGGCGTTGCGATGATAATATTTTCGTTGAGTCCTTTTATTCCAGAAGTTTTATAATTTTCCTGGCTAATTTGGGTTTGGACACCTTTCTCACCACCGCTCATGACACTGGCCCTATCATACGCTTGCCCAACCATATTGTTTCTATTTCAATTGTGACATTTAAATAGATCCAACAACAGCGAAACGTATCCAGAGGCATCATCAATATTCAAATTTAAAAATTCCAAAATAAACTTCATTTACTATAACACATTATTATTTAAAATCTAAATGTACGTAACGAATCAGTACAGCTAATTGGTCTGTCTTAGAGATGTCAGTAGTACTGTCAACAATAATGGTCAAAATACACCTTTTTTTTCTTCTAACAATTTACCTATGGTAGAAACTGCAAGAAATCTAATTTGTTTTTCCATTATTGTAACACTTAAATAGTTTATTTTCGTTTCAGCTTCTAAATGTTGCTGCAATTAGGAACAATATATTGCAAGAAATGTAATGAAAGTTAGATAAACGCCACAGTCGGTACGATTTATACGGCTAGAATGACCTCTTAATGGTAAAGTTAGTGACTTAAGGGTAGGCAGAAGATCAAACTCCAATGTAAGAACTTCTTTCCATCTTTTCTGTTCTGCGTCATATTGTCTTTTAAGGGTTGCATCAATTGACTTTTTTCCAAATATGTTCTTGTTCCCGTTGTAGCCATTAAATGAGATTTGCTGCGGGAATATTCATGAATTCTGATAGATAAATGCCCCCAATCATTTCATAGAACCCCATTTACTTTCCCAAATAACCAACATATATGGCGGTAAGGTACATCCATTTAAGGGGAGTATGAAAGCCACCATCGGTTACGCTTTCACCTAAGCTATATTCTTAATACTTAAATACTTTTAAGAAAAACTGCGATTTTTTGTCTTAGGGTAAGTAATGTTTAGTGGTTGACAAGCTCTTACACGTACCATGCCTTGCTTTTGGTTGATGGAAGATTTTTAAATAACGTATAATCGTTCAAAAGATTCTTCTTTATGTCCGGTTTTTTCAACATTTTTGGCTCCTTTCAAAGGCTAATATAATATTTTTCTTGCAAAATAGAGAATATTACAATTCTCATTTCCGGGCTTGTTGAACCCAAATACTCCATAAATAAAAACAAAACATGCCAATGGGATAGATCAATGACTTCTTTAATAAAATATAGTGTACGAATAGACAGTATGAGATGTTTTTTTTCTGATCTGATCTGATCTCTATAAACATAAGTAATAAAAGTTCTTAGATTCCGATCGTGCGGGAGCCTCTTTAGACCAGGCCCGCCGTATGATATATATATATATATATATATATATATATATATATATTTAAACGATAAGCTTTCGACATCTAGTGTCGACTCGTGAAAGCGTTCACGTACGTAACAATCTCCCCGAATTACAACTTTAATAGACAAATACTTTAACGAATAAAAGTCCAGACGAGAGCTGAGCTCAACTAAATAATGTACAAGAAACTGTAGAACATACCATACATTACAATTTTTAATAGACTTAAATCCGTGCGAGCAACTAATTTTTAAAAGGTTTTTATTTTTGCGAGGACTACCAATATTTTCATCTTTATTATAAAGTCCTGCGAATGGGTAGGAGGAATAAATTCGGAACTACGGTGGAAATTTCTCAAACATATTCAAGTAATAATACCACCAATTCTGAAAAGAACGTTAAACGAATAAAAAGATGAATAAGTGTTTCATGTCCCTAAGAAGAAAAATTACAACACATAACATAATTAATTTATTCGTTAAATAAGCATAAAGAGCAATGTTATCAACATTGCCCTTTCAAACTTTCTTAAAGCAAATTGTTAACATGTATTCATACAAAACAACCCCTTTATAAGTAACAAAAACTACATACTTTAATTTCTTGAATAATATACAAAATGGAATGACAAATTAAATATAAAAAATACTGTAAAAAAAATGCTTTTTTAACCAGACATGATCATTCGTACAAAGTCTTCATAGTTAACATTCCCATGAGAATCTTCCTGTCCCTGAAGTAATTGTTCTACTTCATCATCGGTCAATTTCTCACCTAGTGTCGTTAATAAATGACGTAACTCAGCCGAACTGATGTAACCATTGCCATCCTTATCGAAATGCCTTAGACCTTCGATAAAATCATCTGCAGTTTCTGCACTTCTTGATTTTGATATATGCTAAAACCAAATCAAGTAAACCTCTCCATACTTTAATACAAATCCAAATTACCTGATAAATGGGTAAAAATACCTCAAAGGATACACGTTCATCGGGTTTATGTTGATGACTGTACTTTTTAACATCGGCCTCTGTCGGATTTTGTCCTAAAGCTCTTAATGCATCTCCTATTTGTGCCACATGGATTTTTCCATCACCTCTGTTATCAAATAATTGAAAGGCCTCTTGGAATTCTACAAAGCAATATACAGTTCTTATCAAAATTAAACAAAACCACCTTCTACTGAAGATAAAACAAGTTTAGGTTCATACAGATACATCTCAATGAAAGGATGTTAAACAACTGGCTTAATTATTACAAAACCATAAAATAATATTAAACGCAACAACGAAATAAGGCCATATAAGGAATAAACTAGAAGTGAGTCATTTTGTGCAAGTAGTTCAAAGTGTATACAGCATTTTTTAAAAAGTGTTGATTTTTCTTTGCAGGTACAACGTTTGTAACCCAAATTGCGCGAAGCACAAACGAAAAACCAAAATTTTACTTTAAAAATAATTAGTTTATTAACAGTTCCACTAACGAAATTAATAAGGTGGGGCTCAAACCTTGATTTACTTACCGGCCATCTGTTCTTCTGTATAATTTACCTACAATAACATCAATTAATTAGAACGAAATTCATCGTGCAAAATTACGTTCAATAATTAAAATAATTGTTTTAATTAAGCTTACCATTTTGAGCTAATTTTCTATTAGTTATCGGTTCGGTTCAAGAAGTTGGCTGTCAAACTGAGTCATCCAAATTTGTTGACGTCATTTATCGTTACAAATCGCGCCATATTTAAATTTTTTCAACGTGTCATTTTAAAGATCAAATCAATATTTGCGTACATTTTTAATTTATGTTATCTAGATTTGTATAGATTCTTCAAACAAACTTTGAATTATTAGAACAAAAACATTGATAATTTTACTATCTCCTTATATTATTGATAAAAATATGTTATAAAGATTTAGACAGTGGCGTAGCGTATATTTTTGCTGCTAGGAATTCACTGGTCGTAAATCTATATACCGGATGAAGAATTATTTGGTACATAGGCGTTTTACATGTATGCACAAAAATTCTCAAATATTTGTTCCAAATTACTTTTTATAATATAAAACTAAAATTAATAGTTGAAGAGAATTAAAAATCAGGATAACGGAACTAAATTGAATCACCTATGAATGTTTTTGAAATTGAAATTATTCAATTATAAATGTCAAGTACATTGTTGTCAAATATATTTGAACCATATTTGGTTTATAATCGGTCAGTTTGAATTTTACAAGTGTAGTTATTTTCAAGTTATTGGAGGAAAATCCTTTAACTCGAGCAAGTACCAATTTAAAACATTTTAATCTCTGCCACTAAAGCTATATTACTTTTAATAACTTTTTTTAAGTTTATTATTGGTGATAGAACATCTTCTTTATTGAAACTTATTTTTAAAATAACAATTATTAATATTAATATTAAGGTTTTAATAAATCTAAATTATAACTTATCTTATTTGTAAGCCCCTTTCTCTGCACTTCCTTCCATGTTAATGGCGAAATCGTCTTTTCTACTGAACTTTGGTAAAGTTACATCAACAATCGGTTGAGACGCTTTTGTGCAGTGAACAATGATGAGTGTGTAGTTAAGATGATGGATAAAATAATGAATATGAAAGTTTAAGGTTCTATTCCTGGCTACTGTTTTTTGTTAATAAGAATTTGATATTCTGTGTTAAAAATGCGTTTGATTTTTTACAATGTTGAAAAGGTCACAGCTGGCATCTTACATACTACAGACTGTCCATGAGATAGCGACGTCGACTATAATTTGCTTAATAAGCAAGCGTACGATGCGTTGAAATACTGTAGCTCAAGAATCACACTGTACAAAAACGTAAGGAGTTATATTATGAAAAGTATGCAAGTGAGAAGGTAGGCAAGTTAAGAGAAGACAAATAACAAAATGTTAAAGACAAAATAAGAAGGATTAGAATAATCAGATGCAAGAGAGAAGATCAAAAATAACGGAAGACAAATACAATGAATTATGTAAATAAATAATAACTCAAGAAATACCAAATATTTAATAGATAGAAGAAGTGTAAAAGGTAAAAGAATAATAGTAAGGTGGCAATGACAAAAATAAAAATAAGTATGTACCGGTGGAAAGATGAAAAAAGAAAATACAAATAGTGTGGAATTGGATGGAAATTTCAAATTTTATATTATATTGTTAAGATAAGTAGATACAGATACTATTTTGTATGTTTATTTCCACTTTTACTATCAAACGTTTGATAAAATTTATCTCATTTTTGAATTTAGCGGCTACTTTTTAGTGTTACTCTCTTGCACTGACTTCAAAACTAGTGCGATCAGTTCATGAACTGAGTGCCTGCAGTGCAATAACGAACACAATCAGTGTCACCAATTCTGTAATAGAAAACGGTTTAGTCTACACTTTCTGAACTAGTGCAGCCAGTTCACCAATAGAAAACAAACTGGCTATTGGCGACCGCCATGAACCGCTAGATGGTGATGCGAATTTTCAATATTAAATAATCAAAGTAAACATAAGCAAAACATGGGCATACCAAACCTACCTTAGACTGAGTTATTTTTCTGTATCTTAATTTATATCATACACCTGAGCGACTATACGACTATTATACTTCTAAAAGGTAAAAAACGATAGAATCCAAAACAAAACAAGCGCTAAAACATCACTGAGTTCTTCCACAAGCACCACTTCCATGATTTGCATCACATTTGCATATGAAAACACCGTAAAGTCGCATTGTTGTTCACCTCTATACTGGTACCTTAGTTCGATACTAGATGTCGCTTGATTTGCAATTTTTGCGAATTAGATACTTCACCGGACTAGGAACATATGTTGCTAATATAAAAAAAATTCACAATGTGGTTCATGAGTTATGGACAACTAAAGAAATAAACGAAATAAATAAAACACCCTGTATCTTGGTTATGAAAGGTTGAAGACTTGTACAATATATG
The DNA here is from genome assembly GCA_030710515.1 of Abscondita cerata. Lineage (NCBI taxonomy): Eukaryota > Metazoa > Arthropoda > Insecta > Coleoptera > Lampyridae > Abscondita > Abscondita cerata. The sequence continues at coordinate 406,168 of JALBCR010000247.1, read as the reverse complement.
TTTTTAGAATCCTCCTAATGTCCTTTTTATCTATGATGTCCCTATCTAATCCTAACGTTTGCGCATTTACCAATGTCACCCTGTATAAAAATAAAATATATTGGAAAAGACAAACAAAAATAAGAATTTTTTGCCATTATTTCTGACCGATTTAAATTAAATAAACTTCAAATGGAAAGCAGTAGTTATTACTAATCAATTTTTATTTTGTTCGATCCCTATAAAAATAGTGTTTGACACATATTATACTTTTAGCTAATGAGATTTTTAAGTAATGAAAATGATAACAGTTCCGGCGATAAAAAACGTCAAAAAATATTTAAATTGACGTGTCCAATGGTACTGTTTATAAAATTTGATTAAAAAATTGATTTATAGAAGTTTTCGAAAAACGCACAAAATGTTAAAAGCTGTGATATTAATAGGCGGCCCTCAAAAAGGTTGCCATTGTAAAAATAATTTCTTTTCATTCAAATAACTACATTGCAGGAACAAGATTCCGCCCTTTATCTTTGGACATCCCGAAACCTTTATTTCCTGTAGCTGGGTTGCCTTTAATACAACATCACATAGAAGCATGCATGGCAGTGGAAGGTTTAAAAGAAATTTTGTTAATCGGATATTATCCTGTTTCTCAGATACAACAGTTTATTACGGATATGCATCAACAGTACAACATAATTATCAGGTACTGGTATGAGAGTATGTGAAACAATAATACCTATTTTGCTTGTAAGGTATTTACAAGAGTTCACGGCGTTAGGAACCGCCGGTGGCTTATACCATTTTCGTGATCAAATACGCTGCGGAAATCCTGATGCATTCTTTGTTATGAATGGTGATGTGTGTGCCGATTTTCCTTTGCAAGAGTTGTACTGTTTTCACAAGCAGAAAGTGCCAAAGGCTTTGGTTACTATAATGGGAACAGAAGCTACTAGACAACAATCATTAAACTATGGATGCATAGCTACTGATAAAACAACACAAGAAGTAACACATTATGTAGAAAAACCAAGTTCTTATGTGTCTACATTAATTAATTGTGGTGTATATGTATTTTCTCTAGATATTTTTCATATCATCGGTGAAGCTTTTAATGCTAAGCAACAAGACTTCTATAGGCAAGACAGTTCTAAGTTAGACTCTACAAAATTCATTAATTGGTTTTAGAAATGGAAATGGGGTGAAAGAAACTGGATATATTGAATTGGAAAAGGAGGTACTGAGTTTTTTAGCAGGAAGTGGAAAACTGTTTGCTTACCAAATCACTAATTGGTGGTCACAATTAAAAACTGCAGGTTCCGCTATTTATGCTAATAGACATTATCTAGAATTATATCGCACAAAACACCCTGAAAGGTTATTGTGTCAGGATGTTGACAAAAACATAAAAATATGTAATATTATACCAGATGTGTATATACATCCATCTGCTGTAATTCATTCTTCAGCGTTGGTACGCCACAGATTTTCTACAATTGTTTCATTTTACTTTGTATTCAATAATAGATAGGACCAAATGTAAGCATAGGACCTGGAGTGATAGTTGGACCTGGCGTTCGTATTAGAGAAAGCATAATTCTTGCCGATGCCGTTGTAGAAGATCACAGTTTAGTTCTGCACAGCATTGTGGGGCATAACTCTAGAGTTGGCCGCTGGACGAGGGTGGAAGGAACACCTTCGGATCCGGATCCGAACAAACCATTTGCAAAAATGGAGAATCCGCCACTTTTTAATCATGACGGACGACTCAACCCTTCAATCACAATTTTAGGTGGACTCGGGAAACTTTTATTTATTTTTATTAACATAGAATTGTTGTAGGTTGTTATGTAAGTGTACCTTCAGAGACTATATTGCTGAATTCGGTTGTTTTGCCTCACAAAGAATTGACGCGAAGTTTTAAGAATGAAATTATATTATGAAGCAGCTTTTAATTATTGTATTGTTTATATGTGTTTTATATTTTGTGTTAATATATGCTTCTATTATTATTATTGCTTGATTTTTCTTATTGTATGTTATTGTTCTCATACATTTACTTACATTACACTTTTCCGTTTTTAGTAATTAAATTTCATACTAATTTATCTCCAATGGAGAGGGCTAGAATTATGAATTTGGTCTAAAATTACATCAAAGGCCGACGTTTCCTCTAAACTTTTGAGGACTAACCGTGTGGGTTAAAATTTACTATTAGCCTCGATTAAAACCCCTCGCAAGTTTTGTAAAAATTAACTTAACGTTGGCCCGTTTGACCTTTGCAAGACAATAGCAAGCATGTTTAAAATCTAGAAATTCAGGATCGTATAGTAATAAAATTATTTTATCCGGCATTGTCAAATTACCGAATAAGTTCACGGATTGTGTATCATATGCTTTTAAATGACCAAATATAGCACTATCGTTTAAAGTTTCCAAGGCCCGTGTGGGCTGTTACATGTTACACATGAATGTTTATTTCAAATTCGAATATGAGGTTTCTGATATACTCTTAAAACATGGCGACTACTAATGCGAAAGATGGAATGCGCGTACCTCCCTTTCTACGAGAATTGTTTCTCTCAATAATACCTGTAGTTTGTGGTTATTTCAACGTAGTTTTACACTACAAATCCGTTTAAACATACTTCCAATTCAAACTTCAATCACCGGTGTTACCATCTGACAAGTTTAAAAAAGATACGTTTTACGTTACTAGTTACAAAAAATCTATTGTTTTGACAACTACTTTGATTATGAAAAATAACACTCCATTATGTATAATCAATTACATCTAATAATCCTAGATTTTCAAGTATTATTTTGTAAAGTAAAATTCGAACTCGTTTAGAAATTATACCTCCAGTTATATAAAAACTGAGTGAGCGTCTATAGGTTCCATCTTGTTAGCGGAAATTGTAGACGTAGTACAGGCGGTACACGACAAATAATGTCACACTTATAGTTTAGATGATTCTACGCGAATCACTATTTATCACAGGAAGATGAAGTAGGGTGCAAATGAAAGTTTAGAACACCCTCTTTAATATATGTCAGAACATTTGTGTTAATATTCTGCATAGATTTTTAACTGGAAGTCGATAAATGAAATATACAGTCAAAATTTCACTATTTTTAAAGGGATTTTTTAGTTTTTCGACTACAAGTAGCCGGAAAATCTCAAAACTTCATTAAGATGATTTCTAGAAAATTATTGTCTCTTTCCAAAAAAACTGAATTTTGAAGATTTAGAATATATATTTAAGATGGGTAGCATTAACTGAAATGTACAAAGAAAAGCTTGGTATTTTATTAGGTACAGAACCTCCAAATGTCTATACATCCAAACTAAGAGAAAGAATTTTATCTCAGTTTATAGAGTTAGAGTCTGATCGCTCAAAAAAAGAATTCATACTGATTCGTAAATCCGTAAACTTTTCTCAGTTGAAAGACGTTGATTTAGAGGCTGTTTATTTCCATAGATTTATTAATAGAATAAAAAACGAAATATCATCTTCTAACTGTACTTTCAATGGAACATTTGAGGAACATTGTCAGGATTCATCTATACCAAATTCGTTTGGGTACTGTTAATATGATTTTATATGGATCTTCTGTTTATCAAGATTGTAAGGCAACTAAACCAGCATTGACAAAAAGCCAGCTCATTGTATTCAATTATCATGAACGCCGCCCAACTGGAAGTATAGTTTGCAACAGAAAAAATTGCGTAAGCCACCACTTCCTGTTTACCTGGAATTTTTCATAATGTTGGATATTTACACGTGGAACAGAGCTTCTTACATATTCTTAGTCAGTTCCTTGAGGGAGCAAGTTCGATTTTACCATTGTTGCGCATTCAGGCATATCTACAGAAGTAAGCGCGGAGTCACATATTAAAGTTACCCATATGACAAAAGCTAGAACCAGTTCAGATGAGTAAGTACTTCAAAATTAAAAGCTAGAACCTTTCACTAAATTACAGCTGCAGTTTTGTACTCTCTTTTATGCGAAGCACACTTAATAATATTCTTTAATTCAACAATGGAAAAATGGAAAGAAGAATAAATTCCTGTTATCCGATATTCCACTACTGGCCGAACGTTCTTAATTTACATGTTAAAGACTTCCAGGAGTTATCAAATACAGCTCCTGAAATACACAAAGAGTTTTCTAAATGGAACTTCGTAATACGAAAGACTGTTCAACCGTTTTCAACCATAGCAATTGATCAAGTACACTAGCAGCATAATGCTTTGGTGAAGGGAGGCGGAGGAGCTATTCGTCTTACACAAGACCCTAATTCACTAAGACGATGGATATAGTAGCCGGTCTAGACGTTAGCAGACTTATCGAAGAATTCAAATGCGACATAGAAGAACTAGAAACTCCATTCACCATGAGCAATATCCATCATTCCAAAAGAACTTTACGAAGAAGACACAAGCATTGATAGACAGTTTTTGAGAATTTGGAAACCCATTTGAAGATACTTCTAAAGAACTTGTTGTGTTAGATTCCCATGTTGTAACTGGAGAAGGTGAAATCTTGAAGACTAGAGGAAACCGAGATAGATTTGTATCACTCATTCAATAGAAAACTATTGCTCGAAGAATCTTCATAGACAATTTTTGATACAATAAAGAAAGTAAACATCCAAATTTTGAACGTTCCGAAGAAAATTTTAAGTAAAAAAACACAATCATAAAAGCTTTAAAAAATGACGTTCAGTTGTTTTCAAGACTGTTTATTGTTAGCAAGGACAGAAACTTAAACCTGGACCAGTTTTTCGCACATTGAGACTTAAGCCTATACCCACCCTGCTTTTCAAGTAACGACTATTTCAGAGATTGTCAAAAATCTTAAATAGAGTTCAGATATTAGAAGAAATTGTTGAAGAACATAGATTTACAGGAAAGCGCGATGATATTATATACGACCGTGCAGCTATGGTTCCCTTTTGGCCTCCAAGAACATCAAAAAGAACTTTGCAGAATATCTTTCCGAGTTTGAGAAACTTGTGCATGGTGAAGCAAGCAGTTTGGCTATGAGAACAGTAGATATTGTGTGGAATATTTATACATCTCAAAGCATAAAAGCAAGTCACCAGAGATAACAGAGGGTCTGGAATTCGCCGACAGGTTCTTTTACAAGCTCTTTCACCCAAAAATTGGAGCGAGTTTTTGAGAAACGAGAGTAATAAGCAAGATCTCTTCAAATTGTTAGGAAATCACGTAACACGGATGTTTGTCTGTTGTAATTCGAACTGTGGATACCGATGTATTAGTGTTTGCCATTACGTTGTTTTTTCAGTTAGAAGCTTTGGGATTAAAGGAACTATGGTTATCTTTTGAAACCGGTAAAAATCATCTTTTCTTTCTGTCGAATCAATTGCACAAGTTGTTTGGAAAGTTTTCAATGATGTCACAGCAACGTTTCTGAAAATATCTCATCCAAGAGAAACCATCTTCAAAAGTCACTTACAATTTTAGAACAGTTTGTTGCCATATGTTGTATGATTCGCAGTGTGTTTATATCACGGTGAACGAAGCAAGAAAATATTTGTTTACAGCAAAAGGAAGGGCTGTTGAAAATATTCCATCAACAGTATCTGCCCTAGAAGAACATACTCGTAGAGCAACTTATCAAGGCGGTCATATCTGGGGCTAGTCAGACAAACTTGTTCCAACAGTTGCTTCACCTGAAGATTGGGGTTGGGTGCTTTCCAGTAATACTTTGGTTCCGAAATGGCTATCTATACCAAAAATATGGAGTATCTGGAGTATCCTGCACGCTATTATGTACGATTTGTCAAGCAAATTGCCAGAATGAAGGGTAAGAATAAGTAAGTTTCATATTGAGATTTTGAATTATATAAAAGATTCCTTGTTTTATTCAGGTCAAATCTTTAAGGATAGTTATCTCTTATTAATATTTTATGACTTGTGCAAGCGCACACCTACTCTCGATTCATTTTACGAATTTCATGTACTCTGCATTTATATTGATTAGTCAACTGATGAATGTTAATGTAAATGCTGAGGCGAATTATTGTTCATGCGTAGCATGCTGGCTTTGCTAGTCATCATATCAAAAGCGAAAACTATCATAAGTTAGCTTACTAAGGTTATAATTTTAGGTTTGACTTGTTTGGACAATAGGTACTGTAGTCTACATAGATAGAAGCATTATTCGTAAACTTTAGTTACCTGTTACCATAATTAATTAACTTAGTTATATTATGTATTTTAAATATCAAATCCTGAACTATATATATCACCTAAATAAAAATTTTGATAAAAAATTCTAATTTATTGCATTGCGTGCTTTAAAAGTCCATGTTTTTGCATAAAAACTTAAGTTACGTCATTACTTATACCACGCTATATTTCATTTTTTTGCAATTTTTCCATATATCTTAACATTATTGAGCTTTTTGGAAACATAAAATAATTCTCTGCAAATCATCTTAATGAAGTTTTGAGATTTTCCGGCTCCTTTGTACTCGAAAAACTGAAAAATCTCTTGAAAATAAGCAAATTTTGGCTGTTTATTTAATTCATCGGCTTCCAGTTAAAAATCTATGCTGACTATCGATACAAATGTTCTAATATATATTAAAGAGAACGTTTAAGCTTTCATTTTCACCCTAGTTCATCTTTCTACGACGAATAATAGTTTTAATGTTATAGTTGCAGGAAAGAAATGTCCCGAGCGCCACCTTTGTGCCGTTATATCTCGGTCCCTCCCGAAAAATTTTTTTTGGAACTTAGAGAATCATCTAAACTATAAGTGTGCCAAGTGGGACCTTCTTATCATCATTTGCGGTATGTGAAATTTACCGCTTGTGGTAATATGTATGCCCCGCGGTCTACGAAACGCTGCCGTCTTCGCGCCGTTCTGAAAACTGCACATTTTTCCTGTCCAAACGCAAGGTTTTGAACTGTGCAGGTAAAACGTTGCGTCTGGACCAGGCTTTTATGTTTGCTTTGAAAATAAATATCAAAACTACTTTCTTTCACATATATTTATGCACCATCTTGTACAACAAAATACCGGTGTTTAAAAAAAGCATTTAAATTTTTAGGTTAGTTTGAACTTGAAGCAACGGTAGTCGTATTTTAGTGAATTATTAGTCCAGTTTTTCACTTTTTTTTAGAAACTACGTACATGAACGTTCTTTCTTTAGTTGATTTGACAATTTAAGCGATGGAAGTGTCCGATGATAATTTACGTACTTTGGGAGAATACCTTCAGCAAACATTAAGTCCGGATGTTAACGCTCGTCGACCAGGTATAAACATGATTAAAATGAATAGAATTTACTTCAACTGTTGCCCTTACAGCTGAAAAGTTTCTGGAAGGTGTTGAGGTTAATCAAAATTATCCCCTGCTTCTCCTACACTTAGTTCATAAAAATGAAGTCGATATGACAATACGGACAGCCGGAGCGATCGCTTTTAAGAATTACATCAAGCGAAATTGGAGCACCGTAAGTATGACAACCTGTTCCATTACGTCATGTTGAAAATATGATTGTAGGAAGATGATCAAGCAGATCGTATTCATCAGAGCGATAGAGCCGCTGTTAAAAGTTTAATTGTTACGTTAATGTTAACATCTCCGGAATCTATTCAAAAACAACTTAGTGACGCAATTAGCATAATAGGAAAAACTGATTTTCCTTTGAAATGGCCAGAACTTATTACCCAAATGGTCGAAAAATTTTCTACCGGTATTAGACTTCTTATATTTGAAGATTTTATATTACTGATGATGTTTCAGGCGATTTTCATGTAATAAATGGAATATTGAGGACTGCTCACTCATTGTTTAAAAAGTACAGATATGAATTTAAGTCAAACGAATTGTTTGCAGAAATTAAATTTGTTTTAGAGAAGTTGGCTCAACCACTCACTGATTTGTTATTGGTAAGATTTATCTGATCAAAGGAAAGGAACACTAACTGCAGCGTCGATTTAACAACAGAAAAACACCAAAAACTTTACTCGGACACGTGTTTCATTAGCTAAGCTATCATCATCAGCGACCAAGAACTTTACTCGGACACGTGTTTCAATAGCTAATCTATCATCATCATCGGTATCGCTGATGATGATAGCTTAGCTATTGAAACACGTGTCCGAATACAGTTTTTGGTGCTTTTCTGTTGTTAAGATTTATCTGCTTCATTTTGTTACTTATACTCACCCTAAAAAAATAGCTTTTTCTGTGATCTTATAAAGAAATGAAAGCAAAAAAACAGTGATCAAATCGTAACTTTAAGGGAATTAAATCGAAATATACTTGAATCGTTATCCAGAAATAAAACAACCTCATAAGTCTATTTTTGTTAAATTAAAAGAAAATCTCACGAATCATGGAACATTTAACAAGCCAAGACCAAAAAAGTACAACATGCAAGATGCTGAAGAAGTTGCTATAAATGTAATAGGAATGATTTGTGAGATTTTCTTTTAATTTAACAAAAATAGACTAATGAGGTTGTTTTCTTTCTGGATAACGATTGAAGTATATTTCGATGCAATGTCGGAATTGTTATTGTTTTGAATGAAGCATTCAAACATTTCATAGTTTTCGTAAGTTTCGTACTTTTCAGACGATTGAAGAATGAAAATGTGGTAACGTAATTAGAGGCAGCATACATACATGACATTCGTCATAAAATTAAAACGAAATGTCTTTGGTAACTACGATAACTTTATTTGATATTGGAAAATATGAGTTTTGACTAAATTTAACTATGATTGACCTTACATGATATATATTGTCGTAGAGAAAAAAAAACTATCAAAATAAAGCACAGTCAACTATGGTTTCTATTTAAGAAAAAAAATTATTTCATAACTCGTAAACAAATTTAGATATTTAAAATCCGTCAAATCCATTCAATTCCTCTTAAAAAAGTGTCTAAAAAAGGTATTACTAGTTTTTTTCTAAATTAATAAACAACTAGGGTATAGAAATTTTTCGCTGTAACTCGAAAACAAAAGACGATAGCCGGTTCTAGTTTTCACCAATGGGTTTTTCTCGAAAAAAAAAGATCGAGACACCGACATCCATTTTTCTCTATCTCTTATGGTTACCGAGATACCCTATATAAACGTCGGAATTTGCCCACCCTGAACATGGAAAACTTTTTGAGATATTTTCGAACATATGTTTTATCTTCGACCTCAAACATGACCTTACCTCATCAAATTTTGAATTTTTTTCAAATTTAATTTAACTTGTTGTATAAAGTACTACAACATATAATTGTATTTTTAAAATCCGTTGAAAGCCAAAAAATTTAAAAAAACGAGCCTTTGACGTAAGACACCGTTTCGTATACTGCAAAGCCGACTCTTGCGGGGATTAAACCCGAATCTCCCAATGGCAAATGTTCGTGGTAGGGGAATTATACCACTCGGCTACAAGACTGATGAATCCGGCTTCGCAGTTGTATTTATACTGGTTCAAAGGGGCGGGGCTTGCACCGCGCCGGTCAAATCCGGTTTTTCGTTAGGTGCCGTTTGGGTGTTTTTGAGGATTGCACATCTGCATCTGGTCCGTAGCAAATTACTAAAGTTGTCGTTCCGTTTTCCGATAATTCTACTTGCACGTCTATTATTCTATTATTTTTTAAACTATGTCGCAAAATGTTAAACAAGTATGTAAGTATCTTTATTAAACAATTAAGAATGTTTACAATTGTTGTAATTAACGGTGCAATTAGTGTAAGTAATTGTACAATTTCCTTGAGATGAAGAGGACGAAACAGTATGTCTTCTTAAGTTGTTGATTACGGTTGCGTGATGCTCTTCGTCAAGTTGAAGATAGGGTTTGATGGAGCTTCCAGATGAGTGTCCTGTTATTTTTAACAACTGCTGCTCACTTACTCCACTTTTAGCTAGTTGTGTTGCCGCGGAAGAACGATTTGAATGGTTGGTAATTTTTATCTTGTTAGGATCCAAACCAATCTTTTGGGCGGCCTGTTTTGTCCATTTTCCCATTTCGTTTTGTCCTACCGGGAGATTTTTATACCACCCCTTGGATAAAGATTCCTGCCAATATGGATTAGGTGCCAAAATAAACGATCAGTTTGAATATTTTCACTTCTTTTTGAGATTAATTTATAAAAAAGACGTACCGGACATTTGTCAGTGTCATTTTTATTTGGCGTTAAAAATTTGCTATCAGTTAACCTGCGCGATCCACCTTGTGCGGTTTTAGAAATTATTGGATTATATTCTATCCTTTCAGTTTGATTTCCATAATGATCTATTTGTTCTCTAAAATATTGCACTGATGCTTTTGTCGCTTCTTCGCCTCTCCAAGCGAGTTTGTAGCTAGCAGTGTGATAAAATTTTCTTTGTAAGCCATTTGGAGTATTTTCGTCCCATGCTGCTATCATTTGTTCTATTTCTTCTTTCCTGAGAGCTGCAGAAGATGATTTTTTCTTTTCCGGGATATGTTGAAATTCTCGACGTTTACAATTACGCGCGTCTCGTGCAGTCTTAAATTAGATATCAGTGAAGGGATCAATTTTTCTATTATAATCTCTGTAATATTTTTGCTGGATAAGTTTTGCGGTTCCATTCCACAAAATTTTGACGACAGATTCTTTGTAGTTTTCTCCATATTTTTTGCGCATGTTATATGCCCAGTCCTCCAAAATTGATGCGACCTGTTTCACCTCGGTTGATGTTAACTCATAATTACGTTCAAAGCGAAACTCTAAAAACTGTTTGCATGTTGTGTTCCTGCTTTTTTTGGTGTTGACTGGTGTTGTTTGTTTGACAGCTGTTTGTATTGAATCAGCCGAGCTTTGACCAAATCTCGTGCTCATGTTGGTTTCTGTAAGATGACTAATTGTAAAATTTCTTAGAATTCATATCAATTCACTTACCTTATGTTAGAGAAAATCTCAAAAGCGAAATTCACAATGGCGACAGTGCTGTATTTTTATTATTTATATTGAGACAAATGGTTGCGTTACCTTAACCAAATCAATGCTAACTTTTTTATACATTTATTTATCAAGATCCAATGAAACAACGTAAAAAAATAGTCGCTGTAATTAGCTACTAGCAAATAGTCGACAGTAATATAACAAGACCTTGACAAATAGCCGACTATTTTTATTGCATCTAAATTTCGAGTTTCTTTTAGGATCAATTCGTCGAGACTTAATTTTGGCATTAATAATCTTTGATTTGAGACAAATTGTAAAATTACGAGAAATTTAGTAGCAATAAAATAGTATCTAATTTGTCAAGGTCGCGTTATATTTAATAAGATTATTTCGTGAGTCAAAAATAATTCTTTCAGGTGAATATTGAGGACGATGACCAAATAGTCGACTATTTACCACTAAGGTGAATAGTCGCTTTATTTCGTTTTGATTGGCTGCGTCAAATCAGTTTCCAAGTACGTGATTGGTGGAAAATTTAAATTTGACAGACGAAGGAAATAATCAGAATTATTGGTTTTTTTATTATAATGACAATATAATTCTCGAATGAAACTATGATATTTCAATCTTCAGTCTTTTCACCTCCACTCAAATAAAATTTTTAGAATGTCTCCTTTTTAAATTTATTAATCGAGAGATAAAATTAAGTGGAGGTGAAAAGATCAGACCTAACAAAAATGTGTATGTCTTTATTTGAAGTATTTATAATTGTAGGCAACTATGCATTTGACCAAAGCACACGCAGAGGACGTAAACGCTTTGAAAGTCATCTGAATGAATGAATGAATGAAATAATTTATTTGTTCTTTTTAAAATTAACGAATGATTCGAGTAGGTATCTTATTTACATTATCATACCTACAACTAAACTTTTCTTCTTCCCCCCCCCCTAAACCCCCTCCATCTAAAAATTTTCTCCTCTCTAACGCCTCCTTTATCCAATCCTCCCCTTCACCATCTTCTCCCAGAATTACCTTTTTTTCTCTTTTCTCATCTCCTCACAATCCTCTATCATATGCCTCAAGTGCTCCCACCCTTCTCCACACATTCTGCATTTCCTCCATTCATCTTCTTTCCAATATTTGTTTTCCCTTTCCTCGTTACCGCACCTAAACCTTGCTATTATTCGTTTGCTTTTTAAACTCTTCCTTTCCATTTAATATTTCGCTTTCCCCTCCGTTATTATCTCTCCATACCCTTCATAGTATTTACCTTCTCTTATCTTTTCCTTCTTTTTTGCATCTGCGTATCCTTATCTCTCCCTACTATCTCCTCTTGCATACTTCTTACCTTCCTCCCTTCTCCTCCCCACTTCTTCCGTCGAATAACCCACCCTTTCGTAATAACTTCTCCTTTCATCCTGTCCGTGTTCTATTCTCTTTCTCTTCACCTCTTTCCAACATTCCATCAATATTGTGTTTTCCTCTCTATCTTTTATTTTTTTCTTCATATTTCATAGCTATCTTCCCCGCCTGTACCCTGATTTTTTCTAATTTCGCCTCCTCCCCCACTATATATCCCGGTGTCTCTCTCTCAGCCCTAAGGTCCACCCCAATACTTTTCCTGTATTTTTTCCAACGTCTCCCTCTCGTTCCATCCCCATATCTCCGCCCCATACTATAATACACATTTTATGTTTTTCGAACAACCATCCCCTTTTACCATATCACTCCCGAACACCCTCTCCCTATTCTCCATATCTGCCCTACTATTTTATTCCCCTTTTTTCGTAGCTCTCTAATATGACCTTCATCTTTGTTGTTATATCTCAAAATATACCCTAAATATCTCCACTCCTTAACGGTCTCTATTTCCTCCTCGCCCCATTTCCATTTAACATTTTTCTTCCTACCTCTTCTTTTTTGGAACACTATGATTTTTGTTTTCTGTACATTTGGTTTTAAATCTTTTCCTTCCAAGTACTTTTTTATTATCTCTATTGCTCCTCTCATTTCTTCTTCTTTATTCGCCACCACTACTATGTCATCTGCGTATGCCAGTAGCCAAACCTTCTCTCTTCCTATTACCACCCCTCCCCTTTGATGCTTTCTCATTTCTTCTTCTAAATCCCCATTATACAACGAAAAAAGACTTGGGCTTAAAGGGCACCCCTGTCTCAGCCCTTTCTTCGTCCAAAAGATCTCTCCTAGTTTTCCTTCCATTCTTGTCCTACACCTTGTTTCCTCGTATATTTCCTGTATCGCACCCACCAAGTCCTCTCTTATATGATTTTTCCGTAACGTCTCCCATAATTTCTGTCTATGCACATTGTCAAATGCCGCATTTAGGTCCAGGAACATAGCTAACACCTTCCCTCACTTCTTTTCTAGTTCCTTATTTATCACTTGTCTCAGTATATACAGAGTTATTCACGGTATACGACACGGAATATTACAGCCAAACTATTTAATAAAATTGTGAAAATATATCTGGGGTTGATAGAGACCTATAGGAGGAATATTTTAAAATTACTTTCGAAATATACAATTGTCCCAAAATACAGAGAACGTATCAAAGTTGTGTTTTTTCTTATGGAATGCCCTGTATATGAATACATTTTCAGTGTATGTCTTTATTTGAAGTATTTATAATTGTAGGCAACTATGCATTTAACCAAAGCACACGCAGAGGACGTAAACGCTTTGAAAGTCATCTACAGCTCTTTTAGTTCTTGTGTGCAAAGTATTTTACTCGTTAAATTTTCAAGATCTCCCCGAATTTTTCGAAGATAACATGGAAACTTGGATGACCAATTTTCACACTTTGCTTACAACTGAAGTTAAATCGTTAGCGACAAGGGTAAAGTTACGAATTTCTTTTTTGCCCGTTTTCATAATTTTTTTTTAAAGGACGACGAAGATGCAGGACTTATGGAACAACTTAAGTCTCAAGTGTGCGATAATATATCTTTGTATGCGCAAAAATACGACGAAGAATTTCAACCATATTTGGCGCAGTTTGTTACTGCAATTTGGGGTTTGCTTGTTTCAACTGGTTTGCAACCTAAATACGATTTGGTACGTATATAATCCGGAGATAATTATAACTAAGTACAATTTTATTTAGTTGGTTTCGAATGCTTTACAATTTTTGTCTTCTGTTGGCGAACGTAATCATTACAGACATCTTTTTGAAGATAATAATGTACTCAATAGTATTTGCGAAAAAGTTATTATTCCTAATATGGAGTTCAGAAGTAAGTATAGATAATACCAGAAATACATCATCTCCCAGGAATGTATAACGTCCCATAGATACAAGCAGTAGATTCTCTATACGTGTTAGTGTTTCCTTCAGTCGCCGATAGATGGCGTTATGCGTTGGCTTTCCGGTTTCGTCATTGATTGAATATCGCGAAATAATGTTATCACACGACGGAACAACGCAATAATTTAAAAATAGATTTTTTTGTATAAATATTACTAGGATATACTATTCAGTTTGTCTTTAATTTTAAATTGAGTGTTAGGTTAGGTGTAAAAATAACAGGAAACTAAATTATAATAATATTGTAACACGTTTCGGGAAGTTCAGATGCAAATATAGAATCATCTGGGCGTTATGCATTCCGGGGGAGATGATGTATTTCTGATAATACTTATAAAATGTTTTTAAAAATTTATTTTCTTAGCATCCGATGAAAGAGAGCTTTTTGAAGATAATCCAGAAGAATATATTCGCCGCGATATTGAAGGATCTGATATTGATACACGTAGAAGAGCAGCTTGTGATTTGGTCAATACACTCAGTCAAAATTTTGAAGATCGTATTATGAACATTTTTGGACAGTATTTGCAGGTATTGTATTGTCTATACCTTTCTTTTTTAATGTGCCAACGACATTTTTGAATTAAAAGCGAGGGGGTTGCTCCGTAACTCAGTGGGAGGGGTGGTTCGAGAGATGATTTTCCTTCGTGAAATGGTAAGGTCGAAGTAAATCATCAACGATAAATTCGTCAAAGTCGAGAGGGTACGGGAATTTTAAAACCTCATCGCGAAAACTGGGTATGTATTTAAATTCCCAGTAACTTCGAAGATTACATATTTCGGTATGAAGAAATTCTATAATCAGAACACTTGCGAAACGAGAAATAACACCCCTAACTAACTTCAAACTCGTAATTCACTTAATTCCCGTTACCATATGTGAATTATGCACGCACCTAAATTAAGCGAAAGTAGAACATCGACATCTACTCAACAAAGGGCCTTTCTTACGACGATTACTACACGTATCGCCACTAGAACTTTTAGACGATGAAAACTTCGAACCAAAAAATTCAGGGAAATATAATGATACAGCAGAAATTTTGTCTCAAAGTGAAGCCAAAGAACTGACTCCATCTTGCAACGCTGAAAGATAAGAAAACCGAGTAAATGTCACGTACACACCGAATGAAAAAAATAATATTTCCGTGTGACGGAAATTCACCGCAATTTAAATATTCGTAATAAACACTTATCGATTATTTCAAAAGAGAAAATTCTAACGAAAGTTACACAATTGTTATCTTTATCTGGCACAGTATTTTACATGATTTAAACCCTATCTGGTGGAATTATAAAATTTACTTTCTAGTTTCACCGGTGATA
This sequence comes from Abscondita cerata, assembly GCA_030710515.1. NCBI lineage: Eukaryota > Metazoa > Arthropoda > Insecta > Coleoptera > Lampyridae > Abscondita > Abscondita cerata. Next base: position 390,615 of record JALBCR010000247.1, on the reverse strand, counting down.
TCATTATATATTGTAACACTATGATTTTTTGGGTACAAATGAACCTAGCGTTAGACCAGGTGCGTCACACCAGACGTCAGACTCAGAAGGTGATAGTTTTTGGCGACGTCATGCCAAATTTGACATTCAGTGACGAATATGTTGCTATTTATTGTAGTATATTTAACACAATTTATTTACACAAAAAAAATTATAGGTGATGTTAACGAAATATGCTGAAAATCCCAATCAGAATTGGAGAAGTAAAGACGCCGCTATATACTTAGTAACGTCGTTGGTGAGTCGCGGATCGACTCAAAAACATGGCGTCACTCAAACCAGTCAGCTCGTATCCATTCCTCAGTTTTGTCAGCAACATATTTTAAACGAGTTAGAAAGAGCGAACGGTAATATTGTTGCGAATTTTCAAATAAAAAACTTTTTGGGCGAATTGCAGTCGACGAACTTCCGGTGTTAAAGGCGGACGCCATCAAATACATCATGACGTTTCGATCGATTCTTCCAAGAGATATAGTCGTTGGTAGCCTTCCTCAAATGATACGCCATCTTACTGGAGAAAGCGCTGTTGTACACACATACGCCGCTTGTACCATCGAAAAAATTTTAGTAATGAGAGATAAGAATCGAAACAATATTTCCATGTAAAGATTTTTTAGGGGTTTTTAGCATTTTGTAATTATTTTGATCTAGGATTCGCGGAGAGGAATTAGCACCTTTAGCGGGAGATTTGCTGTCTAATTTATTTGCAACTTTAGAAAAACCGGTATCGGAAGAGAACGAGTATTTTATGAAAGGTAAATAAAATAGTTTTTATTTATTAATCCCGTCATTTACTTTTAAAGCTATTATGCGAAGTTTCTCGACTCTGCAAGAACGTATTTTACCATTTTTAAGTGCCATTTTACCGAAACTCACTGATAAACTGCAACAGGTGGCGAAGAATCCATCAAAGCCTCATTTTAACCACTTTTTATTCGAAACGATTTCTTTGTCTATTAGGTTTGTTTAAATTCGTTTTACGCAAGCTGTTTAAATTCCCTCGTTTTTTAGAATTGTTTGTCGAAGTAATTCTGCCGCTGTTGCTTCATTCGAAGATATTTTGTTTCCTATTTTTCAAGGAATTTTGCAACAAGATATTCAGGAGTTTATACCGTACGTGTTTCAGTTGTTATCTATGTTGATGGAACTGACTCCAACTGGAAGTATTCCTGATCCGTACTTGCAACTTTTGCCTTGTTTATTGGCACCAGTTTTATGGGAGCGACCGGCAAATATTAGCCCACTGGTTAGGTTACTTTGTGCTTTTCTTACTCAAGCCGCCCCACAAGTTATCGCCCAGGACAAATTGGTAAACATTATTTATTGGGTAGTTTGTTGTTGAACCTACGGTTTTTCGTTCCTAGGTTGGGTTATTAGGGGTTTTTCAAAAACTTATTGCATCCAAAACAAACGACCACGAAGGATTTTATTTGATGCAGCACGTTATTCAACATGTCCCTATGTAAGTTGAATATTGAAACTCGCTAAAAATAATAATAATCTTATAGGGAAGCTTTACAACCGTATCACAAGCAAATATTTTTCTTACTGTTTCAACGATTGTCCTCGAGCAAAACTACTAAATACGTCATTGGAACAATAGTATTCTTTTCCTTGTATATAATTAAATTTTCCTCAAACGAACTTGTATCAACTATAGATGGAATTCAAGCGCAGTAAGACAAATATATTAGTAATGTATACAAAATAAAATTTAATTTTTCAGAATGTTTGGGATGGTGTTAGAAAAATTGTTTTTAGCAGATCTTCAAAAAGTCTCCGGCGCAATAGAGAGAAAAATTGTGGCGTGCGGCGTAATTAAATTATTGTGCGATTGTCCAGAAATGCATTCGGGAAATTATCAAAAATATTGGGCACCTTTGTTGCAAGCGCTTATAAACTTTTTTGAAGGCCAGGTCGACGATAGCACATTTCCTGATGACGATTTTGTGGAAATAGACGATACCCCGACGTTTCAAACTACAAGCGCAAAACTAAGTTTTGCTAACAATAGTAAATCGGATCCTCTTCAAGGAGTGTCCGAGCCTAGAGAATTTCTCGTCCAAAATTTAGCAGCACTTGGAAGTTCGCGACCCGGATTTTTACCTACTCTTGTTAATAATATAGATAAAACCGCTCTCGTACACTTGCAACAATATTTATCTAAATTTGGAGTTCAATTAGTTTAATATATATTTTTTAAATAGTGTTTTATACCTTGTTAAAAAATAAGAACTGTTCCTTTTTGTATAGATCAGATGTGTCGTTTTGAATAATGTTTAAGATTAGTGTAGACCACTTGTTTGTAAGTTTTGATGAAAAATGGTTCAATAAATATCGTATTTTGCATAACTTTTCATAACTATCAACACTGCATTACTTACCTTTCGAATGTAGTTCTTCTATCCCTCTATTCATTTTGTCTAATTTACAATATTAGTGCAAACAGTTACCATTTTTGACTTTATGGAGAAGAATTCTTTAATTCACATGGAAAAGTCTCCGTCATTAAATGATGAAATCGTTTTTGTATAAGTAATAATTGGTTGTCCCTATAAAATCATGCCCTAATTCCGAAAAGAGTGTGTGGATCAGTTGCGCCAATTTCATATGGGTGCTCACCACCCACAATTTTTACAATTACCGAAGATTAAATTTATTAAATAGTTAGGGACTAGAAACTGATTATGCAGGTGACCAGGACAGGTAATTGCAACTATAACTTGCTCCGACATCTACATGTTGAATACAGGAGATTAAGCGAAACACGTACAAGTTATATGCATTTAAAAAAATTGATTTCGTTTTGACAGAAACAGAAATAAAGTTGTTAAGATATGATTCAATAAGTGACGGAAATGCATATTATTCTTAATTCAAATGACCTGAGATACCCAGACCACAGTATAATGCATACTGTGCCCAGACCTAATAGTCAGTGGCGTAGCCACAAAGTATTACAGGGATTAGCATCCCCTCCACCTCCCATGCCCGAACAAATATAAATATAAAATCAAGAAGATACATTCTAAAACTAACTAAAAACACATTCCAATCTGCAAAAAATTTTCATTCTGTTATCATGCGTTATACTGACTATACCTACTAACACCGCACAAAGCGCCATTATTATATTCATAACAATACTGCAGCTAAGCTAACGTTAACGTTGTTTACGCACATTACCTAGTGCATTTTGTGCATATGCAAATTTCTATAGGTAAGGTTTCCTACAAAATATGTTTAATAAGTAGTATACTCTAAAAGGGTCCTTCTAGGTGGAGGTGAGGAATGTACACTTAACTCAGTAGCTTGTGGTTGCCGACGTTTCGCCCATCGTTATGTGGGCTTTATCAAGGCTGTCTACAAAAACGAGTTGATAGTCGCCTTAACGATTAATTATATCAATAGACGATAATTATTTATAAAAATAATCTAATTAAAATGTATGTATATATAATAACATACTTGAGTACAAAACGACTAATGTTATTATCATAATCATCTATTGATGTATTTAATTGTTAAGGAGACTATCAACTCATTTTTGTAGGCCGCCTTGATAAAACTTAGACAACGGTGGGCGAAACGTCGGCAATCACAAGCTACTGAGTTGTGTACATCCCACCTCCACCTAGAAAAACTCTTTTAGGGTATACTCTTTATTAATGAATATTTTTTTAACCTAACCTCTTAATTTGACTTGCACAATGCCAACGCTGTCATTCGTCATATCATTCAGTTCGTTCGTAAATAGCTTGGATTCACCTTTGTACGGCGAGTCTTTCAAACCTGAACGCACCCCACCTAAAGGTGTTTTCTAAAGATCAAGGGGATAATGAGGCTTTTGGTATTTTGTCGAATCTAGAAATATACTATTTGAAAAAAGTTACTCCTTAAATTATTAAGTTCTAGGTAGTTTCGTAACAGAAGTTAGGCTTTTACTAAGGAGTGCGCCGAATGATTTTACTTCAAAGACATTTACGTATCTTCTATCCGACGTTTCGATTTCGTGAATGTCTTTGAAGTAGAATCCTTCGGCACACTCCTTAGTGAAGGTCTTGTAACGTTTCTTTTTTAAAAGCACCTCGTATAATGATTTCAAATTGCCAGCACGACAGCGTTACTTGAATTTGTATAGTAAAGATCAATCTGAATACGAAGTATACAGGGTGCCCATAATCTATCTCATAACATGGGTAACTTTCTTAATATGCAAAATAGGTAATAGGTTAAATTAGGAAAGTTGGGCAGAATTACAAGCAAAATGTTAAACTTTTTTCAAATTTGACATATGTCTTCAACTTTTTGAAATTTTGTGAAAAAACTGAAAACAGTCGATTTTTTTAATGTTGTCCTGTTCCACTACTACTTACTTTAGAACTGAACTAACAATGACATCTTATACATATTTTTACGTAGAATTCGATAAAATTACTCAAAATGTCATAACCCTCTTGATTTTCGAGATATAACACAAACTTACATTTTTTAAATGACAATCATAGTTGGCTGTGATCTTATTAAATAGCTTTTGTTTTTGCGATTTCATTGATATAAGGTTCGATATACTTTACTCTTGTATTTCTATTTAAATGCCCAAAATTGTGTTGTTGATACCATTAAGGAACAAAATGATTTACAAGTTAGTTAAACTTGAAACAAAAATTTATATTGACAATATAATACCACAAGTAGGTACTATTAATGGTTTGTAATTATGTTCTATTTCAATAATGTACAAAAGACATAAAGTTCATATTAAATGTTCGAAATGGCCCCGTTAACCAATATGCACATTTGACATCTTCTAACCATCTCTCTATGCACTTTTTCCAAACTGCGAGGACGAATTCTTCTAATAATCAACCTAATTCTATCTTTTAATTCTTCTACATTATTGGGTTTTTCTTTGTACACCCTGTCTTTAACGGTTCCCCACAAGAAAAAATCGAGAGGTGTGATATCAGGTGTTCTTGCCGGCCAATTAATAGGACCTGAATTACCGATCCAGCTCGGAAAACGTTCGGAAAGATATTCAGAAACAGCTCTAAAATTATGAGCAGGAGCACCATCATGTTGGAAATGAGTAAGATTTTGTACCACATTTAATGGCAGTTCATCTAACATGTCTTCCAAGTCATTTTGAAGAAATTCTAAATATCGCCTTCCATTTAAATGGTAATTGTAAAAGAACGGACCAATTATTCTGCTACCGAGGATGCCACACCACACATTTATTGAAAAAATATGTTGATCTCGTCTCTCAACAGTAACATGAGGGTTGTTCTCAGACCAATAGTTATTATTATGTCTATTAAATACACCGTTATTGGTAAATTTTGCCTCGTCAGTAAATAAAATTCTGCGCGAGAAATATGGATCGTTGTCAGTTTCTCTTAAAACCATCGAGCGTAATTTAATCTTCTCTCTGAGTCGGCTGGATACAAGGTGTTGCCGATATGAAATTTATACGGCTTGAATCGATTTTGTTTTAAAATTAAACGAGCTTTTTCTGTAGAAGTACCACACTCACTTGCAATTTCACGGGTAGATGTTTTTGGTTTATAATTTACATATGCCAAAACTCTTTCTTCGTCTTCTTGATTAAACTTTTGCTTAGCTTTTGGTTTCATAAATGATCCGTATAGTTTTAAATTATTTTCCAGTTTGGAAAAAGTCTTTTATCTGGTTGTCTTCTTTCCATATATCTTTGCAAATACATTTCACTGGCTTCATTACTATTTCTGTTGCTAGCATAATAACAAAAAGCATGTCGTTTCTCTCTTCATTTGAATACATTGTTTATTTTGAGAATTTTATGTTTTTAAAATAAATCACCGTGAATAATACAACTTACTTATGTAAATCAAATTATTTAGTTGACGACACAGGCTTTTGTTTCAACAGGTTTGTGTTTGAAGCATTTGTTTCCATAGCCTGCCTGTGTATTATTTTGCAGCTTAATTGTATCAATAAACTACTTTTAGCATTTACAAAAAAATGTAAGAGTAAAGTATATCGAACCTTATATCAATGAAATCGCAAAAACAAAAGCTATTTAATAAGATCACAGCCAACTATGATTGTCATTTAAAAAATGTAAGTTTGTGTTATATCTCGAAAATCAAGAGGGTTATGACATTTTGAGTAATTTTATCGAATTCTACGTAAAAATATGTATAAGATGTCATTTTTAGTTCAGTTCTAAAGTAAGTAGTAGTGGAACAGGACAACATTAAAAAAATCGACTGTTTTCAGTTTTTCACAAAATTTCAAAAGTTGAAGACATATGTCAAATTTGAAAAAAGTTTAACATTTTGCTTGTAATTCTGCCCAACTTTCCTAATTTAACCGATTACCTATTTTGCATATTAAGAAAGTTACCCATGTTATGAGATAGTTTATGGGCACCCTGTATATAATCAATGGATATACTTAACCAAACTGACTACAAGAGAGGAATGAATAAAACAAGAGGTTTTTTTAAATAATTTATTCATACATCAATATTAAGCTTTTATTCTATGGCATAATACAAGCAGAAATATTCATAGTCTAGTAGATTTTTAAATACTGAAATCTACTAGACTATCATGATATTTATTTTTGAATAAGCTTAAGCTGCCCCTTTACTTTCGCAAGCGGACTTTCTAAAGTAACATTTTTCTTTCTCAATATAAAATTACACCAAAACGTTTCTGAAAAGATGTTAAGTTTTCGTGTTCGATAGAAAGTCGCAAGTTTAACTATATTTAACAGATACATGCATCTTAGTCATATAATAAAAAATACCAAAAAAAAACGGAAAAAATGAGCGTATATAGGCAAATAACGGACTTAATAGTTTTAAAATGATATAAGTACTTGTTCCCAATTAATAAAAATTATGTTTACCCAGAAAATGTACTTAAATTTTAGTTTTATCAAAAATCTTATAAGATGATATAAAAAGATTTTAAACAAAAAAACAATTGGTCAATAAAGTTCCAGTTAAAAAAATTGTGTCAGTTGCTGATAGGTTCTACATCCACATACTCCAATACATGTTCCTGCATTATCGAAGGATCGCTGCAAATTGGCAGTGTGATCGTAATTGGCAAAGATGGCAAAATCCAATCGGCGTCTCTTTCGATATTAATAGTTTTAACCAAAGAAGTTGGCGATGTTCCAATTACGAAGTGAGCTTCGGTTAACGGTAATATATCTTTCAGAAGCAACCAAATGTTTTCGTTCGCCACTACGTGAACTTTTGGTATGGGAAAACCGTTAAAAGGACTTGCTACTGGAAGCGTATAAGCTCCCATGTCTTCAAAAATCAACCAGTCGCCAACGTGTAATTCCGGCAACAAAGTTTCGGCGACAACTTGGTCTAAACCGTCACATGTAGGACCCCAAATGCTGCTCGAATGTAACTTGGAATGTGGGTAATCCTGTAAATAATAATTTGTAATCGTTGTTAATTAAAATGGTGGATTAATTACCTTGAGAGGTTGCCCAACAACGTGCTGATGATCGTAAAGAATGCAGTTAAAACTTCCATAAACCCCGTCATTGATGTAATACATGTAATGTGTTGAAGGAGCTTCCGTAACGGGATCTTTCGTGGCAATACCTCTGATGGAATGAATATTACAGGCCAAGGTGTAAGCTGAAGCGACATAAAATCGACCGGGTTCCGCGATGATCTGCACGGATGGATCTGGGAAGTAATCATCTAAGGCCACATTAATGATTTTGGCGACCTCAGATATTGAAGTACCCTGCACCCCCGGAAATCCCCCACCAATATCCAAAAGATTGAATTGGTAACCAAGAGTGGAGGCGTAATCAAATATTTTACGTGATTCGCAAATAGCCCTACGAAATACCTCAGGTTCTCCACAACCAGACCCCACATGGAAACTAACACCAACAACGTCAATATGCAAGTCTCGCGCGACGCGAAGTAAATGTGGAGCTTCCGTATCCGGATCGCATCCAAATTTCATCCCAAGTTGACATTGGGCTATTTTAGCGTCGCATCTAATGCGAATGACCATCCTAAAATTAAAATCGTTAGTTAACGAATTCTCGTTGGCAAGTAAAAATTACTTAGCGCCCGGAAATATGGTTTTAACTTTGTGCAACTCCACCTCATTGTCGAACGTCATTGTGTTAACTCCGACCTGAGCAGCATGTCTAATGTGACTGATTGGTTTAGCAGGGTTAGCAAATATAATACGATTGGGATTGACCCCAAGATCCAAAACTTTGTTGATTTCCGTTTTCGACGCACAATCAAAACTAGTACCCAAAGCGGCAAGTACTTCGATAACTGTAAGGCTGTCGTTACATTTTACAGCTGAAACAAACATTGATATTTTATGACTCATCCAAGTGTAAAATGAAAGCTTATTTACCATAGTGCGGTTGTACGCGTGGTAGTGAAGTTTTCCAAATTTTATGCTTACTAACGATGTCACCTATATCGCAGATGTAGAAAGCATCTTCTTGAATGCCCGTGTCGACTATTTCGCGAATGACGGACCACACGTCATAATTATTACCGAGGACGTGAACGCGATCATCTTCTACGGTACCGATCTTCATTTTAGAGTTTTTTTATTATCTCTATTAAATACAGTTAAAAGGCTAGACGAAAAGCAAACTGAAAGAAAACAAATTCGAACGGCGCAATTGGTTTTTTTAAAGAAACTCACGAGGCAGCTCTTGCTCAGGATAGTGCAGCGTGTGTGTATAAAATACAAAGGAGGTTACTCAATACTTAGGGGAGCTAGCAGCTCCAAGGAGGTTCTCCGTCTAAGTACAAGCAGTAGTTGTATGGCAGATACGTTACTCGAACGGCGGGAATTACTCGCCGCTCAGCACAACCCTAAAACAAATATTTCCATAAATATTAATCGTATAGACGAAATAGACTAGTGTATAGGAATACTAATTTCAACAATACTAATTGCTCTTTGAACTCTGATTAACACATCTAACATTGATAACAAGCATGAACAAATTTTTTTCGTAAAAATTACATATAAAAATACTTACCCCGAATAGTGCAAATGTGTTGTTTTGTTCACAGCGTTTGCACATCAAAACAGAACAAGTTTCGACCCACCAACCGGCCGGGAAACTTAAAATTTCACTTGTGGAAATAATTTTCGAAACGAAAAAATCAACTGCGAAAAAGAAATAAAGTGAACCCGGCTGGTTGGTTAGGCGGCTTTAGCCTTTGGTGTCGACACTTCGTGTAGTAGATACGACTCGAAAAATTATACTGTTTAATGATAAATATTTGAAAACGTTTTATAACGCTCGCCCCACCACGCAGTATTTAATCCTCCAACTAAATACAATTTAACGTTTATCTATACGTTACTCCCGCAGAATAATCGTCACAATAGTTTCATTGAACGTCCATAAGTGCTGACGTAGTTTAATTCGGTATAAACAGGTATAATTAAAAATAAATTAGGAAATATTATTCTATCAGTGTTTATCTAAATTCCAGTAGTTATGATATTTACTGAAAATGTTTTTTTTAATAGCGCGTGAATTCACAGCTTTCCCCCAAATTTTAGTAAGGATTTAGCAAGGCGGATATCATAGATAAATTAATGTGTTTTGATTCATTAAACTAAATTAGCTGGAAAATACATTCAGCACACCATTAGGTTGATGCCAACACGCACTTCACTATCTGTTGTTGACCTATTCATCTTTAACCCGCAAATATCTGATACCGCTGATGTGCCATTTTAAAAACTCTCACACGCGTGATACTAATCTAAAGATCTGAATAAACGACCCAAATTTCAACAAAAAAAATATTGCCCTTAAAAATGTTATGTGATAAAAGTAACGAATGTATAACAAATTACTCCTGCAAAAATTTAAGTAACGTAAAATTGATATTTTTTTAACATCAACCCAAAAAAGGAGGGATTATTGTTTTTAAAACTGCAATGTTCTGAACAACAATGAAATATCATACCTATGAAAACAAGGAAAAAAAGACGACTGAAAAAATCAGAAAAAATCATGTGATACTTCGGCCTGTGTTAGTATTAAAGAACACGTGGCCAATAATTGTTGATAATTATTAACCTCACAGCAAAAAAAATATTTAAATTAATATAGCGAAGGTGTTACGTAGTATCTTGTGTGGTTAATAAATTTCTTTAGACAATTTATAACTGTACTAGTTTAAAGAAGCGTTTCGCGTAGAACTCCACATCGTTCTGATACTAACAAACGTGTAAAAGAATATCGAAAGTGTGCGGCGATACAACAAATTGTTCGAAAAATTAAATAAACGTCTAACAGCGTCAAAAGAAGTACGGCGTACACGTTCCTTTTCAGAGAGAAGTGAAAATTGCGTTTTAGAAAAAAAAAATTTACAACAACTTTTCTCTAATAACTTTTTTTTGTATAATTCATATTGGTGGAGGTATTGTTACAACAATAAGTGTCACGTGATCGTTACGTCTCAGTAATTACTTACCAGACCAAAAAGTAGTTTAAACAAAAGTTGTGTATACTTAAATTACAAACAACTTTAATTTGAAGCAAAAATGTGTAAAATGAATATATTTCTAAATATTAAAAAATTTGAAAATCTGTGTAGCTTAATGTCCCTTTTGGCTAGATACATTATGTCCAATATGTAATCAAATCGGCGTTATTATAAATTGGGACATTTTTTTTGCTTTATTATAAATTACTAACACTAATTCGAGGGGGTAGTCGCGGAGGAAATCTAGCGTACAAAAGAATGGAAATCTGGAAAATCTCTAGAAAATCCCTGGGACTCTATAGGAAATCCTGCAATACTAGAGGAAATCCAGGCAAAATCGTATGAAATCCAGTCTCAACTGTGCACTACACGAAATTGGTTTCGTGCATAGTCGACCTTAAACGTACTACAATAATGTAAAATCACGAGTAAAATCAAAATTGTTCTTTGGTGGTGTTTTGTAGTGTTTGATCTAAATTCTGCAACTCTGATCAGATAAGTACTTCAATAATAATAGAGCGAATAACTGTTATTTGCATCACTCGTCAGAAAACTGTCCGTTTGCGAGTATGGACAATCCCTCGAATAGACAAAACTCCGAATTTGTGAACAAATCCCCGCAAATGCTTCTGTGGAATACAATATGTTCGCTCGAAAGACGTTAGCCTGAAATCGTGGGTCCGAAACAGACGTTCGCTCGAAAAGCTGCCAAATTTCCAGTAGTATTCAACAAGCATGCTCTATACTTCTATATTAAATTGATTAAAACATATTTTAAGTGAAAAAAAGCTTGTTTTAGAATTGTTATTATGAATGTAATTTTTTGAAAGAAAGAAATTAAATAACTGTAACCTACCCACCAACACCGTTCACTCCCGCATAAAAAAACAACTTAAATATATTGTCCACTAAAGCGTTTTCGGAGTTTCGTCCGTAGAACCATTTTCGGCGTTTTGTTCGCAGAAGCATATTCGGCAATTTCTCCACAGAAGCATTTTCGGCGTTTGTCCACAGTAACATCCGCAAAAAAATTTTCATCCGTTTGTCCGCGGATTCAGTTGGAGTTCGGGGACGACGCCAGGTTACGATTGCTAAGGTGTCGTTTTCTACTTTTCAGCGATTTGTCTGCAAATTCAGAGTTTTGTTCGGACAAACGCAGTTTCCGGGCGTGTGATACGCATAATTCTGCGTTGGCGAGAGGCCATTTTGTGTAAAAATAAAAAAAAGTGTGACTTGACATTTAAATGAAAGAGTACGGCGAAAAAATTCGACGTTTGCACCAGGAATTGAACCCGATGTGCTCGCTAACGCAGAGCTACGATCGCACTATACATTATTTATACACACCTAAACACCGTTTAAACACGGTGTAAGCATAATGGTGTACACTGCTGACAATAACGCATTTTTTAAAGAATTGGAACACCGGATTCATATCATGATACAGTTCACATCAAAAAAATTCTTAAGATCAATGGATTTCATAATACGCAGACATTTATAAGATTTGATTTAGCAGATATAGTGTCCCATGCCAGTTAACTCTTGTCTTACTACGGTATTTTTTAAAAGTCAGGAAACTTTTATTTTGTTTTTATCGAGCTAACAGAAATTAGTTATTGCGTTGTCAAAACTGGTGAAAAAATACTGGCAAAAACTACTAAAACTAAATTGAAAAACAAAGAAACCGTCGAACAGCCGACATCCGCAACTGTGAAATTAACAAAATCCAAGAGGAGAACGGAAAAGCAGATACTTGAGGACATCAGAAATAAAAGTGTAAAGACGATTAATATAGTAGAAGAAACTGATCAAGTAAAAAAAATTCTAAATAGTTGGATAGCAAATTCAATTGAAAATTTAAATGATCAACGGAAAAGCGAAATAAAAAGTCCAGAAAAAACTTGTCGAGGAATGTACAATAGATGACAGAGGGGAAGCATGATTTCCCGGTGAATAGCAGGAAACTTTTATAAACATTTTAATCTCAAACATTTAGATACCGGTTTCGCTTCAAAATTAAAAGGTAACGCAAATATTAGAAAAAAATCCATCCATATGTTATCATATGTAAGTTCGGAATCGACTCAGCCGGTCACCACCCCGAAAGAACAAGAAGATGGCAACCCTCGAAAAGAGAAAGTCAATCGAGGTCAATCCAAAAACAGAAGAGCTCTACTGTTAATCAATTCGTTAATGTTTCAACTAAGATTATCGAGAAAACAAGGTGGTACGATAAAAAATATAGTCGATCGGCCAGGAACAGAAGAAAACTTGCAAGATACGTGGATTTAAGCAATGTTGTTTTCATTAGTGAAGATGGAACTAGAATCACTGGAAGAATTGAATATTGTTCTAAAACAACGGTTTTGTGAACTGATAAACTTTTTGGAATGCCGAGAATGAATACATTCCAGACCACTTCAGCTAGAGAAATGTTCATCGAGGAAGAAATGCTTATGTGATGATGACCCAACCTCTTGAGCAAAATGCACAGTCGTTTTGTCTCTTAGCGTTTGGTACAGATAATAAATTTACTTATAAAGATGAATTCAGCAGATGGTAATTTGTTAAAAGAAACAGATATTAAAGTTCTTGGATGTGTTTCAGATGGTGATATGTGGCTGTTAAAAGCCATGAAATACCAAGTCGAATTTCCACCTTCAAAAATGAATTGAAATGGCATGGTTTCAAACACAATATAAATGTTTCCAGATATATGTACAATACACGGTTCATGTTGGAAATACTCTGTCAAGACCTTCAATTTCTTAGTGTGTATTTTTCCTACGTATCTGACGATTTTGACTCAAAGAAAATGGCTATAGCACGACTGAGAATTTTCTTAGCAAAACTGCTACCTTTTCATAGAAATGAATGCCCATACAATATTAGAGTCGTTCAAGACTTTATACATTTTGATTTGAAACATGTTCAAACCATGGTTATATAGTATTGTAGTCAGCCCTGCTACTAAATCCATAATATCGACTTTCTCGACAATAATCAATTTCAAAAACTGGACAGATTTTGACATAGAAAACACTGTTGACTGAGGTTAAGAAAAATTTGGGAGAATTGGGTGTGAAAGTAAAAATGCCGTGGTTCAAGATAAAGAAGATAACCAAAAAGAAAGTGAACATGATGATGAAGACAAGTTTCCTACCAACCTCAGTGTGTTGAACATAATAGCCTGTTTGACAATGAAGAAAGTAGTATGGACTTTGAAGAACAATTGGAGAAATCAACAACCACTGTTGATCAAAATGATATGACAGGTAAACTTAGGTAACTAAAAATATTTTGGTGGGAAGAGCTATAAGTTTAAATGAAATGGATAACAAAAAAAAACAAAGTGAAAATGATCATGAATTTATAAAAATAGAAAATTACTTGATGACTAGGTATTCCTAATCCTACCGTTTATGAAAGTTCTAAAATAGTATATTAAAGAACTAGTTTCAGAAGACTCATTTTATAAGACGAGTCGCTAAAATGCCTTCTGAAACGAATTCTTTATACTATTTTTCTATTTTGGGCTTTTCAGATTGATTTAATAAAATATTTTGATAAAATAAAATTTCGCGAGTTTTTAAATTTAGGGAATTTTGAAGTGTAATTGCTAAGGTGGCAATATTTTCATTAAACTTTGATTTAAATGCTAGTTTAAGTTTAACTAGTACATTTATCATGTTCCATTAAAAAAAAAAGGGTGGAAATAAAAATAAGTAGATAAATAAATCTACTGAACATTAATTACGATTTAAATTAATGCACACCGAACGTAATGACAGCTTGGACGTTATCAGTGTTACCACCGTTCGGAATAAAATTTGTTCTATTTCTATAAAAGAACTCAAATTTCTATAAAATAACTCATTTGGGTGCATTTATTGCTCTGTAAGCGACTCAAAATGGAAAAATGTAATTCTAGACGGCAACAACGAAACAATTTTGACTGAGATCTGCTGCAGTGACAGTCCAAGAAGATGAACAGGAAATGAAAGATACCTATGTTTAGAAAAAAATATCTTGTTTATGTTCTTTTTTGTATTTTCTTAAGAGTTATTTAGTTAATTAATTGATTTGTTTGTTGCGCATGAAAATAAATATAAATAGATGTTAAAGCACAAATAAGTAATTTACCAGTACAATAATTATTATGCATAGGTACATAAAATTTATTTGGAAAATATTTATTGTTTCATTTAATATGAATGCTTTAAAAAGCAAAACTGTGAAATCCTAGGATAACCTGCGGATTTCCTGTAAGGAAATATATTGAGAAATCCGAGAAAATGTTAGGAAATTCCAAGAGAAATTCGTCGAAAAAAGTGAAAAAAATGGGTGTTAAAATTTTCAGTTTGGAAAGTGTCGTATAACTTCCGATCTTATTAATAAGATGTGGAGACAAAATTTTCATTGAACGTCCAATTGTTGAAGAAAAATAAATGTAGTACCTAAGCTTGAAGCTGTTTGGGTTACAAAGAGCATTTGGATTTAAATTACCAAAAATACCCATATGTAGATATTGAAAATAAAATTCGTAGAAAACTGCTACTTTTAACGAACCGAATGTAAGCAGTGGTCAATAATAATTGCAGTTTCACGCAGTTGCTTCGCCTTTCTGTTACTCATCAGAATAAGGGGTTTTCCTAATGCCATGTTTGTTCAACTGTTTGTTTTCCTTAACTTGTCTTTCATTAGGCATGTATAAATGAAATAGCTTTTCATTTATTAAAAATGTTAGATTCTTGAGTGTTTCTTGGGGCAATGTATGTGTTAACAATAAGTAATTAATTAACTGCGTAATGTTAAAAGTCATATAAAGTGCTGTGTTGATAATACAAGAATTAAAACAATTAACGTCCGATAAGCGATAGAAACATTGTAAACAATTAACCGTTTCTTTAATTATACAGAATCGCATTTGCTTTAAATTTTAGCGATAACATATTAAAAGGAATTAGAAAAAAAAATGAAACGTATGCTAACATCAAGATCAAATCAAAAACATTTCGTAACGTGAGTAAACGAATATTCGCTCATAGTTCTAGTCGAAAAAGAAATGAATATACTTTGAACATATTAATTGAATACAAAGGATGAACAAAAACAATTATACAAACACTCAAACCAATTTGATCTTAAAAAATTCGGCACTGCTATTCCTTTTAAAATTAATTATATGTAAAACAGTTAGACTTTAAAACCGACATGCTCTATATATACTACGTTTGAAAATAGATAAAGGATACGATTGCTTTAGTGGAACTAACTAGATCTAGTTAGTTCGAAATCGTACTCTTCACTTTGGTCTGCGACTTGCTAGAGTAGTGGGAAAATATATCGACACGTTGTGAAATTCGTGAATTATGCACTTTGTTCAATATACCGTTTATCGAATCTTAATTACCCCAACAAATTAATCTTAAGTAACCTAAGTGTTTTGGATTTGTTCCAAGAAAACCGAAACTACTTGAAATTTTTTTTTTAGAAAATCCTATGAATGTGTGAGCCAATAAGTAACATAACGTGATGATAGTTTTTTTCCGAATCTGTTTTGTAAGTGGTGCACTCTGTACCGACCAATGATAACATAATATTGCAAATATAATTAGTGATGGTTGCCATAGGTATTAACTATAGATAAGCCAAAAGTTTAGCATGGCAACGCAACTATTAAAATAAAACTAAAGACTACTACACCCAAAAAGAAATTAAAAGATTAAGTGAAGTAGTAGTTAATCACTAATCTTTTATTAAGACAAAATCTTAACTGATCAAAAGGTAGATTCATAGTTATTTTATTGGTAATAATATCAATTTCACAATACAAAGTTAAAGGTAAAGTTTATAAATAATCAATGTTAAAAAAAAAGACTTCCGGGGGCGAGAAAGTCTAACTTATTTTTATGACGAAGGTTTTGGTAGTAATCCAATACAAATTTTCGTATTTTCCGTTCAATACACAACCCACTATTATTTCTTAAAAAAATTCTGCGAAAATAATATTTTTATGCTCATTTAAATTATAAACATTTAGGTTGATCATTAATCTCAAAACCCTCACAATCAATTCATTGTTCTCGCAAGGACGTTGACTCAACGTAAACAAAGAAATACGACAATTTTCAATTAATGATAAAAGTGTTTACATTTTTATTTATTAACCTAATTGATCAGAGAAACAAAGATTTTTGGTTTATATTTCAAAATGAAAATTAATTATGTCAGAGACTTTTGAATCTGTTCTAAAAGCATTTCCATTCGATACTTCATAATCGGCTGCCCTTTTTTAGTTTTCTTGTTCAGTTTCTTAAACTTCTCCAACTTCTTAGCCTTATAAAGTTTCTTAGCTTCCGTCCGTTCAGCCTTTTCTTTAGCAATCTCTTCTTTTCGTTTTTTGTTTTCTTCCTTAATCCTCCGAAACTCCTCGTGAGCCTTTTTAAAAGGTTTGCCTTTACTTTTTCAACTGTAGTGTTACGATCGCGCGACTCTTGCGTGTCTTTATTCAAATTATTTTCGTTTTCGTCCTCTTCTTCATACTGTTCGTAAATTTTTTTAACGTCAAATTTCGGTTCTTCGTCTTTAATTTGTTTATAGTACTCTTGCAAAACTTCCTTTTTTCGTTTGTTTTCCCATTGCTCCAATTTGTACTTTTTACTATATTTTTGCATTCGCCATTTTTTTTTATCAAACTGTTTCTTAGATTTAGAATCTTTACTCTCAAACTTTTCTTAAATTTTTCCACCTTAGGTTTTTCTTTTAAACCCTTCTGCTTTTCTAACGATGTAACGAAAAGTTTCAGGGACTACTGGTAGATGGTTTCGTCATAGAAGTTTTTTGACAAAGAACTTATCTTTTTTTGAATTCTTCTTCAAGTCGGGTTTACCCATCATCAATAATTTATGCAAAAATCTTCACTATTACCTGAAAAAAATGCTTGGTTTTATGTATAAAAATAGAAGTACTAATAATAACTACACAAAAAATATTTTTCATACATAAAACACACTTTTTTCAGATTCTCCGTATAATAAGTTCCGCCAATAAAAGTGCATTTTGCGATGTTTCGAAAACATGTTATATAAAAGAAACATAATTTCGAAAGTAAACGGTATCGGGATTTACCAAATTAAAGTTTAAGGACGAATAAGTACAATAGCATTAATAATAATGAGTTCAAAGTATTAAAAAATTAGGTAGGAATAATTAATTTGGCATAACTTAATTACACGTTTTGAATTAACAGAAAAAATCATTAAAAAACAATTATAAAACATTACGATGGTAAGTATTTTCAAATATTTATCAGATTTTGCTGTTTTCTAAAAGAAATAGACATGGTAAAATTGGGTCTCGTTTAAATTAAGATCGAGCGGTGAGCAAACTTGGGAAAATGCTATTTACAAAAAAAAACGGCTGGTTCCTCGATTTGAGTACCTAAACATCAAGAACTTAAACTAAATTAATATGGGTTAAGAATTTACCGAGTCATAGAAAGGAGTGAAATGACGAGTATCACAAAGTAGAAAATTAACATTTTCCTGTAAAAACCATATATATTGATTATAGAAACGTCAAGCTTTATTTAAAAATTTTCCCGAGGATGCATTCATTTCCTACGACATTACAAACTTTAGATTGAAAATTAAGCTGAAACCCACGGAAGAAAATGTGGGCATGCTAATGAATAAGAAAGAACTAAAGCAAACAGGTTGCAAAACTCATTTATTCATGGTCTTTTTACCGTAAGGGTTCAAGTTCTTACCGCTAGGACAAAATAGTCAATTTTTTTAAATGGAACCATTAGTCGAGTAATAATTTCAATTAAAAATATTTCCAAACCGGAGTGAATTTTCGGATCTAATGTGATTTTCAATTTAATACTGTGATCAAAAAGTGATTGTTTATAAACTGTAATTTCTTCCAAATCAATTTCATCCCCTTCAAAGTAATCCCCGTCCGATAAAACGCACTTTTTCCAACGCTTTTTCCAGTCTTTTTCCGATATAGCCTTCAATACCTTCTTCGATTCGGTTTGTATCTCTACAATCGTGTCAAAACGACGTCCCCGCCAACAGAAAAACACCAAAAACTTTACTCGGACACGTGTTTCAACAGCTAAGCTGTCATCATCAGCGATACCGATACTTTTTCTGTTGGTCAAATAGACGCTGCAGTTGGTGTTCCAACGGGGCCAAATCAGGCGAATACGGTGGTCGCAGAACGATATTAGTCGAATTTCTGACAAAAAAGTTGCGAAGAACCAATGCAGTATGCCATGGTGCATTATCGTGATGAAGGAACCAAGAGTTGTTCGCCCATAATTCCGGCCGTTTCAGACAAATAGCTTCATGCAACTGACGCATAACGCTCAAATAATATTCTTTGTTGACAGTTTGCACCAAATCTTTGATTTTTTGTACGTGTCCCTCGTCGGTAGACGTTGATGGTCGTCCAGAGTGCGGTGCGGTTCGTCTTCAACGCGTTCTCGGCTCTCTTTGAACTCGTTATACCACTTATAAACGTTTTTTTGTGCCATAGTTTGATCACCAAAGGCCTTCCGTAACATTTTCAACGTATCTGCACAAGAATATTCGTCCCGCAAACAAAATTTGATGCAAGTTCTTTGCTCAACAAAATCACCCATTGTAAAAATCGAAAAATTCACTTTTGGTTGTTTACAAATACACGTGTAACTCGGAGATAATTTAACCTTTTGACAAACAGATGCTTGGCAATTGTTATAGACAGTCCTACCACCTAAGAAAAAAAATTTACCTGCCTTCCTAATGCCCGGAAGTTTTAAATGACTATTTCAACTCACCTTTTGATCACAGTAGTATATAGAAAGAAAATCGTGCACCATAAAAAAAAATTTCAAAAACCATTACAAAAATATTTGTTTTGACTTAAAAAAGTGGCTGTTTTGACCTATCGGTAAGAACTTAAATTTTCATGGAAAATAAAAGACAATGAAGAGGTAATTTGAGGTTCCTATTAAATTTTCCTAAACAACCAACCCTTTCAAAAGTTACCCTAGAATCCTATAGATTCGACCTTCCTATTAGCATGGGCGGGAAGTTGATGGAGTCACAAAAAATATTTTGGACGTCACGTATGAAAGTAGTTGCTATCGCAACGACAGTTTCCTATGGATAATGTGTATTAGCAAGATATCATATCGCAATAGTACAAATTTCTCCAAAATACCTAATCGTGTCGGTTTCGTAGTGATACAACAATTAATTTTGTAAACAAAATAAGTAAAAACAACTCTTGAAAATAAATTTCATTTTGGGTAAACGCCTACAACATTATGTCAATAACCAGTTTTTACCTGACCTTTATCACCCATCTGAAGAATTGTACAATATCAATAACCGAACATAGATTATTGAATTTTCGGACATTGACGTACCCTATTCTTCAGATGCCTTGATAAAAGTCGACAACAAGATAGAACAAGGATTGATAATGAATTAAAACCCATTCACCGCTGAGTTTTTCACTTAACGGGATTTTTTTGTTGACGAAATGATTTACAATATGTAGCGCCGTGGTTAGTTAGCCAACAGCGCGCATTTGTCCAATAGTTAACTTACACTCGAGTTCTCTCGCTCCTGAAGAGTCACAAAAGGAGGAAACAGCTGTCGAGTGATTCTCGGTGTTTGTTCGCTATTGTACAATCTCTTGGGAAGTTACCGCAGACGATTCGAGATTGCTATTTATGTACATTATCTTTAGTTCGATATGTAAATGTAGAAGAACCAAGAATTTACTTTAGATAATGAAGACCTCTGAACTACTCACTAGTTGTAAACTTTTTTTCAGAACTATTTGCGGTGTAGAAACAACCTCGTTAAAAAACCTAGGCTTAGTTAGCCCTACTGACAGCCAATGAGGACCCAAATCCAGGGTTAGCCGTTGAGCATAAAGATGAAAAGTTTTACACTGCAACATGTTAGTGATAATACAGGGGGAGTCATATTTAAATGAAGAGTAGTATTGAAATCTCCTCGTCGAGTACCATCAAATGCAATTATTGGATTTTAAAAATTGTATGCGACCACTTGTAAAACTTATGATTTGTCGCTTGCAACTGTCAGGTATAGCAATAGCTATATTTACACCGGCAGAATATGCAGACGTGCACTTAGTGAATGAAGGATGTGTGTGTAAACCGCCCGAGAGATGCCAATAAGGAGATTGACTGAATGATAAATTTCCGTAACGAAGACGTCAACCTCAGTTACATTTGTGGCCTTGGATCAAAGGCTGTGGGAAACGATAATATACTCAAAATGTTGTCAGGACATTTACCTAACACCCTACATATCAATAAAACAAAATGTTTGGAACAGAAAATAAACATGATAATATCGAACAGAAACAGCTCAATAACGCCTAGGTCGCCCTCTATTTTGATTAGTTAGTTTTTCAATCTCTGGTTAAGGTTAACTTATCTTCCAAGATAACAGTAAACCCAAACCTTACCGTTAGAGATAAATAATTTAATTTAGAAAACAAACAGTTTAAACAGAAGTCACTTTCAAATAGTAGTTCCAAATAAATTTTAATGTAAAATAGAGAGGAATAAATTTAAAATTTCCCATTTCCGACGATTTATCATCCGGTATAGTAATTTGTCCATAAAACGGTTCTGGAAATTCTACACTAATACAGAAATATAAGAAATTGATTGATTGATTGATTTCTAAGAAAAGATGCCGACTACACACTGTTTCCCACAAGTGAAGAAACACGACAGGAACTGACTACATAATTACAAAAAAATTAACCAACACAGAAATAAGTTAATATAAATAGGGAAACGATAGACGTTTCTTCCAACAATTCCTTAAGTACCGGCAGAAAAAAGAAGAGCGGGGTGTTTAAAAAGAAGGTTTAAACCTAGAAGCCACGAACTTCACAAATAAAGGTGGGCTGCTAATATTGTACAGTACTTAGTCGTATTTGAGCACATTATAGAGCACAGCTTTTTTAGAACATTTCATTGATAGGGGTTGATGTGTATCCACGACCTTCACATTTATTGATGAAGTTCGTGATATATAAGCTTAAATATGGATTTTTGCAATGCTTCGAAGTTAAGATGCCATACTGTTTCGTAAGGGGTTGTCTGTATACAGGGTGATCTGCGTAGAGCGTGCATTAACAGTTTTTTAACTTGCAGATAAATCAAAAACTTGAAATTCCGTATGCGGCCATAATTGAACATTTTGATTCCACCTAAAATATTTTCAGACCTTCAGCTATACAGGATGTGCCAAAAGTTGCTATCAACTTTCTTATTTTAAATACAAACCTATAATTCTTTTTATATGGGTCCATTGTCCATATAATTCTGAGTAAATTATGTTATCTAATTCTTGACCGTTTTTGACATGTAATTTAAAAAAAAAAAATGGTTTTTGTAGTAAACAAAAAAAATTTATCTCGCAAATCTGTTGAGAATATAAAATTAAATTTATGGAACAGTTGACTGAAAGTCTAGACTTACTCCCTGATGTCCTACTGATTAAAAGATAACGCTATATAATATATTTAATTTTAGTTTTAACTTTCTACACTATGAAACCAGTTTATAAAATAGTTACCAAGCTCAAGAAAATGTTATTTTTGTACTTAGAGGTTGATATGGAAGAGCAGAAACTCATTTTGAGCGACTGAATATCAACCTATTGTCATAAATGTCAATAAATGCATTATAATTATTATTACTGGTGATTCCATTTTCTACCATATGGGCACAGGCAATTTTCAAATATCACAATCAAAAATGATCAAAAAATCAATTTTTACAAATGAAACCTGCTGTTTTTTTTACATCATTTGAGAGAAAATTGAAAATTTTCTATACCCAATTCATCACAAATGACCAAAAAAAAGTAGTAAGTGCCATTTGAAAAAATTGACTTTTTGATCATTTTTGATTGTGTTATTTGAAAATTATTCTGGCCCATATGGTACGAAATGGAATCTTCAGTAAGACTGAACTGATTTGCGAGATACAAATTTTTTCGTTAACTATTACAAGGCAAAATTTTTTTGGAAAAAAAAACGACATACATATATCAAAAACGGTCAAGGATAAGATAACATAATTTAGGTTATATAAACTCAGAATTATATGACCAATCGACCCATGTAAAGGAATTATAGGTTTGTATTTAAAATAGGAAAGTTGATAGCAACTTTTAGCACGCCCTGTATAGCTGAAAGTCTGAAAATATTTTAGGTAGAACAAAAATGATCGATTATGGCCGTGTACCAAATTTCAATTTACGTAGATCACCATGTAGTGATAAGATCATCCATTTACTTTTTCCACCAATTAGTGCAACCCTCCTTTCAAGATAGATGCACCCAATCAAGTGTCAATTTCCATATTGTTTAACGTGGAATTAGTAGTCCACCTTTACCTAGGAAGTTCGTGCTAGAAGCTGATACAGAGAATGAAGGAGCACTTCTTGTTTCAAGATCATAACAAACACAACACTTTTTTGCTCTCTAATACTCATGGAAAAAAGAAAATGTGGACGTAGCGTCGACAACAAACAAGGTAAAATTAGGAGAGAGATTTATCTCCCTCGAGAATATACATAGGGAACATTGGTGATGAACCTGGACCAAATAGATTACAAAGAAGTTTTTTCTTCTAAATAAGAAACCACCAAAATCAAGTTACATATTGTAACGGGAGATCAATAAAATTAACCAATTAGGGTGGGCTATGAAGGAGAATTGTATTTAACTAGAACTTTAGCCACATCCACATATGCGACATTTCTGATTGAAAATTTAAAACTGAACGCTCGTTAATTTTTTTAAATTTTTATTTGGTGAAAAGATCTAAAGTTTGGGTTAAGTATAAACTTTTACCAACGTTTTATACATGTCATTTCCCAACAATTCACTTACACAGCCCACCCTAATCACTTTTTTTAGTAAGTAAGTAAGTAAGTAATGTATATTTCTGTGCCATTAGCGTCGAATACATAAATTATTAATCTCTTGGTACTTTTTATCAAGATATCGCCGCATCCGCCGACCAAAATGGACATTTTCCAAAAAAAAATTCGAAATAATTTAATTTATTCTAGGTACTAGTTCAGAGAGAAAAGTATTTCACATTTTATTCTAACAATATTTTATTTCTATTCAGTGGCAATGAAGCTATTTGTTTGATTCACTTGATGTAAATTTCATATTTACGAATAATAACCGCACGTGAGGTCACAATATGAAGATCGAAGTGCGGGAAAGTTTTCGCTTAGTTTTGATTAAAATGTTTATTTGTACGCAACAGATTGCGTAATAGTTTCAAATTATATTAGTAAATTTCAAGAATAAAATGAGTAACGATTTCTTCGTATTTCATGAATCACGTGGAAAGCGCGTTTGAATCGATTGGCGATAGAACAAAAAAATTTTTTTGCGATGAAATGTTACACAACGTCACGTACTTGAAATTGAGCGCCAATAGATATTAGGAATTAAGCAATTTAATTTAGTGTCATTGTCCCGAACAATGTTTGGACAAAGTGACCTTCACGAAAATAATAATTTGAAAGTGTAGACGATATTAAAAGTTTTGTTTTCAGGCAAGCTTGACTAGGTGTTATTTAACCAAATCCAACTTATTAGCAAAAAATCTAAGACAGCGGTGTAAAAATTTACGTCACACAATACGTGAAAGTGGGTGACCATTACTTATGAAACTAATCTACGCCACTGGAAGAGATAAGGTAATATAAAGATTAAGATTTGCCATTACAAAAAAGGTGAGATTATGAGGTTATCAAAAAATAAAACGTGATTACGGAAAGGAAATCCGTTCTAATCGAGAAACAACGCAAAATTCGGAATTTTAAACGTAATCTGATCAGAGAACATAACCTCAAATTATACCAATTGCTTAAACTAAAAATAATGGCCATGTACTCGAATAATAATGGTGTAATTAATACACGTATTATAAATAAACGGTTGCAAATCGATAATATATTAGGCAATAGTATGAAATAAAATGTAATTAGTAGATTTTTTGGTAATTCAGATTTATTTAAAATTGATTTTTTTTAAATTACTACAGCAATTTATTGTGGCTGGCGGAGGTAATTGAAATCGCGACGGGTTAGCGATAATCAGAGTTCAAAGATCAAATATGGAACAAAACGATAAATAAAATGGAGTTGCTTACCCTCGGTAGCCACCCTCTGGGTTGGCAGTAGCTTTTCGGCGGAATTTTGGTAATTTGTAATAACAGGTGGTGAAAAACCAAATATGCCGCTAGTCAATCAACTATATTTAATGAAGAATCAAAGCTCTTGTAATTAAACATGCCGGCGATACGACAGCACTTTGTTGAAGTGAACGAGAAATTCTCGATGACAATGCCATCTGCCATCAATAGGTGGTTTGCCAAATACTTTTCAACGAACCAATCGGAACGCCAACATTTTCTGAGAAATTTAAATATTGCGTAAAATTTCTGTTTTCGGAAAATTTCAAACGTTTACTTGCGTTAAAAAACCCTATGATTAATAATATTCTTGCAACAATTTTGAAATACTTCGAAATTTAATTAATACAAAAATGTAATTTTAAATGCAAATTCTGCACTTATGTTTCTCAAACTGAAACTATGCATTTTCAATTTTCTTGTTCAATTTAATGTCTTTAAAAGTAAACCGTATTCTTACACAATAATAATGTAATACAAGATTTTAGGTAATTTCAAGAACACACTTCGCGTTCAAAACTTGATATGCATAGGCAACACACATTACAATTTAACGTCATAATATGGAGACCATAATTTGCTATCAGATGACACAAGAAAAGGAGATGTAAAAGAAGCTGTAATATGATAAAAGGAAACATACAAAACCACTAACAGAATAAACAGTAAGGGAAATAGAGCGGATGAAAAAGGTAATAGAAGAAATAAATTAAATCAAAGAAATAAGGCGGACGTCTTGGGATCATATGACACTTTAACGCCATAAATAAAAAACAACTCAAATATAATTTATTAAAGAATTAATTTCGTACTACCAGGGGCGGCTTTCAGGCGGTGAAAATTGAAAAATCAAACATGAAAAATAATTTTTTTTATTACAGCGCGAATAACATACTACACATATGAAACGTTTATTAGATTCCCTATACCTATCTTCACTAGTTTAATTGATATTGTAAGTTAAATTTCAATACAACCACATTTTCTCTGTATACGATGCCATACGAGTTGAAACAAATAAAAAATGAATGGAAACTGTCATCAGAGGATATATCAAATCAAGATTTCTATTACATTACTGCAAAACGAGCTTACTTCACTACCCTTCTTCCCTATGCTACAGAGTAATAATACTATCAGAGGAGCAACTCAACGTCGGCGCGTTTGATCTTTGTAAGACAACGGCAGCCATGTTGAAAAACTAGAAATTCAGGATCGTATTTGTTGTAGATGGATATGCAACCACATATACCTTGTTGCTTACAAGAGCCATATACATACTATCTGAATCAGGAAAGATGAGCCCTACGTCATCAAGCAAATGCGTACGATTTAATATTAAAAACTAAAGTCAAATCAGAAACTATAACCATTCTATCTTATAAACGTGACAGCAATTGTTCAGTCGAGTCGTAAAGGAAGAAATTAGCAGATAAAACCGAAAAAAGGAAAGCGAGGTTAAATCCCAAAGAAACCTTGTTAAGAAATTAAACTTGCAAGAAAAAAAAATAAGAAAGGACGACAAAATGGAATTCAAATTACCACAAGTAATGTCCTGGACATGTGTCTGAAGATTCGGGTCACAGAGTAATAAATTCTATCAGAGAAACAACTCAACGTCGGCGCATTTGATCTTTGCAAGAGAACCCATTTTTGAACATTTGAAGTTCAGGATCGTATTTAGAGATTTTAATTCAAACGAGTGATTGTACCGAATGCTTGTAAGAGCATTATATAAACCCTGATGCTTGAGTACAATTAGCTAAGAAATTGATTAATGTCCTTGTGTAGGTTTTAGTACAAATATGTGAGTATATACTATTGAAATTTTATTAACATGTCAGCAAATACTCATGAATGGAAGAACATTGCAAAGCAATTTGAAACATGAATTTTCCAATATGCATTGATATAGTGCTAGGTCATTTTATTACAATTATTACATTACAACTATTAAGGAACACACAGCATTGTTCTATTGGAACTAAATCCCATTAACAAAAATGGCACAACAAGGTGGAAGTCGCTGAACTAATGATGCAACTCACATTAGAACAATTTTTGTAATTACTTTAATTCGCCTGATGGCAGTGTAGAGTGATAAAATAGAGCAATTAGCATTTATTACAGACTCTGGCATTGTTCTTTTTGTTATGTATAATTATCTAATAAATATAAACAACAAGTATGTAATTATTATTAACGTATTTAGAAGTAAATTAATGCACGAAATTGAATCAGGTATTGTAAAACTTAAAATTAATTATTTTTTTAAAGACAATTCCGCTGAATTCCACGAATAGAATATTGCACCTCAATTTTTGAGCTGAGTTGCAACAAGTCTTCGGCTGTTTTCTCCTAACTTTTCTTTTGTACCACTTCACTAATTTTTTCTAAATTTTTTGAATCTTTCTTCTTGTTTTTTCCGTTTGACAGGAACATCGACAGTTACAGAAGAATGTTTGTTAGTTGGCCTACTTCTAGGTGTACCACATGATGTTGACGAGTCTTCTCCACCTATTATAGAATCAGGTGATTTTAACAGTGAACCATCATCCTGTTTTCGTATTCTCTAATAATGTTGAAAATTTAAGTTTACCTGCAACTATTTTGAGGTTCTTCAGTACTACGTATAGCAAAGATTACCTACGCAATCGAATTTCTAAAACTTTAAAAATTTATATGCTTGAAACACTGTCAATTTTGCTTACCTCTTCTTCACTAGTTCCGCTATGCAGTGTGGTTAGCACCTTCTTGCGTCCGTTGGAATACATTGTGCAAGGTCCTAAAAATTTTTGTTGTACATCCGCCTGTGTTATTAATGAAATTAATGTCTTTAGGCTCTAGGATGGTTTAATGGTAAACTTCGCAGCTGTTTATTGTAATAATGTTTGTTTTTAACCGAAAACAAACAATGATGTAATTTTCCATTACAAAAATTGAAAATACCTACCTAAGCTGTACTTACTCAGGCAAACTGTATTAAAAATAGAGCAGGTTTTATGACAAAATCTAAACACACGTATTGGTTTTTGGTTAACCAATGCTTAATCTGTGCGTTTTTGTAAAATTTACAGACCTAGTACATATGCTACGTTTTCGTTAGAGATGTGTGTGGTACTTTCAAATATCTTACTTATAAATGCGCAGAATTTCACACCAATTATTGTTCCAAAAATAGTGTCAGTATCAAACAGAAATATTTTGAACAAATCAATATTCTTTACAATTTAGATTGATTCAAAAATTGTACAATTTCTTGTTCAAGAAACGATTTCAAAGTCTGATCTAGTCTGAGAACATGGTGAATACCAATGCGTGAGATGGGATGCGCGTACTTTCCTCTTCCACAAGAGTTGTTCCTCTGAATAATATCTTTACTCTGTGCCTACGCATTGAGAATAGGTTCGTCTGCTCTCGCTGTGCAAGTGCGCGTGCGTTATTAGTTATTACAATGTCAGTCTTCAGTATTTGTGACGACTTAGCTACAGTTCGCACTACTTCGCACCCTTCAGGCTATAGGAATTGTGATTTTATTTTTATCAACATGCGATTTTTGACGTTTGTGGCAAATATGTCTGATATAAAAAAGCATTCTGGTTCATTTTATCGAAAACGAACGTCACAAAAAGCTGCTGAAATAGAAAAACAAGCGAGTGCAATGAAAAAGTTCATGTTTAGTGGAAGCGCCATCCCTCATACCTCAACAAACACGTCATCATGGGTATCTAATTCGTCTCGGGTAGGTGCAAATAGTAATAATAATAAAAGTTCTATAACTAGAAGTAATCGACAGTAAACAGCAACATTTAGAATACTCTCAATTGTATGTTATTTTTAGGAGGATTTGGTTGGCATATCACAGTTACCTACTTTAGGTGTTGAGTTGAAAGAAAAACAAATCAGTGGTGAGGAGAATTAATCACATTCTGATGATGAAAATCAAGAAAAACTCATAGAAATGACAGTATCACCAGTTAAAGTAAAGAAACAGTGATAATAGGATGAAATTCTTTACATTAATTTAAAATTATATTTTAATTTCTTGCAGATGTCGATACCTCGAGAGGAATTGTTGGTACCACACGATCCTGGGGCATGGCTGATATACATTAGAGACAACATTCGTCAAATTTTAGTTCAACGTGGAGCAGAAAAAATTACAAACATTGAGTTTTCCGTGAATAAAGACGGCCGCAGATTTACTGTGAACAATTATCGTAGGCGTATGCCTAACGAAGACGACATTTCCCGCGCCTGGCTAATTTATTCAATCTTGAAAGATGTCGTTTTTTGTTTCTGCTGTCGCCTTTTTAGTACAATTCGGTCTACTTTAACTACTAATTCAGGTTATTCTGATTGGAAACATTTATCTGAACTTTTATCAGAACATGAAAAATCTCCAGGGCACATGAAAGCATTTCATTCATGGACAGAATTTCGTAAGCCACTACATTTGGGCAAAATTATTGACAGTGAAAACCAAAGGATCATAAAAAATGAAGTTGAACGCTGTTCAAAAGATTAATTTTGATGATCGAGTTTCTTGGTTCACAGAATTTGGTACTACGCGGTAGAAGTGATAAAACTCTACTCACAAAATAATAGAAATTTTTAAAACTGTTGAGTATGTGGGAAAGTTTGACCTAGTATTTGCTGAATATTTAAGAAAAGCTACCTCTAAAGAATCGTATGTTCATTACCTAAGTAAAAATATTCAGAACGAGATCATTGAAATGCTACATTTGAAGATAAAGGAGCATATTTTGAATGAAGTAAATAAGTGGACGTACTATTCCATAATTTTAGACTGTACACCTGATGTCAGCCACACCGAACAGATGTCTGTAATAATTAGATATGTTTACTGTGAACCAGGAAAAGAACCCGGTATTAAAGAACATTTTTTAGGATTCATTCCTGATCAATGTTTCACAAGAGAACCTTTGACAGAGACCTTTTTATTACAACTTGAAGATTTAAAATTACCTTTGACTAATATGCGAAGTCAAGGGTACGACAATGGGGCTAATATAAGAGGGAAACATGCAGGAGTTCAAAACAGAATTTTAAGCATGAATCCACGGGCATTTTTCGTTCCATGTAGCGCACATTCTCTTAACCTAGTTGTTAATGACGCAGCTTCGTCATGCAGTGAAGCAATTAGTTTTTTCAGCATTTTACAAGAAGTATATAACTTCTTCTCTGCATCTACTTATAGATGGTCTGTATTGAAAAAACATGTTCCATCGTTGATCTTGAAGCCTTTAAGTGATACTAGATGGGAAAGTCGTATTGACGCAGTAAAACTTTTTCGTTATCAGGCTGGAGAAATATACGGTTCATTACTTGATATATCATAAGACTCTAGAACTGATGCATATGGAAAGAACGCTGCTCTTGGAATGGCTCGTAAAATAAAAACTTCAAGTTTGTATGTTGCCTAATCATTTGGTACGAAATACTCTTCAGGGTAAATATTATCAGCCAACAACTTCAAAAAGAAAGGACACATATAGCAACAGCAACTCAGATGATTGAGAAAATGAAATGTCATTTTAAGGAAATGCGAAGCGATAAAGGTTTTGAAGAGATGTTGGTTGGCGCAAAAGAAATTGCAGAGAATTTGGAAGTTGAACCGACTTTTCAAACCGAGTTCGTGATAAGACGCAGAAAAAGCAAACGTTATTTTGACTACGAATCCGAAGATAAACCAATTTCAGACCCAAAAATGGCATTTAGAAGTAGTTTTTTTTTTATGTACTAGACTGTCTCATCACTTCATTGGAAGATTATTTTTCCTAACTTAACAGTCACAATAATATTTTTGGATTCATGTATGATGACATAGAATCTGAAAATAAAAATACCTTGTCAAAACATTGCTCTAATTTACAATTAGCACTAAGAGACAAAGACCACTCTGACATAGAAGGTTGCCAACTTTACCAAGAATTGTTGGTGCTCTTTTCTTTATTCCCTGAGGCTAGTGGGCGTGGACCAAGAGAAATCTTATCTTACATTACAACCAATAATCTGAGTGATAACTTTTCCAATGTTTTCTTAGTTCTGCGAATTGCACTCACACTTCCGGTTTGTGTTGCATCAGCAGAAAGAACATTTTCGAAACTAAAATTGATCAAGAACTACCTGAGATCAACGATTTCACAAGAACGACTGGTCGGATTAGCCATGATGTCATAGAACATGAACTATTACACGAAATAAATGTTGACAACTTTATTAAAGATTTTACCAAAAAAAAGCTGGCAAATCCTTTTTTGTAGATAATAATTTTACGATGTGTTGTTATTTGTGCTAGTGTACGCCAATAATATGTTACGATTTCATTGTTTTTTTTTTGTGATTATTGTTCACCTTAGTGATTTTTGTTTTTAAGGGGTTAGGTGGGCGCCAAATTACCGTTTCGCCCAGCTGAAAATTTGACCTTATTATTTTATTTCAAAATATGCATATAAAAATGAATTGAATATCCGTTATGTTTATGCATCAGTGTATCTCAAAAATATACCGACAAATTTTAAGGGGTGGTAGATGAGATCAAAATAAACATTTTTCTTCAATAAATATACAGGGTGAATCACCACCAACAAGACAGGTTTATATAACAAAACTGTAACAATTTTACAAGTTTTGTTATTTTAATAGCTTGCAAGTTGATAAATTTTACATTTTATTGCGTTTTTTGATTGCTTGATTGAGAAAGAAATGTGCAATATTTCTCGAGAATATGAGAAAATTGTGTACAAGCTAAATTTCAAACTGCGTCATGGCTTGTATTTTGAGTATAACAGTTCTGCTATTTCCAAAGAGGTGTCGCTTTTCACTTACTTACATTTAACTTTCTCAGAATTGAGCTTTTTATAACGTGGATAACAGTGATGCATCACTAATATCTCTGTTTATATGCGAGTGCGAACTTGTAACGAGTACCTATTAACCTAGTATATCTGTTTTTACACATTAAGAAAAAAATTATATAAATCTTACTTTATTTCTTGAAATTTCTTATTTCTTAAAATCAAGACCAATTTTATTAGAATACAAAATTACCAAAACTATTCAAATACATAATGTTATGTTTGCCGGTTCGATACGTCACTCGTCATAAATAGATTTTAATCAATAATGTAAACAATGCACAAATAAAAAGGGTATAAGCAGGTATCTTGAAACTTTCCCGTATTTTGTTTAATAAACTTATAAATCTTGTTTTCCACTTTACAGAGGGCCATTTTTAGAAACTAGAATATTTCCGAAAATATTTTTTTCTATGTACATTAAAATTATAACTTCACACATTAATAAAAATCGACTTACTTGAAATTTTGATAGTAGGTAGAAAATAGCTCAATGATCAAAATCTATATTATTCCAAGGGACGCTTTTTCCATGGGAGGGGTTACCATCACTTCACGGGATGAATTTTGTTTTTAATTTCGAGTCAATATTCGATAAAAAAAACTAATTCTGAACAAAAAAATCACTATACACAATTTTTCGTAAAATTGACATTTTTCAAATTATTTACTACTAAAGGTATCAGTTTTTCATCGGTTATTCGCGAATAACTATTTATTTTATCGAAAAAAACTGCAGAGTAAAATTGCACTTATAAAAAAATTAAAAATAACCGAAAATAAAATTTCGTTTTAGAAAAAAATGGTTCAAACAAAAGCTATAGACAACAAAATTTCCAACAACTTTTTCCTTTACCTTTTTTCGTAAAACTGATATTAGAGGAGAAATTGATACAACAATTATTGTCACGTGATTGTTATATCTCAGTAATTACTTATTGGATCAAAAACTAGTTTCAACAAAAGGTGTGTATAATTAAATTATAAACAACTTTTATTTGAAACAAAAATATGTAAATGAATATTTTACTAAATATTAAAGAAAATCGAAATTCTGTGTACGTTAATGACCCTTTTGGCTACACAGGATATGCCCAAAATCTAATCAGACCTGCGAAATTATAAATAAGGTCCATGTACAAAGTTTCATATAAATCGGACGAGTGGTTGATATCTTGTTTACATACGGACAGACGGCCGGCCATCGAACATAAAAGCGAAAAAAAGGGAGTGTTAAAATTTGAAAACGTTGCATAACTCTCCATCTTATTACTCCACATCTTATACATAATCTCCACCAACTTCATTATACCAAAAAAGTTGAGGTGAACTTTATGGTAAAAAAAAAGTTTTGATTAAAAAACTAATAAAAATTTTTTTCGAAAAGTTATTTTCTACATATATCGTACAGACGATTTATTTCTACCGCAAGAACTTTCAAAAATGATTTTTTGTAGTTGCAAAATAGGATGCGGTGTCTTAACTGTGGCTATCGGAAAGTTGGGCTTTATTGCAACTCAACTTATTCTGGATGGCCTGGCGAGGATTGTAATTACAGTGCTCCTCCAATTGTAGAATATTTATTTGTAAAAAAACTTATTTTTATCTCATGTTTATATACAGGGTGTATAAAAGTATAAAAAATTGTAGTTTTAATTTGATATGTTAGTGTTATATTTTGTCACAAAATGCTATACAAGCTGCGCAACGATATTTCGAGCTAAACGCGTACCTATCACATAATTGTTTCCAAGGTGTAAATAAATAAATACGAAAAATGTAAGTGGTGATTTTTTGTGAAAAAATATAATATAAAAAATATTCATATGAGCAACCCCTGCTTAGTTACAGTTCCTTAAAGATGGAGGAAAAAATTTTTTTAAATTTTTTTATTGAAAACAAAAAAAGTTACAAAATTTAAAGTGAGCGAACAATTCTTACTATCGAAAATTCATTAAATGAATATTTTTGTGATGTTCTCGTATAATTTCAAGAGAGAAAAAGCCATCCTTTTTTGAACTTTTTTCCTGTTTTATATTTCATTATTTAAAATTAATTTCAGATAACTTTTTTAAACAAATAATGTCTCTTGTATTTTTTTCGTAGGATCAACGATTTTTGAGAAAAATAATGTTTTATCAAATACATCGTTTGAATCAGGTTAGAATTTTAGTCGAATTTATCTAGTAGGCGGTTGTCATATTAATATTTTTATTGGAAAACCCTAAGAGAAAAACGAATTATAAATTATTAAATAAAATCAAACCACATATTGAAAATGGCCACCTTTAGCCATTATACATAAGTCTGAACGGCGCATTGATCGACGTATGCGGTTAAAAATTTCAGCTACCCGAATCATACGATGTATACGATAATACATTTTTTCTCAAAAAATGGCTGATCCTACTGAAAAAGTACATTTGTTTAGAAAGAAACAAGCTATCTGAAATGAATTTTTTAAATAATGAAATATGAAACAGAAAAAAAAACGTTCAGACAAAAACAAATTTTAGGGTTGACTTTTTCTCCCTCTTGAACTATACGAGAATACCACAATAATATCCATGATTTAATGCTTTTTCGCTAATTTTAAATTTTGTAACTTTTTGGTGTTCAAGAAAACACTAAAAAACTTTTTTT
Source organism: Abscondita cerata (assembly GCA_030710515.1). Taxonomy (NCBI): domain Eukaryota; kingdom Metazoa; phylum Arthropoda; class Insecta; order Coleoptera; family Lampyridae; genus Abscondita; species Abscondita cerata. Next base: position 356,264 of record JALBCR010000247.1, on the reverse strand, counting down.
TTCTCCATCTTTAAAGGTTTGTTAATATAAATTTTGTTTAAATGGAAATCCACATTATTTTTCGACAAAGAATCACCACTTACATTTTTCGCACTTATTTATGTTCACCCTGTATATTTTTATGTATCGATACGCGATTATGGTCTTGTATAAATAAATTTTTGTACACAATTGTATCAGTTTTTTTCTATTTATTTCTATTAAAGTAGTTGTTGAGCACTGTAATGTTATAAGGGGTAGTTTTTAAGGGTTAAAAACTTGCAAAGTAAAGTTATAATTTCGTGTCTGGAAAAACCCATCAGTGTGAAACAAGAAGAGTAACATTTATTTTATGATGACTTATTAATTTTTAGGGTAAATAATTTTTGTTTATTAAGCTATTACGGAGTTAATTTTAAATGTTGAAATATTTTATAGTAAAGTTTCAAAGCATAAAATATTTATTATTTAACATTTAGTTATTTAAACAAAATTTTAGTCACTTTAAGTTTTAAAATATGGTTTTATAGGTTTTGGCATTTAGCGATAAAAAAATAAATTAATATAGCTAATTATTGATACAGTCATAATTAATGAGTTTTTGTTGTGTATGTTTATAGATATGGATTATTTATTCCAATCGATGAGTAAAATGTGCCATCTGTTATTCAGAAGTTGCAAACATTTTAAAAATAAACGAGTAGAAATTTTTGGTAAATGTTTTGACTAATTAGATTATTATGCTTGTTACTGTCATCTAGCCGTCGTTAAGTGGTGTTTCTTCTCCCACTCTCGTGACGGTGCGCTCTTAAATAAAAGAAAGATTTATGTCGTTGGCCAACGACATAATTTTTTCATTTTACTTAATTAACAAATCCCTTAAAATTAATGGTAACTAGGGATTTTTAAACAAAAAATCCATACGTAATTTAATTAGTTAATAACTAAGAAATGCCAACAGTTAAGTGTAACGGTTATAGTTAACTGTTGGCATTTTTTGTTACAGTTAACTGTTGGCATTTCTTAGTTTATACTATTTTTCGTGTTCTTTATACACGAGATGTCGTAAGACACGCATTTCACTTAGTTAATAACATTATTTTAAGACATTACAGTCTAACAATCACATGCGTTACAAAAAAAATGTTCGGTGACATGTTACATACAATATTTCTTGAGAAATATTTTGTGTTATTTATGTTACCATGGTTACCATTTTCAAAACAAATGTCGAAAAAATCTGACAAGCGACGATAAATTTACTTTTTGTAACTAGTTAAGAAAAGTGGATTATTTTGATAATTACTGTGAGAATGAAAGTCTCACATCAGTCACAGAAAACTTTATATACCTACAAGTAAAAAAACATTTTGTATTGTGATCAACTTTTAAATTTTTGTTTATGCACTTCAGACAATTATTAGCAGACTGTAATATCATAAAATAGATATTAACTGATTAGATTATGTATGCATTTTTTGTTTTAAAATTGCTTTTCCAATAATTTAAAAAAATACTTGTAAATTGCAAAAAAACTGTAACACCTAGGCATAGGATATCCTTATACCATTCGAAAGATGGAGACAATGAGTTTTTTTTAATACTTTATATTTTAAGAAAAGTCGACGTAACTCAGAACACTCTGTATTTAGGTACAGAGAACCTTTATAAAAGTATATCTTATTTTTTACGGGCAATCAAAACACGCAATAAAATATATGGTGTTCCATAAGAAAAAATATAACAAACTATAAGTTTTGCGATATCTAGTGTCGACTCGTGTAAGCGATCACGTAAGCAAAATAAAAACAATGGCAAAATATAACTTTCATGCGCCACACTTTTTTGGGACATTAACCGGCCGTTACTCATATTTTTGGTTAGGTTAACTATTCCTAGTATCGAAAGAATAAATGTTTAGGATGAAAAAACGTTCCGAGTTGTAAAATTTTGGAAAAGACCAATTACGTGTATAAGTTGAATCCCCGATTACAAATACATAAATAGTTTATCAGTATAAATTATACTAAAATTACACTTGCATGTATGTGTTTCCACTACATAATTAAAATTTGCGGTACTTATGAATGAAATCACAAACGCAATAGGTACATTTCTTATGGAAATGGTGTTGGCGCGAAACTGCTACGCCCTTTACTGCTATAGCTACCCACACCACTCTATTACTATCCTTCGCTAAGTAAAACGTTTATTCTCCAATCTTTCACTCATTCTGGGACACCCTGTATACTTCAAAATAATTTAATAATATTTACCAATGTGCATGCTACTAAAATAACATAATTTGTAAAACTTTTATTGTTTCGCTATAAACCTCCGTCCCGTTGGTGATGACTCAAAATAAAAAATATGTGATTCCATTTAAAATGTCAAAGTTGAAAAGTGGTCCATGTAAGTGAGACACCCTGTATAATTAAAAATATTTTTAAATTGTAACCACTGAGGAATCTAAAAGAATGCTCAAAACTGATTTTGAATAAATCTATATTTTCAAGGCAATAACAAAGGTCCGCGTACTACACGGATACGTATGTTCGCAAATAAGCAGTTATAGCACAAAAACAAAATTGTATTTGTACGTCTCTCCCAAAGATCAGCTTCCTTCTTTCTCCCATATATTCCTTTTTCTAAACCGCTACAGACTCTTTAGAATTTTCTTTGTCATAGTCAACGTCCCACAACTACATAGTATACTATCGGCTTCAATATAGTTTTGCAAAAACGAAGTTTTGTGGATCGCACGACATTCTTTCATCTTAATATACTGTTCATGCTTACTGCACACCTGCTACTTTTAGCTATAGGGAAGAACCACGTACAGTGGCGACTTTTTAATATTTCTTATAGATAGAAAACTGCCATCTCTTAACAGAGTTCATAATCATGACGGGAATATTTGGTATTACTGGAGTCACGTGAAGGAATCTTTTTAAATCTGTTTTAAATTGCGCGTGTTATAAGTAAAGAATTAAGGTAAGTCTAAAAATGTGTTCTGATTTATATTGACCTGTAAGATGAAACTGCATGTAATAGTATCGCATTCAAAAATTTGTGTAAATTTGTAGGTTTTTGGAACATGTATAACTGGTAGCCACTATTTGCCGATGAATATGATGTTTGCAGATTAAATTATGTAAAAACTTCAAGAACTTTATGATCAAAAATACCTCATCAGGGACTGTAAGTGCTGCAGGACTATTTGGTTGGATGACGACCGAATTATTCGTGCAATGGATGTGGCATTTCATAAGACATGCTAGTCTAACAAAAACTTCTTCTGTTTTAATAATCATTGATAACCATGAAAGCCACATTTTTTGAAAGCGATCACGTTGACATAACAATAAATACTATGAAAAATGCCAACAGTTAACTGTGTGCGTTTAAAGTAGCTATCTAAGCGATAGCTTTAATGCTTGAAACACACGTGTGTCGATAAAGCCTAGTAAAACTTGTACAGAAGCATAACACGCAACGAAAGAACACTTGATGCAGCATTTCGCTCTTATTATGAGCTCATCAGAGGTGTATACTTAAGTGCGGTATAGAACTGTACAAGACGGCGGTTGGTCTTGTCTTATAAAGAACTACAACATATAATTTTATTTTTAAAATCCGTCGCAAGCCAAAAATTTGAAAAAACGAGCGAAGTCCTTTATTATAGTTAAATTACATAGGATGACTAATAAGTTCTTAAAAATACTTTTTAAGTTACAAAACACATATTTTTTGTCAGTTGTTTAAGTTGAGGCTGCTACACACGTAATGATATATCGTAGAGATTAAAAGCTGCACAATCTTTACAATCTCACACAAGAAACATTCATCAGCAATAACAGAAAATGATGAAGATGCATGTTTGGAGAATAAAGGCCTGAGGTTCCCTTTATTTAAATTCAAGATATCTAGCCATGTTTTAGGTAAACTAGCATCTTTCGGAAAACTGTAAATGTATCTATTTTATAAATCACATAAATCACACAACACAAAAATTACCTGCTAAGGTATATCCTATTGAAGGCATACACGGAGCCATTGTATGTAACTAATACAAGGGAACGTGAATTGTGACAATTAAATTTAAAAAATTGCGCATGCGCATAAGTGAGTATTATTTAATTTTTAAAAAACCCCCACTTTCCCCTTACGGCAATTTCAATTTACTCTCATGTGTTTAAATGATCAATGCATCTTTTACTAGTATGTCATTTCTCTGATTTTCTTGCACATTATATTGCTAAAACTGTAATAATTCCTATATTCGTTTTGTTCTAGTATATGAAATTGCAATTTGGTTTTCAAAATATAAACCTTTCCAAGATTTATTCATGAGATATTAAGAATCCTAGATTTTAAAGAATATTAAACAAAGTTGTGAAAAAAAGTTTCATCGCCTACAAATTTTATTTGAACTATTTTTTCCCAAAACACAATTCTCTTTTTCCTCAACAAAATTTAAATTTCGGTATTAAAATGTTTAAAGGGTGCTGTGTGCGGCTGTCTTAATCGGATTATATATATAAAATTATGTAAATTGCAACGCACTTTCTATAATCTCGTTGATGTTTATTTAATTTTTCGAACAAGATGTTTGATGTTACCGCACACTTTCTAAACGCATTTACATAGTTGTGAGTATCGGCTCGATGTGTAGTTTTGCGCAACATCTTGTTTTAACTTTGATTTGATAATTTCAAAAACTGATAGTAGAATAAAATGCCAACTAAAATTTGAGTCTACCTTGGTGAAGAAATAAAATATTGCGTCAGTCTTCATTTCTATTTTCAGTATGCGAGTCTCTGCTGTGCAGCAATTGGAGTACTTTTAATAAGCTCTTACTCTCTGTAGTACATTGCTAGAGGAACTAATGTTGTTCTTAGACTTTCAGAATGTGGTGGACCTCAAAACTTTCATTTGTGCATTGAGAGTATTGTGTTGCAATTTTTAACAACTATGTTATACGTGGTCGTTAACACGGTCGACACACTAGATGTCACAAATCTTATTGTTTATATATGATGTTCCCTCCAGTAGGAAATATAGTTGACAGCATGCATTTGTTCACTGGAGAAAAAATATCTTGTATACCGAGTCATTATCGAAAGTGGATAATTTGAAAATTGAAAGACATGTAGGTAGGGGAGACCCGGGAGGCTTGAGACAGGGGAGGAATGAGACACTGCATTTATTTACTAAAATCGGTCAAGTAGAGTCATCTGGTGGTTAGTAGTTCATAGTTTAGGTTGAATACCCCACCACGTTACCTGCGTAACGGCATCAGTCGTTTGTAAAACGTTGTTGTTGGTGCATGTGGTAAATTGCCGCTAAAACTAAAATTATATTCTTCAATATTGTGGTAGTTTGTAGCAAATTGAAGTGGAATTTCAAAGCGATTCTTCAGATAGAACGACCACAGGTATGTTCTCAATCTTTTATATAACTTTCAAGTAGATTAGAGGTTTAACAATGATTTTATGTTACATTATTCTGTAAAACGCTACATAGGGAGACATGAGACAGTTGTTTCGGGGAGCCATGAGACGTCTCACCCTCTCTATTTCATATTTCCACTGATTAAACATTATTTTATAAACTTAAAAGTTGTTATTTCAAAGTGATTCAACACAATTTTATAATATTGTTTCAGAATCAATATGCCTCATTTCTGGGTCAAAAAGACTAAACGAGTAATTCCTCCACCAGACGTTATGAGAACAGCGGTGGATGAAGTTCTTGGGGAGCAAAATTACGTGCAACTGCAAGAAAATATGATATAGACAAGCAGACGCTCAACAGATATGTAAAAAGAGGAACTCCAGCATACCTGATAGTAATATTTCTTATTCACCGGATTTTAAAACTGCATTAGTTTTCACCCATGAAGAAGAAGCTCTCCTATCAGATTACCTAGTCCGTGCTTCGCAGATGCATCATGGTTTAACAGTCACATGTGCACGTCAACTGGCCTTCCAATTTGCTAAGGCCAATCATAAAAATATCCTATAAAATGGGATGAAAAATCCATTGCTGGCTATGATTGGTATCGCGGCTTCAGACATCGTCATCCAGAGTTATCGCTGAGGACTCCAGAGTCTACCAGTTTGTCACGATGTACAAGTTTCAACCGCACAAATGTTAACATGTTTTTCAACAATTTGGAAACGGTTCTCAAACGCGAAAAGTTTGAACCTCATCAGATATGGAATATTGATGAGACTGGGCTTACAACCGTACACAAACCACCTAAAGTGCTGGCAGCTAAAGGCGTTAAACAGGTTGGAAACGTCACGTCTGCTGAACGCGGCACATTAGTAACTGCTTGTTGTGGCATTAGTGCTGGAGGAAGATTCATCCCTCCGTTTTTCGTCTTTCCACGAGTAAATTTCAAGGACTATATGTTGAGTGGTGCTTTTCCAGGAAGTGCTGGTGCTGCTCACCCCAGTGGATGGATGTCGTCAGAAAATTTTATTGCATTTTTGGATCACTTAATAAAGCATAGTGGTTGCTCCGTAGAAAACAAAATTCTTCTATTAATGGATAACCACGAGAGTCATATTTCCGTAGATTCTCTGACAAAAGCAAAGGAAAATGGGATTGTGATGTTAACATTTCCACCACACTGCAGCCATAAAATGCAGCCCTTGGATGTGTCGCTCTATTTTCCGTTTAAGAATTTTTATAATTCTCAGTGTGCATCATGGATGGTTTCAAGTCCAGGTCAAACTTTGTCCATCTATAATATTGCTTCATTAGCTAGTCGAGCGTTTGAATTAGCATTCACTCCCAAAAATATTATCTCTGGTTTTACATCAACCGGAATTTGTCCTTTGAATCGTGAAGTATTCAGCGACATTGATTTCATGTCTAGTATGGTGACTGATCGACCACTGGAAACTACCAGTTCCATTCAAGAGAATGAAGCACCACCAATCGACAAGCCAGAGAAAATTTCAATGCAAGAGAATATTCCAGAGAGTAGAGCCTCAACGTCAAAAGCTCAAGAGCAAGAAAAAAATGTCATCACTAAGAATAGTCTTGTTAGTCCTGAAATTTTACGACCATTCCCAAAGGCAGGTCCACGAAAACAATTAATAAGACGAAAACGTGGTTCTTCAAGAATTCTTACCGACACGCCTGAAAAGGAAGCTATAGAGGCTCGAAAGATTAGAAAAGTTCCTCTGAAAGAAGGCCACCTTTTTTCACGAAAGAATAGATCTGTACAGAAATCTGCTACTCCACCTCAGTCTTCTTCAAGTGATGAAGAGGAATTAACTCAATCAGGTGGAAGCAGCGAAGATGTATCAGATTTTGAGAACTATGAAGCAGAAATGCTCCAAATTAAAGCTCTTGAGGATGTCAAGACACTCCAAGTAGGAGACTTTGTTATAGTCAAATTTGCCACAAAGTCTTCACTTATTCACTACGTGGGGTGTGTTTTAACAAAACAAGGTGATGAATACGAAATTAAATTTTTACGTCGTCAAGGAACTACCTGGAAATTCATCTATCCACCAATGGACGATATATCTTCAGTCGAAGAACAAGATATCATTTTGAAATTACCTCTTCCCAAAATGTCGGTGGAACAGAAAGAGTAAAATCATCACTAACATTTGGTGTAGACTTCCGCTATTATAAAAATCTTCATTGATTTTCATTATTTTCAACATTTATTTTCGTTTTTCTTAATCATTAATAAATATTTCTCAAAACTTACATCGTCTCAATCCTCCCTATCACCTGTATCAACTCTCCCTAAGTAAGGAGGGTTGAGACAATTTTCACAAATGTATTGAAAAATTTATAAAATACTGAAATCATATTAAGGAAGCATGAAAAAATATAGAAAGTTTAGCTAAATGATATAAAATCAATTTGCAATATATATTATCTTTGAATTGTAAATGGTAAAAGTTCTGACAAAATAAAATCAATTTTCTGACTCAAGCCTCCCTGGTCTCCCCTACTAAAGAAATCTCAAAATTATCGCATTTAAAATGCCAAAATTATACTGCCAAGCCCAATTAAAACAAAGATGCATCAACAATTTATTTTAAACAATAAATATGTGAACCTAAAAGATACAATTTTAAAATGAAATAAATTCCTTTCAGAATCATAAATTAAAATCTGTCAAGTTGGCGCCGCCCTGGTGGGTGACCGTTTCTCAAATAGTTTGTTTCGTTTCATTACTGTAACGCACAGCTTCAACTCATATGCTTATCGCATTGTCAATTTATTTTAACCCTTCCTACTGTACGCGTGCGTAGCATGCTGGCTCATCTAATCTCATATTAAATCTAATGAACAATAAAGCATAACTTAAAACAAAATTAAAATTGAAAGTGTGACGCACCACAATGTTTTATCTAAAACGTGAAAGATCTTTTAAAAAACTAACAACTTAAAAACGAATAGGTACAATTACAAATGGTATTGTCTTTAAATTTTATGAAATATTTTTAATCGTTAAACAAACGAAAATTAACTTACGACGGCGGAAGTGGACTGTTCAACACTGATTTATAACAACAAAAGTAGATTGCTTTACTTAAGTATTTCTTCTTCTTCTTCTTTGATTTATAAATCAATCAATAACTAAGACTTCTCTAAGTTGTATTTACTTCAATGGCTATTTCATGCACATGAATTGCAGAACACATGCTAAATATTCACTCATAAGAAAAAATCACTTTTATGTTTTTTAATTATGTTTATGTTTTATGTTTATGTTTGTGACAATTGATTTCAGAAAACCATTGTATGATCCAATCTGATTAATATTTCGCAGTTCTTTATCAAAAACTTGAGAGTTTTGCTTTAGATTTCGTCCTTCCAATAGCAAAGGACCAGACGTGTCCTCACTATCTAGACATTCTAGAGAATTAAATCTAGTGAAGGATACCATCAAATCATAAGTAAAGACCTATTTTTACTTGTCGAGTTTTATTTTTTAGAAAAGAAGACAAGTTAATACTCTTATCAGAAAGCCGATGTGGCGGAGTTTTGTTACAAGAAGATAGTGGTTTACTCGACCAAATGCTTTTAAAAGATCGATGCTTTATTTAAAAATGTATGTTTATAAATAGGAGTAACCAAAATACATTTCTACTTCTCAGGAAATACTGTTGATAAAATGGAAGAATTATATAGCATCCACAACGGCTTGGACAGTGTGTAAACACATTTCTTAGGAAAATAACGAAGTAAACCGTCAGAGACTGGAGTATTAGACATTTTAAGCTGGAAATCAAATCAGAATCCTCCGATCCTAAATTCCAAATAGTATATCTTGTGCTTGACCTCTGATGTCCAGTGAATGAAAAATTTCTCAAACAGTTCAGATATACCATCTCCACTAGATGTTAGAAATATGATGCTCTCATTTTTTTACTAATTAAAATTGTACGATTAAAAGCTAATTCATAACTTATTCCTAAAATTTGTATGTAGAATATTCATACATAAGAAACAACAATCAAATTTAAAAGATTTTTATATTCGTAACATTTACTTAAAAAATATTTTTAAAAATATTATTAGTTAAAGATGTACATAAAATCTATAAACAAATTTAATCGACTATATCATTTGTAACAATATTGACCAATCTCGTGCTCTATTAAAGCAATAAAATCACAATAAAAATGGCTAAAACTTGTTGACTCGTGTTTTTTCAAGTTTAATTGGTGAATAAGAAAACTTAATATGCTTAAAAAACACGCAGTTAAGCAAAAGCTTCCTTAAGGACCTTCTGTCAAAAACTTTTAAATGTTGTGAAACAATAGCTTAATAAATAAATGTTAGAAAATAAGTACTACACTATTGAAAACCAGTCGTTAAATTTTTCGCGCGGAAAAACTATAGATTTAAGTGCCGTAGATTGTTGCACGTTGCCAAAAATGACTTCCGATACGGATTCGTTATTTTTATAAAATGTCACTTTGCTTGGTAAAAACTTTCGTAACAATCTAAAGATTTTCCTGCAAAATTTACCAACTCGTCTATTATTTTTCAACATCATTAGTTAAGTGAGAATTTTTACTAATAAAATTGCACTTATTGAACAGTCCGGTACTTCTTAAATGCAACCTAAAAAGTATTATGCATACTTAAGTAACAACATATGGGTTGCACTCACATGTTTTCATAATTTATGTTGAAGTATGCCCGTGTTGCACCAAATCCATTAAAACTAGTAATTAGTACAATACTATAATTTCCTATATTATCAAACATCACCCAGTCTCCAACGTTCATTTTAGGCAACAAGACCTTATCGCAAACTTTGTCGATCGAGTCACAGGTCGGGCCCCATAAAGTACTAACGTACTTTTTTCCTTCTAAAACCTATTCAAAATTTACTTATTTGTATTGATTTAGTTAGAGTAAGTATAACTTCAACGGGTTTTGGAATAACTTTCAAATTATACGACATGACAGCGTTAAAGTTGCCAAATACTCCATCATTTAAATAATAATCGTAATAAGGATATAAGCCCTTAATTTTTTCTTCTTTTACTGATTGTATGCAACATGCTAAAGTAAAAGCTGATTCTACAAAGTAAGTTCCTGGTTCGGAAATCACTCTCACAGATTCATCTAGAAAAAAGTCATCTAATGCCTTATTAATGTACTTGGCATACTGAAATTTGTGCGGATGCAGATTACAGTTACTTCATAAACCATTCGTACCAAAGACATGGCATTGTCGTGTTTTCCGGGGTACCCGCCACCAATGTCCAACAAGCGTAACTTATTCCCGAGTTTTTCGGAAATATCAAAAACGTAGCGAGCCGCTTTAATCGCGTCGTAAAACACTTCAGGATTTTTAGAACCTGATCCAATGTGAAAACTGACTCCAACTACATTGATATTATTTTTAAGAGCAATTAATAACAGTTCTTCGGCTTCATTGTACGGATCGCATCCAAATTTGTTTCCGAGTAAACAGTTTGCATTCACATCATCGTATTTGAATCTTAGTACCGTTCTATTAAAAAAATTAAATTAATCTTACCCTAAAATAAAAACAGGTTAAAAGGTGAACAAATGTTTTGCTAGGTTGGACGTGGTTTTATCAAATGAACGTGTCATTGGACCAGAACATTTTGTAACAGTGACTTGAGGAATCGTTCCCAGAATTTGATTGAAAGTTTGAAGACAGATAGTACGTTTCATAAATTAAAATAATTGTTTAAAGTAATGTATATTTTTTTATTAATTGACCCGCACAAGTGCTTGTAATTTCATGTTGACTGGATTCTATAAAAAACATTCAATCTTCTGTTTTTGATCATTGACGTACTCAATTGATCCCATGATAAAGATCACGCACAGCAACCAAACGTCAAAAACAGATAGAACAAAATTAATTAAAACATTTGAAATAATATGCATTGTAAGTAGGTGGTCGAAATGATAATGTATTATCAGGCGGTTGCCAGCTGTAAGCTGAACATAAAGTCGGTACTACGCAAGAATACCACTGAGTTAAACACCTGTACCGCGAAAAGACGATCTTTATAATAAACCTTAACTACAGTTAGATTCCGGGGTAGGTACTAAGCACTGGAATCGTTAAAAGACTACCTCAAAGGGCTTAGGTGACCTTTTGTTGTATTTATCTTCCCAGAGCGTAAGCGCACTAGCGAGGAACATATGCCTCTAAACTCGAAGGCAGAATGTGGAGGACATTACTTGTAATACGGTCCCCTAGAGAAACACTGGGAAGTGAGTTTTGCCTTATAAGGCCATATCTCTCCTACTCCTTATTGTAAAACTTTCATCAAAAAAAATTGAGGGGGATGGTGGTCTGACTGAACTTTCAGAGATGGTATTCATCTACCGTGCACAGTGTGTGCGTTTTGGTGACAAGCAGAAGTATTTAGTCTCCGTGTACTACACGTATCCGATGAGATCCATTTTCCAAGACTATATTCAGAACTATAAGGTCGATGGAAAACAAAGTTAAGGTTATATTAAGTATGAGGAATAATACGTCGATGTCACACCGAGTCAGGTTAAATAAAGACCGACGATGACGATCACCATTGGTATACATTTTTGGTCCTTTCGTGGCCAAGAAAGACGATCTTAGTAACAAGTTCACCTCCACAATTTCCCAAACTATGTGTCGATGCTTGTTTTGTAACTGCGGAAATCTAGTGTTCTCGCATTATATGTACGACTAATCCAAAATTGTCTTCTTGCAGAATGCCTGATGACGTCATTAGATCTAGTAATATACGAGGATTGGTTAGTATTGCACGCTGGCGGTTGAGTACTTAAAACCAATGGAACACTGATACTTAGTAACATCTATAAAAGCGTATCTTTTGATTAAAAATGGGAATGGCAATAGGCATGATGACTGGTTAGTATTATACACCCAAAATGCCCAGAACCGATACACCTTATATTGGGGTGCAAAGAAATTTTAACCACAAAGACGTGCAAGTGCTGCAGTTCTAGAACAATGGACCGGCCGGCGATCATGAGCGCTGAAAAGACATAAATGAAGATCTTCACGGCACTTTAATATTCACATTTTACTCCCTATTCGGCCATATACCTACTCTTTGTAAATCCGTTAACCAAAAGTTTTGTACGCGCATAAAGTCATTACATTTTGTCATTTAACTCGCTGCATATTTTAATAAGAATAAATCTTTTGCAATCGTTTCTTAATTCTGCAACCTCAATTCTATTTTCTCACGTTGCACTGATTAACGTGCTTACGTAAGCAATCGGCATAACGAGTGACAATTGAATCAGTAGTCCAGCAGCTAGTCCACCAGTGCTATGACGAAGATTTGATATTTTGTACTTCCATTCTATTCATATTCAAATGATATCCCTGCATACATAAGTGACCGAAAAAAGATGGCATAACGCACACAATCCCCGGGGCAGAAGATCAGCTTTTATATATGGTCTCTAATAATTACGAAACGTCTTTGACATTGTTGAAATCTGGGCTATAATAAACGCTATGAGAAGATTTCACCATAGGCATAGAAGTGATCAAAATTGTGAATGAAAATGCTTCAATGACAATAGTAACCTTGAGGCCACTAACCCAATACAAGTGAAAAAGGACATCCGACAATGAGATATGTACTACTATTTTTTACTACTGGAAGACGTCTTTACGCCACTAAATTTTGAAACACAAGGACTAAACACAAACGGAGAATTGCTATCAAACTGAAAATTGGCGGATGATGTAAGAATTTTAACCAACAAAATGCAAGAACTGGAAAACTTAATTATGGAGTTACTGAAGCTACACAGAAAGTTGTAATTGAGAATAAAATCAAATATTATGATAAATCGTAACAACGCAACATCAATCCAAATAAATAAGAATATTATAGAAATGTAGTAGGAAATACATACATCTTGCGCAGTTACCGACCTGCAAAAGGAAGAAATAAATTAGATAAACTAAGAAATGTCAACAAATGAAGCAATCGTAAGCCGTATATGATAAACTGATATACGTATTTGAATAAAAACTGCCGCAACACTTGGAAACGAGAGAGTATAATTAGTGTATCCTTCTCATATTTATTTATGGCGATTTACAGAAACAGATCTAGAGAAGCTAAATATGACACAGAGACGCATGAAAAAAGTACTAATAAATAAATCAGAAACAAAACGAAAGTGGAAGATGTGACATCTTGAGCTGCCAAACTAAAATGGTAGTGTGCTGGGCATCTGATAAGAAAACAGAACGACAGATGTATTAAAAAGATGACAGAGTGGAAAATACCCCGGAAAGACGACATGGACAAACTTCCAGAAACATGCGCAATATCAAAACAATTGGGGAAGCGTTTGTCCAACGATGAAATACTAGACTCTAATGTATAATGATTTCCATTCCCAGTACGAGTTTCTTTACGCGAATATACCCATATTCAAATGTTTTAAAAGTATATACCTACTTGGGGTAAAATGGAACAGCTCATATTACCCTGCTGCAGGTGAAGATATCACCTAAGCACTTTTTCAGATAACATGCAATTATTAAAGGACATAACAAAGAGCTTGCTGGAGTGGTGTCTCTTTTGGACAGGTTTTTGAAGTAGTAAGAAGTGACACACCTAAAAGAAGAGTGGTAAAAGATTTTGACATTCCCAGAACGACACTATAACGACGACTGAAACTTGATAAACCTTTACTAATCCGGCTAGGGCGTCCACCAGTACTCGGTCCTAAAGCTGAACGTGAATTGACAGAACGTGTGGTTCTTCTCTGTAAATGTTTTTTGGGAATAACCAAAGCAAAATGCGCCTATGAATACGCCAATCAAAACATCATTTTACTGAACAAAATAAATCTTTTGATTTTTATTGGTTATATGGCTTTCTAGAGAGGAATCTTTTAATCTCTCTAAGACATCTGAGGCTACGAGTATGAACAGAGCCACTGCGTTCAACTGGAAAAAAACTATTTAGAATTTTTGTTAGAGAAGTATAACTTTAATGCTACCAAAATACATAATGCAGATGAAACCGATATAACAACCGTTCAAAAATTTAGCAAAGTTCTAGCATTAAAAGGTGCAAAACAAGTTGGTTTTATAACTAGTGCAAAAAAGATAATACCCGAACTACTGTGTGCAGTGCAGCAGGTCACTATGTTTCGGTCATGTTAATTTATTTACGAAAACGAATGAATCCATAACGGCAAGAAAATTATTCTGTTGGTGCAATTTACGAATGTTCTGATAACAAGTGGATTAGTAAGAAACTTTTCGTTACATATCTGAATCATTTGGGCATAACAGTAAAAACCTTCTACCGATAATCCAATCTTGCTGATAATCGACAATTATTCCACTCATTGCAGTTTAAATCCCTTCTCACATTTTGCACAGATTGCAGCCGTTAGACATCGACTTTTTTAGCCCATTCAAAAAGTTTACAATGACGAATGTAATAAATTTTTGAAATCCCATTGAAATAGCGGACCTGTTTAATAAGGCTAACATGCAAGTCTTCACTCTTGAAGGGTGTCAAAAGTTTTGAAAAAACAGGTATATGACCCTGTAATCCTGATATCTTTACCGAAAAAAATTCTTGTAGAGAGAGAGACCCCTAGAAAAACAACTCCTACAATTTCCATTAATGTTGCTTTAGAGAATGAACAACATGTCAATGAAATATGTACCACAAACTCCGGTACAAGTAGCTGGTTGCAGCTGTAATCGTTCGTTTGGAGAAATGTTACCTTTGCCAGAAACAAAAACTATAACCAAAAAATGCTTAGGAAGAGGTAGCACTCGGAAATAATAACCTCCACACCCTATAAAGCCAATTTTGCCAAGAAAGTGCACAAAAAGGAAAAAAGTAGCCAGAGTCAAGAAAGCAGTTTTTACAAAAGAAGACGATACAGATGTACTGAATTTATGCAGCAAATTCAGATAATTCTTATTATGAGGATATTGTGGAAGAAGATTTATGTCTAGTGTGCGGGAAATTTGGCAAAAACGGGAAGATGTGGCTTAAATGCTTTTAATCTGGCAACTGCGCTTATAGTGAATGCTGACATATCTAAAAAGCAGGTCTTTATTTGTGATTTATGCCTATAAACATTCTGTTTTATATTCTTTTGATCGTTACCGATTGACGGAGCAATCTTTAGAAAAAAGGGGATAATAAACGTTTGGCAAGATAATTTGCTTTGGCGGCTTATTATCCCCCACAATCCGCTACTTTTATTTTAAGGGGAATTTTGCACTTTTCTTTAACTCAAATTTAAACGGGTGGTTTAAAGTAAAGACACACGTTTTCAGCGTTTGTGTTTCTGATGAGAAAGTCAGACAAAGAACAATATCGTTGAATTGCTTCACCCAATAAATTTCCTAATTTATTGGCTAATAGTTGTATGCAGTTGGGTAAATGTTATGACTACTAGGCAGGGACAGCTGCCTGTCAATCAAGTCTACGTGGAATGGACTAGCTGAGTTTAGCATAAAAAATTTCGATCCTCGTTCAGTCGGCTCAACCCACTAATTGCTGTTTCACGTTTCACGATAACAATTCAGTAAAAAAATATCGTAATCGTTTCATGGGAATACATTTTTCAATTTAAAAAAAAATACCCTAGGACAGTGTTTTTGGAAAAACTAAAACCTACAATCGACTGTAAAAGTTATTCAATTTACACCCTGAAAATTTGAAACAAGTCGGTTCAGAATTGAGCGAGATAAGTTGACATAACTGAAAACACACAGCAAAAACCCCCTTAATAGCTCCAACCTTGGAGGCAAAAGATTAAATGTGATTTCTTTAATAATGTTGCAAACATTACTGAAAAATGTTCTAAAATTCTAAATGACATTTAGAAAAAATCAGATATTTGCATGATAACATTGAATACCTACACAATATTTTGAATTAAAACAAAATGTCCATGTACTGAACACTAATAACTTAAAACCACATCTGCTTTGAGTATGAAATGGTAGAGGAAGATTCCTTTTCTTCATTTAATTAGTATATTTTTTATTTAAAATAGTGAAAACTATATGAGATATACAGGATGTCCAACCAGGAATGCTCTTTTTATGAGTTTTGACTAAGATCTACTTAAGACTAGAAATCTAAAAATCTTATCAAAAACATCATAATTATTTCTATTATTTGTTTAAGTCTTAGTGTAAGCTTGTCTTAAGTTAAGTTTATTAATACGAGTCTAAAGTATTTTCATATAGGATTTCCTTTTCAAGATATTGCGTTGTAAAGTTGTCAACCCTACTGGGTTATGTTTTTAATGTTTTTGTACTTAAAATTAACTTAGTAGGTCGAAACAATAAGAGAAAACCTAGGGCAGTAATTTACAATGGATTAATAAACTCAACCTTTATTAATGACCCAATAAAATTAATTAACAATATCCTCAACGTGCCCCCACCAATTGAATTTTTTGAGTTGCCCCTCCCAATTATAATTTTGCAGATTAGTCCTGATTTGGGGAAATTACTGATCTATCCTTCCAATAAAGTCTTCTCTTGTAGCTCTGACTTCCCTTGCTGATAAACCAAAGTTTTTGCATGACCACAAAAAGAAAAAATCCAATGGATTAAAATCTGGAAACCGTGGTGGCAAACGAAAAAGCACGTTTCTCCCAACCCATTAATTTTCAAACATTTAATTTAAATAATTTTTTGCAATAATACTGAATTTTACACTAGATATGACAATGGTAGCATTTAGATAACTTGATCACATCATGACCATGACCCAGTAGGGCTGACAAGTTTAAAGCGCAATATCTCGCCCTATATGAAAAAACTTCACAGAATCATTTTAGCTTAGAATTGGTCAAGGAACCCTTCTACAAAGTTTGGACCATTTCTGGTTGGAAACCTTGTGTGAATCAAGTAAAGTAAGATGAGGAATACCTTTATTGTAATTAATATAAACCAAACATCAAAGGTACTTACATCTGCAGAAACAGGACAAAACAGGAAATTTCAAGTTTATTTTCTTGTACTGTTCTTCAAAATATACTCGTTTTAACAGAGTGTAGCCATCCTTAAAATTAGTTCAAAAGTAAGAAAACGATTTAGCAATAGATGTAGCTTATCAAATTATTCAACTTAAAGTAGATAACATTCAAAAGTGAACTCTCAACAATGAACTCTATCGCAAGTTATTTAATAATGTAAACTCACTTAATAGAATATTTTTTTTTGATATGTGTTCAACATGAATTTTATTTCTTACTCGTTTCGTAACTGTTGCCCAAACTGAATATTTGGTTTAGGTTCTAGATGGTTTGTCTGAACTTTTTTTAATTGGAAATAGTAGTATTGCTCCGAACAAAAACTTAGGTCATCGGTGGTATAGTAGAATTTAGACCTGATGAAGCAACTACCCTAATTTTTAAACGTTGCCTTAAACAATAACTTAAGTTTTTGTTCGGAACAACACAAATACTTCCAATAAAAGAAGTCCAGACTTGTTGCATCTGGCAACCTACTATATTATTATCTGAATGCCACCCGTTCTCAATCATTTTTTTTCTGAGCTTTGGACAATAATCGTAAATGGAATACAGATTACGACAATATATATTTTTTCTTTTTTCCTATTTCTTGGAACAACTACGCTACTGCGTTGTGAAATCAAAACTATATTTTTAAATATGAATCCATAGCAATAAAGTATTCAATACATTTTTAAATCCATTAAATAAGTTTCTTTTTTTCTTGCTAATTTTTTAAAAAATATCAAAAATTTTGTAATTATATTTATAAAATTATATTTATTATAATTTATAAACTTTCAAGGCAAATAAATAAAATAAAACGCTATTTGGCACGTTATACGGGTAAGAAAAACCGGAATCAGTCCAGGGACAAGCTACTTTCTAGACGCCCCACATCCCGACTTTGAAAAGTCAAATGGCACTACTACCCTTTTTTTGCTTTCCTTGTGTTAAATTAAAAAAAAGTTTGTTTTTGTAAACAACTTGGGTCTTTCACAAACAAAATATTTTAGCGATATTTTGAGAAAATACCGTTTACTGCGACCAGAATAATACTGATTTGAAAACGGTTTTTTATAGGTACTTGTGAAAATATAAAAAAATTAATGTTTTTTTCAAAGTTTGTTTTTTAAACTTTTATGAATTGATGAAGCAGATTTAATTTATAATTTTAGGGCAAAACGCAATGTGTCTTTTTCTTGCATCTTTTTCTAAAAAACGAATAAAAATGTATGTGTATTTTGATGAGTAAAATACTACTTTTAATGACCTTTTTCTGTTAAATTCAAAAAGTGTGTTTCTATTTTTCAAATCTTGCTCTTCGACCACAATATCTCGCTTATTTTATTTTTTAAAATGAGTTTTTTAATTTGCTTTGTTAAGACCCCGTTTTATTGAAAAAAATCAAACATCTTTATTATTGTGTTTGGTTGGAAAAATACCGTTTTATAAATCGTAGGTACTGAAAATATCATCCCTCAACCTAGATATTTTCATTTCGTGATATGTTCTAAAGCCAAATCTCTAATAATTATTGTTATTTACCTGATCAACTTAAATGCATATGCGAAATACGAAAGCTTGTATTAATTGTAATGTATATTTACCGAGCATTTGGAAAATATGCTTTGATTTTGTACAACTCCTCCTTGCTGTCGAAAGTCATTAGATCAACCTTATTTTCTGCCGCATAATTGATGTGACTTATTGGTTTACAAGTATGAGCAAAAATTATTCTCGACGGATCAATACCGTTAGACAAAATTTGTTGAATTTCAAATTTGGAAGCGCAATCAAAATTCAATCCTAGTGCTGCTAAAACCTGTACAACCATTTGATGATTATTGCATTTGACGGCTGAAAATTGAAAATGTGTCCATTTGTTTAAAATAAATAGACGCACTAACCGTAGTGTGGTTCAACACGTGGAAAAAGTTTCTTCCACAATTCGTACTTGTAGATTAAATCATTTATGTCACAAATGTAAAACGGATATTCTCCATCGTGATGAGTTAAAGTTTGTTTAATGAATTCATTAATTTCTGTCTTTGCAGTTATGTAAATAACTTCTTCTTTCATTATTGTTGTAATTGTAAATCCATTACCCAAAAATACCACAAACCTAATAATGATTTTAAACGTAGGAAACACAAGTTGTTACTAACAATGAATTAAAACCGCTTTAAACACTTTTAAGTACGTTTGATAGATTAAAATTTATCAATCCTGTGTCGTGATTATATGCGTTAACGATAGGGAATGATTAAGGTTAACGCAAATCGCATATTTAATTAAAATATCTACACTTATTATGTATGGGAGAATTAAGTAAAATAATAGCTCTTGGGGTAGCGTAAATAGAAAACCTATTCTTCGTTTAATTTCTCGATCAGTAGCAGGGAATCGACTTTGGAATTTAGTAATTTATAAAGAAATGTAAATGTAATTACAATTCTTCTTTGATGAAGAAAACAGATGTCAAATCTCTTAAGGAAAACCTCTTTGATGGTGTTTATTTCAGGATAATGGCAAGTACATTTGGAGGAGAAGAGCTGCATGTGCTAATACGAGAATTAAACAATGTTAAAAGGGCCTTGATAGGTATTTTACCACATTTACAAGGGAACAAAAACGAATATTAAGATAGTAAAACAACGACTTTTTGAACTTTACGACATATACCTTACGATTGGACAGACGCCAATAACATAAAGCACAGATTTAACAAAGTAATTAAACAAGCTGGATGAGACTGGGTTAGAGGTATCAGACAACACAATTTCGATTTGAGTTTACAAAATCCCGAAAATATATTTCAATATCTCGGGCAGAAAACTGATAGCATAATAAGTTAAGGTACTGAGCGAGACTAGTGGCAAAAGGCTTCACTCAGAAAGTTGGAGTGGATTATGAAGAAACCTCCTCACCTGTGGTAAGACTCTCAACCTGGCATTAATAATTGCTTTATCAACACAGTTAGACGTGGAAGTAACTTATCTTGACGTTAGTGCAGCATGTTTTAACACAACAGTGTATTACATGAAGTCACCTGGATTTAATGATAGAAACAATGAAAACAAAGTCTTGAAGTTAAAAAAGAGCTATTCATGGGTTAAAACAATTCTCAAGAACCCTGGTACCAAAAAATTAATGACTTTTTGATAAACTTAAGATGTAAGAAATTTAAATTTGTGCTTTGTATATACAGAAGAGTGTTGAGCAATAATAGCATTATATGTTGGCGACTTTGTTGTGTTTTCTAATAATAATGGTGAAACTGGTACTTATAAATGGGAGTTAAGTTTTAATTTTTAAAATTAGATTAGTTAACCATTTAGAATGAATGTAAATATAAATAAGAAAAGTGATACAATTACTTTAGATCAGAGTGATTATATTCTGATGTTATTAAAGGAATTTTGCATGCTAGATGTAAAACGGTAGGAAATAAAATTAGATATTGTTAATGTAAATAAGAAACCTAGTGCTCAAGTTTGAAAGAAACTAAAAATTATGGTCTTCCACGACTTTTAGATCCATCAATTATTATAGCCAACTGTCTTCATGCTAACGCATTTCGTACGTGTGCGGTTAATACAAGTTGATACTAGATATCGCAACGTTATTGATAATATGATAGTTTTGGTGGACTACTTGACTCGTATTTTTTTATTTTTATGAGGGTAGGTGTATGCAGTTGGAATGCTGGAAGTTAGAGTAAGACAAGTTGACCTGCATAACGTGGCAGTCCACAGACAAACCATCGGGCATCGTGTAAAGAAGTCAATCTTTACTCCACACGCCCCCTTAAGAACCAAGGGAAATCGAGGATAATGCGTAGACTCGGTTTAAGAATACTTAAACTGGATTCAAGAGAAATGGTCGATTACACTTTTTTCTGACAAGTCGCGATTTGGATTTAGACTAGATACTCGTAGATTAGGAGTATGGCGTCAGCTTGGTAATGCAGTAAGACTACATCTGCCCAAGTAGTGCACACCTACTGAGGTGGTACTGTAATGATATGGGTTGGAATTGTGCTGGGCATAGAAAAACTGATCTCGTTTTTCTAGATCAATTCTTAAATGCTGAGCAATATATCCAGAATATTCTTGAACTTGTTGTTTAACCAGTTGCAGATTAACCCTTATGCATGATAATTAATATGTCTACATGTGACAAGAGTTGTTACTGATTGGCTAAATGAAACAGGAATTGAGGTTTTGCCCAGACCAAAAATGAGAAAAACATCAAAAAAATATATTTCTTTTTAAGCAAATAAGATATTAAATTAGTATAAACTAAATAAGTGTTCATATTACACATTTTACTTATATTAAATTAGGTTGATGTGTATATATTGTGCATGTATAACAAAACTTCAGTCTGTGTTGAATACTCAAGCCGTACGTTGGTTTTTACCGGTTCTACACAACATAATGTAACGGGTTGCTCATATTCGAAGCGCTCATTTTATTTTGAAATAAATCAAAGACAACACAATTTTTTTTCTGTTCGTCATGAAAATCATTTAATCTGGTTCAAGTAGATTTGTTTACATCACTTTTTGAATATGATATCTCGTAAATAGCCGTCTTGAACCTGTGCGGCATATTGTACCCGTTTTGCAGCATTTTCCATGGTTTTCTTCAACATTTCGACCGGAATGGCGGCTATTTCTTGGCGGATGTTGGTTTTCAGCTCTTCTTTGGCTTGTTGACGTAAACCCTTGATTTCAAATAACCCCACAAAAAGAATTCTGGAGGCGTAAAATCAGGTGATCTTGGCGGCCAATCGAAATCACAATTTTTTGACATCGAACGGCCAGAAAATAATTGCTTCAAAAACGATCGTAGTGTGGCTTGTGTGTGGTGGCGCGCCGTCTGTTCCATGTTAAAAATCTGCTTAGAATGACGCTTCAAACGCGGTATGTTATTAGTCGATTTGACATCACTGTCAACAGTTATGGTGTTGCCTGATGGGCGATTCGAATATGGGCAACCTTGTACTTAAGATATTTAATAAAATCAATTACACAACCCATAAATGGTACATCAGTGCTGATCTCAAAATTCAATTCAGATCCACAAACTTTGCTGTTTCCTTTGCGAGAAATTTGCAGTTTTGCTATTAAAGCAATGGCCCATACACTCCCGAGGAACGTTCTCCATAATTTGTTGGTAGAACGTCATAAAATTCTTTTGCTACTACTAAATATAAATTTTTTTTAGCGGCTTTTATAAGATTTTAGGATACCTTATCAAATTACAAAACGCACACACATTTGGATACGGTCTAATTCAAGACATTTTTTGACATTAACACTTTATAACAGCAGTACACGAGTGCAACTAACTTGAGTGAAAAATTTTTACTCAAAATAATTTCAGCATTTGTCAAATTTCTTATTGTAAAGAGATTTCACATTTATCATTCTTGCTTCAGTCAAATTTATTTGATCAAATAAGTTTGACATTTGTTATGAGTGTTGGTTCTGCTTGATTTTTTTATTCCGTCATTGTTTTTCAATGATCAATGTTTGTCAAAAACAAATAAAAGGTGTTTCACACTATAAAATGTATTAGACGGAAACAAATCAAACCCAAAGAGTAGAATGATTGATAGATGTGAAACGACTTTAATGTGATAAAGTCTGTATACTATTGGCGCGGAGTAATAAATCATAATTGCTTGAAATAATTCTTTATTTTCTTGTGAAAGCGGTCCTTCTACGGTTAAGTAAAAACCAATAAATTCTAACCAAAACACGATCATTGTGCCGCTCTTGCAGCATATCGACCCATCTAGGGTCTGAGAACAATAGTTTAATCTGTGTAAACAAGTTGCCATCAGCCCAGGTACTGACAGAAACGAGAATCATAGCCGTAGATGTGGGTATTATACCAAGATACAAAAATAATGGTATATAATACGTAAGAAGTAAAATTTGTAATGTGATCTACTATACAAATAAAATAAATAACATATAACCACATAGTAATTCATATCAAGGTAGATTTTATTATTATAATATATTTACCTACTAAAAATATGATTTTCCAAACGTATCAGGTACCTAAGCCACCGCAATACGGGAGATTCGATAATTCTGACAGGTTTATTACTCCGCGCCAATAGTATAGTGAGTATAGTAATGTAATAAAGCTTACTACCAAAGGCGTAACATGTATGTTTCAAATACCTGGAACCTAAATTTACAGTCTTTCTGATGTAATCACTGTTGTGATATAACATAAATTACAATTGCTCTTCACGTCTGATGGATCTAAATTCTAAAAATCTAGTTGCACCACTAGTTACTGTTCTAACCTACTTTTGTGTTTTTGTTGTATTCATGTAATTCAACACTGTAATCATTGTTTCTTACTGAGGAAATGTTATATCACAAGAATCTGTTTAAAAATGGTGAAAACATGGGTACAAATCCTCACAAAAATGTGATGTTAAAGTATTTGAACGTTGCCTCAAGCTTTAGTTCACCAGTTTCACTATAAAAGCGTCAGTGCGCAGTAACCAGCACAAAAAATATTTGAATAACAAGTTTTCACATGTATTTTATGTGATGTACAGCTACTGTATTTGTAGATGTATACTGTGGTATAACTACTAAAGAAATCGCAGAATGTAAAGAACCTGTCATGTACTAAAACTACTTAAAATATATGTAGGATGTTTCATTGCATACTCATTGCCTTAAAATTATTTATGAATACAAAAAAATGTAAAATAAAACAAATTTTCTTATCATTGTCTTTAATCAGAAGTAAAATATTCGGTATAAATAAAAGTACATGCATTTATGCATGTTCTCTAAGATAACAAATAAAATAAATTGGGTTTCACCAACGTCAGTTAAATTTAATCTACAGTTGTCGCTATGGTTAATCGTTGGATAGGATTGTTCTTAATCTAAGATTAAAACTTGGTGAGACTGGCAATTAGAATATTAAATACACACAAATCAATTAATTTTTTAGCGTTTATCATTGAATGACTACCATAATCAATTTATGATAATTACACACAAAAGAAAAGTTTAGCTTTTTAGTCTATATCAGGTTTTATCTGAGATTTTATCAGGACAAGCGCTTTATACATGGTAAATATAGAACTGTTGTTGAATGCTTCGGTTATTTACATTAATTTTATTATATTTTACTTTTGCTGTTTACAAAAGATATCTACACACTATAAGTGTAAAATTTAAAAAAATAATTATTCACAAGTGATTGACATTAAATTTTGTGCAATTGTACTACATATTACTATTATTATCATGATATCTTAAAGCATTTACAACAATTCTAATCGTGAAACATAATACTTAGATAATATTATCGTTGTGCATAAATTGACTTTATTTTTGACGGTATATTACATACTTACAAAAATTAGTTGTTTCTCAAACATCATGCCGACGATTACTTATATGGCATGTAAGTAAAAAGTTTTATTTTAATTTTGTTGTTCCTTGTATTCTATCGACACTACGTGTCTTTATGGAAATAGAGTTTTTTACTTCATATTTTACATTATATTGTTGGAATATTAAATTTAGAATAAAATAGCTAACCTAGATTCGTAAATAAATATACAACTTAAATTGAAGTACTCCACAACAGCTTTTCTAAGATTCAATTTTAATACTTTTAATAATATCCCAATTCTTAATATTTCCTTTTGATGTAATAATAAAAAATTTATAATTGACTTTGACTACGACCAATAAAAGACTTATAAGTGGCTTAAGTGGTTAAGTTCTTTACGACAATATCTTATCTATTTACGATAATCCATTATATTAACTAATAATTGTTTAAAAATTCGAAGAGTGTAGATTGATTTTGAAATTGAACCTATATAAATTGTAAAAATTAGATTGACCTTGTTTACAAGAATATTACTTATCTCATGTGAAAATTTAAATTTATATTTCCAAGTCACTTTGGCTTTGAGTGTTTGATTTTATTGATTAGTAAAACTTTTTTAAACGATAAAAGATAAAATTTTTTAAAATTGTGTCCTATTAGAATTAGAAAAAAAATCTTTATCTCAGTCCTAGTATTGATATTAAACTCTAGCATTCTTCAGTTTTGCTTATATTATAAACGTACGGAATAACATTTATAAAGGGTAACTTTAAGTTATAAGGCGTCGTATGTTATAATTAATATTAGTATTATTAACTCTAAAGTTGTAACCTTTTTCTATCACAAAGCCTTACAACTCTATCAATTTTATCCTATAAAATGTCTACTATCTCATTCAACGATCTTTGTGGCCCCATGCTGTTCAGCCTTGTTTTACAGCCTATACTTTAGGATTTAGTGTTTTTTATCTAGACAATGGGACCCCTCAAGGCCTTTAAACCGTTTTACAGGACTTCTAATTTCTTATATCCAAAAGCAAACTTTTGCTTTTGAAAATCAACTCTGAGAAGCTTTTTTTCTGTTCTGACTTAAAATCTTTAAAAGCACTCTCAATATAAAGATGGAATTCCATTATTGAAGTATATAGAGTTAACCCTGTCAAAATAAAAGCTTTGCTATTACAATGGTACAAGATTTAGCACTCACAGCTTATCTGTCTTTGGTAAACACCGACCTTATTATATCAATATACTCATGTATCTATAACAAAGATCACATTTTTCTAAGTGTTTTGATAAGTGGATTATACGTTATACTCAGGAGACAAAAGTTGGATGCTTTCAAGACAATCGAGACTCAATCCCAGTAGAGAATACAGTTTCTAGATTGAACTTTGTTGACCATGGCTTTAAAGCAAGATATATTTCCGCATGTGAAAAAGAATTTAGTACAGCCGCATCTTTAAGACTAGAAATAAAAATATGTCATTTATGCGTATGCACATGTTGAGCTAGTGGAAAC
Source organism: Abscondita cerata (assembly GCA_030710515.1). Taxonomy (NCBI): domain Eukaryota; kingdom Metazoa; phylum Arthropoda; class Insecta; order Coleoptera; family Lampyridae; genus Abscondita; species Abscondita cerata. Next base: position 329,844 of record JALBCR010000247.1, on the reverse strand, counting down.
GAAAATAGAAATCATAAACTGACTTGTAGAAAGGTCGATAAACGCGTTATTCCTTTCTTAATGACCTAATCAAAATAGCTTTATCTTCGGCTAAAATTCCATGTTGTCTAAAACCTGTTAGACTATGCCGAGACAATGACAAAAACTTTAATCTCTTGAACAAGAGTAAGATCTTTCATTTGGGACGCAACCTGTTCTCATACGTTAGTTCCTTCTGATATCTATCTAAATTAATTTCCACTGCAGTAGCTAGCTGCATTAGTAGCAACAAAAAGGTCAACTTTTAAATTCCTTATAGATAATTACACTTTTGTTCAATTTTCTGTGGAATCTGTTGATGTTTTTTGTTCCAAAACTCGTAAGATTACTAGTGAAATTGGACGAAGGATAAATTCAGTGACCGGAGAACCAAGAAAATCTGTATAACAGAAAACTTTCCAACTGGAACTATTTTTGTATTAAAGTTTAATAATTTCTTTATAATATTTTAAGATTTAGTTTTATTGTTATTATTTGTATTATTATTAGTATATTTAGAAATTTCCTCATAAACGATGTGAAAGTACAAATTCAAAAATACAAATACTAAAATAAAATTTTAAATCATCTGGCTTTTTTGGTGGCAAGTTTTAACAAATTTTACATTGAAGATTCTTCCTGTTTTATAGAAATTATTACTAACTAGTAACCAAACCCATTTGAAAATGGGCCTAATCTAGACAAACCTGAAATTAAAGACGTGAGGTCACTACTCCAAGTCAGAGGTCAAAGGTTAGGTCAACTTGTGAAACCGCCTCAGATCAGCGCCTGGACCTCCTGAACAATTTGACGGATCGATCTCGGAAATCGGTTCAGTAGTTTCGGAGGAGAAGACGAACATACAGACACACACACAGACAAACCGGGCCACGATTTTATGTTTGTAGATTCTACCAGTTTCTCTTGAGGCATATAGTTATTCTAAAATTATTTTTATTAGTTTTAATTTATAAAAATTGTGCTCACTTGAATAATTGACCACCAAATAACAATGTGAGTATTTATTTGCATTAAATAATTTGGATTATCATAAACTGTTGTCATGTATATATAGGGTGTTTTACGGTTAGAAGTATATTAAGAACCGTAAAATCTAGAAATTTGAAATATTACACACGCGATATGCCGTGTTTAACCTATTAAATAAAAATATTTTACAATTGTTTGTGATTGTGGCGTTTAGGGTGTATTACTCTAAACGCCGGTTTAGATCAGAGGAAGAATTTGCGTTCGAGTAGGGTTTAGCAGCGTTTATTATTGTACATAGCGTGGTTGGAACTGCACCAAATTGATGGCGAACTGGACTGCGTGTTAAACTGGCGAATTCGTAAACCGAACTGAACTTTGAGACGAATTGATTTCTGTTGTTGTACATTCATGAAATTTAAAACTTGGACATCACAATTTCTGTAAACAAAAGTTTGCACATTGTGAAGCGGGCTTAAGGGTATCATTTACAATTCTAACAGCAGGTAGTCTCAGCAGGGGTTATCTTATAGAAGAACTGTAGAATGAATCATTACACTAAGCACGTTTTAGAAAATAGGTAATTTACGTTGCTTACTTAATTTTTTTTTTAAAGAATATATTTGAAGGTATCGCTAATTAAACACCATAGCTCGATTAATTATCGAATCAAAATTTTGTTTAGGAAATGTTTACAAAATAAAATTAGAAATAATTTTGATTTAAAAAACGTCTACAAGCAATAACTTTTAAATTAAATCAAAAACTAAACATGGTTATTTGGGTTGACTGATTATTACTTATTTTTAAATAAATCTAACCTACTAATTATTGTAAGTTATTAAAAAAAATCATTAAACTCTCTATTCATAATATTTAGTCCTTACAAAATGTATATTTTATGACGTTTCATTTTTTCTGTAGTTAATATAAAAGTGAAAATAAAAACTAAGGCAATTCTTATTGTCAACGTATATATTTAGTTTTTTGACAAGAATTTATTACATAATTATAATTAAGATACCAAGTTATAGTTTAAAATTAAATGAAAACGTTTTTTTAAAATAAAGGTATTACTATATAAATAAATATAAGAAATCAATAATGGGTGTGACCTCCATTATTATTGATACATTCTTGGAGGCGTCTGCTCATTGACGCTATCAAGGTATCAATATAATTAATATTAATCGTTTCCCATGCGGTATCAATGGCTGCAATTAGTGCATTACGGTTTACTGGTATAAAATTTGGCCCTTGTTGTCTTCGGATAACAGCAAGTATTCGAGCCCAAACATTTTCGATAATGTTAAAATCTGGGCTTTTGCTGGCCAGGGTAACAGCTCCAAGTTATTTTCTCGTATCCAATTGCGCACAACCCGCGAAGTATGAATAGGGGCGTTGTCCTTTAACAACAAAAATACATTATGAAAATGTTAATTCAACAGATCCCGAACTATTTTTTGGAGAAAGTATAGTGAAATAAGAATACTTACTTGTTGGAAAATATAATCTTCGTCTGGATAAAACACTTCGACTGAAGGTTTCATAATAGTTTCCAAAATATCTAAATACGCAGCAGAATCAAGACGTCCATCGATAGCCCAACAAACTCCTGGACCCCGCGCGCTAACCCAACCCCACACATTCACAGAAAAATAACCACTTCGTTTTTAGGACATATGTGATTATTTTCGTAACGAGTTCCTTCCATTCTAAAAACTTTTAGTGGTCCATCGTTGCGGCTATTGAACGTTTTTCGTCGCTAAAAATCACTCGATTCCAAAATTCCAAAGGTTCGTTCACATATCGCCTTGCAAATTCCAGACGACGTCTCATATTTTTGTCACTGAGAACTTCTTTCGCAGCAGCATTATACTTCTTTATTCCCATCTCCTTTAATCTTTTTTGTGCAGTTATACAGCATCCGGGAAAATGTGTATCTGCTATAGCCCTGGAGTATGTAGCAAATGGTTGTTCTGTTACGTAATGAAACAACTCGAGAACTTGAGCACGTGTAGATACTTTAGGTCTACCACTTCCGATGGCTCTTTCCAAAGTGTGTTCAAGATTTCATTTTACTCGGTAATGCCCTACGGTACACTGCAATTGCGCTCTTTCCTTAATAATTTCTTAGCAATAACATACACGTTCTTGGTTTTAAGTTGTCATAAATTTGATATGATATAAATTTGTGTTTCTAATATTACATCACAAACTAATCTTTATTCGCCAAATAATTGTTGCTTAAGTTGTAAAGCTTCGTACACACCTGAACAACAAACCGAGCAACAAACATAACAACGAACCGAAAGTCAAACAGAACGACAAACGATCTTTTATGATTTCCACAATCCGAACAACAAACGGAACGTTTGTGCTGTTCCATAATTATTTTCAGTAGTTTTCAGTTCATATATATTTATTATTGAGAAGAGAAAATTGCGGAAAACAAGAAGATAGTGCCAACCAAATTTTTACGCACAAAGAAGAGTAAAAATTATAATTTACTTCGCTTTTTTTTAATTTTGGAAATTTCCGCCCAAATGATGCTAATAGGGACATCATTTTTTTCTTGCATTCTTAAACACTGATTAATTTAAAACATTTTTCTTCTGTCAACTCCATAATATTACCTAAAACACAACAAACCCACAAAAGGGAGGACAAAAATAAATAATTTAATTCTCCCGCATAAGTTTGTTCGCCGTTTTGTTTAGATTCGTCCAAACCTGCAAACGCATTCGCGCGCATTTTCTTTGATGTCGGAGAAAAACCGACAAGTTGCGGGAACGCCGCAAACCGTTCGTGGAACAATCAGGACTTGCGAATCTGTTCTAAAATTCGTACGTAGCACCGTCCAAATTAATGTTCCGATTGCCGTTCGGTTCGTTGTTCTGTTTGTTCCTCGGTTTGTTGTTCAGGTGTGTACGAAGCTTTACAATAAGCATATTAATATGAACTATATCTTATGAAAGGAGAGTTATGTAACTATAATTAACGACTTAACGTTACGTTAGTAGATTCCATTTACTATTTACACATATTTTCTTGGAACATTCGATAATTAACTATCGGGATATGATGACCCTATACTTCGCAGGTTGTGCGCAACTGGATACAAGCAAATAACTTGGAGCTGTTACCCTGGCCAGCAAAAGCCCAGATTTTAACATTATCGAAAATGTTTGGGCTCGAATACTTGCTGTTATCCGAAGACAACAAGGGCCAAATTTTATACCAGTAAACCGTAATGCACTAATTGCAGCCATTGATACCGCATGGGAAACGATTAATATTAATTATATTGATACCTTGATAGCGTCAATGAGCAGACGCCTCCAAGAATGTATCAATAATAATGGAGGTCACACCCATTATTGATTTCTTATATTTATTTATATAGTAATACCTTTATTTAAAAAAAATTTTTCATTTAATTTTAAACTATAACTTGGTATCTTAATTATAATTATGTAATAAATTCTTGTCAAAAACTAAATATATACGTTGACAATAAGAATTGCCTTAGTTTTTATTTTCACTTTTTATATTAACTACAGAAAAAAATGAAACGTCATAAAATATACATTTTGTAAGGACTAAATATTATGAATAGAGAGTTTAATGATTTTTTTAATAACTTACAATAATTAGTAGGTTAGATTTATTTAAAAATAAGTAATAATCAGTCAACCCAAATAACCATGTTTAGTTTTTGATTTAATTTAAAAGTTATTGCTTGTAGACGTTTTTAAATCAAAATTATTTCTAATTTTATTTTGTAAACATTTCCTAAACAAAATTTTGATTCGATAATTAATCGAGCTATGGTGTTTAATTAGCGATACCTTCAAATATATTCTTTAAAGAAAAAATTAAGTAAGCAACGTAAATTACCTATTTTCTAAAACGTGCTTAGTGTAATGATTCATTCTACAGTCCTTCTATAAGATAACCCCTGCTGAGACTACCTGCTGTTAGAATTGTAAATGATACCCTTAAGCCCGCTTCACAATGTGCAAACTTTTGTTTACAGAAATTGTGGTGTCCAAGTTTTAAATTTCATGAGTGTACCTACTTCGTTTTATACATGCGAAGTAAGTTAGTGTGCTTAATAAGCAAGGCCGTTAAGAAACTTGAGTTTGCACTTGCTTACTTGCAATTGTATGTTATTGTTTCCGCGTTTACTACATACGTAATACGCGGATGTAGAATTGGTTAGAATGGGGTTGCGCTGTCAACCCTACAGGCGTCCCTCATTAGTGGATGAGTCCACGATAAAGCGTGTCGGAGGTTGTTACGCGAAGATAGGCAAAAAAAATTGTTTTGCGGTTGTTTTCTTGTTGCGTTGTGAGAGCGCTCTTGTTGGCGCTGTTGCGGATGTGTCGTTTGATGCGCTCTCGTTGGCGTTGTTGCGGGTGCTGCGTTTGGTGCGCTTCTCGTTGGCGCTGTTGTGGATGCTGCGATTGATGGGTTTGTCGTTGCTGCTTTTCGTTTTATTGATGTTGTTGCTCCAGAAGCGAATTTGTTCATTATGTGTGTTGTATTCGACAGCTTGTGTGCGCGAGCTGGTTGCTTTGCGCGTCCTGTGCGTGACAGGCAAATGGACGTCAGAACTAGGCGTCCAAGCTTCGTGACGTGTGTGGGCAAGCATGCGGCTCCAGCGCGTATGTACGTCTAAGACTTGGGCCTGTGGGTTCCGTGACGTGTGTGTGAGTGCGGTTGACCGTTGACGGTTATGTCGTCTAGACGTAGTGCGCGTCGTGATCGTTTGTTCCTCTGAAACAGCGATTGTGGCGTTTGTGGTTGTAGCAGCGGTCGTTCGTTTGCGGGTGTTGCAGCGGTGGTGGCGTTCGTCATTTTTTGTTGCGAATGCTGTCGTTTCAATTGCTTTGGTGGCTGCTGCGGATGATGTGTCGGCTGCTGTGAATGCTGCTATGGATGCTGTGATCGATCTTGCTTACTTCCGTGACAATTTGTGCGATGCGAGTGTTGATAAAGTTTCAAGAAAAGGCGACATTAATTTTATACTTACATATTAAAAATAAAGAACTTTTGTTACGTACCTACCTAATTAACAATAATCTTTGAACAACAATTAACTAATGTCACAGAAAAATTTTAAATTTCAATTTACATAGTAGGCAAGTGTTACCAACCTAAATATGTATATACAAAAATTGCTGCTACATGTTTCAATTTTTATCAGTAAATAAAAGCACATTAAAGCAAAATAGAGAAAGTAGTATGAAAAACATGTGTTACAATGACTATTTGAAATGCTCGTCTATTGCTTAACTTACTCGCATTATTATACTCGTCATTGTAACACTGGTTTTACAATATACTATAGTATAGCCGCATCTTTAAGACTGGAAATAAAAATATGTCCTTTATACGTATGCACACACGTAAAAATAGAACATGTCGATAAACGCGTTATTCCTTACTTAATGACCTGATTAAAACAGGTTCGGCTAAAATTTCATCCTGTCTAAATCTGTTTAGACTATGCCGAGACAATGGCAAAAACTTTAATCCCTTGGACAAGAGTAAGATCTTTCATTTAGGACGTAACCTGTTCTCATACGTTAGTTCCTTCATTATAACCTTCTAAATTAATTTTCAGTGCAGTAGCTGCATTAGTAGCAACAAAAAAGGTCAACTTTAAATTCCTTATGGATAATTACGCTTTTTTTCAATTTTCTGTGGAATCTGTTGCTGTTTTTTGTTCCAAAACCGGAGAACCAAGAAAATCTGTATAACAGAAACCTTTCAAACTGAATCTTTTCTTGAGGAACTATTTTTGTATTAAAATGTAATAATTTCTTTATAATATTTTAAGATTTAGTTTTATTGTTATTATTTGTATTATTATTATTAAGAAGCTCAGTCGATTGAGAGTATTGAAATTGGTCTAGAACAGTTTGGCGAGACCATTTCGGTGTTGAGACGTTTTGATTTCAGGTCAGTTCGGCTGCAAAAATCGAGAAAAACTGTAGTTGGGTGTTTTGAAAAACTTATGGTTACCCAAGGGTATAACGTCTGAACTCTTTATAATGAAAGTTATATTACGCTCAACAAAACCTCTGGTTATTGGTGAAAGCCAAAGTTTTGCAACTTAAAGTAATTGTTTCATCAAACATTTTAGATGACTTTTGGAGCCAGTATGATACGCAATCATAATAATTAATTATGTAATTAAATGGTAATTTCTAATGTAATAATACCTACACAACTTTTGTTTAAACAATTTTTTTGATCTGATGCTTAATGACGAAGGTGCGTTAATCATATTACCTATATATTATGGTTTATGTTAATTATTAAAAAAAAATAAATAAAAATAAAATAACAATTATCGTAAATTGGATCAACTGTACATTTCTGAAATTATGTGATTGTGTCACTTGTGTTTTTTCTAATATCAATACTATTTAAATTTAAAACTTTATTGTAAGTATTTATTTAATGCTTTGCACCAAACTGGTTTGACACCAAACTGGCCAAGCACCAAAACGCCCAGAAACCAAAACAGCCGCTCTGAATTGGCCGGCATCAAACTGACCGCATCGAACCGTCCTATCCTGGTTGAAACATGTCTTGTAAAATGTATGGAAGTGAATAATGCCCATTTTGAAAATTTAACATAAGCAATGGGTTTAAATTAGTTAAAAGGCGATATCAAATACAAATTCGTGTAAACGGTGTAGAGGTTCCGTGTTTTGGGGTAACATAGAAAATATCGCATACATTTGTTGTTGTACCATACACTCGCTACAAATTTTAATTATAATTTAGTTAGCGTCTTTTTGAAAATTTTCAAAGCCAACCATGTTTTGTAAAGTACCTATGTAATTATAAATTTGTATAGAATCATTGATTTTATGTATAAAAACGTAGTAAATCAATTTAAAGAAAATCTGTGTCAAATAGACTAATTATTAAATAGCATTTGATTTTAAAAAGTCTGGAAATAGCCTCAAATAGATACGTTACCGCTAACAATTTTTGATTATCTATTATGTTTCAATCTTTTGACTTGAGAACTCAAAAATCCCATTTTCCTAACTTTTACCACTTTAAACTTTCAATTTTATTCCATAAACAAGATTTTCAAATTATTTATTAAAAAAATCTTTTTTTTTCAACAATCAAAATTGATACATCGATTATTTTAAACATTACGTACTAAAAATTTTATGACACTTCAGAATGTGAAAAAACTTGTCTGTTTTTGTATTTACATATTTTTATAGATCCGCAATCTTTTATCATCTAAATTAAAATATTAATCACTTTAATTTCTTGCTAATACATTTCTATTCTTTGCTGACGGTTTAAATTTTTTTAATCGCATCGCCAAAATATGACAAAAATAAAAAATTGTACCAACTTCACGATGGTGGTCTAAAAATCACAAACCTATAGTAATAGTTCAAGAGCACCTTAATTTTTTGCTTATTCTTTGTCGATTTTATTACCAAAATATATAAAAAAAATAAAAAGTTATGCCAACTTTACGTTGACAGTCTAATTATCACAAAACTAAAATTCAAGAGCAGCGTAAGTTTTTGCTCATTCTTTGCTGATAATTTAAAATTTTTTGTTGATTGATAACGACCTCACAATGGCAATTCCAAAGTCACAAAATTAAAATTCAAAAGTCCCTGAATTTATTGCTCATTTTTTACATATGGTTTTAATTTTTTTTTATGTTTGTATGTTTAAAATATGATCAAAAGTTAAAAATTGATATCAACCTGACAATGGCCATCCAAATGTCACAAAACTAAAATTCTACACATAGTTTGCCCATTCTTTGACATTTATGTGTTGATAGCCTATGTGAAAAATACAACTAAAATGTTCACAAAAAACCTTAACATAAATAAGAATGCATGCTAAAAAACGTGGTAAAAAATTGACACAATTAGTAATTTAGACTGAATATACTAAATCATACAATTTATAGTTTAATTTGATGAAACATTTTTGCTCCGATTATCAAAATCATTAAATGTTTCCCATGTATTACTACCCCTTTCGCAATGAGCAATAAAATGTCCAATGTTACTCTATATCGGTGGTATATATTCAACAGCTCTCCAAAAATAATATAAAGAGTCACTGCTATACAAATTAATAGTAGTTACAATGTCATTTAGTTTTGCATTTATACTTTCTTCTATTTTGTTTGTTTGTTGACCACTATCATACCTATAAACACGAGCTTCACATTGCATACTATAAGACATTTTTTGCATTTTGATTTTAGAATATTTTGATTAATGTTTTCTTCAAGGTGCAATACAAACCATTAATTTGTAAAAATCCAAATTCGTTAAGATTAATTAAATGTTGTTATTGTTTTAGTTCCTCTTCCACTATATAAACTGTGTTTCCTTCTCCAATACTTTTTCAGTTTCTCCCACTATTTCCATCTCCACACCTTCGCTCTATACATAAACACACTTTTCACTATTCTCTTAAATATACATCTTCTTTTTTCTAAATCTCTTCCAAATACTCTTTCTCCTATATCTCATCTCCCCTTAGTATTTTATTTTCTTTCTGCTCTAATTTCTTAATCTGTTCTTCATATTTATTGTCGTACTTTATTGTATATCCTTGGTATTTCTACTTATCTTCCAACTCTATTACTTCCTTTCCCCAATTCCACTCCCATCCTCTGATTCTACTTTTTCTTCTTAAACTTCGTTTCTACATTTACTTTTAATTTTTTTTCTAAATATCTTTTTATAACTTTTATGATTTCTTTCCTCTCCTGTTTTGTTTTTTCAAGACTACCTTATTCTACATGCACTTTTTCGACCTTTTAATTTTTTCTTTGCTCAGGCGTCTATGGACATATCATACAAAACTCGATATTACGTTTCTGTATCTGTTTTTGGGCATCAGTACAATCAAATTCACAACAACCGTCTGAAAAAAGTGTTGTCACTATACGTTCCGCAGTTTCACATTAATTCAAAAATGTTTCTAGACGATAATATCGAAAACCGTTAATGTGACCAAACCGTTCATGCTATCTCTGTAACTAATTTATCGAACCCGATGTGCCTACTTAGCAGCTAACGCACTTAACTGCAAAGGTAAGACAGCACTTGGTAACAATTAATAAACTTGGTAATATGATTATTATACAACAGTTTACATACTCTAACAGAATTAACAAATTTATTTTAAACAAAAAAAATATGTAATCGTAAAAATGAATACAAAACGTACAGAATCACAATCAAAATAATAAAATTTTGTATTCGAAACTTCTACTAAGTAGTAAAGGAAGGTAACAAGTGCGAGTAAAGTCTATATAGAACAAAAAACAATCATTCAGAACAATTTATAACTTAACAAAATCAAATATTAAAATTAACAAAAAAATTAGTTTATTAAATTATTCATAGCAATATTAATTGATTCCTTTGAAACAACAAATCCGTGTTTTGTCAAATATTTTCAAACATTGTAAAACAATGGCACATTATATTTTAATAAACAAATATTTGAAATATAAGTACTATATTATTGATTCATGACATAGTCAACCGAATACCAGTTGCAGTTAAATATTTCACCTGGAAAAATTTACTCAAGATACTTGTTCATTTTAAGTCGTAACATTTCTTCATCATAACAGGCTCGTTAATTTTATAAAACGTCAATTGATAAATTGTAGGTCAAAAGCATTGGTAACAATCTAGAGTTTTTCCTGCAAAATTTAACAACAAAATTTTATTCTATTATTTTTCAACATTATTAGTTAAATGAGAATCTTGAATAATTGCCCTCACTAAACTGTCAGGTGCTTTTAAATGCAACCTGGAAGTATTATGCATACTTAAGTAATAACATATGGGTTTGTACTTATATGCTTTTATAACTTATGGTAAAGTATGCCCGCGTTGTACCAAATCCGTTAAAACTAGTAATTAGCACAATTCTGTAATTTCCTATATTATCAAACATTACCCAGTATCCAACGTCAATTTTAGGCAACTAGTACTAAAGTACAATTGTTCTAAAACCTATTCAAAATTTACTTTTTTGGATTGATTGAGTGAGAGTAGGTATTACTTCAACGGGTTTTAGACTAACTTGACAGTGTTAAAGTTGCCAAATACTCTATCATTTGAATAATAATCGTAATAATAACATAAGCACTTATTTTTTTTCTTTTACTGATTGAATGCAACATACTAAAAAGTAAAAGCTGATTCTACAAAGTGCGTTCTTGGTAACAAAATCACCCTGACAGATTCATCTTGAAAAAAGCCATCTAATGCCTTATCAATGTACTTGGCATACTGAAATTTACCCTGATGCATATTACTGTTATTTAAAAAACGATTCGTACCGATAATATTTGCTATGCCGTTTTTTCCGGGATATCCATCACCAATGTCTAACAAATGTAACTCATTCCCGAGTTTTCGGAAATATCAAAAAACGTAGCAAGCCGGTTTAATCCCATCGTAAAACACTTTAGAATTTTTAGAGCCTGATCCAATGTGAAACTTACTCCAACTACCTACGTTGATATTATTTTTAAGAGCAACTAATAGCAGTTCCTCGGCTTCATTGTTTGGATCGCATCTAAATTTATTTCCAAACAAACAGTTGGAAATCATATCATCGTATTTGATTCTTAATACTGTTCTATTAAGAAAAAATAAAACTAATTTTACTCTAAATAAAACGGCGTTAAAAGGTTAAAATTTGTATAAACAACAATAACAATGTTTTTCTAGGCTGACATGAAGTTATATCAAATGAACATGTCGTAGAACCAGAACATCTTGTAAGTGTGGTTTGAGAAATTGTTACAATAATACTCCCAGAATTTAATTAAAAACTTTCTTGTAGGTGGTATCTAAGTTTCATAAGATTTTGATATTGTTCAAATAAATATAGTGCCCTGTTTGATGATGACGTTAGTCTACTTTTCTTTTTCTGCTTGTAACATGTTGATTGGTTTGTTAGACGTGAGAGATACTACGTTTATAACAATACATTTTATAAATATCAAACCACTATAAACTATAAGAAGACGGAGAAAAGACCTACTTTTTGCTTGGATCTAAAGCACCAACAACAGTTTATTGTACTGCTTTAAAATGCTAATGGTCTTTCCTGGAGATTTCATGATGAGAAATCACCTTTAGCTAACAAACTCTCTTTTGAGATTTTTTCTAGATTTTGTTAAAATTGATTTCCCGACTCTGGGTACTAGTGTCGTTCGGAACAATTACTTTAGTAGTATAATTTGTTGTATTATTTAATCTTTGCAGCAAAATTTTGTTATCGATACATTTTGTGTTAATCAAGGAACTTAATTGTTTTTCGATATGTTTTTCTTAAAAATTTGTTAACAATTTTGGCGCACACGTGATTAACATGACTACTGCGTGGAATTGAAAATGTTTTAAAATTTTTAATCGAATTGTGTCGACTAGGCGCCATCTTTTTGGGTACTTTCTCTCGGCAATTGTTGTGAGTTGATCACGTAAATTTTTGAAAGTGTGAACTGCAAAGCTACACTGAGATATGCGGTAAGTTATTAAAAGCCGTTTCGTCTCGTCTAGATTCATTTATAATATTGGTGCTCGAATTAAAGTAAATTCAAAGAACAAAGTATGAGCGAATACGGTGTCTTCCTTCGATATGATAAAAGGTTCCCCGTTCGCTTTGTAGTTTTCTTCGGATTTATATAATAACTCAAAGGACCGATTAAAATATGATGTTTTATTAAATTAAATAAAGTTTTATATTTTGGGCTTTTTGTTTTTACATATCTAAATTGACGTTTTTTATAACAACTTGGTTTCTATGGTTTTTCACAAACTTTGAGAGATTCGATTTTGAATTAAAATTGATTGTGTTGGTGTGATGTTTCACAACAAAGTAAAAGTTGATTTGACGTGGCATTATGAGTTGAGAACAATTAGTGTTGCAACATCTAGTGTCGACTTGCGTAACGTAACACGTACGAAAATGCATTTGCATTAAGGCAACCTGCCAACATTTTTCGAACGGACATAACAAGTCATTCTAATGTTTGTAGTGTTTGTTAATTATACTTTCTTTATTATTTTTTCAGTAGCTTGAAACAGTTTCTTCCACAATTTGTATTTGTAGATTAAATCATTTACGTCACAAATGTTGAACGGATTTTCTCTATCGTGTTGATTTAAAAATTGCTTATCAGTCTGTTAACTTTTATTTCTGCAGTTACATAAATGCAGTCTTATTTCACTGATTATTTTAATTTTTTAATATTAATACTCTAGAACCATTACCCCAAAATACCATGAACCTGAAAATGAATTTAAAGGCTAAGAACACAACTAAGTACTCTTCTCAATAGTTATTTTCTTCTATTAGGAATTACGAAATTTGAACTGAGTTGGGGGAGAAAATAAGTTTTTTTCAACGCTCTAAAAGAAGGAAAGCTATTAAAAGAAGCAGTTAATGAGAAGAAAACATTTGTAGTTTTAACATAAGTTAGTTTTTATTTAATGCTTATCTTACTTTTAACTTACTTTCACAACTACCGCCTATAGTAGTTTTAACTACTTCTGATGATTAAAATAATTTGTGTTCCAGTCATTTTAAATTAAATATTACATTTCTTTCTTATTATATGACAAATTTCAGAAATGTATCTTTTTTGTTACTCGTTATATCGATTAGTGGATTCCAAACTAAAATCTTCTTTTTTTCATCATCAAGCATTACCATCAGCTATTCTTGACTCGAAAATCTTCAGACTGTAATGGTGGTGTTCAAAATCACAACTTTCTGTAACACCATATAAATGTTTCCAAGGAGTCCCAGTAAGTCCAAGTCTCCGTAGAGCTAGACCCTTGTAGAGAATTATTCAATATTGGCACGGTATAGTGACTTTGTTGAAGTTCCACATTTTCTTGATCTTATCTGCCAATTAGTGTACTTTCTTTTCTTCTCTGCTATAGTTTTCAGTAAATTATGGGTGTTGGGGATTGCGACGTTTGCAATTATAGCCTCTCTTGACTGACGATGTCAAGTTTGTTGAGGATGCTGTGATCGGTAATAATATACCTGTCGTAGTAAATGGTAACTGTTTGGTTTTGATAACTGCCTAGATGTGTACTTTTAGTAACGCAATTTCGGCTCCTTTGTGATAAGTCTAAATCATGTTTTAGCAGCAACTTGATAGTGCAGCTTAAGGTCGTCCATACATTAACTGACGCAATATGGTGTGCTTCACTTGTTGATTTCTCAGTGTGTACTCTGATCGTGTTCCATTCAGAATCTTAGATACTGGATTAAGCGCTAAATAAAACCACATTCCTTCTAAAAGATATAACGTTAGATGTCGTGATACAAGATCATTTGGGTTTTAACTGGATTATCATTACCCGCGTTTGAGTAAGGTATTGTAAGTGGTTAGAAACCCTAGGATGTATCTTGTATACTTAGAGGGCTTATTATAGACATGGATGCGGCACGCTGTCGTACTACATCTGATAGTAAACGTAGCAACAAGATGGATTTCTAGGTTTTTTTAAATTTCTTTTAGTATTGCTGAGTCAATAACACCCTGTGGTTCTTTTTTTTGCATCTTTTTTGTTCTTTGTTTATTTTATTGCAATCTTCGATGTATGAATTTATGAATTTAGGCACACCTAATGTTATGATTTTGAACACAGTTTTTAGACAGGTGATCGGTATGTACTTTGAGAGCTCTTTTCTTTTATTATTTATTTCCCTTGGATTATCCCGGTTCTCCTAAGGTAGACGGGTTTGATACCAAGTCTGCTTAGTTTCTTAGAAACGTTCTGTTTATGCTACATGTCTTAAGTATGATTACCTTTTGTATTTGCCTGTGTACGTTTGGGTTTAGGTTGACCTAATCCCTGTTGTGGTGATGTTTAGTGGTATAATGATACCTTTCTTTTGTCTCCAGGTTCTCTCCATTTCTATTGTTAGTGATGTGTATTTTTCTATTTTTTTGGGATACTTTTTCCCAACGTTATTGTCTGTGTATGCAGTTTTCGCCAGTAGTTTACATCTCCCTATTATAAGGTCTACTATTTTTTTTTGTTGATAACATTTTCTACATGTTTTATCATTATTTTTATTACAAGTGTGTGAAATTTACAAGACTGTTAAAATTTTTATATTTTAGTTTAAAATTGACTACTGTTATTGATAGATAATTGTTTACTTTATTATATAGAATGTCTACGTATCGACTTCAAATGAAGAAAAAATGTATTATTTTTTTTTTAGAAAGTTTCACTCTTGGTAATTTGCTTCAAATCTTCAAAACACAAATTACTTATTATTTATCAAATGGTTTTCGTTGTAAAACTTGATATTATAAAAATGTTCAGTAAAAGACAACTGCAAATAATAACCTACACAAAAAAATTGAGTAAGAAGATTTGATCTATATAAAAAATGTAAATAGAACGTAAAGGTTTAGAAAAAAGGGAAATATTGAGAAAAAATTAATACTATTTACGTTTGCATTCAATGAAACGTGGTGGTAAGGAAGAACAGAGACCACAATTTGTGGACCATCTGATTACCTATTTCCAGAATTATTTGATTGTTAGTTACTTTTGGCATAGTACTATGAATTTTGGAATTATTGTTATTATTTTTAAGTTGTTTTTCGGTTGAAAAATTTGGGAAGAAACTTAACTTATATGAATAAAATGTATCAAAAATTTCCTCGGCACGTAAATAGCTCTACCCATTCTTTTTATTATTTTTGGTGGTGAACCGAATTACATCCGGGTAGCGACAACTCAGCACCCGAAAATGCGAAACTGTTTGGAATATTTCAGTTACTTACATTAATTTATTTATGTTTCGTTTATAAACAAATGTAATATTAACTTTAGTAGTTTTAAAATATTCACACACTGTTAATGTAAAATTTAAAAAGCAATTATTTATAAGTAATTGCAAAAAATTGTTATCATTCGAGAATCTACAGTTAAAGCATTAACAACAATTGTAATTGTGAACATAGTACTTACGTCATAATATTGTTGTGCATTCATTGGCTTTATTTTTGACGATATATTACATACCAAAAAAATTATTTATATGACATGTAAATAAATAGTTTTATCTTTATTTTGTTGTAGTTCCTATTCTGACGACACTACGTGTTCTCATAGAAATAGTTTATGTTTTACATTATATTGTTGGAGTATTATATTTAAAACAAATTGGTAACTTTCATTTCATTTCTAATAATGTGGCAATTTCCTTTTGATGTAAAGAACAAAAAAAGTATAGTACTTGGACACAATAAAATTAAGTAGTTTAATATCTACGAAAAATGCCTTAACATTTAAATATTGGATTAAATTTATTTGTTTATTTACAGTATATAGCATAAGTATATATAAATAACAGATAACGTTACTTTTGAACCAACGTCACAACTTGACTTAAAAAAAACAGGGTTGTGAAGCAATAATCCACTCTGTATATACCATCAGGTATAGATTTAATGTTCATCTATACAGCAACCAACAATACATCAGTATTGTTATATATTAATATATTAATATTAATATATCAATATGTTGTTCCTGAGAATCACCACTTTGGTTTCCATACCTGGTCATCAAGACCCTCCCGGATAATTAGGAAAAAATGTACAACACAATCACATTACACACTTAATTAATATTATTACATGTGAATACTAGGGTGGGTAAGGGTTGGCATGTTTAGGTTTTAGTGGTTTTCCTAAACCTTCAAGTAAATGCTTTGCCAAGGCGAACCAATAGGATTAAATAAATAAAATTGTATATAGTGTTTTTATTTACGTTGTAAAGTGTAAGTTTATTCAGATTGTAATTATTATAATCCTTGATGTGACTTTTGAGTTATCGGTATGTTTATTTGAACGATGTAATTCAAAAATTTACACGGTAATTTCAAAATACTTAAATAATGGACAAACAACATATTTATTTACACTCGAGTGTAATTAACTGCCCAGAAGGTCATATGACATAGTTTTCAAGAACATACTTTTTCAAACTCTATTTTATTTTTTATATTGTCAGCGTAAAATTCAAATGAGGTTTTTTGCTGCACTCTGCACGGAAAATCACGCGTTTTCAGTGAGGTAGTATTGGTATTACTACATAAAAAAAATGATGATAAAGTAAAGTTCCTCTTTTTTATAAATGGAATTGTTTGTTATTGTTATTTGGCATTTTTTAAATTCCGCAATGTCTAATATGGGCTTTTCTACGATCACTACTTGAAGCCACATAAGAAATAATTAAAATTTTTTTGCACCACCACATATGATTTTTGCGTAAGCGCTGTGTGTCTACTTTAAGAAATAAATGTTTGAATTAATGCTTTTTTCGATTACTGCTTTTTGTCACCAAGTATTGATTTCAACATAATGATCATTCAAATATTATTTACGTTTCCTCCAATTACCTTAATATTATACTAATCACCTGAGGAGAAATTCCTTTTCTGATAACAATTGTAAATTGAACTCAACATTTCCAATTTTAAAACATAGTGAAAAAAATACGAAAACGATGGGGGTATTATTGTATATAAACTATTTACGCTTTGAGCAATCCAATATTATTTATTTATTATTTATTTAACTAGTTTCAACTCAAAAATATATCGTGAGTCATCTTCAGAATTAATTTAATTTTGCCAACTTCTGAAGATGACTCACGATATATTTTTGAGTTGAAACTAGTTAAATATATAATACATAAATAATATTGGATTGCTCAAAGCTTAAATAGTTTATATATATATATATATATATATATATATATATATATATATATATATATATAAATAACCAATATTTAAAATAATGGATCCTATATTCATTCATAAAATGGGGTATTATTGGTTGCTTTAAAGAAGGTCATTTAATATGTCTCTATTTGTACATATGCCAACCTGAATACCTGTACCCGGAAAGTCGTCTTAAAACTGACTACAAAAACGCTTTGAATTGTATCACAAAAAAATACATCATCCTTATAGTCAACCATTAAATCTATTCTTTGATTAAGACATAATCCTACACAATCATACAAGAATCCATGACAATCTGAAAAGTGAACTTAACGAATTCTACTTTGATGATGAAACATTCGGAGATAGATAGAAATTGTATTGCAAGACTTTCAACAAATAATTCAAGCTTTAAGCTCCATCGAACTTATCCTCAACTTGTTGACAAATTATAACCTTCAACTAATAACTAATAAAAACATTACACTACTCGAAAAGCGATACCACGAGAAACGACGATCAAAGGGTCTCAAAAGAAAATACATGAAGTCAAGCATTCATGTGAACGTCTATTAACCATATCAACCCATGTGGCTGATTTCTTGCTAAGCAATTGCTTGGTAATTCCTAAACTGACATATTTGCTGCGCATTTCTCTTTTATGAAATTTTCCACTTGTCACATAAAAAATAGATGAGCTTCAATTTGCCTTATCACTGTACTGTAACGATAATGCTAGTTTTAGAATGGCTATCCCACTTCTCTTAGGTTGCAAACTATGTCAAGAACACATTTACTTGTGTGGAAAAATTTAGTACGTATGCCATCATTCTCCTAACTGCGAGAAGAGCTGATGGTATGATGATTATTCCGAGACACTACTTATAAGGACACGATTTCCTCATGGTATCTTCCTACAACACACAAATCCACTGCTTCCGTTGTTGAAGCTGTCGTTACAAAAAGAGAAATAAATACAAAGACATTATCGAAAATTTTTAGTTTGTAGCATTTGCTGTAGAGACTTTAGGTTTTTAGTCTAATGCAGTTAAGCAATTTGCCTCTTAAATAGGCAATTCACTCTCCAACGTCTCTGATGAGAATCGGTCGCCATCCTTCATTGGGCAGCATGGAAACGTTCCCGGCTACTTCCTCCTTGGAAAAACTAATCTACGTTTTTTTATTTTTAAATATGTTGTATATTTGTTTTATCGAAGTATTTACTACATCATTTTTTTTTTAAATTAAAATTAAAAAATAGGTTAAAGTAATTATTATTTAGATTCTAAGAGTTTAGATTTTGAAATTGAATCTAGCAAAAATTATGATGATTACTTAGCTGAGTTTCAAATGTAATTGGATTTCCAAGAAACTTTCGCTCTGAGTGTTTAGCGATAAGTGAAACTTTGAACAGAACGATACGACATTAGATTTTCAAAATTGTTGGTCTCGTTGAATTAGGAACGTTCAAGAATTATCTCAGTCTTGGTATTGGTATTAAAATTTAGTATTCTTTAGTTTTGTTAATTATTGCTTATATTATAAACGTACCTAATTCAAATGTATAAAGATAACTTTAACTTTACAATGGTTTCGTTTTTCGAGAAAGTAACAGCTTCTGAATCCTTTTTGTAATGGAAGGTAATCAAGTTAACGAAAAAATTAGCCAGTTATAGTATGTAATTAGTGACCTTTTTAAGCCTGAGTTGTGGGGTGCTTTCTTGGGCCAGTGCCAGATCAGTTTGTTTTATTTATAAATGAATGAGTTAGTTTTATTAAACTTGATTATTTTTAATTATGGGCGCAAAACGTTTTCATCAATTTGGATAAAACCAACTCATGTTATAAACAAAACAATCTGATCTGGCACTGCCCGAAAAAGCACCAATTAACTCAGGGTTGCTAAACGTCGCTAATTACATACCAGAACTGGCATGTTTTTCCGTCAAGCTGATAAACTTCCATTACAACAAGGGTCCGGAAGTTATTACCTTCTCGCCAAACGAAACCATAGTTCATCATTTAAGGAAAGAAGAATACCAATTCATTAAGGGGTCTCGATATTTTATTTACATAGAGTTAGTGTAGATTTCTGGGACTAAAATATGCCGATGTAACCCAAATTACCTTAGTGCAAAAGTTATAGTTTCCAAAATACAGAGCGGTCGAAGTTATTATTTTTTATTAGTTTTTCTTAGACAATTTTCTTAATAAGTGTACTATTTGCACAAAATTGGGAGCGACATTTATTAAGTATAAATTTTTGGGGCAGAAAAGTTGGAGTAAAAAAATATTCAAATAAAAATTTTATACAAAAAAGAAACAACAAAATTAGAACATTTTAAATGTAAAAACTGCTATAAATGGCTTCCCCTCCAATTTCTCATAAAAATTCAAATCCCATCCCAAAAAAACCCCGAGTACCTAATTTTGTGAAAATAGTAATTTAATAGAATTTAATAGAAAATTATCCAAGAAAACTAATAAAAAATAATAACTTTGACGCTTTTGGACTAAGGTAATTTGGATTACATCGGCATATTTTAGTCCCAGAAATCTATAGTGTATGGAATATCGGGACACCTTGTATTTAATTTTACATTAAAAAACACTCTTTGCAGAATAACTAATTGAATTAAAATTATATAGAAAATTTGCCTAATACTATTTACGTAACAAGTGCATAATCTACGACGAAGGAGCAAGGCCTTACTGTGGTGAGACCATAAAACGAAATTATGAACGAGTTACATACAAGATTTTATGGTCAACTGTATAATTTTACTCAAACAAATATGAACTGCAGAAAGGCTTTGTCATATCGACGAATATCTAGTCGTCTGACGTTTACGTTTGACATTGACAGCCGTCCATAAACTAATATTAATCGTCTCGGACAAGGTCATGCTTTTCTAATTTTTAATGGTTTGCTGCGGTATAGATACATAGTTATTATAAAAGTAGCTTTCCTTACGTAACCCTTTCGGCACAAGCTTTACGCAAACTTTGCGCATTTGTAGATTTTTGGTCACAATCTCGTCTACCGCAGAAAAGTTTAGGGTGTCAGGAATTTGTTGGATTCACTTTTTGGTTGGTTCTGGCCGTTGCTGGGCGCTGAAAACCAAGTTTCTAGGTAATCTCCTTTTGACTTCCTTGAAAGCCTTGTGCCACTGTTCTTGTGATGGTGTTGTCTTTGAAGGCCTCTTGGAAGCATCCGCACACAAAACTTGATTGCGTGTCGCTGTTAAAGCAAATTTTCTATCATCCAGTGTTACAAGGTCGTAAAACACATTTCACTTGGAAACACGTCTTTTTCACTCAAATTGCTCGGAACAAAATGAAGACCAAATGCATTAGAAGTACAGACCTCCGATTATATTTCCAGATCTATTTTACCACGCTGCGATGCATAATCGCGTCACAACAAAAATCACGCGTATTACTTTTATAACTAACCGTGTACATAATTAAATTGTACAAAACACATTCTTTTAAAAAAAATATCAGTTTTTAACAAGTAATGTAGTTATTATTGTTATTAAAATTAACGATTTTATTTATTTTGCATGATAAACTGCAGCTTTACGTTTTTAACTGCATAATAACAATCTGCTAAAGTTGAGAGTATTTTTTTTTCCAATTTTACGATTTAAAGTTTTTATCCTTCTAAGTGGAGGTAGAGTTAAAAATAACGGTCTAAAATTACATACAAGGTGGCTAAACGAAAACGAAACGGCGGCCATGTCGGGTTTGTAAAGATTTTAAACAGAAAATGCTCGGACACGTCAATTTAGATTGCCAGGGGGAAACATTTTCATAGTATAATACCACCCCTATCTGTCATCCCTTAGCCAGGGTGGAATTAACCTCAAAAATTTTAAATGGAATAGTGGGTCGAGTTATACCTTGTTTGAAAGGTCTTTTGATTCTCCTTACGGTTATATCTAGTTTAAAGGATGTTACTTCAGCGGTTCTCAAACTATTGACTATTTTAACATTTTAAGTGACATTACTATTTGTTGTTTATTTGTATTTTGACATTCTTATGCTTTTCCAGCCTACGTCGATTTGAACAATATCTGTATTATTGCATGGAGGTGAACGGTCAAGGTTAATAGAATAGAGAACAGGTTGCCTGGTAAGTAAATTGCTCATACCGATGACGTCATAAGTATGCCAAATTTACATGTATCGACATGGTGGCCATTTTCAGCATTTGTTGGACTAGTGTTTATGTATGATTGTTTATAAATTAATAGTTTGACAAAGAATTGCGGTTTATTTTCCAAAAAACTGTAAAATGTTAAATTAATCAATAGTTTGAGAACCGCTGAAGTAAAATTCTTTAAACTAGGTATAGCCGTAAAGAGAATCATAAGACCTTTCAAACAAGGTATAACTCGACCTACTATTCCATTTAAAATGTTTGAGGTTAGATCCACCCTGGCTAAGGAAAGACAGATAGGAGTGGTATTGTACTCTAAAAATGTTTTCCCCTGGCAATCTAAATTGACGTGTCTGAGAGTTTTCTGTTTATAATCTTTACGAACCCGACATGGCCGCAGTTTCGTTTTCGTTTAGCCACTCTGTATATGGCCGACGTTTTGCCTAAACCTGTGAGGGCTTTATCAAAGCTAAAAGTAAATTATAAAACAGTGTGGGTCACAGAATTTAAAATAATCAACATGAGTTGATGATGTGAAAAGAATTAGATAATTAATCAATTATATAAGACAGTATATACTAGACGAACGAACGATTATATAAACAAAAATGTCATAATAAAGCTCACAGATGTAGACGAAACGTCGGCCATATATGTAATTTTAGACTTTTGTTTTGTTTCTTATACTAATTCCTATCATTGCTCGTTTTATGGCTCTTTAAGTTATTCTAATTCTTTTGGCACCTTTATTTGCAAGAGTTACAGTCTACTAAACCCGCCAAGAATTGTTCGATTATTCTCGTTGTTTTGGCAGTTTAGTTTTTTTCCCAGCTTAAAATTATGCTTTTGATGACGCACTCTTCCTCATTGTCTAAACTTTGAATATCAATAGATGTTTGAGCATTGCCTCGTTTGTGAATGGTTCATTTTGAGACCAGATTTTTTAGAGGCTTCACGTAGTTGGTCGAGCAAATTTTATTGAAAATTGGGTAGAGCATTTTGCTCTTGGAATCTCGGTCTACGTGAAGGTCAAAAAGTGCTAAGTCGTCTATCAAATTCACCTCAACCGCTAGCTTTGAAGCCGGATATGGCTTCATCATCATATGGAATGACAAACTGAAAACAACGATACAAGAATAAAAAAACTCATATCAAAGATGGATCCAAGACAAAAAACATGAAGAAAAATACCAAAATACAAAACAAAACAAAACATAAGTAGAAAGTAAACTTAAGAAAGGTATAAAGAATGTTCGAAAAAATTTGAAAATGATTTAGAAGATGATCTATACAATCAACAAAAGGCGGAGTATAAAATAATAAAACACTTAAATAAAGAAAAAAGACACGATAATCATAAACAACATCGGAGAGAAGAATTGCATAAAGAAGTATGGACAGATACAACAAAAAAAATTATATAACAGAAATACAATAAATAATAATAGCAATAAGAAGTAGCAAAAATAAAAAACTACAAAAATAGATAAAATGAGCGAAGAGTTATATAAATTTGGTGCATATACAATAACGACAGAAACTGCAGAATTAAGATCAACAGATTACGATTAAAGGAAAGGATTCCGATTGATATAGGGAACAATTTCAACCCGGTTTTAAAAACTACCGGTAGGGGTGAATATGGTAGAGGGCGTAGAACTTCTTGACCTTCACGGGTATTACAAAAGAAAAACACGCTAAGAGTACTAGGATAATTGTGTATAAATTTTACATCAATAATGAGCAAAATCGGCTCACAAAGAGCGGAAATATCGAATGCTTTGTAGAAGATAAATCACTTTTCAAGTTTGTAAAAAATGAGGACGGGTGTTTATGACTTAAAAATTTTGCAGAGAGAGTACTGCACTACTTTGCACCTGACTTGCTCCTGGTTTCTAAGCCTTGCGACAAAGAAAACATTTGGGAACCACATGTCGTTGATCACAAAACACTTTCCGTCCTTTGGGGACACAGCACCAGTGTTCGTGCGTTCACTTTATGCATTAATATAACCATTCGAACCAATTTCGATCCTAAAAGCTGATTTGCTAACTGTTTTTTATAAACGATTACTTCTCAATCCTTCTAGGAAAACAGAGTCAAAACCAGGACCTTGCAGGGTCTGATGGAATGCTACCAAGTTAGAAATCGTTCTTTGAGACATAAGAAACAACTCTGCTACATGACAACTATATTTTATAAAGTGCAAGACAAAAAAGCTTATTTAACGTATTATAAAATATTTTTAAATTTTCTTTGGTTTTAATCAAGTAAGTACCTACCATCATCAATCGACAGACATCAGTAAATTTGTTTCTGATGGCATTGTTTTAAATAAAAAAAATACATAAAACAAGTTTGTTACCATCTTTTAGTTACATTGATGGGAGGTGATATAAATCCCATCAAAGGGATTTAATGTCTTACCCTACGAAAAGATCCAGAAGCTAATGAACGTTAATTCAGAACAGTCTCATTGTAAAATAAACTTACATATTGGTACAAGGCAAATAGTATTACATAATTGTAACATTGCAAAAATTGAATCTACATACAGTCCATTAAATAATTTAAACAAATCCAGATTTTTTATTTAAAAAAAAATTAATAGAGTTTTCCTGGATAGAATTTGTTTAAAACGGTGTGTGTTTGGAAACTATAGGCTTTTAGTTTATTTTTAATTTTTTTATGGTTTTATGTAATGGATATAATAGGTTTCCTTTGCCCTTACCGTGTTTGGAATGTCTGATAATAAATAACTGATCTATAATTTATAATTGAGCATGCATATGTATTAAGTATTTTTGATGACAACCCAAGAATTTAATTAGTTTCTTCAACGTTTTTTTTAGAATGGATATCCACAAAATTATATTTGTTATACATAAAAGCACTTTTTAAAAGCTTCCTAAAAATAAGAAAGTATACATATATTTTCTGTAACTGTAACACAACGTTTCAAGTACTTACATATTTTCTGAGTTTA
The DNA here is from genome assembly GCA_030710515.1 of Abscondita cerata. Classification (NCBI taxonomy): domain Eukaryota; kingdom Metazoa; phylum Arthropoda; class Insecta; order Coleoptera; family Lampyridae; genus Abscondita; species Abscondita cerata. The sequence goes on along the minus strand of JALBCR010000247.1, from coordinate 304,864 downwards.
TAGTAGCATACGTGTTTGTTATACCAAAACCATTAAATAATGTACCGATTACATTGCTATAACTTCCTATGTCGTCAATGATTAACCAATCACCAATGATCATTTTAGGTAATAGCACATTATCGCAAATTCTGTTGAGCGAGTCACAAGTTGGACCCCACACTGTACTAAGGTAAACTTCTTTTCCAACAACCTACTAAAAATGTATCGCAACTGAAAATGCAGATGGTGTTATAATAATTTTACCTCTAAAGGTTTTGGAATAATTTCGCTTTTGTCAATAATAACGGTAGCAAGATTTCCATAAACACCGTCATTTACATGGTAGTCGTAATGGTGGGACATATTTGATTCGTTATACTTTTCTTTTAAAGAATGTATGTAACATGCTAAGGTAAACGCCGATTGTACAAAGTAAGTTCCAGGTTCAGAAATAATTCTTACAGAATTATCCGGAAAGTATGTGTTCAAAGCTTGGTTGATGTGGTTGGCGTACTAAAATTAATGTCTCTTTTATTAACAAACGTAATAAATTAATTGAGGCAACTTTGTGTAAGCAGTTACAAAAGTCGATTATTTGATTATTATTGCCAACTAAACGCTGACTTAAAAAATAATCTCGAAATAAGTGAACAACTTACAGCCAATATTAGATTGTAGTTTTTACCAGGAATTCCTCCGCCAATATCCAATAAGTGCAATTTGTGTTCAAGTTTTTCAGAAACATCAAAAACAAAACGTACTGCCTTAATTGCTTTAATAAAAACTTCGGGGTTTTTAGATGCCACACCAATGTAAAAACTCACCCCAACTACATTAACTTTTTGTTTTAAAGCAATCATTAGTAACTCTTCTGATTCGGAGCAGGCATCGCAACCAAATTTGATTTCCAATAAGATTCCTGCGAAAGGATCGTCGCATTTTATCCTTAGCACTGTTCTGAAATATACCCAATAACTTTATTTTCGATATAAGAAGTAGGAACCTACCGAGCAGATAAAAAATTTTCTTTAATTTTATACAACTCTTCTTTACAATCAAAAGTCATAAGACTAATTTTATTTTTTGCTGCAAATTTAATATGTTTTGCGTACTTATAGGTGTGGGCAAAAATAATTTTTGCGGGGCTTACACCGTATGCGAGAATTTGTTGCATTTCAGATTTCAAAAAAAGGATGTACCGTAATAAGGTTCTATGCGAGGAAAAACTTTTTTCCATAGTTTTTGTTTGTAAATTATGTCGTTAATGTCGCAAATGTAGAACGAAACCTCTTCGTCTTGATGGTTTAAAAATTATTTTATTACTTTCTCAATTTTTGTTTCAGAGGTTACATAAACTGAGTGTGAGTCCATAATTATTAAATTTTTTTGTAACTGCTAAAAACAATACTATTAGAGATTTTTATCTAAAACAATTTTTAAATATATAAAATTTTATAGATAATTTTTAAATTACCTGTACTGATGTAATCATGTAATATTAGTAAAAACAGAGTTTTTAATATCAATTGTTTTCAAATGAAAATATGTTGAAATTAAATTACTACCGAGTAAAGGTTACATGTAGAACTTCAAGGTAAATACTCATAAATAACACGATTGCGCAAACATGCTTTTGTCTCTACTTCTAATTTTTTTAAGCAAATGATAATACGTAAGCAGCTCCATTATAATTTTAATCTATGAGTTTTGATTACAAATTGTATAATAAGTCTTAATTAATTATGTTTAGTATTTCCATTTGTCTGAACAACAAAAATAAGTGGTTTATTTCCTGATGAGCAACTACTTAAAACACAAGCTCGTTTTGAATGCGATTAAAATTTACAAAATTTATAATTAATAAAAAGCTGAAGAGGTAATATGTAATTTACCTAATAGTTTTGTTTTAAATATTTTTTACACTTAGATTAACACTTCTTAAATATTATTGACGTTTGTGGCTGAAATACTGTTAATTGTATCTGAATATTTGATATTGAAAGATTAAAGTTCCTATGTATTTTCATTTTACTGAAATTTTGTTTTATTTTTGTGTTTATAGGTTTTTAAATATTTTAATACTATGTCTTAATATTCGAAATTTAGTTTTAAATCCGTTTTTATCTTAAATTCTCATTTTGCAATGTAAGTGGAATATAAATTTCTTTTTTCCAAAATTGTCACTAAAGTACAAAAATCGGCAGTAAAGTATTTAAAATCGGCAGTAAAGTAAATAAAATTGGCACTAAAGTAATTTATTATACGACGATTTTTAAGTTCACATTTTCGCCGGTAGAGACGTGTACTTTTACTACTTAAAGAACGTTATAAAATTGTCAGATTTTGTTCAAATTTTGGGATTTTGGAAAAAATATAATATGTGACCTCGGCATTAAAGTTCTTTTTCATCACTACAAGGACGCGTTTACTATAATTTGATTTTTGCGGCCCTTTGTTCCTTTTATAAGAAATAGTAAAAATAAAGAAATAAAACAGTATGTCGAAACATAACATAACATTAGAGAAATTACTAATAACATATTTATTTTATTCAAATTTTACAATGTAACTTTTCTAGATTTCGCTTTAGCAAATTGTTCAACAATATTATTAAAATCTACTCTGTTAGTTTCATTAGCTTCGATGTGCAAGATTGATAAATTGTCCAATCTGCTTTGGCTAACTTTTTGTTCCTAAGATATGTTTTAATTCTTGTCAATGCGAAGAATGATCTTTCGCCTGAGGCATTGCTTACAGGGATTGTTAGATATATGCGCAATAATGTCTCAATATTCGGAAATGTGCATTTTAATCCCTTGACATTTAGGTTTTCATACATTTCTTGTGGTGAAGACAACTTTTCTTCCTTTGCGTAGATTAAAAAGTGTTTCATTTTATCCCGAGCTAGAATCTGATTAATATCTTTTTTGTATTTACAAGTTAACATTTTTAATATTAGAATCAATCTCAGCTTCAGTCAAATCCTTTTTAAAAAAAATTAAAAATACACGATCCAGTTCATTGTAAGCCAAAATTCTTCTATTGAGATTGACGATTGCTGCATCACAAATTACATAGAAGGAATTTACAATAAAATGATCTCTTCTTGTTACAATGACCTCATTTTCAAAATTTTTTCCTGGACACAACCGTTTGTTTCGCATTATTTTGCGTCGTGTGCCATCTGCATATATACAGTTTTCTTGCGCTACTAACAATTTAGCTTCAGATTTAATGTTATTAAAATTGTCTCGAACTGTTTGTATAAACGATGTAAGTGATTTAAGCAAGAACGAACATTGAACTAAAGATAAATCGGGCTTTTGTAATGTTTCACTCGTGGCATTTAATCGTTGTAAAATCTTGTTCCATAAAACTGAAAGTAACGCTATTTCAAATTAATCCATTTTCTCCACCAATGCCTCGGCTTCAATCTTATAGTTAATTTTTTTTGATTTTTGTCAGACCGTAATTCGGTAAGTGCATCCCTAATATTAGAGTAACTGCAATATAAGGCAAAGACCGCATCTGCACGCGCCGACCATCTTGTAGCAGAAACTTTTTAATGTGCAAACGTTTGAGTTCTTTGCCAAATATTGTTGTAAAATATGCCATCGATGTGTGGAAGACAAAAACCAAACATTAAGATTTTGACGAAGTCAAAATATTTGACCGCGGTACTACAACCTTCGGCTGTACAGTTTATAACCAAGTTCAGGCTATGACTTGAGCATGGCACTTAATCCGCAGTTAGGCTATGAACTTTAATTCTACTTTGAAGACCAGAATATTTGCCTGACATGTTTGGGGCATTGTCATAGCTCTGACCTCTACATTTAGAAACGTCGATACTCCATTTCTTCAAAAGGTTCAAAGTAGTCTTTTCCAGATTTAGAGATTTATGAGAATAAATATCAATAAAGCTTATGAATTTTTCCTTGATTTGACCATCTAGTAGAACATAGCAAATTATAACACAGAGTTGGTCAACATGACTAATATTCGGCGTAGAATCTATAATTAACGAGAAGTAAATAGCTTCTTTTATTTCGTTGATGAATTGGTTGCGGACTGTATCAACCATTATATGTATGAATTCGTCACATATTGCGTTTCATAAATAGCTAACGAATCCACTTCCTTTATGCCCTAATTTTTGCAAATGGTTGTCAATAAACGAGTCAAATTCTGCTAGGGATTGAAGACAGCGAATATAGTTTCTACTTTTATCTTCACATCCTCGGAAAGCTAATCCTTGAAAAGAAAGAAACTTAATTGTAGAAACAATTCTTCTTAAAACTTCTCGCCAATATTGTCTTTTTATTTCGGCTTGTTTTATAAGTTCACTGTCAATCCTTCTAGCAAGTTTGGAAAACACAATCATTGCAGCTCTATGATACATCAAATTTTCATGTTCATTTAGTTTAGCACCGATATTTTTCAAATCTTTGCATCCATCCTTCGATGATAAGTGGGTCTTAATTTTTGAAAATATCTTGCAAACAAAACAAAATAGTCCACCTGTTGTTTCACTAAAAATAAGCTATTTTCTCAATTCTCGCAAACCATTTTCTTTGATGTTAAAAAAAATATTTTCTGAAAAATATATTCTACAAACACGTCCGCGATCCTCGAAAGGGACACCATAGTCTGTAGGGTGACCAATATGTTTCTGACTTTCCAGTAGAATTTTTTCTATATCTTTGTCCAATAATAAATGTGGCCATAAAGCCACGTCCTTCAAACTATTGATTGATTGCCTTGGTTGAGATTACTTAAATTCTGACTCACTATCACCACTGACGTTTGCTGATGTTGATTCACACGGAGGGCGTAATGACGCTGGCGATGCAATTGAGGAGGATGGCGAGGGCAGGTTCCCTGCAAGTTGAATTTCGGATTCGTTTCTTTCACCAATTAAATCGTCATAAACTACAGCAAAAGGAATCGTTACATTGGTTTCATTTTGCGCGATATCTTTAATTAAGAATGCCTCTATTGCATTCTTTTGATGCTGTTTTTCTGTTTCTTTTCTTGCTTTTTTCGCTTAGCTGAACCAGATTCAAAACGTCGCTTCATGTTTCAAAGTAGCACTAAAATCGATAAGTGATTAAATAAAGAATTGCTAATACATTACTGTATACGTACTGTACCTATGAATAATAGAATAATACTTTAAAACTTACCACCTGTAATAATTACGCACAATTAAACAATTAATTTTATTCGATTCGTATTCGATCTTGCGATTGCGACGCGACAGAGGTTATATAAACAGACACAAAACTCTCTTTATGCTTCGATTAGCGCACTACGCACTACTGCTCACTCAAATATTTAAGTATGAGAAAAAAATTTTGTAATAGAAAGTGACGAACAACTTGATAAAATCAAATGAAACACCTTGTATATTTTTTTACTGATCAACGTAGAATTAAATTCTCTACAACTTAGCTATTGATGTTTGGCTACTAAAACCGAATTGTTAACCGTGAAATTCATTTTTTTAAATCGAAAATATACATTTCATCAAAACATTATTATTGACAACTCAAAATTATAAAATCAAAATTTACAAAAAAGAATCACCGAACAAAATATTTGAAATAACCGAAAAAAATATTTAAAAAAACTGGAAATAAACACTGATAAAAATTTTGTACTTTTTGCCATTTTGGAAAAAAAAGGTGGCGCTACTAGCTTCAAACGGAGTCAACAGGGCCACAACAAAAAAAAGAAAAAAAATAAAACAAGTGCAGATACAGAATAAACATAATTTGTGCTAATTTGTGTTATTAAAAAAAAAAAAAAGAAAATTGATCCTGTATCTGAAAACTACCCCTCACTACTATTCGACAAAAAAGTAAAGTACTCATTTTACCAGAAGAATCAATTGATACTACTATTCACAGCATACTAATTTGTGCTTTTAAATGATTTTAACCCGATTTTGTAACTCATGCCCCTATCTGTAAAACTACCCCTCATCATTATTAACTCTGTTTGATCGTCTTCTGCTCCGAAACCACTGAACCGATTTTGGAGATCGATAGCTCAAATTGTTCAGGAGATCCAAGCGCTGATCTTAAGCGGGGTCACAAGTTGACCTGACCTGGAGCAGTGACCTCACATCTTTAATTTCAGGTTTGTCTAAATTAGGTCCATTTTCAAATGGGCTTGGTTACTAGTAATTTTTGATAAAAAACGAGTATCGCGCTTAATAGTGAATTTTTCTGTAGGCAAACGTGCATAGCAAAATTGTAGAGAATTTATACATCGACTTGGCAAAATAATATACAGGATGTTTTATTTAAATTTATTAAGTTATTTATCATTTTTGATTATATAGTTTGGCATTTTTTTCTCATACTCTGTATAATATATGTCAACTTTCAAATAATAAACAGTTATGGTCGATTCCATCCTAAGTGTGAATAATATTTCAATTTGATATTGGCTCTGTTAAATGTTTATTTTTTTATTTATAAAGTCACCATAGTTTTCATGTAAATTCTGAATAAAAAATATATGTTTTCTTTTAAAATGTCAAAGTTGACAGGTGGTTTATGAAAGTTGGACACCCTGTATAATTGAAAACATTTTTAAATTGTAACCTAAAAGACTCAAAACCGATTTTGAAATAATCTACTTTTTAAAGACTATATCAAAGGTCCGCGTACAGCACGGACAGGCTGAATAAACATTCTCCAGGTTCAGGAGGTCTACCACCGACTTTGTCACCAAAATGACGTCATTTCGGCGAGAAGTCGGAAAACGCTACTATTAACTGAAGTGACTTTTGTCACCGATGTCTACACACGATCGAAAACGAGTGAGTTTTCTCGAGCGCTTTATTTTAAGTGAGATTTGGCATTTGAAGAAAATTAAACCAAATAACGGAAGATTCCGTAATGGCGTCCGTGGTTTCCCAACATATGTAGCTACACGACGCGCATGCGCTAAACCGAGACCGCAGCGCTGCGGCGGCGAAAATTGAAAACGGTACTTACTTTGCGAACATATTGAATTTTGTAAGCAACAACAAGTTTTGACTGAATTACATTGTTATAATTTAGATTATAATGCACTGTAATGATAACTTACTGATATTAGTCAAAACTAGTGATTAAATTAAAATAAAAGTATATGTAAAAAATAGTAAGTAGGTACTTACGTGTATGAAAAATATTAATGTGTTGTTCGATTTTAATTGTCAATGTGTAAAGTGAATCGATTAAAAATAATAGCTACCTTCTATATTATTATGAGGCAATTGCTTGTTAGGATAAGAATTTATTTTTAGTTATATTAGCGATAAACCCCTTTATTAGTATAGAAACAAAAGCAATTATGTAATTTACAACCGTATGTCACTAATGTATTAAGAAGACCGAAAAATCGTGTTCGTTTTTAAGCATTTGCGATAACCTGAACAAATTTTCTAAAGTGAAAATGTTAACTGTTATTTTCTCCAAAAGGTTAAGCATTTTTTACTGCACAATTTATAAATAAAATAGAGTTATGCGACGGTTTCTGAACCAAAAATTTCAACATCCCTTTTTTCATCTTTTTCGACAAATTCTTATGTTATTATGTTATAATGAATCAAAAATGTTTCTGTCCGACGCACGGCCAGTCTTATGTAAACAACATATCAAGAAAACCACAAAACTTTGCACATGGGTCTTATTTATAATTCTCAGATCTGATTAAATTTTAGGTATAATCAATCACGTCAATCAAGATTTTCAAAATCTTGCAATATATTCAAAATATTATTTTACTTATTATTTTTCAAACAAAAGTTGTGTATAATTAAATCTGATAACTAATAATTACTGAGATATGACTAACACGTAATACTAATTTTAGTTTTAACAATATCTCCTCCAATATTATTTATATACAAAAAAAAGTTGTTGCAAATTTATTGCCTATAACTTTTGTTTGAACTAATTTCTATAAAACGCAATTTTTATTTTGTCTTGACACGTTCTGTTCAATATTTAAAAATTAAACGCGTCAAAATGTCTCAAACTTAATAAACAAACATTTGAATGACAATTTCGTTACCATAGTAACCAAGTCCAATTACAAAAGTCACTTAGACTCGTCGGTTTGAATCTTCCCAGAGACGATATTTTTTTTCTTTATTAAATTAACTTACAAATGAGTATAAGAATATTTTCTAATCGACATTTTACCAGTTAATTATAATTAACATAAATGGTTTATACCAGATGTCACAAAAAAGTGTTAACATGGGATTGAAATATTAACATGTAAATTCATATGGCCAATGTTAAATGAAAAGCACTCTATATTGAATTTCAATAAGAAAAACACATAAAATGTACATGTTAATAGTTTTAAAAGATTAATGCAAGTGTAAAAAAATAACGTACCTTAAAAGTAATTAATTAAAAATTTGAAAACAATTAAAAATACAACATTTATTTAAAATGAGTATGTAACATACTTCAGTGACATACAAATAACGATTTATGTAAACATTTGCGTAGACATTATTACCAATTTATTTATGCGTTAGTGATTAAATTATGATACATTTTGTTAATATTTAATGTGTCAGTTTTGAAATTTATTGTGTTGGAGTTTTGTTTTATTTTTATACTTTCTGAGAGTAGTCTTTTTTTTTAAATTATTTTCGTTTTTTAATATTTTTGGCGAACTGAAATTAAATTGATGATTTTTAAAAGACGCGATTTCTGCTAAAGCTGTATTTGAAGTTTGTGGGTTTTTATTTTTTGTAATTATTGAGTTTTTATGTTGTTTTATGCGTTGTTTTAAGTATTGATTAGATTGGCCAATATAACAAGCTTTACAATCTTTACAAGCTTTTTCCAAAGCCTCTTAAAGTTTTTAAAGCGATATATTATTGTAAGCTTTTTGGACTATAGTTACAGAATTAAATCGCTTGGAATTGATGTAGTTGATAGAGCACAATTATCTGTTCCAAACCCGGGTAAAGGAAAAGGGTTGGTGTGTTTGAGGTAGCTACTAGTAAAAGAACGTAAAAGAGAAGTAACAGAATGAAAAATTTGTCTAAGAGTGACGTTCCCAGAGTGGAAATTTACATTTCCCCACAAGGAAAAGAGGCACACTAGATACGAATAGAGGCATTCTGTTTACAAAAGGAGTGAATAAAATAAAGTTGTTGGATTTAAATTCTTTCATGTGGAATATCCTGATTTGTAAAAACTAGTGCCAAAGACGGAACTGTAATATTTTTGAATATTGTATTATTGTTAGCTTTCCATTCATGTCATCTCCATTCTTATGGTATCTTGTCGTTTATTTTTCATGTTCAACAACTTTACTACCAGAAATTTGTCTAATAAAACTTTCTTGTGTCATAATTAATTTTCATTTGATTTCTATGTTGGCTTGTAGCATGCTTTTTGAGAGAACTCCATGTTTAGTTCATAATTTAGTATATTTTAAAATTCGTTAAGTTAATTAAGTAAACAAATATACTGACAAACTATTAATTAATTTTTATTATTTTTCTCCTTCTTTTTTTTAACCATCTTTTTTCCACCAACTCTTTCATCCATTCTGCCCCAAATAGTGTCATCCCTTCCACTTTCTTTGTTTCTTAGCTCTTCGCATTATTTTGTTGGATGTTCTATGTTTTCTTATCCTTCTCCGCACATTCTGCTCTATTTATCTTCCTTCCTTCTCCATATTTGTTCTCGTTCTCCTCATTTCCCATTCTAAATCTTGCTATCGTCTTTTTTTCCTCTGTGTTTTTTCCCTCCGTCAGGTACCTTAGAACTCCATTTATTATTAAATTGTAATATCTGTTGTTATATCTTGCTTTCTTTATCTTGATCCTTATCTCCTGCCTCTAGCTATCCTTACCTTTTTTGATACTACATCTTCTTCCATAAGTGAAATGTGTGTCTAACAACATCTCGTGTAATAGTGACACATATAAATAGTATAAACTAAGTAATACCAACAGATAACTGTAACGACGATTGAATGTTTAAATGCAAATTGTTACCTAAGCGATAACTTAGAATGCATAACACACTCGCATAGATAAAGTATTTCTGTACAGTAGCATATACGCACGAAAGAACACCTGATGCGCATTTTGCTCTTTCTACCTTTTTGTCTTAATCTTCTTACTTCCTTCCTTGCATATCTTCCCTTTTCAAAATGCTTTTCTGTTCCCTTTACCGTGTTCTTCCGTCCTCTTCTCTTTGCTCCTCTACCCTTTCCAACATTCGTATAACAGTTATTTACTCTTTCTATCTCCATATGTGATGTAACATTGGCTCAAGTTCTAATATAAGTAATAATATTTGTGTTTGCATTGTATAAATAATTTTATGTAACACTATGTATATAATATTGTGATAGTGTCATTGTAGAAGGAAAGGTTGGTATGAGTGGTGCGCGCCATTAGCGCTTAGACAGCGCTTTGAGAATGACGCTGCGTTAAGGCTGTTTTATCACTCGGGACAATTTCAGATTTCTAGTAGGCGGTTCACTATTTTTATTTCTTGTTACATAAATAGCTATTTGTTGTTCTTTCTGTTTCTAAAACTGTTTAAAATGCACGTCATGTACAAAAAAAAAATTGACGTCAACAATTCAACAATATATTATTTATCTATTAATATTAATCGGCTTCCAAGTCTCGCCTGTTGGGCTCAGAAAAATTCACCCGCGAGTACATTCATTTTACAATTCTCCAAAAGTTTTCAGTATTTATCGTTTACTTAATGTTAATTTTCTCGTTGATTTTTAAGTAAAAATTTAAAAAAAGTAGGGTTGTCAGAAAATTATTATCTGTCGCGCAGGAGTCGAAATTTGGGCTTATAAAGAAATCCAGTTTTCTATTATTTTACGTTTTAATTAAATTAAATACAACAAAGACGAAAATAAAAAAAATAGCTCCTGCACGACATAAATAATAATGTTAGCTATATGTTTGTGCAAAATCAAGAAAACATTTCTAAAAATAAGCGAAATAAATTTGCATAAACTTTATAGCTCCCCTGAGAGAACAGCCTTTATCTAATCAACTTTAAAAAGTCAAATAAAGTAAATAAATTTAATATCGTTAAAAAAGGTAACTAACGCAATATAAAGTAAAGTGAATATAAACTATAAGGAAAGTCCTTCCAATGCAAAAAGAAAGTTAGTAAAGAAAGAATTGTGTATCTTTTCAAAGAAATGAACACGTGGTGGACTTAAGCGATAGTTGTGGTATTACGTTTGGTTGTGGAATATTGCGATAGTTTTAACTTCGATTATTTTCCTCATATCTTATAATCCAATCAGAATTTAGAATTTTTTTAAATTCAACCAATCACATCAGTTTTTTATACTGATTAAACTTCATCTAACCTGATTAAACTCTCTCTAGCTTTTGCGACTATTAGTCTAAGTCTACTACAATTATTTTTTTCTTCAAGCGTGCTAAAATATGAATTTTACTATACCGCATTGAATATATAGAACGACTACATTATTTTACGGCGTACAATAATATTATTATTTTACGCTCAATTAGTAACTTAGTTTGCCGGTAGAGGTATTAGCACTTTTAAGCAGAAACGCCATTTAAAATTTAAACTTTTAAAAATGTCGCAAATTGAAGGAACTCCACCTAAAATAAAACAAATCGCCGATGCCTTAGTTGAAAATTTGATCCCCAACAAATCGCGCAAAATATATGATTTTGCTTACAATAAATTTTTGAAATGGGCGCAAGAAAATAATATAATCAATTACACAGAAAATGTTATGTTAGCGTATTTTTTCCCATTTGGCGGAAACTATGAAAAGTTCGTCATTATGGGCACAATATTCCATGCTAAAGTGCCAATTAAATATTAAACATGACATAAACTTAAAAATTACGCAAAATTAATTTCCTTCTTGAAGCGCCAAGCTGATGGGTATCAACCAAAAAAAAGCAAAAGTTTTCTCAAAAGAACATTTTAATAACTTTTTACAAAATGCGCCAAACAATGAATATTTGGCCATGAAGGTAATTTCAAATATAACTTTTTCAATCGCTAAAGTAGATACTATTTTCTTAGATCGTATTAATATTCGGAGTTAGTGGGGCATGTCGTTGCGACGAACTAGTCAATTTAAGAATACAGGATATCGAAGACCTGGAACGTATAATACTAGTAAAATTCCTAATACTAAAACGAATAAGTCACGGACATTTACCATAGTTGGAGATTTTTATTTAAATTTATGTAGACAATATATGACACTTCGACCTAATGACATCAACATAACAAGATTCTTTTTAAAATACCAAAATGGTAGATGCCACCGTGTCGTTATGGGGATACATAAAATTTCAGGTATACCAAAACAAGTGGCAACTTTTTAAAACTACCTAATCCAGAGGAATACACTGGTCATACACTGCGACGAACCTCAGCTACATTGTTAGTTGACAATGGTGGAGACATTACCACTCTAAAAAGACACGGTGGATGGAAATCTAACAATGTAGCTGAGGGATACATCGAAGACTCCCTTTCAAACAAACGTGAAATTGCCAATAGAATATTAGGGTGCGATGAAGGTAACACATCTACCGTAACATCAGGTGATCTTAACAGGCCTAGTACTTCCACCGCAACATCGAGCATATCCCAGTCAAGTGAATATGAAATCCATCACGACTATAATGACGTCAATGTCAGTTCTAAAACAGCAAGTAGTGGATTAAATATTATTAACTCGACATTACAAAATTGTACCTTTAATATTACTATAAATAAGAAATAGGTATTTTTTCCACTATATAGTTACTACAAAAGAATGTTTGTTTTAAGTTTTCATCTGAAATAAGAGTTAATTATTATTATTGTTGTATTGTTAAATAATTATAGCTTTCTTTTCTTACTCTACAAATTAATACAAAAATTTTCCTTTTACAAACCGTGTTAATACACACAACAAAAATAATGTTGTTTGACAGTCATGTTTGACAGTTGTAAAGTTGAGTTAACGCTGTTGCCTATTCATTCTAAAACCACCTCAATTACTTTAAGAATTTGTTTTTTTTACGCTTGAAGAAAAATAGTATATGCTACACGGAGTCGAACGCCTTTTGTGTTTCGCAAAGTATTTTGCGGCCTCAGCCTCAACACAAAAAGAATGCGTTCTACTCCTAGTAGCATAATATACTATTTCCAAATGCATATGATTGAAAAAATCATTAAAAATATAACAACAGTAGTAGTCTTTGTGTTATTATGTAAAAAATTATTAAACGTCAAACAATATTTCTTAAAAATGGAGCAGTTCAGTAATGCGAGTATTGATGTGATCAACGATGAAATTAATAAATCAAAACCATTAAATACAAAAAAAACACACGATTCCATCTGGACACAGTTTCAATTATTTTGTGATCGGAAGAACTATATTTTAAATGGTTAATTAACAATTGAAACGTTGGCAAATATTATGACCGATTACGCATTCAATATGAAGAAGCGTGACGGCACGGAATGTAAAGAAGGTGTTGTAAAGACTATGTGGAATATAACTGCCAAGAATTTGCAACAAAAATATTACAATGAGTAGAATGTGGTGTTCGATCCGTTAGAGATGTTCAGTTCGAAAAAGCAAGAAATGCTCGCGACGCTAAAAGAAAATTGTTACATCGAGACCCTTCAAAACGGAAGCAGAGTGCAACCGCATTCACACAGCAAGAGCATCTGTCTATAGTGAATTTATTTGATGAAAATCCCCAGATGGACTTCAACGGAAATTTTATCATATTGCGGCAGTTGAATTGGCTTGCGAGGAGGCTTGAGCCAATTGTGTACTTGAATATTTTTTGAAAGAATTTGATAATAGTTGGTGATCCACAGGTTTGAATGTTTAAATTTTCAATAAATGCATAACACTTTCATTAAATCGAAATCATATTTCAGGACGAATCGAATACAATTCTGTATTCACCAAAACAACTCAAGGTGGTGCTCAAAACTAGCAGACAGTAAATTTCTTACTAAAAATGTGGTGTCCAGAAACACTTGTGTCCTGTTAGATTGTTTAAAAAATTATTTATCGCACAGAGGGTCCAACATTAAGACAAATCGGTTTTCTTAACACCGAATCGCTTTTGGACATGCAATAATGGTAAGTGAGTGGTACAAAAATTGTCCATTAGGTCGGAATAAAATTTCCAAATGGACTAAACAAGCGGCTGAAAATATTGGCCTCGATACCAAACGAGTGAGAATATCAAATCACTCAAACCGTTCTACTGCTGCCAGCAATTTGGCCGACAACGGTATTGGTGAACAACAATTGATTAAAATTACAGAACATTCTAATGCAACTTCTATTAGACCGTACCTTCAATTGAATGCCAAACATCATACTGAGATCATTAACAAAATGAGAAATGTTAGTTCTACTATTACAAATGCCAATTGCGGAAAACAAACTGGGCCTTCAGAAACTAAAGTATCGTGCAGTCACGGCAGCATCGACAGTAAATTCTGCACCGAGTTCCACAGTCTACCAAAACTGCAATTTTTATTTTAATTGTTCAAATTTAAATGATCATAAATAAATAAAAATTTCGTTATTTTTGTTTTGAAGTTGAACTAATTTTGTTTTTTTGAACCTAGCAAGTATTTAAACTTTCATTTGTTATAGTAGAGCTCACATTTCACATTTTGTTGATTATTTGATTATAGTATTTGACATTCAGTTGCAGGATCAAATAGAAGTTTCATTAAAGTGACCAGTTGCTTTAATCAATTGTTGTTCACCAATACTATTTTTGGATTAAATTGCTGACAGCAGTAAAACGATTTGATATTCTCACTCGTTTGGTATCAATGCCAATATTTTCAGTTTGGTCCATTTGAAAATTTCATTCCGACCTAATGGACAATTTTTATATCACTCCTTGCCATTATCGCATGTCCAAAAGCGATTCGGTGTTAAGAAACCCCGATTTGTCTTAATGTTGGACCCTCTGTGCAACAATAATTATTTAAACAATCTAACAGGACACAAGTTTTCTGACACCACATTTTTAGTAAGAAATTTACTGTCTGCTAGTTTTGAGCACCACCTTGAGTTGTTTTGGTGAATACAAAATTGTATTTGATTTGTCCTGAAATATGATTTTGATTTAATAAAAGTGTTATGCATTTATTGAAAATTTAAAACATTCAAACCTGTGGGATCACCACTATTATCAAATTCTTCCAAAAAATATTCAACTACACAATTGGCCGCTTCTCCTCCTCGCCAAGCCAATTCAACTGCCGCAATTTGCTAAAATTTCCGTTGCCGTCCATCTAGGGTATTTTCATCAAATAAATTCACTATAGACAGATGCTCTTGCTGTGTGAATGCAGTTGCACTCTGCTTCCGTTTTGAAGGGTCTCGCTGCAACAATTTTCTTTTAGCGTCGCGAGCATTTCTTGCTTTACAAACGATTTTCTTGAACTGTAACGAAGTTATTTTAGATAATTATTTGGAAAATAATCTTAACATATACCCATCTAACTGTAAGTTGTCCCGGTTAAACTTGACAAAATGTTCTCAACATAATAATTAGTAGGTTAATTATTATGTTTCAAACATTTAATAAAGTTGAACCGGCAAAACTTACAGTTCTCGGGATATAACCTATAATAATCAAATGATTTATTACGCTGAAGATTTAACCAAGAAAAAACAAATAACATTTTGGGACCAGGGCTTACAACATTAACAGTTCCAAGCTGTTTCGAGGAGGTCAGTAAAAGATTAGTCTTGAGTTGTATTTTCTGACATCAAGCTTGTTAACTTATACAACTGTGTAACTTGCTTTATATGATTTTGAGATTGCCCTATATAACTTTGTTAAATAAGTACCTAAATCTATCTATTTTTTTAATCTCTTCCTCTCCCAGCCAACATTTTACTTTCTTTCCTCTACCTTTTTGTTCTTAAATTTTATGATTTTTAATAAATAGGTTTTCCAGTGGTGTTAAAGAATAGTGTCTTTAATGAAACTATTTAGTACACCATGATTATTTAGTATTTATTAATAATTACTACCTGTTTTGATGGCATGTGCCATCACTATCAAGTATCGAACTGTGGGGGTCTACTTGATCTTGAGTCAAAATGTCTGTTTTTAGACTTAGTTTCATTCCAACATTTTAAAAATTTTGTATTTTGTTTGATTTAAAAACAAACATGTAATAACATAGTTCTAAAAACCTTGATACTTGATAATGATGGCACGAGCCATCGAAACCGGTAGTAACTAATAATAAATATTAAAAGATTATGGTGTACTAAATAGTTTTATTAAACTGTATGATTTTTGTTGTTTTTCCCACATTTGTCTCAATTTTTTTTCTCTCTAGATATTTTTCTAGCAACAACCAGTCGCTAGTTTAATGACTCATTTTGCTTTGTAGTAGATTGTGCAAGTTTTCTTATCAAACATATTTCAGAGATTCAGCGTTTCTTTTGTTATTTTGCATGAAAACTTCTGCGCAAGTCCGTGATAATAATTTGAAAATTTTAAACCCGTTTCATCTTGTCTAGTAACAATTTGGAATTATTTTAAACCGTATTTAATGTAAATCCCAGTAACGAAAGTCACGTTAATTTAAAATTACATTCTGTTATTTTGTTGGGAACATTTTATTAAAATAAAACCCAAAGAAAAAGTTTAACTTTTTGCATTGCTAAACTTAATTTACTTTGATATCCGTTTTGTCTAGATTCGGATCTAAAGGCGGTCGTCGATTGGAATTTTTCCTAACGCGAGTGGTCAATTTCTTTAGAGGTCCATTTATCTCCGATGTTGGATATGTAGACTGAGGAGGACTGATTCGAAGGTTGTATTTATACTGTTAAAATTTTCTTGATGTTTATGGACCTCAATGACCTCCCAAATCAATCTGTCATGATAACCGTTAGCCGCTGCCCCAACTTAGAGTTCTCAAAGAGTATATTATCACATTTGACTATCGCCGACTTTTCGGTGTGATTCAGAAGACAGTTTGCTCCATGTTCTCTAGTTCCTATCCATCTCTTGGTGGTTTCTGTGTATATTTTGGCACGAGCACAAGATATACGGTAAACTTCGGCTGCTAAAGGAAATCTCTTTTGTTCTTTTTTGGTCTGATAGTCTGCTGAATCATCTTGGTTAGTTTAAAGATAGTTTTGATAAATTGGTTGAGGCTTTTACCTGGTTTTGACGTCGAGTCCTTTTAGAATTCTTTCTATGCGGTCTGTGACTGAACATGTATGGTAGAGATGCGTAGGTGATAGTAAATCGACTCTTGGATTCTTGTGTTCTTGATCTTTCGGAGCTTATTGATCTTTCTATCTCCTTTCTAGTGAATTAATTAACTTCAAAGACAGGTTTCAGGTGATTGAGTTCCCCGTAAAGATTCTTTGGTTCACAAATTCTTCTTCGGCCAGAGTCTTGATTATTTCTTTCTTTTGGCCTGAGAGGTGATTCGATAAAGCTGCAGTACCTGTCTCTGTGTGCAGGTTTTCTGTACACTTTTGTTTCCTCGTATTTTTACTAGAGCATCCAAAAAAGCCAGTTGTGGTTCATCTAAAACACCTAAAAACTTTCTTTACGGCTAACAGGTGCACTAGGAAAGAAATTAAAAATCAATAGGGTCCAAAAAATTAAAAACACCGGAATTCGAGAGTAAATTCACTACTACCCACACTATCTACCATATATATCCAAAGTCACATATGAAAATTATTTATTTTGATGCAAACAAACAAAAACTAAATAAATACTTACAACATCAAAACATTTCTTAAAGTCGTCTAGCAGTGCCGTGGAAGCGATAAATGTCAGTTGTACTTGTAGTAACAAAACTATTTTTATAAAAATGGAAATTTTAATTCTTTGAGAATTGGTTAATGTAACCATCCATTCACGAGCACAAAATTAAACTTTTGTTATCCCAAAATTATGTTTATTTGTTTGGAACCGAAAATATAAAACAAATTCTGCAAGAGTTGTATTTTTATAACTGATTTCTTGAAGTGAAGGTAAAAGTTAAAAACCACTGTCCTGATTTTGATTAGCCGACGTTTTGCTCGTTCTTGCGTGAAATTTATCAATGTTTCAATCGAGGATACTCATTACATACTCGCGGTTTTTTAAATTTTTTGTAAACTGGAAAAAAACGTAGTTAAATGTGTTTTTATACTTGCCGCTTGCGAAATGACATTTGATACTAGTGTGTAGTCAATCAAAAGCTATTCTTCCGCATCAATTCGGAAAAATTACAAAAACAGTGGCGTTCACAGACATTGAAATAATAACACATTAATCCAAATATAATTTTGGTAGTTAAAAACCATTTTCTCAATGTTTTTTGTTAATGAAAGAAGAAGTAACTATAAAAAATCTACACAACATTATTAAAAATGTATAGTGCCCTCTATTCATTATATAAATGACAACAACTGAAAACGTTAACTCATAGCACTCTACACTTTTATATTACGATAACTATATCCAAATTTAACATTAATGTAAAATTGTTGCTAATATTTATTAACGGAATATTTGCTCGATACAAAAAATATTGTACAAACCTCCTGCGGGAAGATTATTTTAATGTAGGTAAAAGTTCTTCCCGAACTTGATTCGTAAAAATGCTTTGCGCAAAAATATGTGCAAAATAAAATCTATAAATTTGACGAGGCTATAAAACGCACCCTGAGCGATGACGTCAGTACCTTTATCTACTCAAGCAGACCTTAGATTTTTTGAAAATGTCATTTTGACTTCGATTGTTTGCTAGCGGCAAACTTCCAAACTAAACATAAATTTAATTAGTAAATAACGAATGTCAAAATAAATACAAAGTGTTTCAAAATTTAGTACAAAGTATTTTTGGGATAAAAATAAGACTTTTTTTCTTATAAACATGTGCCCTAAAATACACCCTCTTTGAGCTATAGCCATCTTAATTTTCTTTAAAAATTGATTTTTTAAATTTTGACTGCAATTATTTATTAAATTTCTTTAAAATTTGCAATTCACTGCTGATTTGAACTTCTAATGTTTCTTATATGTAAAATGACATAACAATAAATTTAAAAAGGTTGAGGATAGACACATTTAAGGGAAAACATTTTATGTTTCGGTTTATAAATTTTAAAGAATGAGTATTTTATCTGTTCGGGCATTCAAAAATCTAAAACTTCGGTTTTAAACATTTTTTGGATACAGTTAATTGTTTTTGATATAATTGTTGCTAGAAGAACAAGGGTTATTGTAAAACTAAATTGGTTTGAATTATTTTTTTTATTTAACCATGAAACAACAATTAAGCAAATTGGTTTTATTTTTTTTTTAATTTTATTAAAAACAAAGAAATTGATGTCTTTATAATAAATGCTGGAAATGTCCCCGCCAGTTACAATACAGCCCTCCATTCTTTACCGCATATAAGAATGCTGTAGCTCAAAGAAAGTGTATTTTTGGACACATGTTTATAAGAAAAAAAATCTTATTTTTATCTCAAAAATACGCTATTATAATATTTGTACTAAATTTTAAAACACCCTGTATAACTTAAAAATTGACAGAAATGAATACTACTTTCTTAGGGTGCGTTTACATATGACATTTATTGCATGATATTTATGTCAGACAGAAATCGGGAGTAATGTTTAAACATTGGGAGATACTGATACATTTATCAGATACAAATTCGGTGACTGTTTACATTTACATATCATAAATATCATGCAATAAATGTCAGACGTAAACCTACCTTTAGATACATAAAATTCTCACCCAAACTTTGTATCAGTTTTTTATATACAGTACTTCACGCTATATTCACGATCAAGGTTGTGACCTCAAGCCAGTGAGAAAGTGTTCTGTAAATTTGAATAAATGCCAATACTTTTGGTAAGTTTTCTATATAACAAGTAACTGCATCTTTTTTAAAATTTATATATTTAATTTTATGACTATTTTAGACGTTATCACAATATTTCAACAGTTTTTCATTTTTTCCGCAGTTATTGCGCAACAATAAAACTTTTAGTAGATCTATTAGATAAAAACAGTTTGTCTTATATGATTTGATATGATACTCCTTCAAAGCGGAAGTCAGAGATATTAATGTGATTATTAATCAAACAGAAAAGTGTAGACAACGATACATTGAGCGCGCAATTTGAGCGACATTTTACATTAAAACTAAACGCCTTCTATAAAGCAAAACATCTCCCTACACGTGTGT
Organism: Abscondita cerata; assembly: GCA_030710515.1. Taxonomy (NCBI): domain Eukaryota; kingdom Metazoa; phylum Arthropoda; class Insecta; order Coleoptera; family Lampyridae; genus Abscondita; species Abscondita cerata. The sequence continues at coordinate 284,603 of JALBCR010000247.1, read as the reverse complement.
CGCTTTATTTGACACTATCAACCAAATAATTAGAAGGGGTATAATGCAGGATTTATAGCAATTTTTATTCTGTTTAAAAAACATTATCTTTTTCCAAAACATTTATTTTCCGGGGAATACCTCTGGCCGGTTATTATTTTCGTCCTCGTGATTTTTTTAAAACATTTCTGGTTATATAGCCAATGAAAGTAAGTACTCGAAAATATAAGCTTGAGTGGTATTTGTTAAGACAACTACAAAAATTAAGTAAATAATCTTATAAAAAAGCGCCGAAAACCGTAATAATAAAGAAAGTACGAAGCTATACCTTATTTTCCAGAACAAAATTTTTAATTTTACTTAATATTTTAGCTTTGCAAAACATTATTGTTGTATTTTAATTGTCTGTATACTATTGGCGCGGAGTAATAAATCATAATTGCTTGAAATAATTCTTTATTTTCTTGTGAAAGCGGTACTTCTACGGTTAAGTAAAAATCAATAAATTCTAACCAAAATACGATCATTGTGCCGCTCTTGCAGCATATCGACCCATCTAGGGTCTGAGAACAATAGTTTAATCTGTGTAAACACGTTGCCATCAGCGCAGGTACTGACGAAACGAGAATCATAGCCGTAGATGTGGGTATTATACCAAGATACAAAAATAATGGTATATAATACGTAAGAAGTAAAATTTGTAATGTGATCTACTATACAAATAAAATAAATAACATATAAATAATATATGACATAAATATAAAATAAAATAGTAATGCAGATATCGTCAGTACATTTATTACAATTACAATTAATTTGCGGGGACCGATTTTTAGGCTTTTAGGATTGAAACAATAAAAGAAACCACATAATAATTCATATCAAGGTAGATTTTACTATTATCATATATTTACCTATTAAAAATATGATATTCCAAACGTATCAGGTACCTACGCCACTGCAATACGGGAATTCGATAATTCTGACAGGATTATTACTCCGCGCCAATAGTATACTGAGTATAGCTTATATATGGATTCACCATGGTCACGTAATTTATCCGAATTTTTGTCCACTTGCAATTATGAAAATTATTATTTCACCAGCTATTTTTAAAAATGTATACAAGGTGGTGCTTTTGAAAATTGAAAATCGGTCATAGGTAAATGGTTTTGGTAACAAAATGAAGCTAAAATCAGTCCGGCGTATAGGTGTTGCTATTGGGAGTCAGCTGAATTTCACGTTGTTTTAAAAACATTGTCAATAAAAATTAAAAGTAAGTTTTGATAATGAAAGAAAAATAGTATTAGGTTTTCTAAACAATCAACATTCCTACGTTTTGACAATAAGGCTGAAAGGAAAGTCATTAATAAGCAAATAAAATGTTTTATTCCCATGGAATAGCTTTGAATAATATTAGAACTGAATAAAATAGGAAGGTTAAAATAAACAAACATCAAAAATTACTAATTTTTATTGATGAATTTTTAAAAAGACCGTGTAATTCAGCTGATTTCTGATAGCGAGCACTATGCGCAATAATTTTAGCTGTGTTTTAATACCAAAATCATTTTTGTCACTTGAAAGGGCGAGCAGGAATTCGAAAAAAACCAGTTCACAATGCTATATACCTATGACCCGTTTTCAAAAGCACCACCTTGTATACAATTTTTTTGCACAATTTAGATTATCATTTTAAGAGGTGTGAATTCAACCTTAAAGAATTTTTGATAAACTATAATTACAATTGTTTATATTCATGTAAGATGGTGATGCAATTTGAAGGCCATTTGAAGAGTAACTAATAATAAATAATAATTATTAATTCGTTGAATTTAACGTTTACGTTAACAAAATGTTACCTCATGATGCAAAAACCAGAAATTACTTATAATTAGAAAGTAGTCACAAATCATAGTTAATGTTACACAAGAATACGTTCTTGATTAGGTTTTAGATCTTATTCATTCACGGTGTTTTAAACAGTTTTCGCAATTTGTAAACTATCGTCATGAAAACAACTATTACTCGCATCGCATGTAAGTTAAATATTTTCTTGAATTGTGTTACGATTTAGTCAAGATGATTTTTTTTGTAATAATACAAATTAAAATATGGTGAGTACATACTTTTTCTTACATAGAATCTACATAGAGTAAATCTAAACTCATTTTACCGTACTGATAACAAAATGAATTGTAGATAACATTGTATAAATATCGTAGTCTATTATTATCACTAAATAGGTACTACATCCTTAAACCTTTCCGTGTGGTATGATATTTCTTAATCACGTTAAAGTGACATAAATATAGTAGAGTCAAATTAAGTTTGTGGTCAGAAATTTTGGAAACAAAAAGTCTTTTGTCATTTAGTGCAGAAATATCTTTAATTTTTTTTGCGTTAATCTATCTCAACAGACACAAGTGATCTCAGTCTTGGTTAACCTTGATCATGGTAACTTTATTCTCTAATCAAGTCCTTTAAATTCTAATTTTAAAATTTTAGCTTCATTGTAGACATTTATATATTTTGATATTGATTGTTTTGGATTTTATTATTATGTACATTTTTTTTGGTGTTGATTTTTCACCAAATACATAAAACAGACAACAATTCATACATAAGCAACTTAAAACTATTTAATATTTTTTACATGATCACATTTACACATTGCATATAAACAATTACTAAAACTTTACCTAGATATTTCCAAATTAAAAAAATAAATAATCATTGTGTTTGACGTTACAGGTGTTGGTCGTACGTAATTTGTCATTTGATTGGAAATATAATCGTTAAATCGTTAATCCACTAGAAAATGGTTAAAAAATCTTGTCATTTTTTGGCTATTTTTGAAGTATTAATTTGAAGAAAAAACGTTTTTTAAACATGAGCATAAAAAAATCTTAAAATTAAAAAACTACTTTGGTGAATCAAAAATTTTTGCATCCATTTTCTTTAAGATAAGGTATCGCACTTTAAATATTTTTCAGCTTGTTTTTTAAAAAGAAAAAAAATAATTTAAAAAATTTTAATATACAGAGTGTTAATTAAGTATGTGACTTCGGAATGTTGTTGCTTACTCAATGTTAGAAACAGTAAAGATCAACATCTTCAGGTTTGGCTACTTGTGTAGAGGAAAAACACAAGGTAGGTTATGAACTTGATTAGATATTAATACTAAGATTATTATCTTCCGGGTTGAGCCGTGTTCGTCCTTCCTTCCTTCGTTCTCTGCTTGACGTTTCGCTAATCATGCTGTTAGCTTCTTCAGAAATTACTCTAAAGACTGATGTTGTTGTCTTCTGCTCCTCGTTATATACCTATGTTCCGCTACGGTTGGTTGATTCGATCAGTGACGGGTGGTTGGTTTTCGATAGTTGGTTGATCTTAAGCAAAATGTGTGTCCTACGACATCTCGTGTAAAAGCATTGACACGTATGATTAGTATAAACTAAGAAAAATGCCAACAGTTAATTGTAACGACATGTGTGCGTTTAACGTGCATATCGCTATCTAAGCAACAGCTTTAATGCTTGAAACGCACGTGTGTCGATAAAACCAAATAAAAACTTGTACAGAAGCATAACACGCAACGAAAGAACACCTGATGCCGCATTTCGCTCTTATTATGAGCTCATCAGAGGTGTATACTTAAGTGCGGTATACAACTGTACAAGACGGCGGTTGGTCTTTTTAAACTCTCGTGGAGCAATGAACATAAGCAAAATGTGTGTCTTACGACATCTCGTGTAAAAGCATTGACACGTATGATTAGTATAAACTGAGAAAAATGCCAACAGCTAATTGTAACGACATGTGTGCGTTTAACGTGCATATCGCTATCTAAGCAACAGCTTTAATGCTTGAAACGCACGTGTGTCGATAAAGCCAAGTAAAAACTTGTTGATCTTGGTTGATCTTCTGTTTGGTGTTGACTCATTTTGTGGTGACATTTGTTTTCTTTGTTTTTGTGAAGAGTTAGTTTCCACGTGTTGTAACCATCTTCTCGATTGAAGTTATTTTTATTTTTCATAATTTCTAAAGATTCTCTGATTATCCTTGGATAGTAGTTGTTAGTTCTTGATAGAACTTTAGCTTCCTCAAAGTTGATGATGTGTTTTTCTTTTTCGTGTAGATGTTCTGCGATTGCTGATTTATCTACCGCTCTGGACTTGGCGTCTCAGTGATGTTCTTTTAATCTACATTTTATGTTGCGTCCGATTTGACCAATGTAGACCATTCCACATGAACAGTCAATTTGGTAGACCCCTTTTGTTGAGAGTTTCGGCAGGTTGTCTTTATTAGAAGGTGGATTTTCTAACCGTTCCAAACCTGACACCGATATTCTTCTTCTCCAATGGTTTTCTTAATTTGTCAGTTACTCTAGCAATGAATGGCAAACGAGCGTAGGTGGTGACCTGTTCCTTCTCTTTTTCGGATTTCCTGCGACAGGCGGCTCTTACTTCTTTTCTGGTATAGCCATTCTTCATAAGGGCTTGTTGGACGTGTCGAAATTCTTCTGCCTTGTGAACCTCGTCAGGAATCTTGTTAGCTCTATGCAATAAAGTTTTGATTAGAGACCGCTTCTGCTGTGGATGATGGTGTGATGTGGTATGGAGGTATCGGTCGGTGTGTGTCTTTTTACGATACACTATGAGCCAACTTGTTGTTATCCCCTCGTTTTACTAGAACATCCAGGAAGGGAAGCTCCTTATTCTCTTCTGTCTCCATGGTAAACTTGATCTTTTCGTGCTGAGTGTTGAGGTGGTTAAGAAATACAGTAAGTGCTTCTTTCCATGAGGCCATATGACAAAGGTATCGTTCACGTATCTGAACCAGCATTTTGGTTTCTTTTCACTGGATTGAATGGCTTCTTGATCGAATGCTTCCATAAAGATATTCGCAATAACCGGTGATAATAGTGATCCCATGGCTGCACCTGATTTTTGTTCGGTAAAAACAGAATTGCCACATACCGGATCTCTGCAGACGATAATAGAGTTTACGTAGATGTAAAGGAGTTTCTACTGTATTTAAAACAAAAAACTTTTGATTGTGTTCGTCAGGATATCGATAAACATCTTTCTGTGAAGGTGAATGTTGAACTATTTGTAAAATTTATGTTACCCTCAAAAGCTGAAGAAAGGATAAAATCATTTAACACAAAGTTTAAGAATTGTGATGTTTCGACAGATCTTGACAAAACTTATCATAGCTTAATGGACGAGATATATAACAAGACAAGTGAGTTTTAAGAGAAAGATAGTGGTTGGGCATTGCAGAAACTGTTATTTATAGAATTAAATATTAATAAATGCAATCCACTAATGGCTTCATCTTACATTAAACTACCTAAGCCAATTGAAGATAAAAAAGCTGTAATTAATATTCGAAATTTTGATAATAAGTGTTACATGTGGAGTATCCTAGCATATTTACAGCCTGTGAAACATAATCCAGACCGTGTTAGTAATTATGAAAAATACAGAAACTGTTTAAAATTTGCTGATATTGAGTTTCCTGCAAAACTGAGAAACATTAATAAATTTGAGAAGTTAAACAATATTTCCGTAAACGTATATGGCATTAATTCGAACCTTAAAATGGATGTTTGGAATATGAAATTTTGGGGCCGCTACATTTTACAGAAAAAAGACGTAATCAACACGTGAATTTACTGTTAATAGTAATTTACATTACTGTCTTATACGGAATTTATCTAGACTTGTGAGATCCCAATTATCTAAACATGAACATAAGAAGTATCTTTGTGATGGTTGTTTAGTATACTTTAGTGATGAAGATAAATTATGCGAACATAAAAATTATGATTGTAATCACATAAGGGTTTGACTTCCTACGAGGGAACTGCGAATTGATAAGTTTGGGAACAAAATATGTCTCATATCGTGGACCAGATTGTGCAGAAGTCTTTTGTAAACGTTTAGAAGATGACGTTAAAATAATTTACAATGATCACCTAAAACATGTAGTGTCTATGATTGAGCTTACTGAAGAGGAGGGTGCCGCTATTATTTCATCTGAAAACTGTCATATTTGTGAAAAACCTTTCCAAGAACGTGATGATAGAGTGCGAAATCACGATCACTTGACGGGAAAATATCTTGGACCAGCGGATAGCATTTGCAACCTTAATTTTAAAATTCCGTACTTCATACCAGTGTTTTTCGATAATTTATCAAATTATGATGCTCATTTGTTTATAAAAACTTTAGGTGTAAAGAAAAGTATATTTCATTCTCAAAACATATTATGGTAGATACAGAGGAAAATATAAATGGAGAATTACGAAACAAGTATTTGAAAATGAGGTTCCTAGACTTGTTCCGTTTTATGCCTGCTAGTTTTGATCAGTTAGCGGACAATTTAAACAATGACCAATGTCGGGCTAGTAAACATTATTTTCCGGATCAAGATGAATTTAAACTTATGAGAAATAAGGGAGTCTTTCCACAATCATTTGTTGAGTTTTTTGTAAAATTAAATCACAACCGACTACCGTTACGTGTAGAATTTTCTAATGAACTAAAAGGATGCCATATACTAATAGAAGACTATACTCATGCGCAAACGATTTGGAAAAAATTTAATATTAGTTCCATAGGAAAATACAGTGACTTATATTTAAAAACGGATGTTCTTCTTTTATCAGAGGTCTTTGAAGCATTTAGAAGCGTATGTGGAAAAATATATGACTTGGATCCTGCAAACTTTTTTACTGCACCTGATTTGTCTTGGGCCGCCATGCTTAAATATACTAAAGTAGAACTGGAGCTTTTAACAGATATTGATATGCTTCATTTTATAAATAAGGGTATTAGAGGTGGTGTTAGTTAGTGCAGCATTCGACATTTGAAAGCTAATAATAAATACATGCCTAGTTATGATGTGTCAAAACCCACTTCTTTTATCAACTACCTGGATGCCACAAATCTCTATGGCAAATCGTTATCAGCATTATTACCAATCAATTAATTCAAGTTTCTAACAGTAGAGGAGATAAAACAATTAGATGTATTAAGTATATCTGAAGATTCACCGAAAGGATACATCTTTGAGGTTGACTTGATATACTAGAAAGAATTGCATGATGATCATAATGAATTTCCATTTTGTCCTGAAAATATCACACCACCAGGTTCAAAACAGTCGAAGTTAATTCCAAATCTAAACAATAAGTGCAAATACATCATTCACTACAGAAACATTCAACAGTGTTTAAGGACAGGTTTAGAGCTTGATAGGATTCATCGAATTCTTTCATTTAATCAAAGTGATTGGCTAAAAACATATGTGGATTTGAATACGAAAATGCGAAATATGGCGGTTAATGATTTCGAAAAAATGTTTTATAAATTGATGAACAACTCTGTATTTGGGAAAACTATGAAAAATGTACAGATGTGAAGTTAATCACACACTGGGAAAATAAAGGGAGAAGATTGGGAGCCGAGGCTTTAATTTCGAAACCGCAGTTTAAGAATCATACTGTTTTCTCTGAAAGTTTGGTTGCAATACACATGGAAAAACTCTTTGTTCAATACGATAAGCCGATATATATAGGCTTCTGTGTCCTCGAGTTAGCTAAGCATGTGATGTATGACTTTTATTACAACTTCATTAAAAAAACCTATGGAGATAATGTGAATCTGGCGTATACAGATACAGATTCCCTTATTCTACATACGTATACTGAAAACTTTTATGAAGACATTAAAAAGAGTTTAGATAAATATGATACATCTAATTTTAAAGAGGATAATAAATTTGGCATTCCAAAGAATAAATCTGTTATTGGCAAAATGAAGCATGAGTATGGAGGGAAAATTATATGGGAATTCTTCGGAACGGGTTCTAAAGCCTATATTGTTGATGTTGAAGGTGAACTTCACAAAACTGTAAAAGGTATCCAGAAAGCTGTAATAAAAAGTTAATTAACAATGAATGACTATAAAAACGTGGTGTTTAACGGTGTTAGTATTTATAAAAATGTACGATCATTTAGATCAAATAAACATGTGTTGTATACAGAACTAAAGAATAAGGTTGCATTGTCTTGGCGCGATAATAAAAGATATATTATACCTAATGGTTGCGGTAGTACATTAGCTTGGGGTCATTATAGAATACCATCTTAGCCGTTAACTTTTGTTAATTTTTCATCCCTAGGATTCTAATGATTTTTGGTAGGTTTGTTAGGTAGAATAATGGTAATTTATGTATATTATTTACTCTGTGTTTTAATCTGTATTTTATAGTTATTTAAATTATGAATGCTTACGTTTTGTTAATTGTATGTATAGGCGTTTAGATATAGTTAGCTTATAAAACCTTTGGATATGTAATAAGATGATATTACATTTTATATGTATACTATGCTATTCAAACAAAAAAGTAAATAGGGTTTCTAAGGCTTATGTTTAAAAATATAATTGTAATGTATTAAATGTATGAAAGTTAGGTTAAATTATAGTGTTGTAAGTTTTGATAATTTGTATTTGACGGTATGATACATCATGTAAAAAATGTAGGTACACTCATGAAATTTAAAACTTGGACACCACAATTTCTGTAAACAAAAGTTTGCACATTGTGAATCGGGCTTAAGGGTATCATTTACAATTCTAACAGCAGGTAGTCTCAGCAGGGGTTATCTTATAGAAGGACTGTAGAATGAATCATTACACTAAGCACGTTTTTAGAAAATAAGTAATTTACGTTGCTTACTTGAAATAATTTTGATTTAAAAACGTCTACAAGCAATAAATTTTAAATTAAATCAAAAAACTAAACATGGTTATTTGGGTTGACTGATTATTACTTATTTTTAAATAAATCTAACCTACTAATTATTGTAAGTTATTAAAAAAAACATTAAACTCTCTATTCATAATATTTAGTCCTTACAAAATGTATATTTTATGACGTTTCATTTTTTCTGTAGTTAATATAAAAAGTGAAAATAAAAACTAAGGCAATTCTTATTGTCAACGTATATATTTAGTTTTTGACAAGAATTTATTACATAATTATAATTAAGATACCAAGTTATAGTTTAAAATTAAATGAAAACGTTTTTTTTAAATAAAGGTATTACTATATAAATAAATATAAGAAATCAATAATGGGTGTGACCTCCATTATTATTGATACATTCTTGGAGGCGTCTGCTCATTGACGCTATCAAGGTATCAATATAATTAATATTAATCGTTTCCCATGCGGTATCAATGGCTGCAATTAGTGCATTACGGTTTACTGGTATAAAATTTGGCCCTTGTTGTCTTCGGATAACAGCAAGTATTCGAGCCCAAACATTTTCGATAATGTTAAAATCTGGGCTTTTTGCTGGCCAGGGTAACAGCTCCAAGTTATTTGCTTGTATCCAGTTGCGCACAACCTGCGAAGTATAGGGTCATCATATCCCGATAGTTAATTATCGAATGTTCCAAGAAAATATGTGTAAATAGTAAATGGAATCTACTAACGTAACGTTAAGTCGTTAATTATAGTTACATAACTCTCCTTTCATAAGATATAGTTCATATTAATATGCTTATTGTAAAGCTTCGTACACACCTGAACAACAAACCGAGGAACAAACAGAACAACGAACCGAACGGCAATCGGAACATTAATTTGGACGGTGCTACGTACGAATTTTAGAACAGATTCGCAAGTCCTGATTGTTCCACGAACGGTTTGCGGCGTTCCCGCAACTTGTCGGTTTTTCTCCGACATCAAAGAAAATGCGCGCGAATGCGTTTGCAGGTTTGGACGAATCTAAACAAAACGGCGAACAAACTTATGCGGGAGAATTAAATTATTTATTTTTGTCCTCCCTTTTGTGGGTTTGTTGTGTTTTAGGTAATATTATGGAGTTGACAGAAGAAAAATGTTTTAAATTAATCAGTGTTTAAGAATGCAAGAAAAAAATGATGTCCCTATTAGCATCATTTGGGCGGAAATTTCCAAAATAAAAAAAAGTAAAGTAAATTATAATTTTTACTCTTCTTTGTGCGTAAAAATTTGGTTGGCACTATCTTCTTGTTTTCCGCAATTTTCTCTTCTCAATAATAAATATATATGAACTGAAAACTACTGAAAATAATTATGGGAACAGCACAAACGTTCCGTTTGTTGTTCGGATTGTAGAAATCATAAAAGATCGTTTGTCGTTCTGTTTGACTTTCGGTTCGTTGTTATGTTTGTTGCTCGGTTTGTTGTTCAGGTGTGTACAAAGCTTTACACATTAAGCAACAATTTTTTGGCACATAAAGATTAGTTTGTGATGTAATATTAGAAATTTTCTAAAACGTGCTTAGTGTAATGATTCATTCTACAGTCCTTCTATAAGAAGCTGAGACTACCTGCTGTTAGAATTGTAAATGATACCCTTAAGCGCGCTTCACAATGTGCAAACTTTTGTTTACAGAAATTGTGGTGTCCAAGTTTTAAATTAATGAGTGTACAATCGATAATAAAATTGTATTTAGAAATTATTGCGTATTTTTAACTTACCCTACCTTTAAGTGTTCAAGTAGAAATTGGCAAATAAATTTATCTATATATTCAAATTAATGGTAAGTTCAAACAAAACTTAGTTATAAATCTAGTTAGAAATATTCATTAGTTAAGGGAAATTTTTAGGAACACTCTGTATGTTGGTATTATGATGTACAAACAAGGAAAGGTATGTACACAAGCAATGGGTTAAAGAGAGAAAGATATTTTATGAGCTGTGACGTCAGAGGTGAGGAATTGAGGTGCCAGAACCGCCTATAACTTTACGTTATCCTTTGATATTATCGGGGTCATTCTTGAATATCGATAATATAATTTCCGCTTCCTAATTTTTAATCATATATATATATATATATATATATATATCTGTCAAGGTGGCTCCGCCCTGGTGGGTCTCCGTCCGTCCGCACGATTCTCGAGTTTGTTTTGTTTCCTTACTGTAAAGCACAGCTTCAACTCATATGCTTATCGTACTGTCAGGGGTAATCGTAAACGGTTACTTTTCATCAGTTTGAACCATTTATTTTTTTATTTTTTTCTTCTTCCTTTGGTTTTTTTTTATTAACTGCTCTTCGAACTTGTGCCGATTAATATTTTCTCTCCCAGTTTTGATTTTTTGACAAGTTGAGTCAGGGTGGGGTAATTATAAATCTGGGACAATTGTAAACGGTTATTTTTTATCAGTTTAAAATATTTAATTGTTGTTTGGTATTATTGGCAACTAAGCCGTTGTCATGGCAAGATTCTTCAAGTCAGTTTACGCAATTTGTGTTGTTTATTTGATTTAACTGGAACTTCTATAAAATAATTGTGTTTGCTTCTGCAACGTAATAAGGAATTTTGTGAGATCCTCACTTTAAGATAAATCGTTATTATCATTACCATTTCTTGGGAATACTAGATTCTTGTTATAATTTTTAATAAAAGTTTAAAGCATATCTGCCACGTGTAGTGTGTTTACATTTTCCCCGGTAAATTTTGTATTTGGGGTAAATATATATAAATGCTACAGGTAAATGTGAACATATTTTTGAAGTGCAAAATCAGTTTTTTTGGAATAGCGATACTTAAAAATTAAAAAAAGAAAACTACTGACTTTAATTATGCACAAAATGGCTTAAGTAAAGTTCAAGTTATTAGTTTTATCCTTCCTATACAATTTCTTTTGTGAAGATTGCCAGATGTACTAACACGTCTTGACCTCTTTTTTATATTAAATTGTTCTTCATGTTAAAGGTGTCAAAGTTTACATTTGAATTACCACATTAATGATTATGACGACTGTGTTTATTATGAGTTGCTACACAACTTATAGTTTCGATAAAAGTTATCGTTTCGACGTATCAGTTTCGGGAGTTTTCTAACCAGAGTTTAATTAATTCTTTTTGGAATTGTACCCACAAAAATTGTTGTAAATCGTTCTTTACATCTTCAATTACCTACTTCATCTTTTTTAAAAACACATCACCGTCACCGTGGTCTACGATCATCGATGCTCCAGCTCTTCGTTCCGTCAGAATCATGTTAAGGTATTTATTACGTTATTTAATTAAATGTTTTAATTTTAACGAAACTAAGAAAGGCTTGGTAAAACTTTTAATATTATAATTGACGCGGAGTGTTTGAGAATTCAAGTGTAGAATTGCTTTAATGTTTTAATTGGGGGTTTAATTATGCAATAGAAATATTTGAGTACTACGCTCTTCCTTTCAAGAAAAGTGGACATATTATAGTCGAAACATTTAGACTCTTAAAACGAATCGCATAATATTAAATATTGAATTGATTTTGCATTAATTCTTAAGAATGTACTAAAATTTTTCTTTAATGTGCTATGTTTAGTATTTTCAGAATGAAAAGTATCGACCACGTAATTATTAATCACGTTTTCACCCTATTCATTATTTAGTTAGTAGTGTTTATTTTATTTTTCTTTTTGAAAATGCAATAAATCATGTTAATGTTATATTGTAACGAGCCTTTTTAATTTATGTCGGATCTCTGTGAGATTTGTGCTAACTTTTTCAGATTGTGACAGTACTTTCAAGATAGGACTAACGGAAAGTACCAACCCTAATAAATTTCCAGCAAACAAGGGTTGAAAGCAAAGATTACGCCACATCCTTGTTTTTTTCGAATTTTAGTGATGGTTTTGCATCCCGTTACTCGACTGTTTTAGTTCACGAAGGCAATTCATCATACGAACCACCTCGATTTCAGCTGAGCTACTATGCAATCCCTATTTATGTTACTCTTTTGAATCAAAATTTTCGTAAATTTAGTTTCTACCTACTGTATCTTTGTTCTTATTCAACTGTTAAAGTTCACTTTAAATTATGTAGATTTGCGATTTTCTTTAAAGAATGTTAATTCTTCTCAAGATTCTTTACTTGTCTTTGCTTATTAATTTTTTTACTGTATTGACACTATCATTTTTCTATAATCTGCCTCATTTAAAATTTTTGTTGTTTTACAACATATTTTGGAGCATATTTATAATATCTATTTAATATGTTTATAATCTTCAGGTCATGCAATACAAATTACGCAAAAAACAAAAAACTATTATCTAAGATTTTTCTTTTTGTGTACTGTTTTATTTGAGGTTCCTATATGTTTATTTTCGATTTTTTGAAAATTTCTTAAATATCTTAACAAATTCTAGATGATTTGGATCGTTTCAATGCTTAATCAGATAATCTTTAATTTCTTGTGGGCAACCTTTACTTTTAATAGAAATCACAAGTCGTTGATTTTCACCACTTTTTATGGTCGATAAAGGCAGGAACATACCTCATCAATTATACAGGGTCATTAATAGTTGATGGTAGGTTAGACGTTTATGGAAAACGGGGCATAACAGTAATCTGAAAATTTGGCTACTGGCATAAATAGACACGATTTATCTTTCTATAATATTTTCATTTTGCCGGTGTTGCCACTTCTACTCAAAAGTAGTAACATCTTAATAATTTTTAATAGAACACCCTGTATATTATTTAAAAGTGAGAGTTCTCTCACTCCCCGATGAGTCCCAAAAGGACGAAACAGCTGTCGGGTGATTCTCAGTGTTTGTTTGCTATTGTACAACCTCTTGCGTACTTTACTGCAGGCGATTCAAATTTTTATACTTGCCAACTGTCAGGTTGGCTATAATTATTAAAGAATCGACTATGTAACTGCTTTACATACCTGTCGGCAAAGTTGCTAATATATATACCTATATATATTTCCTATTTTTATTCACAACGGAAAACTTTAGACCTTTTCTTTACTTTTGCAAGGTTTGGCGTATGCGATTAATATTATTAATTACAAAACACTGGTTTTGTGTTTTAAATGACCTATTTGCGTTGTACGCAGTTGGACCAATCAGAGAAAAACACGTTTGCCTCCGATGCAGATATCTCGACCACTTGACATTGTTTTGCTACATGAAAATTCATGGATAACGTTGAAAGTATGAATAAACTATGTACCAGAACAAAACATTGATATCACTAACCATTTTTCCACAAAAAATGTGGAATAACTCGATAACTGTAAACCAGGCGGTCCTCTTAAAATTGAAAAATCGTTGACTAAATTTTTGGGTGATATATCTATGCAATTTTTTTTAAGGATCTGGTTGCACAAAAGTGTTTGTCAGTAGAAGAACCATATTTGAATTTGTTAAAGCAGCCAGACATCAATTATTTTCACGATAATAGCAATCAAAGATCAATCAGTCTCTGATGATTCTTCATAAATATTAATATGCTAGTTCTTGACATACATGTATGTAGTTGAGAAAAAAATTTATGAAACTGTGTATTATTATTAAAAAAATTATTTAAAATAGTTTTTGCCAAGAATTCATGTATTTGGCCCCACTGTGCGACGAGTCTAAGGGACTTTTGTAATTTAACTTTTTTATGGTAACGAAATTGTCATTCAAATTTTGTCTATTAAGTTTGAGACATTTTGAGACGTTTAATTTTTAAATATTGAACAGAACGTGTTAGTTTATATCGTAATCCTCCCCGAGATGATATTTTTTGTTTTATTAAATTCAAAACTTACAAATAAATTTAAGAATATTTTGTAATAGACATTTTACCACTTAATTATAATTAACATAAATGGTTTATATCAGATGTCTCAAAAAGTGTTAACATGAGATTGAAATATTAACATGTAAAATCCTATGGCCAATGTTAAATGAAAAGCACTGTAATATCAAAATTTTAATACCACATGTTTTGGAAAAAAATTCTATTAAATTCGTAATATTTTTATAGTTACACCACAAAAAATACTACCCTAATCTAAAACAAACATAGTTTAAGTCTGGCCATCTAAAATTAAATAAAACATATTTGAAAAAATTAAGAGATAGTTCTCAGGGTACGTAATATAATAATACGCAGAATCAAAATATGTAATTTAGATAAGCATTTCAAAAATCTTATTGAAGAAGGGTGAAATCTAAAAAATACCGTTAAATATGTCTCCTTATTACCCTTTCTAATTTAATAAAAATATATTGAACCGTTTTCAAGATATTCCTTGTAGCACTTTAAAAACCTCACATCGTTTAAGCGATACGGTTTAAAAATTGTATTTTGAATTTTTTTTTTATATTTCAGGTTACGTTGTGTTGGTTGCATTTGCAACAGCTGCAGGACATATATTAGATGAAGTACCACTAATTGATGGGTAAAATTGTATAATTATAATAGATTACTAACAATACTTGTTTTAGGCATAACGATTTGGCGTACAATTTATACGAATTAGTACAAAACAATTTAACCCATTTTCATTTTGAAAACGATTTAAGCCAGGATGAAGTGTGGGGAACTAAAAATTGTAAATCTTGTTTCACTGATCTACCACGATTGAGAAAAGGAAAAGTTTCAGCACAGGTAAAAATTAACATATCAATAGTAACAGTAACAATAATTTATAGTGTTTTACTTATTGAGAGCTGCAAACATTATTTTTTTATGGTAGTGAAATGTGTGTACGATCGCAAATACAAAAAAAACACGTGTGTTACAGTTTAAATTATAAGCAAAACTTTTTCTTCGCGTTTAAATAAAAAAAACATCTAATAACTAATTAGAACATTCAGTTTAAGAGAATTGAACTCTCGTTAGTTTGTTTCAAGTTTCTCGCCCTGATGGAGCTCCTTGTGGTAGGTGGTAAAATGTTGGCAATTACGGTTGCCATTTCTAGATGATCTAAATTCAGAAAACGTTTTTTTTTAAATAATACCATTGTCTTCAAATAATTGAAGTAAGAAATTCTTAAAGATTGTAAATTCAAGGTTGTTGTCTTTGTAGATACTAATCCTATTATAATAACACAGTCATGATTTCGAAGCCTTCACACCAGATATACTTATGCAAAGTTCAACAATTTTTTTGTTGTAGTTTTGGGCTGCTTACGTATCGTGTAATACACAATACAAGGACGCCTTAGAAAAAACGATTGAACAGATCGACGTGATCAAACGGTTAGTACATAAGTATTCAAAAGACCTGATCTTTGCCACGAGCGCACTAGGTAAAAAAAATCCAATAAATAATATTTTTTAAGTTTAATTTTTTAGAAATAAAAAATGCTTTTATCAAAAAAAGAATTGCTAGTTTAATTGGAGTTGAAGGTGGTCACTCTGTAGATTCACGTTTGGCTGCTTTAAGAACGTTCTACGATTTAGGCGTTAGATATATGACTTTAACACACACGTGTAATACACCATGGTATTTTTATCGCAATAATTAATTTTTCAGTAGTACTTATAAATCTCTTTCAGGGCAGATAACTCTTATGTAGATGATTCGAACCCAGTTCATAACTTGACAGAGTTTGGAAAGGTTAGTAAATAAGTTTGTATAGATTGTTAACTACATAGAAATTTTAGTTGGTGGTAAAAGAAATGAATCGGTTAGGTATGATGGTTGACTTATCCCATGTATCGTATAACGTAATGAATCAAGCGATTGAAGTAAGTCGTGCTCCTGTAATATTTTCACATTCAGGTGCTTATGATGTTAGAGCACACAATCGTAATGTACACAAGGATACTCTTCTACTATTGGTAAGTTTTTAATCAAAACACAACTTTTCAAATTAATTTCAACAGGTAAATATGGTACACAGTGGGCACAAAAATATAAAAATGAACTTTTGGCATCTTTTCTGAGTGTCAGCCCAAGACAAAAACTATGCTAAAATAATAAAGTTTCACCTTTGCAAGTACTTTTTCTCTAATGCTACAAAAGATTTTTATTTTTGAAACAGCCTTTACAACTAAATTTTAAAAACGCACTAGAAATCAATTATCTCATATCTTTCTCTACAACCAGAACATTGAGTTTTATCCTCTCCACTAACTTCATTGTCTTCTAGAGTTTAAAACACACTTTATTCGGTGCATCAATCAGGGATTCAGATTTTGGTTTAAATTTTGACTCTCGGTTTTGCAATTATTCTTTTTTTTTTAATAATTTCGTTTTTTGTTGCTCTTCTGTTTTTCAGCAACTTTGTCTTTTTGTGAAAAAAACATTCTGGATTTTTCATTATAACAACTATTTGACGTGCACGTTTAATCACTTTCTGAAATTGTAGTAGTAGAACTAATCTTTTGTAAGAATTTGACTTGAGTGGTATTATAATCTGGCAAATTGTCTTCAGGTTTGTGAAGAGCTACCAAGCACTTGATGTCTATAGTAGAAACTGCTTTAAAAGATATTTTTTGCCAGGAAAAAAGCAGAATGAGGCACCACGTTAGCATTACGATTCTTAAATAAGTTTTCTGATTTGATAGCTCTTTATTTATTTATTTTGCAAGAAGGTTTTGTTTTTATCCCCGTCTGACTAGTTTGATAGCAGGCTGCCTTGAGAGAGTTGAATCTTGCACCGTTAATCGTCTGTAAATAATGAATCGTGAGGCTTGGGATTGCAGTGAGATGTGTGGTCAACGATAAGAAAAACCTTCTCTAGGGACTTTCTTCAAATAAACGTGTTTTTCAACCATTTTATGAATATATTGGCATTAATGTAGCTATAATTTTTAAACATATACAGGGTGTTAAGTAAATGTCAAATTGTATACATACATAATATACATGAAAAATGCTATCAAATTTTTCTCTGTATTATTTGAATCAGATAAGAGTTTTGTTCCAAAATAAATGGTAAGAATAAAACCCAAAACTTTCTAAATTTTTAACACTTACTTTGACTTTGTAATTTGATTGAAATTTTTTAATTTTTTGTACAAGGTCTGTTTAAAAAGTATCGCGAATTTCGTCGGGTACGTATACTTGATTTTTGATTTTTTGTAGCGTTATGTTGGTACTCACGTCTCTTACTTATGCTTACAAGGTCGGCCATTTTGAACGTTTAGTTAATTTTTGACAGCTGTTTTGCTTGGATGTGTTTTGGCTCGTCTTCGATTTTTGCCTATTCCAAAAAATGGATTAAACAATCTGTATTAAATTTTGTGTGAAAAACAAAATAAAGTGCGCGGACGTATTGACTGTAGCATATGGTGACGCTACCTTGAACCAAAGCAACGTTGATAAAATGAAGAAAATAGTATTAGCCAATCGTCGAATCACTGTTAAAGAAGTTGCTGAAAACCTAAACATATCGATTGGCTCGTGCCATTTAATTGTAACTAATGATTTGGGCATGATTCGGGTTGCCGCGAAATTCGTGAGAAAAATTGCTTAATTTCGACCAAAATTGCGTTAACATTGCTCAGGAGATGTTGGACTCGGTCCGTGACGACCCAAATGTGCTCCAGAGGGTTATAACTGGTGACACATTATGAGCTTATGGTTATGACGTAGAAACCAAAGTCAAACGTAAAAGTTTTGCTCACAGTTTTCTTTGATTGCAGGGGGGTAGGGAATAATGAGTTCTTGTCACAAGGTAGTACGGTCAATAAGGAATGTTACCTGCTAGTTATGCGTAATTTGCGAGAAGCAATCCGCCAGAAACGCCCGGATTTGTGGAACTTTTCCTGTTTCCAAAACTAAAGAAGCTCATGAATAAACACAGCTACTCCACGATTGAGGAGATAAAGGCGGCATCGAAGGAGGAGCTGAACAAAAATGTTTTTTTAAGTGCTTTGAGGATTGAAAAAAACGTTGGCACAAATGCATTATATCCGAGGGAAATTACTCTAAAGGAGACAAAATAGATATTCATAAATAAATAAATACTTTTTAAAAAATACAAAATTTAGTTAAAAAAGGAAAAAAAGGAAGAAATTCAACAAATTACGGTTTAATACCTCGAAAAATCATAGTGTTTATTCCCACCGATATCGTACATTGGCATGTCGCACTATGGTGGATCCTCTCGTCAACTGCTCTCTATCCTAAATACTTGAATTTCTTTAATAGTTGTAACTATTTCATTTGGAGTCTTATGAGTACTTGTTTTGACATACTTTGTTTTAGTCTTTTTAATTTTTATATTTCTCGCTTCCAACATGAAAGCCCCTCTTCTTCACTCTATCCAGGAAATTTTTTTTAAACTCTTATGTAGCCCAACCAGAAGTTTTCTGCTTCTTTGTATACTTTTTTCATTAGTCTCACATACTTACATATTACTAACACAGAGTAAACTGGGAAAACCGTAAAGAATCACTATAACGTGCAAATCCACTAAAAATGTTATGAATAATTTAACGCTTGCATGTGAAGTGAAAAAAAAGGAAAAAATAACAGTAAAAAAATTAAATTTACAAATTATATAGAAAAATTATAAAATTGGGACGTTTAGAGTTTTTGATATGGTTCATATTCAGGCGTGCTAGATGAAACAAATTACTGGCGTATTAAGTGAGAACCACTTGATGGACGAGTAAATACCAACTGTCAACCAAATAAAAGTAATATCTCTGTGGTACAAAGATTATGAATATTTACATATATTTTTTGGTAAAGATCTTGACTGCATTATCTCAAACTCCTTCCAAAAAAGGCCTATTACGAAGTTTTTAGAATTAACCGATATTTAATTTTAAAAGTAGAAGATGTTTATAAGAAAATAACTCCCTTTAGTCTTTAAAACCTCTATTATTCATTTATTAATATCACGTTTATACAGAGAATACAATTAATTGGGCACGTATAATTTGTGACAGACAATATAAATTATATTCTCTTACTGCACGAGTCTTAAATAATAAAGTCTTTCAAAAATTTTACAGTATTCATTCTTCTAATAAATATAATACGTACAAAAAATGTGATATATTCTATTCACTTAAGTAATTTTGGATTAAATAGCAATTAATAAACTAGACTAATATACAATCAAATGACTATCTAGCTTTCAAGCTCGAAGTAACATCATACGTTTTTGATTTAATATGGTCATATAGGACCCTATTTTAGTGTAGGTAAAGTGAACACTTTGGTAAGGAATTTTGGAAGAAAACTTATCTGAAATCATACGTTTTGTTGTTGAAGAATCTAAACGTGGGGAAAATGCATAGTGTGGTTACGGCCACAGTCAACTAGGCGACGACAACTAGGCGATGGTCTAGTAGGCAATAAGTTAACTAGGCTAGGGTTTACTAAGCGATGATCTTATTAGGCGATAGTTAACTAGACTATAAGTCTACTTAGACGATGATGAACTAAGCAATTTGCCTTTAAGGTGAAAAATGGTCAGATAAATGATTTGTACATAAATATGACAGAACTGCAGGCCAGCTTCTAAATCAGGCTGCCTCCGAGTTGGACATTTTTTTTAACGTAAATTTGTTTTAATCAATTTAAGTTGTTTTCATGTGATCGGGGGTGAACGGTGTTGGTTGGTAGTTATAAGTTATAACAATTTTAAAAAATTACATTCCTAATAACAATTTCAAAAACAACCTATTTTTTGCTGTCATAAGAGGGATTATCTACATCGAACATGGTGTTACAGATTTCCCAATCTGTTTTTACTCTAACTCACTTATCGCTTTATTGAAGCAAATCATTCGTTTTTGATATTCATTTGGATGTGTTCTATGGATTATTAAAACTTGCGTGTTCAAGGTTGATTTTAGTCTTACCCGAAAAAAGATGTAAACTTTTTTGAAACCATTTTTGCATAAAAATTAATTTGATTAAAATAACTTTGGGGCGTGTTATGCTAGCACGAATGACACTAGTCGTGATAGAAATTAATTTCATAATGTATTGAACTTGAACTTTTTATTCTCCTCACATATATTGTAATGCCTTTTAGCGTCAGATTATAGAGTCTCTGACGTACTTCCTCTATTTCCCCCTTCTCTTGCTTATGTTTTTATTTTAAGCATGAATCTCCCAATTCAATTATTTGTGGAATCCATGTTTTTTGGGTTATCCTCCCTTCATTTCTTCGGTTTTCGCAACATTCTTTTTAACCATTCGTACTTATTTTGCTTGTGTTTTTTAACAATTTGAACATAATTTGACACACTTTAATTAAGTCAATGTATCAAGACAGTACCTATTTCCAGGAGATAGTACTACTATAACGCAATGATAAAACTTTTGTACTTTGTTTTAGAAAGAAAATCAAGGTATTGTGATGGTGAACTTTTATCCAGGATTTATAAGCAGCACGCCTAGCAACGCATCAATTGAAGATGTTGCTGGTAAAATACGTAAAAAAATACGTACATATAATGTTATGCACTTATTTCAGCGCACATTAACAAAATTGTAGACATAGCAGGAATTGAAAGTGTTGGTATTGGTGGAGACTACGATGGCGTTACTCAGTAAATATCGAAATAATATTATGTCATCGCTAAATTTTTTAAAATTTTAGGACACCGAAAGGCCTTGAAGATGTATCTAAATATCCGGACCTTTTGATTTGTTAGAAAGACAAAACAGTACTAGATGGACGAAAGAAGCATTAGGAATGTTAGCTGGAAACAACTTCTTAAGAGTATTTAAAGCTGTAGAAAACGTACGTTAAAATTATTAGTGTCTAATTTTAATATAGCTATGTGTTCTTTTTAGGTACGTGATAATCTCATATTCGAAGAACCGTATCAGTTTTGGATTCCAAATGAAGATTTAAACGATGTTAATGATAACTTACTTTGGACATGTAGAACTTTGTTAAACAATACCAGTCCCCAGCTTCCCCAATGCAAACATAATTAATACAAACTTTAAATTATTTTATGTAAGAAAACTTTTAATTATAATATGTGAAAATTGATTCAAATTATTTTAAATTATTTTCATCAAAACGCATTTTTTTTCTTTCTTTTTAAAGGTTTAAGTAAAATGAATAGTATTTGTACAGGCAATTAAAATCTAAAAATATACCATGAATATGTAAAGCAGTTCAATGTACGTATATTTATTCATATTATTCCTGAAACTTAACAAGTTTAAACCGACACTTTTATAATATAATTGCGACTTTTGAGGGAATTGGAAGATCTTTACATAAAAATTGGAATATAATTTGAGTGAAACGTCTGCTTAATTAAATAATTTAACATGCGATTTCGTAAACTAAGAGCAATAATTAAATTGATGTTTTATTTCGATTTACTTTTCGCTTTAAAGGGCCATGTTAGATTGTAGTAATAAGAACTGGACTGTATTGATTTTATTTTGAAATTACAACATTCAAAATCAACATTTCATAATATCAATAAAATAAATTAAGCTTAAATGTAAAATGAAGGTTAAATAAGGTTACAAAATATTTCAGATTAAAAGTGGTGGAGAAACGATCTAAAAGCGCTCGCCATGACCGATCCGCTAAAATGTACACAACAAACATCACCATTGTATTGAAAACAAACTAAATTGACTATTTAGTATGTGCAGATTTAGTTTTATTTACATTATGTTTAGTTTTTGTTACAAATAAAACTGCAATTATTAAACATTGTTAAAAAATACGTAATATTTGTAAAGTTACTAGTCCGACGTTACGTTTTAACCCGCATAAAATGTCGGAGGGTAATATTTTATGGCTTAGTAACTTCAATGGCGCAGTTTAAAACAAACCCTGCTTAATGACTTTCCAAAAAATGCATGTTGTGGTATATAAGCTTAACGGTAAGTTGAATAATTTAGTTGCACATTTCTACTAAAATTTTAGAAAAGAATCACACTGTTACAGTTTATTGGTTATAGTAACAAATTACATGGCGGTGTCGAAAACCTAACCTGCAGATCTGCTAATCGAAAAGGGAACGTATGTGTATTCAGTAGTAATAAAGTCGAAGACTTTTGCAATTCAACTAGGAATTCCAGAAACAGAACCAAACTATTAAACTACAGAGATGTATTTTTTGTAAAACGAGTAGATCAGAAATACAATAGACACAAAGTACGTACATAAAATACACAGATAGAGAACAACTACCTGTAGAACGCTACACGATACTTACAAGTTATTTTCATAATTATTGAATCAAACCGTTAAATTAAGTAACAATAGTACAGTACAATATGCCACTGGTTGGGCTTGGTTGCTAGACAGTTTAATAATCAGCGAATAATAACCACTTGCGTCATTATTTTCTGATGTAGAAAATAACGTACCGATCATTGTATAAATAAGACAGAGATATGTGTAAAATACAGAGGGAAGATGTACTATATGCGTTATGAATAAAGTTACTCAATTTACTTCAATTTTATTTAAGTTGACGTTATGTCAAATGTTGGTCGCTGTCATTCTTGCTTTATTCTGTATTTTAGGTTATTAATTACTGTCACTTGTTAATTTTTAAGGTTTCAACAGACAACTTCAAATATTGCCAACACCGTTTTAGTTGCTTTCTAGTTTTAACCAGTAACTAAATAGTAAATGCTCAAATTGACTTTTTAATATTGATTCATATGCAAATACTCATGATGCAAGAATCTTCTTTCCTGGCAAGAAGTTTAACTTAATTGATTGGCTTTTACTGATGTTAATTATACAATCTCAGGTTATGTATCGGTACTCGACGATAAATCTTACAGGAAACTAAAGGATGTATTCACACTAATTTTTTAAAAATCTCTCAAATCACAACGATCAAAAATAAAGCGCAGGAATTATGTAGGTAAATTCACGTCATAATGCAGATATAACCGAGTTTGAAATAAAATAATAACTTAAAGCATGTCCAATTTCAATTTCAACTTATCTGACTGCCAATGATTGCGATGAAGAGTAAGTCGGTTCGTATTTCACCACGAGTAGTAGCCCAAACGGGCAGAGAAGAGAAGCAGGAACAAGATGCCCACTACTAGATAGTTAGATAATTTTAGGAGATAACCTCTAGGTCATTAGTTTACATTTGAGGAACCCCTATTAATGGACCAATAGTAGCCGGATTAAAGGACTAGATATTAACAATGGCATTTCAGGGTGTGTTGATATTGTTTATCATCTCAGCAACTAAGACTATATCAATTTCCTTATACTGAATCATTTTAATCAACCGTAACCTAGAAAGAGTTCTAAAACGTAAAAACTTGGGTAAAATGGCGATAGAAATACAAAGTTCACAATGCCTGTAAATCAAGAAATGCTAATTACAACCTAGAAGATACCGGATAATAAATAAATAAACTTGGCGTTTATTTCCCTTACCAATTAACTAATAGTAGTATTTTATCAGATTTTCCCCAATTTAGAACTGGAAATTCACCCCAACTTTCTACGTCAACGATATACTTTGAAGAATAACTTTCGTTATCCCAAAAGTAAACGAAGTTAAAGAAAATCCAACTTCAGATGGAATAACAAAAAACGTCACAAGATACTGTAATTTCTGGCACACTACGGCCACTATTTCAGTCCCTGGTTAAAGTTAATTTTGGTTAATTACCAAAGAGACAATTGTGACAACAATTATTTCCATGACAGTAAACCCAAATTTTAAGTTAACCAATGACTGAAATACTGACCTATGCGTTCAAAAATTTATTATTGGACAAGAACACGGTGCAATTTTTTATCAATCGCAGGCCAAATAAACCTCCAAACTTCAACCGTTCCAAAATTAAACAATTTATCAATTTATTTATGTACATTATTCAGCCACCAACCAACAGAAATTATTGGAGTGCCACCTTTAATGGATTTTAATGGATAACCAAAAAAGGATAAGTTATTGAAAATAAATCCTCTTTTTCAAACTCCCCCAAAAGCTGTTGTTGTGACAAAAAAAGAATATTTGGGAATAAATTACTCACCCACATCGTTAAAGATGCCTGTACGTCTATCAGATATAATTACTCGAGGGAAAAATTATTGCCAATTTGCAATTTCAACAGTTGTTTTTGTGCTTCTACGTACACCTAGATAGGGTCTTAGATCAAATTCAGAATTGATAAAATATTTCTGGAGAAAATCTCACCTTTATGTGTTACTTTTATAAACTGAAAATTTTTACTCTGGAGACCACTTATAATTATAATGAAGAACGCTGAAAATTATAAAAATACTCAGCTAAGTGATGTTGCTGTAAAAGCAAGCGTAACGGTATAAGCGCTAGTTAAGTAAATTGGCCACCGTTGGCGCGCTGGTTCAATTCCAGTGACGACAAGAGATTTTCCCAAGCCAATTTTACAAGGTCTTCTCCCACCATGTTTTGGAGGGCACGTTAAGCCCTCGGTCTCAGTTGCTATACTAACACCTTTGTTAATGATTACAATACATTACAGCTATTTCCAACCGTCTGCTTGTAATAATAATAACATTGTGAAAACTTTGTTAATATGAACAAAAAGGGCCAACCGTCAAAAGACAAAAAACAAAATTACTATGAACAAAAAAAGAAAAAAAGTTCAATAACCAAAATTCCACAGAAGAACATTCGACTAAATGGTTTATACCATTTGCCACAGTAGAAGAAAGGTAATGCAACTTACCAGGTTGAACATTTACTTGAAATTATTTTAAATGTTCTACAAAGAAATGTGAATTTGTCTCTAAACAAATTTCCTAATATCTTTCTTAATTTTCACACAAAGAAATTATTGCAATCACAAAATATGACTAGTCTTTGTTTAAAATAATAAAAAAATATACAAATTTATACAGTTTAAATATTTTTTTCAATGAACTATTTGTCAAAATACATTGAGGTGTATACAAAAATATGCATTAAAAAATTAATAAAACGAAATTATTTTTACCAAAATAGAATTTTATGTTACAAATATGGACATTTCCATCACGCATTACGTTTATGATGCCACACTTTGTAATTTGTACACGTACGCCACGATTTTGAACCGTTATAAATATTCAAGTGTAGTAGTTGTGTAGATATGATTGAAACGATCGTTTAAATGAATAAACTTCTCTTAATTTTAATTGACAACTAAGAAAAACAATTGTAACAACATTTTTCTTTCAAATTTTCGAGGAATTAATAGTTTGCATTATTTTCTGAAAACAGTTTTTTGTTAAATTGAAAAATACCCTTAACTAGAAAAAAATTTCCATAGATGTCTGATCAAAGCAGTTTTATAATTTAAATTAATATTTGACCTTCCTTGGGGCTATTTTTGTCATTATCGTTCGTTTCTTTTTGGTGAATGGTCGTATGAATAAAACACCTGAGTTTTGTTTTTTTTTGCACTAATTCACCTTTGGTTTTTAATTTATCGTTCGGTTCTTAATTTACCGCCGTCTCTTCACAACGATTGGTGATAGATATTTTGTTACTTCTTTGCTTAATTAACATATTAGAATTTAGACTGTCATGATTACGTTTGATTTCCTCACGAGCGATAGCGAGTTATCAATCTCTACATAAAAAACGAAATTAATTTCCTGGTTTTATAATTTTATTCACATTGCGTAAAAATTTTGCATTTTTATTAATTGTGTGACGTGTCAAGACTCCGCTAGATGTTAAGTTTATACAAGTATACTAGTATTCACTTGAACTTAGGTGTTAATTTTTTCTATTACAATTAACTAAATTGTTTTTTTGTATTAATCACACAGAAAAAAAGCTTTCACGTACCTACTTCTCATAATTGCTAAGAAAAACCACAATTTTCTTTTGTTGACTTCATTTAAAGTACATCATTTTATGTGTCCGAAACAGAATACCGTAAATTTCAGATTTTAGTAAAATAACAAAAATATCAATAAATTATTCATTAATGTAAAGACAAGTTAAAAATAATGTTGATAAAGCAATTTAAACTTTCAAAGATTTCTATGAATAACATTAGCATGTTTCTGTGGTAGGAGAAGGTGAAAAGTCAATATAAAAACTTCTAAGCATTCAAAGATTTAAATTCAAGTTCAATTCTAAAGCTGAACCCATTAAAATTTACAAAGATTTAGATTAAAACGTTCTAAATAAACAGTTTTAATTTAAATTAAATGTTCTTTAACATATAGTAGTTAAATTCGCACGTTTTAAGTAAATTAAAAATTACTGTTGGAGTGGTGATAAAATTAAATAAAATCAGAACAATTTTAACAACATGTATATTATTTTTACTTCTGGCAGAGTTTATTTTGGGATATAGTCACTTTTAGTAAAAATAAACCGATAATTATATACACAGTGTGTCCCAATTTGAATAGTATTGTATGGGTATCAGGGTATCTTTGTTATTAATAAAGGTGTACAGATTTTCATACCGATTGAGATGTCGTAAACTAGGATCAAAAATTTCGACCCGTTTCGAAGATGTACAAGAAAAACCAAAAATGCCATTTTCAAAAATATCACTTATTAGAGAAAAAAAAATAGTACAAAAGTATCTTCACTAACAAAAGAAACTGTAATCTATTAAAAATAAATTATCCTAACCATGGTTATAGAGATATCGATAGCAACTTTGTTATGTTGATATGTTTGAAATAAAAGATTTTGACAAATCGGTTATTATATTTTGTTATCTGGTAAGCCATGAAAACAAATAAACTTAAAAAGGGAAAGCAAAGCAACACACAGTAGTAATTATTTACAAGCACCCAATCTGTATCTGTAACTTACTACCCTCACAGTAAAACCCTACTCTACTGGTTGCTCAAAAGAATTTGACACCAGATAAAAAATAGGCGGCTTTCTCAACGTGCAAAACGCGTCACCTCAAAAACGACGTACATACTGAACTAGTTGAGCCAAACCAACGTGCAAAATGCTGTACTTTTACTTGGACCACTTAATAAACGACTAAAAAAACTGAATAAATAAAACTTATCCTTTGAATAAAGAATTTTTTAAGTCGGTACATACTCCTCAGTTTTAAAGACGCGGTTTTGATCAATGATTGCAAAATTAAACTGTCGTTACAAAATACTGCAAAAATTCTTCGCAAAACAAAACTGAAATTTCTGTTCAAAAGTGGAAATTGAATCATCAACCGACAATAGTACAAGGAATCCGTTCCAAAGCAAACTAACTCAAGTATTCATAAGTAAAAAACAGCTAAATTTTCATGACAAATGCAGCAGAGAAAGCATTTGCGCAAGAGTGATATTATAGTATATGCAAGTACGTATAATGATCACAACAGAAAATAAAAAGCGTAACCTGGAACATAACATAACTACTTACTAAATAGGAACGAGTAAACTATAGAACCAAAGCAATAAATAAAAACATTATGATAAAATTTACATGTGAATGAACCACAAGCCTCGTCAAGTGCTCAAAAATAGAAAATTCAATAAACTAATTAATTAGTATTATTAAAATGCCAAAATTGCTCAAAACAAAAAATTCCAACAACTCATGAATTGCTGTTGCTTTCATAACACATATTAAGGCAATTGTTAATTGACTTTCAATAATTAAAGAATCAACTTTTGTAGTACTTCTACAACCTGTCGCAATGTTAACACACTATCACATGCAGGCGAACAACGACTTAAAATACTAATTTTTGTAAGACTTACGTTCGAGTTAACCTACACTGATGAGCCTCAAAAAGGGGAAACACGTAAATGTAGATGTTGTTCGTAATTCTATAACTATCACTGGCTACTATTTTATTCGATTGGCAAGAAATTGATATATTGTGTTAAAAATGCGCTTAGTTGGCACCTTACATACTATAGATTTCTATAAATTATTGCTATATTATCACTTTTGTTTGAATAAATTTACATTAAGAGCCAATCTGTTTAGACAAACAAGATATTTACTGTTGTCTTTACTTAGCAGTCAAATTTTGAACAAATGCATATAAACACACTAGAGTTCTTTTCTAATAAAAAAAATCATCAAAGTATGGTAAGGTACAGATGAGAAATTAACATTACTAAAACTTAAAAAGCTCTTTTCTAGAGATTTCATCATCAAATTTTAAACAAATTTATGTATACCTACCGCACTAAAATTTCTATTTTTCTTATTAATAAAAATAATTATTGCAATCTGATCAGGTACTGATGTACAATTAACATTACTAAAAATTAATAAATTTGGAGATTTCTGCATAAATCCCATTAATTTTTCCTTTTCCATTAAAAAAAAAGAATGATCAAATCTGTTCTGGTAGTGATGAAGAAATAACATCAGCAAAAAATTTAATTTTTGCATAAAAATTATCATCAAATATTTAATAAATTTATATGAACCACACCAGAATTTCTTCTATTCAAATAAAAAAAAAAGATTTATCAAAATCTCTTCAGGTACCTACTGATGAAGAATTGATATCACTATAAGTTAAAAAAAAATGGTAATTTTTGCAAACATCCCATCTGAACAAATTTATATGAACTACACAAGAATTTTTTCTTTTCTAATAAAAAACAGTTCAGGTAGTGATGAACAAGTAATATCACTAAAGTATTCGGTTGTTTTTGTAGAGATCAACAATTAAAATTACTAAAAGTTATGCAGTTTGGTGATTATTGCATAGATCTTATCATCAAATCTTGACCAATTTTATATGGACCACAATAGAATTAATTAATTTTTACTAACCTGATCTACTAATTAAAACAAAATTTTTTTATTACAAAACATAACTTATTAGGGATGTGACCAGAATATCACCGTTATGTTCAATAATTAATATTAATATATATTAATCAGATTGGGACAAATTGTCTCTAGTGACTTATTTAATTAAGTTGTCTCCGGGATGCTTTCTATATCATCATCTGCAGAGTTAATTTTAAATATGAATGCCTCAATTATCTCAGAAATGGCTAGCACAATTTTTATAGATTTTGAGTGCAATGGATCTGTGATACGGCCGATCTTATGGTGGTATTTACATTGATGTCAGATCTTTTTTTTCCTGATTAATAATAAATTTTGTTATTTCTAATGGATCACCCTATATATTTGTTGCATTTTGAAATCCTTAAAAAATACTGAATATTTTTGACGCCATACCTAAATGCCATACTTTTGAAGTTATAATTACATTTGGATTATTTCCGTCGAAGTGCAACCCGTTTCTGAGATAGAAGGTTTCTATAAATGATTGTCTCATCAGGTAAATGTTAGAAAATTTAAAAATGCAAATTTGCGGGTTAAACTGACAGTGAATTAATTGATGATTATTTGTCAGTTATTTTATCGTTCCGTTGTAATTATTATCCCTAGATCTAATTATGTTGTTTGTTGTTTATCGGTAATTTTATTCATTTAATTGCCAACTTGATGAGACAGTCATTTATAGAAATCCTGTATAATTAAGTTAAGTGCGTTAACTGCTAAGCAGGCATCACGGGTTCAATTCCCTGTACAAACATTGAATTTTTCGGCTGTAACTCTCTTGCAAGGCAATGGTAAAATCAGCGAGACTATAGTTGCCTAGGTAACTGTAGGTCCCATGTATAGGTGTCTACTGTCACGTACAACACATACATGCGAGGGGTGCGCAACGTCCGGTAACGGATATGCGATTTCAAGAAGAAGAATACTTAAAACTTACTCTGTATACATAAATCTTACTTTTTTTAAACATTTTAATTAGGTATTAGCATTTATGACTTTACTGTGTTTCTAACAATTTGAAATAACTCAAGTATTAGCTGTTATTAAGTTAAAACAATTGTTAATATTGTTCTAATTCTATGTTGTTTGATTGTTGTAATAAATAGATGCTTTGAGAAAGACCAGACCAACTAGGCAAAACGTTGGCTTAATAATAAATCCGGTGTTTCTTTGAATCATTCCAATAGTCGACTTCTTAAGAAAGCGCAATAAAATACTTAAAAAACCTATTAACTAAAATCAAAAAAAAGAAGACGAATAATATGAAAATCTGTTTAGGTACTGATGAACAATAAACATTACTAAAAGTTAAAGAATTTTGTGAGTTTCAATTAGATCCTGTCATGAAACCTTGAAAAATTTACATAGACTGTACCATGATTTCTCTTTTCCTAATAAAAAAAACCATCTTCAA
Organism: Abscondita cerata; assembly: GCA_030710515.1. Taxonomy (NCBI): domain Eukaryota; kingdom Metazoa; phylum Arthropoda; class Insecta; order Coleoptera; family Lampyridae; genus Abscondita; species Abscondita cerata. Next base: position 253,710 of record JALBCR010000247.1, on the reverse strand, counting down.
AATCTGTTCAGATAGTGATGAACAATCAACATCACTAAAAGTTTAAAAAATTTAGTCACTTTCGCATAAATCTTACCCCATAAATCATAATGTCCCATGTTCTAATGATCAAAAAAATATATATGGCCCACACCAAAATTTCTTTGTATCTTATGCGAAAATAAAAATCAAAAAGGTTTTTTTTAGGTACTTATTGTAATTAACATCCCAAAAATTAAAAAAAAAAAAAAATTTTTTTATAAATTGTATTATCAAATCTTGAACAAATTTATGTAGCCTTCACTAGACTTTCTACTTTTCCTATAAAAAAAAACATGAAAATCTGTTTAGGTAGTCATTAACAATTACTACCAATAAAAGTTAAACATTTTGTAATTTTCTCATAGATCCCATCATTTTCTTTTTCTTTTATTGTCAAAGGTGACGATTAAGGTGTAAAGTTAAAAATTTCTAATGGGGGTAAAAAAAATCACATGGAGTTTTAATAGCACACCTCCTACGCCCTTTTTTATAAAATAGTCTCACACAAGTGAGAAGAAAGCTGCTAACTAAACACCAAAATGATTAAATTTGATAAATAATGGGTGTCGCATAAATCTATTTTTCGGTTAATTCTTACCTTGGTCAAAACACAAATTGATACCAAGGTTAAATTTCGATTGAAGCTGTTACAAAATCCTATATAACTTTACTGGTCTCACTCGGAAAAATCTATTGCCACTTTGGCATAATATTACAATTACTAACTTTTCTATTTTACTATTTTAGACAGTAACTTTTACGAAATAGAAAAAAGTAGATTCTGTTGAAAACAAGAGGGTTCAAAATGAAATGGAAGATAATCAAAATATCTTTGTGGGCTGTATAAAGGATCAGTTGAAAGATAAAATATTGTTTCTTCTCTAGAAAACTCAGTTTCCTACATTTTTCACAAAAAAAAATCAATTTCATTCAATTAAGATTCAAAGTAATTAATTGACTCAATCTCTGATTGTTTTTATGCTTAACAAATTATTATTCATTTGCCCAGATTCCTTAATTTAAATTTGTTGAAATACCAAAAGGGAACACAAGTTCTAAGTAGACGACCTGCTGTCAAGTGCAGGTTCAGAAAAGAAAATTTACAAATTCACAAATAAAGATACAATGGCATTTAATTCCTCCGGCAGCTTCTCACTTTAGAGGTTACGGAAGGTCGAAATAAAATCTAAAGCGGATAGATGGAGATTTAACATTAACATATAAAAAGTTAACCACACTTTATTGTCAGATTGAAGCATGCTTAAATTGTCAATCACTATGTTCATGAGAAGTCACAGTAAACAACATAGAGCTGGAAGTATTAACGCTAGGTCATTTTCTCATAGGAAGAGAATTTGTTTTTCTAGCAAATCCAATTAATACTCTTATTTCCAACAACTTAATAATAAAGCGGAAGTTACTGCAAAAATAAAAAATTGTTTAGCAAGCTTGGTCATTTGAATATTTAAGTCATCTACAACTGCGGTACAAATGGCAAACCAATAAATGCAACCTAAAAAAAAAACCACAGGCAACACTACGTCGTTTGTAAACATATTATTTAAAAGTGGGAAACTTTCTTTAGTTGCAGTCAAAGTTTGAAGGATCTAGCACGTTTAGTTTGTGTGCGTGTTTTTCGAAAAGAACTTTAGTAGTCGCGTTGTGAAAATGGGAGACTCAAAGTACAACCAACGTTTGTGATGCAATTTTTAGAAAAATCGGGCAAAAACCTTCCGAAATCCACCCCGAGATCCGTAAATAAATCCAGCAGTAGGTGGAAATGTGTGGCGAGGGACCAACGACAGCAAGAATGTTCAAGTTGAGACTGAAGGCAATGTTAATTGTTTTTTCGATATCCGAGGCATCGTTCATCGTGAATATTTTTCTTCTGGCTAGATAGTGACTGGAAAGTTTTATGTCGGAGTCCTAGAGCGGTTGCGAGCACGAATTATACGTATGCGACACGAACTTGGCTAAAACGGCAGGATCTTGCACCACGACAACGCACCGGTCCATTCATCGTTGATTGTGCAAGGGTTCGGGCGAAAAAGGCATTTTAACATTACCACACCCACCCTACAGCCCCGACATTGTCTCCTGCGACGTTTTTTTATTTCCCAAGATAAAGTGGCGTCTCACGAAACTCGTCATGGTAGCGTGTAGAAAGTCAAGAAAGCTGTGACCACGTTGCTGAAGACTATTGTGAAGATAGATAATAAATGTTTGCTTGTAATTTAATTTCCTTGTGACTTCTTGACAAATTCCCGAAATTTAATTACCACACCTCGTAAATTCTAGCAGCAACCACGAAGTTTGAGTTGTCACTACCAAGAACGCCAATGGAAATATACTGAAGAGTACTGCCGACCCACCCGGACATGGAAACAACATCGGTAGAAGATGTCCAAGAGGTCATTACATACAATTGTCGGATCAAAAACGTTAATCCAGGGGTTTTCAACTTTGTACGTGCGCTTTCCTTTAAAAAAAAATTGTTGCGCCCTCTTAATTTTTCTAACAACCTAATTTCATAAATACGCAACCGACTACAAAATAATATACAATATTATGTAAAATATACATAAAAAAATAATTATTTACTATAAGAAATAATAATTTTAAATGTAATAAAACAAATCTTAAAAAAAAAAGAATATATAATTAATACAACATTATAAAAATTTAATACGACGGTTGAGCTTGTTTTTCAGCACAAAATTTTCTCAAACCGTGGTATCATTGAAGAAATCGCGGTTCTCAGTTCCTTTTCCCTTTACTTTGTTTGTTAAGACACCTAGTGTAGAAAAACCAGTTTCACATAGGTAAGATGTTACAAATAGCAATCAAATTTCTAAAGCTTTGTTTGTCAAAGTAGGAAAATTGTCGTTTACTCGTAGTCAAAACGTAACAATATTATTTTCGTCTTGAAACATCTGCTTTAATGTGTTATCACTAAATAAGTCCATTATCATTTCCTGCTCTGCTGTCGTAAGGCCAAAATAATCATATTTTTCAATCACAAACGGGTTTCTAATTCATTCATATTTGGACATGTCAAGATCTTTAAAGTAACGAGAATTGCTTTCATAGACTGGTCAAATGATTTATAATAAGAACTTTACTTTCTTATATTTCATCAGCAAGACAGGTAATTTTAAAAGTGGGAAACATGTCAAAGTTATTATTTTTCAAACTTATTATCCACAGTTCAATTATTTCATAAATGCAGTAATCTTGTCTTTCTGCGTAAAAGCATGAATTTGAAGCCCTTGCATTGATTTATTTAATGTACCGAGTCTTTAAAAATATCAACTAAATACGCAAGTTTTACAAGAAATTTGGTGTTATAAAACAAATTTGCTTCATCTCTATTATTATCAGTAAGAAATATGGCGATCTCTTCTTTTAGCTCAAACACCCTTTGAAGTACTTTAGCAAGAGAAAGCCAACGTGCCTCACAATAATATAGAAGTAATCTATATTCTAAATCTATGTCATCACACAATTTTGTGAAAAGCCTTCCTCTTAATGGGCTATTGTTTGATAAAATTTACAACTCTTATAGTAACTTCAAATACTGTTAGTACATCGTCACCCATATCTATTAAAACAAGTGATTGTTTATGAATCATGCAATGCATCCAAACTGCACAAGGAGCCACCTTTCGAACTAGTGCCTGTAGACCAGAATTTTTTCTTGCCATAGATGGAGCTCCATCTGTGCATAGTCTAACACAGTTCTCCAACAGAATGTCATTTGCATTAAAAAAATTATCAATGATATTAAAAACTTCACTTGCTGTAGTATTGCATTCAATAGGTTTACAGAATAACATGTCTTCTCTAACATCAGTTTCCACAACATATCTTACATATGTTATCAAGTGTGCATCTTTAAGGACATCGTTAGCCTCATCTACTTGCAACGCGAAAGAAGATAGTTTATTTTTTCTAATAATTGATCGCAAATATCTTCAAATATATCGGATATTCGTCTTCCCACCGTATTATCTGCAAGTGGAATGATTTTAAGTTGATCAGCATATGATTCACCGAGCATCGTAACTATTATGCCAATAGCTGCAGGTAGCACCAAAGTTTCTCCTATTGAATCAAAAATCCGCAAAAATGCGTAAGAGTTTGATACCTACAACCTTATCATTTGAAAGCTTATGAGATTCTACGTTCAAGCACATAAAAAAATAGGTGGTGCCATTTGAAAAAATCAAGTTATCCATGAATTTAGAAAGTTTAATTTAAATAATTGATTACTCAAAACTTAGCAAGGTTAGAAAGGTGAACAACTAGCTTTAGTTAGCACATGTAATTTATATTAAAGCTACGAAATCGCAGTTGTATAAATTCCAGGATAACTGAGTTATTTAATTTCTTCGAAACGTCAATTTTTCTAAAAAGTGCAATAATGCGAAAACCATCAATTTTAGACACTATATATAACGCATAAAGTTACATTAGAATTTCCCAAGGAATCCAAATTTGTAATAAAAAATGTGTGGTTCTATTTAAAAAACATAACTTTGGTATGTCGCACGTTTATGAAACACCCTGTTTATACAAAAAATATTTAAAATGTGCAGTTTAATGATTTGCACAACTTTCATTGCAAACGTTTTTTTCTAACCCTAATATTTTCCAACTTCCTCGCACTAATGAGTCACCCTGTATATTGACGCCATTGTAGTGTGTATTGGAATTACACAGGGTGAAAAGCAAAAAAAAGACACATAAAAGATGAAACTTTGATTCAAAAGTCTTTGGGGCAATTATTTGTTTTACTTCCACCCTCTCTGCTACAGATTGGTTTTTATTGACTAATAAATAATTTACTGAAAGCCAAAAAAATCTTGTCCCCTAGCTACCACTCTTCTTGTGCTTAAATTCTTATGGGACACCTTGTGTAACTAGTATTTTTGAAAAGTAGAAATAGTACAAAATTGTTTTTATTTACTTTGAGAAATGCTAATCCTACTCCTTAGCTTGTCTTTGTTACATGCAATACTAATATGTATTTTTTATTCTAAAAGAAATTTTTGGAATTACCCTTTTTAATGATATTATTAAATGTTACATTTGAAATAACATTTTGACCCCGTACACTAATCTACTTTTTTTAATGGTGATTTTAATACTCATAAAAAATATTGATTTTAATTAAATACCTACTGATGCATTTAAAGGTAATTGTTCAAATATTTTGAGTATGCTTGTATTTATTTTATTTTTCTGCAACAATAATAATCCTGCCAACACAGGTACGCCGCTGTGTTAATTTTGATTTATAGTTATGTTCATATTGGAATTTATTTTTTGTTTCAATTTATTGTACGTACCCTTCTGGACGACTACAAAATGAAAATAAGAAAAAATATACGTACAGTTTACTAATTCATAATAACAAACGTAGATATTTGCTCGGCACACGTCAGAGCATTAAACACATTGTTGCTTGTGAGTAACCATTTCCATTTCTATATCAAATCGTCTATAATATTTATCAGAATTCGTAAATTACAAAAACTTATAAGCAAAAACAGCTCACCTGATTTTGGATAATGATTTAATTAAAATTTGTTTAAATACAGAAAATAATATCAGTAATACTTATTAATATTTGGTTTAACGTTTTTTTTTCGGAAAATGAATTACTGAAGCTGTTAAAAATGAAAATTAAGCAACACTTACCAATACTTGAAGTGATGACAAATCAGCCCTGTTAATTCTGTAAAAAATTAAATTATTAGTAAATACGTTGCCTAAAATGGCTACCTACTACGCCATATTGCATAGAAAATTTAAGTCGACATATTAAAAATTAAAACTTATTGTATAATTAAAATTTATTATTAAATTCTTTGGTACTTACTTAGGTTCCATTTAGGGGATGTTTTTGCTGAATATTCTAACACTGAAATTTTAAAAATTCACAAAGCACTAAGACACTTATTAATTCGCGACTGTTTCCCGATTCGGCCCGTTTAACACTAAAGAATAGCCACCTAATATGATTCATTTAATATTAATTTCAAAGCCATCTCTTTTAATGCAAATTGAAACAACTCTTAAAAGATTATCCACTCTTGTTGATTATTTTTATCTAAATACTGTTATTGTATGAATTAAGTCAGATATTTCCTACATTTAATATTTTTTATGGATTTAAATTTAAAAAAAAATTAACAAAAAAAATAATATTTTCTTTGCCACTCTTTCGTTTTCTTAGTTATTCCTTATTAACTATTTAAAAAAAAGTGAGCTTTACAATTCATTTCTTATTAAACAGACAATAACTTATATGTAGTCGTGTATAAATTTGTTCAAATTTTGATGTGTGGAAATCGGCAAACTTTTAGTGATATGTTAATTGTTTGCGACTACCTCAACAGATTTTGATGAATCTCTATTTATAAGAAAAGACAAAATTTTCCTGAGTTTCATATACATCTTTTCAAGATTTATACATAAGATCTATGCAAAAACCACAATATCTTTTAATTATTTAGTAATGTTTATGACAACCTTAACAGATTTTGATAATTTTTATTTATTAGAAAAGGAAATATTCTGATGTGGTTTGTATATCCGATTTTTTAAGATTTTATGATTGAGTCTATGTGAAAATCATGAAAGTTAATCGTTATTCTCAGATTTTAACTTAGCGACTTCGGTCGACAAAGCGTTCAATTTACCTAGTACCTCATTAAACAAATAAGTATTAAACATGACCCACAAATTGTCAACTTCAGGGCCAGGTTTACGGAACGTTCGTTAAAAGTTAACATCAGTTAAGTTTTAACCCTGCTGTTAAACTCCCATTTGTGAAATCTTATTGGCTGAATTTGATCATGTGACCCTCGTTAAAAGTTAACCTACGTTAAACATTTAACAGACGTTCTGTAAACTGGCCCCATAACTGATAGCGGAGCAATGTCTCGCTTTTGATAAAAAAATCCAAGAAAACATTATTTACACAAGCTAAACTAACAGAAGTTTTAAATAATTTACAGACACGCCATAAAAAAAAAGATTTTGCTGAAAATGGGATCTTTATGTAAGTAAGTAATAAGTAGCTCAAAAAATTCCTAAACAAATTTTTTTTCTTTGTAGATAGTCGTGATGCCACTTTTTATACCCTATACATGGATATCTTGTACCAACTCATAAAATTGTTAAGGACAACGATAACACACGAAACAAAAATACCATAAAATTTTCCATTCGGGACTCCCAAGTGTCTTTCTTGTATGTGGCCAAATCGGCGGCTGAGTTGTAAAATCATCTAATGCACCTGAAGAATAAGGAGTCAATTCAGCCGTTTGTAATGTGTATAGGTGACACTATTACTTCAATTACCGAGATATTTGTTTACTTTGATGACATCAAATCAAAATTTTTAAATTTACTTCGGGCGGTCGACGTTTGTTTTAAAATTTTTTATGTTTTTAATTTAAAATTCAGTGGCGGCTTGTCCATAGGTCATTTGGTCAATGACCTTCCAAAAATTTTGACAATATATGAAAAAATATTCATTATTACGTGTTTTATTAAAATAGGTAATTAAGTCACAAGTACAATAACTTAAAATTTATCGGCCGTCGTTCGTAATTCATCCTCTTCAACCTTGGGCTGGCGGTGCGAATTGTCCTCATTGAATTAGATCTACCCGGAAAAACTTTGGGTCATGAACCGGATTCCGCAGTTTACGTTGACTTTGTATATGGTGTACAACTACGCTCGATTTTTGATTCGATTTTCGCGTGTTTTAAATCAATTTTAGAATTTATATTGATATGTTTTACTGTTGTTGTGTTGTTTTGTAAAAATACTATTTTGATTCGCGTGTGCATGCGCTATAATAGAAAATGTCGGTAGTGCAGAAAATTAAACAACTAAAAATTGCTAACAAACTTAATTTTACAAAATTAGTTGAGTTCAAGGCAAATGGTCGTCCTTTGCCAGAACTAAGTTTACGACAGACTAGCAAAGACAAAAATAAAGATGTTCATCGAAACTTTCGCAAGGTAATGTACGATTTAGCTAACTGGATATGTGGTTGTGAAGTATCAAATGTATTTTACTGTTTTGTTTGTTTATTATTTTCTAATGACTCGTTAGACTCGCTATAGTCCAAATCCGGTGTCAGAGATTTAAAACATTTAAAAGAAGAAATAAAAAAACATGTTTCGTCTGCAGAACACATGAAATGCTCGGTAAATTTTGCAACCGTAGGAAATGTTGATATTCGTACACAGCTAGACAATCCTTATAGAAAATCCCTTAGAGATTTTAATGAGAATGTTTCGAAAAATTGCTATATTTTGAACAAAATTGTAGATTGTATAAGATTTTGCGGTGGATTTGAGTTATTTATATATTTTTAAGTATGCCTATTTTTAAATTAATATTTGACCTCCCAGTATGATTGACCACGAGCCGCCACTGTTAAAATTTCCAATTAAAGCCACAATATTTTGGACACATTTTTATGATATAAAGTCAGAAGGTAGCTTTCTGAAAGTGCATCTATTCTCGGAAGCTTTAAAAATGACACAGCAACAGAAAATTAAATTCATATTTTTGATTTATTTTTTCAACCATAATCTCTAAAATATCTAATAAACAAAACGTAATATTAATGTATAATAATTAAGAAAAAATGTACACACTTAATTAATATTGTTACATGTGAATACTAGGGTGGGTAAGGGTTGGCATGTTTAAGTTTTAGTGGTTTTTCTAAACCTCGAAGTAAATGCTTTGTCAAGACAAACCAATCCACAATTGCACACAGTTTCGTCACCACACTGTACAGATTTATACTGATCTTCTGGGGCACCATACATAACACTTACATCACAATACAATATTTAAAATGTACCATACAATTAAATAAATAAATAAATAAATGTATGTTATACATGAAATTAATAAATTAATAGATAAATTAATGTACGGTGTACATTAAACCAATGGTACAGGATTTTCGTGTACATTATATTAATGTACTTTATACAACACATTGATGTAGACTGTACATTCTGATAATGTACGATCCCACATAAGAAGAATGCATTCTGAGTTTTGTTTTTATGTTTCTTATACATTACGTTAATAAATATCATTTATTAATACAATGGCAATGTTTATAACGGCAATGTACAATAGTTGATAGTATTAATGTACTTCGCTTTATTACATTATTAAAAGGGTACGTTGGACAAATTTTAATAAACTTTTTTATTAAAATAATGTCAAGATTCATTGAATAAACGACTTTATTTTGTGTGTGGGAATAATTCAAGCAACGTTCGATGGATTTTGTTCTGCTTTCGTATACTGGTTGTCTGCTTCGGAAGACGTTTTTATGTGTAATGTGGACAAATTTCTAAAGCTTTCATACGGGCACTGTCAAATAAATGATAATATTTTATCAACCGTCATTGATACGAAACCAAAATAATTCTGACAAATAAAACGAACAATTTGAAAACTTTTTTTTTCTTATTAAATTGCGTTAATGTTATTAGTTCGATCAGACAAAAATTAAAATCATATCCCTGCAAGGCGCATCCATACGCTTAGAAATTCAAGACTGCTAGTAGGCTATGCGAACATGTCAATCCGACATTGTCAAGTTGCGATGCGACACAAAAACTATTTTATTAAGATAATTAGGAGGAAGGTTGTCAAGTTGCTTGCACTAATGTGAATAAACAACAACAAATGCTCAAAATGTTTTCTATTTTCCGCGGTATACAAATTAAAAAAGTTAAACTGCACTTAATCCTGTATTCGTCCCCATAGCTCTTTGCGAGTATTACAGGTCTTGCGTAAACCTTTGTTTTCAATGCCCTCTACTAAAAATAATCACACGAAGTTAAATCAGGGGACCGTGCGGGCCAAGCTGATGGAGCATTATTTTCCCGACCAGTCCATCGTCCCTCATAAATATGAGTCAAATATTCTCGAACATTAAGTGTGAAATGTGGAGGTGCTCCATCATGCATGAACTACATTATTTGTCGCAATAACAGAGGCAAATCTTATAGCGAATCTGGCAATCTGTTTTGCAACATGTCTAAATAATTATCTCCGTTTATGCGGTCCTGAATAACAATGGACCCATTAATGTAGTTATCGATTACACCTACACCAGCCCAAACATTTATTCTAAACTCATGTTGATAATGCGAAACTCTAATAGCATGAGGATTTTCTTTTGCATAGACGTGTTTATTATGGACATTGATGATACCTGATCTTGTAAAGCAGGCCTGATCTGTGAAACGTATGGAACGATGAAAATTGGGGTTTTGCAATCTTTGTTGCTCAATAAAATTACAAAATGCTAGAAGAGTTTCAGGATGAATAGGAAGTAGTTCTTGTACAGGTTGAATGTGGTACGGATGGATTAGTTGTAATTGTGCTAACCTGTGGGGCTTTACCAACCCTCTCCAAAATTTGCTCCTTTACATCTACTGTTCTTACAAAACGATATCGGCCACAATCTACGATTCTTAGAGCGAAAGTACCCTTTTTACGTAAATGCCGTTCAATATTTGCAAAATTTTGAAGATTTAGAACTTGCCGATTTGAGAACCTTTCAGCCGAAACCCTCACGCTCTCCCGACAATTGCCACTGCAAAAGCCCAACACTAACAGCATATCAGCCTGTTCGGCAAATGTGTAGCCCATTTTTCAAGTACTTAATCTCAAAATAAAAACGTGAATAATTTTAGATTCGGTTTTTAGAAAGATCCGGAAAATGAATGTCACAAATGATAGATTTGATTAACATGATTGCATAGCCTACTAACAGTCTACTTGAATTTCTAAGCATATGGATGCGCCTTGCAGGGATATGATTTTAATTTTTTTCTGATTAAAGTAGTAACATTAGCGCAAGAGAAAAAAGTTTTTAAATTGTTTGTTTTATTTGTCAGAATTATTTTGGTTTTGTATCGTTGACGGTTGTTAAGATATTATCATTTATTTGACCGTACCCGTATGAAAGCGACTTTTCCTGACATCAGAATTTTGTCCAAATTACACAGAAAATCGTCTTCAGAAGAAGACAACCAGCATACGAAAGCGAAACAAAATCCGTCAAACCGTTCTCGAGTTATTCCCAATATACAATATTTTTTTGGAAAGCTGACGCCGTCTGGCGCCCTTATGGTGCACTTTTGGTTATAGATAAATTGGTGCCAAACAGTCTATTTTGAGTCAGAGAACCTTTAGTAAAGCCATGTACACACCTTTCAGAAACACCCCGTATACGGGGTTTTCAAACTAAAGTCGGCAGTATTGCTAACTTTGTTATTATTTTAGCTACAGGATCGGTTAAATAGCCAAACTAGCAGCATTTATTTTTCTCATCACTATGGTAAAAACAGAATAAAAATCGAATTGATTAAGGTGGCTGTGTTAGTTATAACTTTGCCTTACCATATAGTAGAAAGAAGAATATCAGACCTGCGGGTGGTCGAGTAGTAATGTCAAGAACGTAGTAAAATTTACTAGTCGGAAAATCGTAGGTCGAGGCGGTTTGAATCTTGTTCACGGCAGACACTTAAAAAAATTATTTTGTGATGAGGATAGATTAACATAAAAAATGCATGGTGGCTATATCCAGCAGAAGTGGTAAATGAAATAAAAAAAGGGAAATATCTATGAAGCAAAGGATATGGTTTATTTTAATTTATTTTGTGAACATTAAAAGAAAAATTCAAATTAGATGCTCAAAAACGTCACTCTCTTGGTCCAAGCATTTTTGATCCCGCCTGTAAACGCTTATAGTGGTTGTAAACTGTTTACCAGTAAAACTTCAACTTGATATTTTAATCCTGATGACATTTATACGGCAAACGATTGTAGTTCACAAAATTACAACCACTTTAAACTTATTTGAAAAATCATCAATAGCTCTGTCATTTTTGACTTTAAGATAAAAATAATAGGACACTTTTTATTCAGTATTTAATTTCTTATCGATTGAGAATATTGTATACAGGATGTTCCATTTAAAAAAATAGAACAATTTGACATTTCACCATAGTAATGAGAGAAACAAATGCTACTAGTTTGCCTATTTAACCGATTATGGAGCTCTAATAATAACAAAGTTAGCAATAGTGCCGACTTAAGTTTGACCCGTATATAAGTAAATATATTTATAATAAAAAACTTTTGAGGTTTAAACACGTGTAATAATTGGTAAACAATTAATTAATTAATTTACCAATTATTACACTGTTTAAACCCCAAAAGTTTTTATTACAAACATGTTACACGTGAAAGAATAAAGCATTATTTAAGTAAATAATGAAAGGGTATTTAATATTATTATTGGTTTAAAAAGGAAATTCACGTTGGGTCGCTCTGAAACTTTGAACCTTAATTGTAGTAAAATCACCCCCAAAGAATTTACCTGGCTAGTTGTTACTCATATGTTTGTTAAACGTGCACAGCCTCCTTTCAGCCACATATCGGATAGAATAAAACAACTGACTGAACACACAATTTTCCTTTTATTAAATTTACTCTCCACCGCTACTGTTGACAATTAAATAATTACATAATCCTAAGCTAAAACTTTTCCGGTATTTTTAAAGCTGCGGTACGGTCCCACCTTTTTATCCAGTATTCATAAGCAAAATTTTAGTTTCCGCGCGTGACCCGTGATGCTAACTACGGCGCAGTGACCTTATAACTAATGGATATTATTTAACCAAACACAACGCGTTTGGGTACTTAAAAACTAATTACAAATATGTTCTGACCTTGCTAGGATAACTTGGGTACGTTCGTTGATCTGCTCAGTCTCTCGTACTTGCTGTCGTAATTCTTTTGCAGTTACGATGCCAACTCAAACAATGTTTTGATTGTAACTCCAGGCTTCCTCACGGGCTGGTGAAATTTATCGCTGCACCACGTGCTAGGTACTACACTCGCTACTTTGGTAAGTTTATTTCTCGTGCTCGGATTTCACTTTACTTTATTTATTTTAGCTCACAAATCTTCTACAGCTTTTAATTACTGTACACTATCCAACTACTTTCATCCTTGGAACTACACATCAGTGGAACTTCAACGACTTCAAACTCAGCTTAGTTCTCGTCAACTTCGGAATGTTACTTCAAAGCACTAAACAATTTTTTTTATAAAATTCGACGCTGCCTTTGCGTGCACTCACGCCCACGACTATTCGAAGAAGAAGACGCTCAAATTGACGGTACTCTTATTTATAATCTAAGCATAGCATATTTGAATCCTTTATCAATTTGCGCGTCTTTTTGAAATTTTACCCCGCCCCTATCGGGCTTTTCTGCAACTAATTATAATTTTATTTTAATCTTCCTTATCAAACTCCAGCTCAAACGACGCCTCTTCCTCTTCTGATAACAATGATATGAGGCACTTATACCCAATAATGTCACATAATTTCACAATTTGCAATTTCACTTAACCTAAAATTTTGAGGTTAAGTCGTCATCAATTTTTAGTGTTTTTAAATCGGCGCACTCATATTCAATCCTTTTAAGCTTACACACAGATTCCTTGGTCCAAAACATACTTAATGTACATGTTTTGTGCATGCTCGCATAATTTATTCTTACACAATTTTAGGTCATCGAAACATCCTCTCGATCTTAGACCTAACTTGTCTGAGATGGGTGCTCATACGTAGGACTACGATTCTACCTAGCTATCATAGCAATTACATCTTAATGACTATAAACAAATAATATCAGCTTGCCCTAAACGACAATTTTAACAACATCTCATCTAAACGGCAGGGTTTCCCCTTTTTTGGTAAGTATCCTTAAATCTAACAAATTTATTGCATTTTAATTTACAGGGTCGGTTGAGAACAAATATTGGGACAATTTCCTCTACATGAAGGCTTAATTTACTTTATCATCGGATCTGCTTAATCAAGAATGCTGTACAAAAGTATTCATCGCAATATATTCATATGAGGGTAGCAAACAACTAAAGTTAGGGGGAGAGGGTAGGGAATGGGAAGAAAGAGGAATAAAGTGGAATAAAGTGGAAAGGAGTTAAAAAAGAAAGGAACAAAGTAATACTCGGTTTTAAATGGTAGGACTGGTAGAGACATGGTTGGAAGAAAAAGATTGGAAAATTGGAGTAATAGGATGCCAGAGGAGTTTAGATGGGAAGTACAATTTTCAGAAAGAGAAGAAAAATGGGAGAAGGCATAGAGGGGGGATAATCATCGAAATAAGAAAGAAATGAAAGAAAGAAGAAATAAGAAACAAAAAGTGAGACAAAAGAAATTATGAGCACAATAATAAGGACAGAGGAAGGAAAATATACAAAATAATTGCAATATATGAAAAAAGAAATTGAGAAAACGAAAGAAGTAATAGAGAAGACAATTAAATAACGGGAAGAAAAAAAACTTATTATAGGAAAAGACTTTAACCCTAGAACAGGAAAGGAAGGAGTCATAAAGATAAATGGAGATCAAAGAAAGAGAAAGTCGAAAGATTAAAAATAAATGGACAAGGTAGAAAATTATTAGAACTACGTGAAGCGCGAGGATGGACGATTTTGAATGAAAATATGAAAGAAGGAGGAGAAGGAGCACTAACATATATTAGAGGAAGAGGAGGATCGCTAATTGACTACGCTATAGTTAACGAATCAAGTAGGAAAGAAATAAAGTATATAAGAATAAGAGACGAAGAAAAGGTAAAATAAATATAGAAGAATATAAGAAAATAAGAACAGAATTCAAGAATAGAAGTGAAAAGAAAAAAATGGATTACCGAAAAATCATGGAAGAAAAGGTGAAGAAAATCAAAATGAAGGGCAGGCTTGAGAACTCGTAAATCGATTAAGAAACAAAGAATATGGGAGAGAACAATAAATACAGAAAATGGGAAAAACACATTAAAATGTACTACAAGAAAAGAAGTTAACATCATGGCAAAAATAGAAAAATAGGAGAAAAAAATAAAAACAGAAGAGATCAAAAAAGAAGAACTGGAGGAGGCCTTAATAAAACTAAAGATGGGAAGAGCAAGAGGCACAAATGAAACGCAAGGGGAAGAGTGAAAATACACAGAGGAAAAGATAAGAGAGAGAATAAGAAAAGTACTAGGGAAAATTTGGCAGGGAGAAATATGGAAAGAAGCGATTATTTGTCCAATATACAAGAGAAGGGATAGACAGAAAGTATAACATATACGCAGAAATAATAACAAGAATGGAAAAAGAAATAAAAGAAAAAAAAATAATTTCAGATTGGCAGACAGGGTTTAGGAAGGGAAGAGAGACAATCGATAATATATACAGGGTGTTTCTGAAAGGTGTGCTTTACGAGAGGTTTCCTGGTTCAAAATAGACCGTTTGACACCAATTTACTTATAACCAAAGTGCACCATAAGGGCGCTAGAGAAAGTCAAACTTTAAAAAAAAATATTGTTTATTGGGAATAACTCGAGAACGGTTTGACAGATTTTGCTCTGCTTTCGAAGATGTTTTTCTGTGTATTGTGGACAAATTTTGATGGTAGGAAAAGTCACTTTCATACGGGCACTGTCAAATAAATGATAATATTTTAACAACCGTCGACGATACGAAACCAAAATAATTCTGACAAATAAAATGAATAATTTAAAAACTTTTTTCTCTCTTGTTAATAGTTCTATCAAAAAAAAAATTAAAATTATATCTATGCAAGGCACATCCATACGCTTAGAAATTCAAGTAGACTTCTAGTAGGCTATGCGATCATGTCAATCCGATTTGGGAACCTTTCTGGGTAAACCCTCACGCTCTCCCGACAATTGCCGCTGCAAAAGCCCAACACTAACCGCATTTCAGTCTGTTCGGCAAATGTGTAGCCCATTTTTCAAGTAGTTAATCGAAAAATAGAAACGTGAGTAATCTTAAAAGATCCGGAAATAAATGTCACAAATGATAGATTAAATCTCATAGCCTACTAGCAGTCTACTTGAACTTCTAAGCGTATGGATGCGCCTTGCAGGGATATGATTTTAATTTTTTTCTGATCAAACTAATAACATTAGCGCAATTTAACAAGAAAAAATAAAGTTTTAAAATTGTTCGTTTTATTTTGGTTTCGTATCGTTGACGGTTGTTAAAATATTATTATTTATTTGAGAGTGCCCGTATAAAAACGACTTTTCCTGGCATTTTATTTTTTTTCTAAAATTTCAGTAAAGCTAGAAGCTTGAAATTCTGTAACTTTTGTGCACTCTCAAAGGACTAACCACGGGTATTTTTTCAATATTTCTGTTACATTATACGGGGGCGAAATTAGCAACCCTTATTTTATTTCATATCAAAACTTTTTTGCGAAATTAAGTTTTGTGAAATAAAATTGTAACTTAAAATAATTGTTTTATTTAAAAATTTTTGTTATTCTTAACTTTTTTCCCCAAAACCAATAGCTGGAGAGAAAAAAAATAAACACCATAATTTATAATTGTTTCCTTGTTTGTTATGCCTTGTTTTTAATTACAAAGTTTTGGAATAGACAATTCATTTACCGTGTTTACTTAATGTTTATTTAAATTGTAGTAGGTTGATGTCAAACACTGTTGTTGTCACCACCTTTTAAGAGTGATATCTCGGAAAAGGGTGGGTTGACGAAATTTTGTTGTAGGAAAGACCCATCTTAATTTCATACGAGCAATCACCTCCTGAATTTTGTCGCATGAATTTGGAAACACCCTGTATAATGAAACGGTTAGTAAATAAAGAAATAGAAAAGAAAGGAGGTAAGGTATATGCAATATTTGTGAATATAAAAGCGGCATTTGATAAAGTAGATAAAAAGACATTGTAGAAAATGATGAGGAGAAATAAAATAAGAGAGGACATAATAGAAGCAGTGGAAGAGATTTATAAAAAAACAAAAAATTGAGTAAAGGTGAAAGGAAAGTTAGGGAAGGAGTTTTGGACAAAAAAAGGTTTGAAACAGGGTTGTCCGTTGAGCCCGGTGCTATTTTCAATATTTCTAAGAGATCTAGAGGAAGAAATGAGATAAGATCAGGTTGCAGAAATAAAAATAGGAAGAAAAAATATAACATATGCGGACGATATAGTAATTTTTACAACTAAGGAGGAAGAGATGAAGAAAGCAATAAAGACATTGAGAAGATATTTAAAATAAAAACAATTAGATGTAAACGTAGAAAAACAAAAATAACGGTATTTAAGAAGAAAAAGAAAGAGAAAAAACGGGGAAATGGTGGTAGGAAAAGAAGAAATAAAAAAAGTGGACAAATACAAATACTTAGGGTACATGATGAAGTATGACAATAAAGATTATACAAAACAACTAAAGATAAAAAGAAGTAATATAATGGGACAGGCATGAAATATAGGTGAAAGATTATTCGGTGAAGAAGTAAAAAAAAGAAAGTGGTTATTTAATAAAATATTAAAAAGTGTGATGATGTACAGAGCGGAGATTTGGGGATGGAAGGAATAGGATGAACTAGAAAAGATACAGAAAAAATTTTTTGAGATGGACACTAGGTTTGAGAGAGAAACACCTAGGTGTTTAATAGAGGAAGAAATAAAAATAGAAAAATAAGAATACAAGCAGGGAGGAAAGCGGAGAGTAATAAGATTTAAGAAAAGGATGGAAGATAGAAAAGACATTAAAATTCTATATGAATGTTGGAAGGAGGTAGAATGGCAAAGAACAAAGCACGGAGAAGAAGAGAGACGAGCATACTATAGAAGAGGGAGTTACGCGACAGAAGAGGTAAGAATAATGAGGGAGGAAGGGAAAACAATGAAAGAAGAGATAACACAAAGGGACAAAGACAACCAAAAAAAAAGATGAAGATAAAAGAATCAAAGTATAACACGAAATACCAATATATATATTGGTGGAAGGCATACCAAAATAAATCACAGGAAGAATAACAATAAAAGAAAAACATATGGTAGCGATGTATAGACTAGGAAATGAGGAAAGTGAGAATGAATATTGGAAGAAGGATGAAGAAATAATGTGTAAGATGTGTGGGGAAAATTGGGAAAATGTAGAACACATGATAGATGAGTGCAGCAAATTAAGGAGAGAGGAAGTGAGAAAGAAATTTGTGCTAAAAGAAAATTGAGAGGGCTAAAAATGAATGAAAGAGGTAGAAAACAGAAAAAGATGGATAGAAGAAAGAAAGAAGAATACAATAAAAATTACCTATGGGAGGGTTGCGGCAAAAAAAAATTTAATTAGTAGATATTTGACGGATTTTGTTGTGCTAATGTGGGTTTAGTTTTTAGTTAACCGAATCAATTTGTTAATCTAATAAAACAAATAAAGCTTTATTATTATATACAGGGTGATTTAACTAACCCGTTGATTAAAAGTTTATGGACTTCCCGTTGAAATCTTTGTTTAAAAATTTGGAATAGGAGATTGCTCAAAAGTTCTATTTAATTAAAATATTTTAATTTGAATATTCTTGGTGGATTTCCATATCGTGTATAATGTGTCACGTCGACGTTTACAAGTTTGATAAATAAGACACATTGTTTTAATTTCCACAGGCCACTAGTCAGAAATTATTTAATAAACTAGAGAAATATTGTGTGTCGAATGTAAATACATCGATAGCAGAAAAATGGCAACAGATAGGTATAGGAAACCCTTATAAAGATTGAAAGACCACTTAATTCTTCATCACATAGAGTAACAAGATACAGGGCGTTCTATTTAAAAAAATTGACTTTGGGTAGTTGAATTTAGTCAGATTTAACCAAACATTTTGAACACCCTGTAAATAATGAGATGTCAAATTACACATCATTTAAAAACTTAACAGTCCTCCTAAGTATAGCCCAAATTTTGTTACTATAACTTTCTTTTTCAATCATTGACAAAGCGTTTGAAAACAATACTACAAAACCAATTTTTCTCAAAAAAATGAGAATATCTCAATAACTATTGATTTTTCATATAGGTTGTGCAACATAAAAGTAACTCAGATTTTAGCGTAGAATCCAAATATACAAAAAAATATATCATTCCATTTAAAACAAGAAAGTTGGTAGCCACTTCCGGTGTAACCGGAAGTGTTAGAAGAGCTGAAATATTTTAATTAAATAGAACTTTTTGAGCAATCCCCTATTCCAAATTTTTAAGCAAATATTTCAACGGAAAGTCCATAAACTTCGAATGAACGGGTTAGCTGAATCACCTACTATAACATTACTAGCAAGGTAAAAAGGTTTTTACTGGCGGACAGAAGAGTATGAGTATACATATAGTTTGTTTTTACAGGACTGATTACAGATTATTAATATAATTTTACATAATCAAGTCATAATGTCCGACAAATTAGATGCTGCTATTTTGCAGTCCGAAAACCCAAATAACGAGGATATGTTTTGATCGGAAAAGTAGCAGTTTTGAGAAAAGTCGCAGAAAGAAAGTGTGTCGGATTCGGCAATAGGAATCCACTCACAAAGTATCAAATATATATGCATCACCAATCTCCATGTATCCTAAACTGCTAACTAAATTAACATATCACTAAAAGTTAAATATTTGGCAATTTTCACATAACAAATTTTGAACAAATTTATACACGACTACATATAAATTAGTGTCTGTTTAATAAGAAATAAATTGTAAAGTTTATTTTTTTTAAATCGTTAATAAGGAAAAACTAAGAAAATGAAAGAATGGCAAAGAAATAGTTATTTGTCTAACAAGTGAGGAAAGCGATTCTTTTGCCCACTTGAGCTCTAGTCGCCTCACGAGCGTAGTGGAAAAAGGCTTTCCTCATGTGTTAGACACCACATTTTTTCCACGACATTCCCGGAAAAAAAAATAACCTAATGAAAGAATCTGTCATAGCGCAGCCACGTAATTCTAACCAATAAATGTAGGGTAGCAATTTTTTAAGAGTCGAAATATAAGATATTAAGTTAAACAAACCTGATTAAATACTAAATTAAATTGTTTAACTAAGCACTAGGCGCATATAGTTTTAATAACACATTCTTACATTCTTTTAAAGAGGGATTTTTGTAACATGACATTATTTTCCTCGCTAGTGAAGAAAAACGAATTTTCCTCACTATTTGTAGAGAAGAAACGTCCGTTTTCTAAGTATGTCGTGGAAAAATACTATTTGTTTTGTTAATTTTTTTAAAATTTAAATTCAACCAAAAATTATTAAATGTAATTCATACAATAACAGTATTTAGATAAAAATAATCAACAAGATTGGATAATTTTTAAGAGTTATATCAATTTGCTTTAAAAGAGATGGCTTTGAAATTTATATTAAATGAATCATATTAGGTGGTTATTCTTTAGTATTAATCGGGCCGAATCGAGAAACAGTCGCGAGTTAACGTGTCTTAGTGCTTTGTGATTTTTGAAATTTTAGTGTTAGAATATTCACCAAAAACATCCCCTAAATGGAACCCAAGTAAGTACCAAAAAGTCTAATAATAAATTTTAATTATACAATAAGTTACAACTAGTAATACGTTGACTTAAATTTTCTATGCAATATGGCGTAGTTAGGTAGCCATTTTAGGCAACGTACCTACTAATAGTTTAATTTTTTCCAGAATTACTAAAACATATCGGTCATCTCTTCAAGTATTGGTAAGTGTTGCTGAATTATCATTTTTAAAAAGTTCTGTAATTCATTTTCCGAAAAAATACGTAAAACCAATTATCAATTTGAGCATTCAAGTAGTATTTATATTATTTTTTGTTTTTAATTTTAATTCAATCATATTTCCTTCTAAGCATAATGCAAAATTATGATTCACAAGCAACTATGTTTTTAATGCTCTGACGTGTGCCGAGCAAATATCTGGGTTTGTTATTATGAATTAGTGAACTGTACGTATATTTTATTTTATTTTGATTTTGTAATCATCCAGAAGGATTGGTACATTAAATTGCAACAGAAAATGAATTTCAATATGAGTATAACTACAAAACTAAATTAACACAGCATTTTTCCTGTGTTTCCAGGACTATTATTATTAAATTTGTTTTTAAATAAAATTTTAAATTTCTCTAAAGTTGCCGAAAGATTAAATAAATGCATGCATACTCAAATTATTTGAAATATTTAATCTTCTTTTACTACCTTTAAATGCATCAATTTGAATTCAATAAAAATTAATATTTTGCAGTTTTTGTGGGTATTAAAATCACCATTAAAAAAATAAATTCCTGTCACATTAACCAAATTAGTGTAAGGGTCAAATTGCTATTACAAATGTTACATTTAATAATACCATCAAAAAGGTTAATTCCAAAAATTTCCCTTACAATAAAAACAGAAATTAGTACTGCACATAACAAAGGTATGCTAAGGAATAGGATTAGCATTTCTCATAGTAAATAAAAAAATACATCAGATATATATTCTGTACAATTTCTGCATTTTAAAAATACTACCTACACAAGGTGTCCCAAAAGAAATTAGGCAGAAGATGAGTGGTACTTAGAAAACGAAATTTTAAAACTTTTAATTAATTATTTATTACTCAATAAAAACCATAGTTCTACTACACACCCTACTATGGTGCCAATAAATATTGAAAAAGTAAAAACGAGATCTATTTCCATCCAAATGCCTCAAAAGATTTGGCAAACAGCAACCATGCTATGAAGGTAGAAATAAGGATAAAAAATTGGTGTTTCAGTACGAGTGTATTTTTACTGTAGTTAACTACCCTAGTAACCAATCAAAGGAAAGGAACACCAACTGCAGCGTCTATTTAACCAACAGCGATATCGCTGATGATGACAGCTTAGCTGTTGAAACACGTGTCCGAGTAAAGTTTTTTGGTGCAGTTTTTGGTGTTTTTCTGTTGGTGTAGTAACCAATATTTCAACTATATCGGATTTGGTGATTGGTGCTAAATGATTAAACTGGTTTAATAGAATGATGTTTACTATTATTTTTGCTTGGGTATTTATACAATTTTTGATTGTACATTAAGCATTCTAATACGTGTTGTGATCATTGTTATGCAATTGTGACCCTCTGTAAGGGTGCCAACTCACATAATAAAATGTGCTAATTGAAATTATAGAAACGACTATGGGCAAATTAATGAAATTCTTTTATGCTTAATGACTTTAAACATTATGTCATTATGTCGAAGTAACAGGATCCGTGGTTATGATTAGAGGTTGTAGTTCAATCATTTCTGCGCTCCTTGAACTTGTTGATGACTGATGATGCTTTTCTGGTCTTAATGATCGCTGTATAGAATGGTTTTTGTTTACCAACACAGACTTTAAAATTGTTTGTTTATTATTGAAATATCTTTTGCCTTTTTTATGATTTGGACTTTGTTACGGTTTTATTTTCTGAATATAAAACGTGTGTCGCGAGTAATATGTTAAGACTTAAGTCGTATTTGGCGCGCATTTTGCTAATTTTCTATTGGTTGAAAATAAAATTCCAGTTGGTTTCCTAGACAAACAGCGGACATTTTTCTTCTTCCGCAGGGGTGGTTTAGCGTGCATCTTAAAATTGAAAATTTACACAAATTATTTATGTGTGTTACAAAATTTCCAATAAAAATTATTGGTTAAGTTTAAATCCGGCTAAATTCACCCACGTTTCTTGACCTTACGATTTTCCTGAGGGTGCTGGAATGGCTATTTAAAACCTTCCTTGTTAATTACAGACCACACTACGGTTTCGCATTAGATAAGCTGCAGGCAAACGGTAGATACCACGTCTAACAGGGGTTGGTTATGCTTTATAGCTTCATCGACGGAGCCTACCGCCTTCCGTTTTTCTTTGCAGACCTCCTGTAAGAGGAATCTTGGGGTTACCTAACTACCCGAACTGTCGATATCGTTGCCAGCAGGAAACTTTTATTCTCGGAACTGTTAGATAAGGAGTAAATAAAAACTAATAATTGATTTGTAAATTTACTTAACTTAACTTCAATTATAACAATAACCCGGAAAGAAGTACAACCGTAATTATGACAGCGCATTATCGAGTGCAGAGAAATCTGACAGGGTTACCAAACTTAAATTTTTTTTTTATTAACACCCTCCCCCAAACCGCTCAGAGTTCTTAAACTAAATTCAATCTTAAAATAAAACTGTTAAATTTCTCAGAACTCAATGATTTGGTAAACACGTCGGCTAATTGATCATTTGTATTTACATTTACATTTTTACATCTCTTATTGTTCTCGAAATTGCGTAACAATTTAATAGTACTTTGATTGTCTTCATTCAAAATTATAGGTAATTTACAATTAATTTTTAAACTATTTAACAAATATCTGATGTATAGAAGTTCGCAACTTGCCATACACACCGCTACAAATTCAGATTATGTGCTTGATAAAGTTACAATTGATTGTTTCTTAGAAGTCCATGTTATTAAATTGTCGTGTAACTTAAAGCAAAACCACTAACCGATTGTCGACCAATGCAATCATTTGCCCAATCAGCATCAACATAGCCAATCAATTCTTTATCAGGCACAATAAATTTTAACTTAAACGTAACAGTTGACTTTAGATACTTTAGAACTCTTAATAAGTGATTAAAATTATTGTCAGTTGCACAATCCTAAAATTGTCCAAAATAGCTAATGCAGTAACAAACGTCAGGTCTTGTGCCCAACATTATATACATCAAGCAACCCAACAATTCTTTAAACAGTAAGTTGGTTTTTAGTTTTACATCATCATTTCTCTCTAAATTTATATTTCTTTCGATAGGCGTTTTAACATTTTTACAGTCGCTTACATTAAGTCGTTTTACTAAGTTTTCAATATAAAAAGATTGATCAATTGTAATCGTACTTTCGGTAAGATTTTTACAGACATTTGTACCTAACAAGGTTTTGACATTATTTAATTTTTCATCTTGAAACTTTTGCATAGATTTAATTTCACAAATGTTAAAAAGTCTTGGTCATTGCAAGCTATTAAGATGTCATCTACATATATTAACAAGTAGCAACGTATGCTTTGCCGGAGGTAGGAATACAAACAATAATCTTCTTTAATTGCTGCACTCCATTGTTCCCATTTTGAGTTTCTTTCAGATTCCACGTAAAATTTTGGAGTATCATTAAATTTACTTAATAAAGCCAAGCATCCATAATCCACTTCATACTCTTCTAAGTATGATGGTAGTTTTGTAGTTCTTTTTGGTTTTCCATCAGACAATCTTCGTCAACTTCAAATTCTTCGCTTTGATTTTTTATATTATTTTCTTCTTCCTTAATAACCTCATCATCATCAGAATCATTAGTTTCATTGCTTAATGAACCTTGTTATTTTCGTACTGGTTAAAAAACAGTCTTCTCTGAAAATTACATTTCTACTATGAATTATTTTATTCTTTTCTTCACACCAAAATCTATAACCATTTTTCGTATAACCCACAAATCTACATTTCATGCCCTTTTCATCAAGTTTCGTTTGCAATGCATCTGGTACTCTTACATATGCTAAACATCCAAACACACGCATGTTTGATACGTTGGGTTTAGTTCCTAACCATAATTCGTACGGAGTTTTATTCTTAACCAAACAAGATTGTGATCTATTAATTATATACGCAGCTGTAAGAACTGCTCCTTCCCAAAACGTCTTTTTCATTTCAGCTTGTAATATTATTGCTCTTGCCATATTCATTAAGATTTGGTTCATGGGCTCAGCTACACCATTCATTTGTGGTGTATATGGAGGGGTGTACGAAATTTGGATTCCTTCTTTATCACAAAAGTCTCTAAAGGACTTTAAATTATATTCACCTCCATTATCACATTTGAATTTTGCTACCTTTCTGTCACAGAACAAAGACGTTACATTTGCAACATAAACTTTTACACAACGAAAAGCTTCATCTTTTGTTGCAACGACATAGACCATAATAAATCTTAAATAGTCGTCGATAAATGTAACAAAATATTTATTTTCGTTATGTGAAACAGGTGTAATAGGCCCACATACATCTGTGTGTATTAACTGTAACACACGACTTGATCTAATAGTTTTCGAATAAAAGGGTAAATTTCTTTGTTTAGCCATACCACATATTTCACACAATTCCTTTGTTTCGTTATTCGTAAAATTCATACCCCTAACTAAATTTAAATTATTTATGCTAGCTAAAGAATTATAATTTAAATGACCATATCGCATATGGCACAAGCAACAGTCTGAACTTAAACTAAAATTTGCATTTCTAGTTCCATCCATAAATTGAAATTTTAATTTATAAAGATTGTTAATTCTTTCACCTTTAGCATACAAAACGCTATTCCTTTTAATACAAATAGAACCAGCAACACAAGTAATTTCAAGGCCTACCTTTTCAATCTTTGAAATTGATAATAAATTTACCCTTAGGCCTGGAACACAATACACACCTTCAATGGTAATAGGTACTTCTCTGTCTTATAATGTACTTATAACTTGAACGTCACCGCTACACACTGCAATCATGGATTTCCCTTTTCAGCTAGTTGTATTGCCTTAGGTTCATCAAAGTACTTTTTATTAATTACAATTTCTTTTTTTTTTTTGATGTAATGATGAGTTGCTCTTGAATCAGCATACCACCATAAATACCCTTCTTCATTATAAGCATCATTAACTGTTGTACAGAAAGCTACATTTTTTTCACCAGAGCTATTGGAAGAATAATTTGCTTTATCATTACTATTCAAATTTTTCTTGCTTCTGCAAGATGATGCTCTATGTCCATGACACACAAAACATTTCACACGGCAAACATTCTGCGTATGACCAATTCTTCCACAACGATAGTATTTTATACCCGATTTCGAAGCAACAAATGATGACGAAACAGTATTAACTTTTGCTTTACTAGTATTGCACATTTTATTATCCATAAATTCTAACAACCTTTTTTCTACTACTAGCTGTGAAGTGGACAATTATTGCGTCTCCTAGCCAACTGAGAAGTTGAATTTCTCTATTAGTGGTTAATAATTTTTTCTATTGTTGACCTAGGTCAATAATGAACAATTTCAAATTTTTTGAGAATCTAAGAATAGTTGTTTAACAAAAACGAGTGAAACATAATTTTGTATATCCAGGTGATTATCTTCAACTTATTTGCTGCTTAAAATTACCTAACACGATAAAATTATTAGAATAAAAAAATGCCATTAATTTAAAATTCGCGTCCCCATCCCATAACTGCAAATACATAACCTGAATTTATTTATTTATTAAATATGATGGTAGAATCAGTTTTTTCAGGTTTCCTAAAGGAGATTTAACCAGGCGAGTTAAGTTACATCAAGAATTTTAAGTAAATTACAAACATTTTGTTGTAGATATTTTGAATGGTTAACAGAATCTGGAAGGTCCGATCTGTTGCATAAAAATCTCGACTCTAAAAACTTAACGAGTATGTGGTGAACACTTGCCATTCCTAAATGAATTAAAAGTGTCAATTTCTGAAACCCAATATTCAAATGATGCAAGGTATATTGGCGAAGCAATAAATGCCCGTTAACATCTCTAGCTATACCAAAACTACTCAAGCTTGCAGCTCAAATACTCTTAGGTAAAGAAAATTACGGAGGAACATTCGTAAATTGCAACGTGAAAAGAAAGCACTTCAATTGAAGTTAACATCTCCCAACGATTACTTCCTGAAAGCAGATCACAAATTGTGACAGTTAATTTTAAAGTAGGTTTTAAATTTTTTGCCAGGTCAAACTGCTACGTGATCATGGTTAGAGTTATATATAAAAAGTTAAACAACCCTTGTGCTACATCTTTACAAATACGATATATAAAGGTGACAAATTGAAGTCGATAGTATTAGACTGCATAGAAAAGCTACAATTACAATACGGTGCGAATGTTAGGGCAGTAGTAAAATTTTCTAAGCCTAATTAAAAGAATATATGTATCACCTGAAAAACCAAACCTTTTCGTAAACGGTAAGAAAATCTATTATTTCTTTAATGCCCCTATTTATTGAAGTCGGTGCAAAATAACTTGATTAAATACGATATAATCTTTAATAACAAAAAGCATCTTGGAAAGACATTAAAAATTTCTACATGTCAGACAAATCTAAACCGCTGCGATTGGCTCTAAATCAACCAATTTACATATCACTCGAATAATTTTCAGAAAATGAAGGTGAAATATGTCACACAAGTGTTTAGTGAATCAGTTGCAGTTGGTTTATCAACGTATGTAGCTTTTAATGCTTTTTGATTTATTTGCATTCCTGTGTTACTTGATTTTTACAAGAAAAATGTTTATTTTTTTATTTTTCGCTTAAATTTGGCTAGTAGCAGAAAAAATAGTATATACACCATGGTTGTGAAGTCCATTATTGCCTACGCAATATACTGGTGCTAAGGCAATAATGACAGACTTCACAACCTTGGTGTATAATATACTATTCTTAACGACTACAAGCTTTAATTAGAACAATAACCCGGAAAGAAGTACAACCGTAATTATGACAGCGCATTATTGAGTGCACAGAAATCTGACAGGGTTGCCAAGCTTAAAATTTTACTTTTATTAACAGGAACTGCATCCATCTGAATACAGCTAAGTTTTATTATTATTTAAGTAACTTATTCATTGTTAATGCGTATGAAGGTCATGTACATATGACATGTAAAGACTTGATTTTAGTTTATCTTTAATCGGTGTACTCTTCATAACCGAACCAGCTTAATACAGGCTCGGGCGCTTCACTTAGAACGGTTGACGCAAAAACAAAAGGCCTTTTGAGTTTGCTGGAAATACTTACCCTTTAATCTTAGTTTAAGTTAGTGTCGTTGCATGTTCGACCAGATAAATCTCCTTGTGTAAGTGATATGTGTACGCAGAGTCTTCTTATTACCCAATTTTCAATTAGAATTTTAACATTAATTTTAGTGTAACTAAAGCTAACCTGCGAATCCGGCACATTAATTGCGAACCTTACTTATTATTAAGCGAGGCTACTGCTAACGTACGTGGATATATGCGACAGTCTCTCTATTTCTGTCACATTCACCTATCACTTTAAGATTTGTTTGTTGTTATATTGAATTGTCTGTCTTTCTCTTTTGTTGTGTTTGATCTAGCGTATTAGGCTTTAAGTAAAACCTGTTGATCTCCTGTTGATCGGTTTTATTTCTTTCTTTTACCTAGCATGTGGCGCCTTGTTAGACAGCAGTTTAATTTCTTAGAACTTTTTAGGGACCTCCCCGACTCTCCGACGAAGCCGGACGCTGCTGCTCAACTACTATAAATACCTTATTCTCCACGAACCTGGTGCGCTACATTGATCCGTATTTCCTTTGGTTGTTTTTTTTTAGGTTGCTCTTCTAGAGCCGTCGTTAGTTGTAAACTACAACCGTTAAAACTTTCTCAAATTTAATTTCTATTCGAAAGATTTCTTGTTCTACTCTGACATGACTTATGCGTTCTACATATAGTTCTAGTGAAGGGTGTTATATTTCGTAGTTGGCTAAATGCGGTACGGCATGAAGAATTGTAATAGTATTAGTTAAGTAAGACAAATAGTATGATGCTTTCTGTTTTGATTAACGTTTTTGATACGACAATTGCATGTAATGACCTTTTGAACATCTTCTACTAATGTTGTTTCTATGTCCGGATGGGTTGACAGTGGATTACTCCTCTTCAGTATATTTCCATTGACTTTCTTGGTAGTGAAAACTTAAACTATGTGGTAGTTGCTAGAATGTACGAGGTGTGGCAATTAGATTCCGTGAATTTGTGAATAAATCACAAGGGAATTAAGTTACAAGCAAAAATGTATTACATATCTTTACAATAGACTTCAGCACCGTGTTCACAGCTTTCTTAACCTCCTGCACCCTACCATGTAGTGGGTGTAGTAATGTTGAAAAGCCCAAACCCTCGCATAATAATCAATGGGCCTGCGCGTTGCAAAATCCAACCGTTTTCGGCGAGTTTGGATCGCACACGCATAATTCGTGCCTGCAGCCGCTTCAGAACTCCGACATAAAACTTTCCAGTTACTGTCTGGTCAGCAAGAAAATATTCATGATAAACAATACCTCGGATATCGGAAAAAACAATTAACATTGCCTTCAGTCTTGACTTGGACATCCTTGTTGTCGTTGATCACTCGCCACACATTTCCACCTACTGCTGGATTTATTTACGGGTCTCAGGTTGGATTTTCAAAGGTTTTTCGCATGATTTTACTAAAAATTTGATCACAACACGTTGCTTGTACTTTGAGTCTCCCATTTTCACGACGCGACTACAAAAGTTCTTTTCGAAAAACACGCACACAAACCAATGCTTCAAACTTTGATTACAACTAAAGGAAGGTCCCTACTTTAAAAGATTTGTTTACAAACGACGCAGTGTTGCCAGATCCCAAGTTAATACTAAATTCTTGGAAAATGGCCATCGGATTGGATTAATGTTGTCTTCTTTTATTAGAACTACTGTGGCTTCTTTTTTTTTGCCTTATGAAGTAACTTACATCTTGTTCAAGTAAGATTTATTAATTGCATTTGGTGGAAAAACAAATTCTCTTCCTATGAGAAAATGACCCAGCGTTAATACTTCTAGCTCCATATTGTTTACTGTGATTTCTTATGAGCATAGTAATCCACAATTTAAGAATGCTTCAATCTGACAAAAAAGTGTAGTTAACTCTTCCTATGTTAATGTTGAATCTCCATGTATCCGTTTTAGATGATATTTCATCAATTTTATTCCGGCCTCCTATAACCTCCAAAGTGAGGAGCTGTCGGAGGAATGAACTGCCAAAATGTGCAAATTAATGAAAATGTTTTATGTAAAAAATGCAAATGCTATCTCCTATGTGTAATATATAAAGATAAGATGTGGAAAAAGAAACATACTATAATTGTGTTCCTTAAGCACAATAAACAATCAGAGATTGAGTCATTAAATTACTTTGAATCTTAATTGAATGAAATTGATTCCCTTTATGAAAAATGTAGAAAACGGAATTTTCTGAAGAAGAAGCAACCTTGGAACTCATCCTCTGTACCGCCTACAAAGATATTTTGATTCTCTTACATTACATTTTGATCCCTCTGTTTTAAAGAAAATCTACTTTTTTCTATTTTGTCTAAAATAGTAAAATAGAAGATTTAGTAATTGTAATATTATGCCAAAGTGGCAATAGGCTTTCCCGCGTGTGACCAGTAAATTTATGCGGGATATTGTAAATCGTAATTTGACCTTGATATCAATTTGTGTTTTGATCAAGATAAGAATTGATCAAAAAATAGATTATTTCTCAAATTTAATTATCTTTACAAGAAAACTTAAAAATTTGGGTTTGTTTACAAAATACAAAAAAATTAAATTTTTTGTAAATATTGATTCTGTAAAGTAAAATTTAAATTAATGTAAATCATGTTTTACAATATTTCACCCCAGACACATTTTTATTAAGCTATGGGAATTTTAGTGTTTACCTTGTAATATCTTCTTTCTTCGTATTCTTTTTAAAATATTTTTATTTTGTTCAAATTATGGGCGTTATTGTGAAATCACTACCATTGTTTAAAAAGAGTCATCAACGGTATTTTTTTATTATTTGATATAATTTTAATTATTTTACGTAATTTACTTGACCATCTTGATTAAAAATTATAATAATATTATTTAATTACCTTTGTATCTCTGCCAATTGAGATTTTTTCTTTAACAGATCTTAAGTTTTATAAGTTTTGAATTATTCTAGACCCTGCAAATATTCTTAGATCAGCTACATCTACTAACTTCTTTATTTGAGTAAAATATAATTTGTTCGAACTATGTACAAGTAATATCTCTACTCACAGTCTAAGAAAAACGCCATTTGACTGGAGTAAATTGCGCAAACAAAAAAAAACAAATATGCTTTCAGGGTAGGCTTTGTTTAATATAAATCTGAGTGTTTTGGGATTTCCTTCGGAAACCGTTCCATAATCGCAAATCGATTGCATTATGGGTCAATCTTAAAACAACTGTTTTCTAATAGATAGCAGTACGCTCACATTATGCGTCAGACATACATGCCTGCGATGAAAAATAGATTTTCTTTGCAAATGCTGTGTGTTTGACAGGACCAGAGGGAGGTAGTTTTCTAGAATTGTTGAGACTTAGTAAAGACCAGAATACGCGGATCAGCATGAAGGTGTCATTTTCCAGCATGACAATGCACTATCATACACAGTAAGATTGATCCCGGATACGTTGGATGCGCTTTACTAGGAGTTGCTATCCCACGCACCCTACGCACCAAAAATCTGGCCCCTTCCGACTAGTATTTGTTTGCGTGGATGGGGCACGCACTTGCTGAGCGTGATGAAGATGTGAAAAAATAACTCGATGGGTAGTTCTTGTTCAAAAGGGATGAATTTTTTTAGCGTGGAATCCGCAATTTTCCTAAATATAAAAAAAATGTGTAGCCAACGAGGGAAATTATTGCACAGTTTTTTTGTAAGCAAAAGTTTTGTTATCATCCAGTAAATTGCTCAGATTGATATTTTTCGAGATATAGATCAAGAACTGCGCGGCGACTATTATGAATTTTTTTTGCGTCCCCATTTTGGTCTTGAAAACGCCTCTCGGCAAGGAAAAGTTTCTACTTAACACAAAGAACAAAAAAAGATTCATCAGCATTCTCCAGAAAATCATATCTAATCTGACATTAAACAAGAACTTAAAGATGCCGATCGGCGCATTATCACCTGCGGCTTGGAGGATTCGGGCTATTACAAGAGAATAGACATTGATGACGAAAATATTAATTAGCTGGTATTACTGACTGCTCTTGCTAGCGAGAAAAGTAACAGTGTTTTTTAAAAATCACGAAAAGCAATTGTTCCTCAGAATTGTTACACATTAAACAGTTTATCACGGAAAACAGACCTCAAAAAGCACATTCTCTTCCATCTTGCCATCAGCGAGGGCGACAACCCGTGGAGCTTCTTCAATTTAAAAAAAAATAAATTTCTCAACACATTGAAAACCAATCCAGAGAGAAAAGACATTTCCGATATTTACAGATAAAAAAGTCGGCTTAGAAAAAAGTTTACATGACCTGACATTTTTAAAACAGTTTTTTTAAAATTTTTAAAAACAATTGCTTGTTCGTATTAAAAAAAATTTACACTTATTGTTTTACCGACAGAAAACCGATGAAGGAAACACAATAACAATATATTATAAAAGTTTTCCCAAATGTCTAAGTTGTTTTATTTAATTAGCTTAACTCCTAAAAGAAGAAATACCTTAGTATAATCAAAATATATAAAAAAAATACTTTTGCATTTTGCTTTAAAAAAATGAAATAGTTTTTGATCTATATCTCAAAAAGTATCTATTTCTTAAATTCGTAAAAAGGTCAAAACTGTTGCTCGTAAAAAACTCGCAATTTCAGTACGCTAACGTTGCATTTAGACTGTTCTACCCGAGAAAAATGACCCTTTGCGAAGCCATATCTCAAAAAGTATCAATCTCAGCAATTTGTGGAGTAGGACTCCTGGTCTCGCGGATTTATTTTTGCCAAATCCAAGTGAATCCATTTGTTTCTGAAAACCGTTTTTGATCATATACTTTGAAAATTATCAATACCCTTACAAGCTTATTTGGTTTTTTTGTTTGCGCAACAATTTCCCACTTACCCCCTCTTTCAAGGAGATTTACCAGTACTATTAATAATTATACTCGATCCAGTGTCCGAAAGGGCTGCGACAGATGACAGTTTTTGAAGAAGATATGTTAGTTGGATAATTTACACAGTAATTTTCTGCTGTTTAAACACGATCTTGGTTCACATACTTTTGGTGAGAGAAAATTATTACTATCTTTAATATGGGACTGGAGGCCATAATAACAAAATCATCAAGTTTTAACGAAGGTGTCCAAATGATATATGTAAGTTGCCTCCAAAAACTTTTTAATGATATGTATACTTTATAAAAGCCCTTCTAGGTGGAGGAAGGAAGAATACACAACTCAGTAGGTTGTAATCGCCAACGTTTTGCTCACCGTTGTGTGGGCTTTATCAAGACTGGTTACAGAAAAGAGTTGGTAGTCAATTTAAAATTAAGCTTTATCAATAGTTGATAGTGCCAATTTAAAAACTTTCAAAAACAAATAAAACTTTTAAAAAACATGTAATCTTATTAAAATTTATATAAATAACACACAGCAACACTATTAAGTACAAAACGGCGGTCGGAGATTACAACCTACTGAGTTGTGTATTCTTCCTTCCTCCACCTAGAAGGGCTTTTATAGAATTTACGTATTATCATCAAGTTTAATTTTTTTCCCAACTGAGATATCACAGTTCAAGATGCTAATTCAAGATTTTTATTTAATAACAAGATACTTTTCTGTGTAAAATAATGAAAGACTTTCATACAAATAGTCATGCTATGAGATAACCTCATCATTGACTATTGACTGACAACTTACTATGTAAGCGTAGAAAAAACTACAAATATTACAAAATTAATTAAAAATCATTCATTAACCCGTAAAAGTGGTGTGAATGAATAATGATTATGTAATTTAAAGTGAATGTCAGTATTCTCTGGTATTTAAGTGTTGGTTAAATGGTACCGAGCTGTTTAAAATTGCAGGTAGAGACAAAGTGTTTGCTTAATCAAAATAATGGCACGCCTACAAAAACAACACCAGATGTTGTTAACAATGTTTGATAAATCATGAACGAAACCCAAGCACATTTTTACGTTAGCTGTAACAAGATATTCATTCATATCCTTACCGTGTGCAAGCAGTCATTACTTTTTTTTTATTTGCCCTTACTCTTACTTAAAGAATTTAACTTTTGAACATTGGGTAAACAATACTAAAGAGCTGTGTAAGAAAATAATTTGTAACATTGATGAGCCGAACACCCTTAAATGTTATTAAACGTTATCATCCGAATGTTGCGTACAGTATAAAAATGTCTCGAAGTGTGAACATATTCAGCATTTGTTATAACTGTAGATTAATGTCGATTTGTTATTATTAAAATTTCTTTTCTACAAATTACGATAGATTTTTTTTTACGTTGAACTTCATTATCAGATATTGGCAAAATGGCAACTTGATTTACTGATATGTTTGTTTAGTTGCCTATACCAAAATTGTTTATTAATAGAAAATCGTTCATTAAAAGGTGTCATTAACGGTAAACTTTGTTGACATTAATGTAAGCCATAAACGCACGATATCGACAGAAAAAACTTATAATTATATAGAAAAGAAAAAAAATACCAAAACAATATAAAGAAGCAATAATATATAATAATTTTCGTTTATTTCCACAGACAAAAACATATTTGTATAGGACACGTCATAAATAAATTAAATATTAAAATTACAAATAAGTAATATGTGTAGTATACAAAGAAAGAGGTAGAAAAAAGGCAGAAAATACTAAAGAATAAGGTTAACAAACGTGAGGTATAATATATCAGCAAAAATAATAATAGAAAAATTATAAAAAGAAACAAAAGATATCGGAAAAGAACAGAGACTATGGATAATGTATACATTCTAAAACAAACAATCATCAAAAAATTGGAAAGAAAAGAGGACACATTTTGCAATATTTGTAGACATTAAAGTTGCATTCAGTAAATGTGGAAAGAGGATTACAATGAAAATTATGGGTAAATAGAGATAGACAATAGTATAAAAAAAAGTATGGGTATTAGAATAAGCGGATGATATTGTGGCATTAGTAAAAAATAAATGCTTAAAGAAAAACAAGGCAAGTAAATGTAGAGAAGACAAAAATAATTGAATTTAAAAAAACGAAAAAAAAAGGAAATGATGCTGGGAGAAAAAAGATAAAAATTATGCAAATATAGATATTTAGGGTATAAAGGTAAGAGTAGAGACAGGAGAAAAAACATTTGAAAATTATTTAAGAAAAAAAAATAGATTTTTGAGTAAAATATTTGTCAATCCATTCTCGTGTGTGTGTGATGAATTTCTCTAGTTGTTATAGTTCAATGACGAGTCATGATAAATTTCGTTGCTAAGACTTGAAATTATTTTTTTTTCTTAATAATGGTAAAAGGTAGGTTGCCAAACCTGGTAGAAGATTTTATGCAAAAACCAAAAATAAAATAAAATTGGGGCATTATATTTAAAATAACAAAATTGGTATCCACTTTCAGTATAACCGGAAGTGACATCGCCATGAAAATATTTTCAGTAAGTAGACCATGTCCAATTGTATAAAGTTACAAGTTTTCGGGTGAATCGGTTTTATCGTTCTCATTATTCGTCTAACATGCTATCGTTGAGACACACCCTGTATATCTTTAGCAAAATATTTCCCCATTTTTCCTAATAATTTAAATTTAATTAAGGTACATTATTTTGCATTTATTGTATTTTCTTGTACTCTTTGTAAAACGTTTTGCTTCGTTGAATCAGTTAAGCGCTCAATTACTAAATTGATCATCCTTTTGTTGCTAACAATGCTTAGATTTTTCTCAATGTTATTTTTTGTACGTGTAAAGACTAAAACTAAGTAGTAAAACAAACGACTTCTTTCCGGTTGTGAAATATTGTTGAAACTGATTATAATTCAAATGACAAAGAAGGGAAGCGCGATGTCACACAACTAGTAAAGATGTAGGAATACAGTAAATTTTTAATACTAAATATGTAATAAAAGTGACGTGGTGTAAAAGATTAATAGAACTTTAACTCGAATTTTTCGCCAAAGCCTAATAAAACGTGAGGGTTTATCAAAAGCAATTTAGTTTAATTAATTTGATTGTTTGTTTTATGACGGATTCCAGTGTTTACTTTCTTTCTGAAGGAGTTCTATTGTTTTATTTTTTGATGTTTTTAATTACATCGACGACTACTTTGAGCAATATGAAATTTTAATGAAGTTTATTCCAACATACTTGTAAGTTAATTTTTTTGTTAATTATTGCCCTTTTTCTGCCAAGGAATAGAATCCGTGACGTGTTAGTAAAATTTTTGAAAAAAAAGTGATGTATTAATTGTTATTGCTTTGGTATAATGTAACTTTGTTGTACATTTAACTGTACATAATACTAATGGTATTATAACGTAACAGTGCAATATTTGTTAGTTCATAAAAATTCGTATATAGATCAAGAGCGACGGTGGAAATCCTAAAAGTATTTTTGTTAAAACTAAAAAAGTTTATTGAATATTTATTAAGGCCGCGTCGCGACTACAAAAACCTAGACAGCCTTGTTGACGTATTCACAGCAACACCGTCCTCAAACAAACCAAAAAGCTTTAGAGCGTAAAGTAGATTATGTCAAAAATCACATGTTTCGTAAACAAAAAATAAATTCTTGCAATAGAAAATTTTACGATGATAACTGTAACAATTTCATATTCTTTCTTGCAATGCATCGCAAGAAAGTGTAGGTACGTACAATACAAAACATCTCAATATAATAAAATGAAAAAAGTTTTTTTTAATGTATTGGATTGCACCATATCATGTTATAAAATTTTCATAAAATTACTATCAATCAATTTTCTTTTTGTTTATAACTTAATAAAATCGCATAAAACACTTGCAACACTTTCAATGTAACTGATACGCTTTCAAAACCAAAAATTTTAACAACATTGTTTTTACTTTTTGGACGAATTTTAATTTTATGCATTTTTTCTTCAAATAAAAGTTGTTTGTAATTTAATTGTACATAGGTACCTATTGTTTAAACTATTTTCTGGTCTGATTAAAAGCAATTACTAAAGGATGACAATCACGTGACAATAAAAGTTTTTACAATATCTCTAAGAATATTAATTAAACAATAAAATTGTTGAAAATATTTTATTAGATGTTTCTATTTTTTTTCTGATCGAACTAATAACATTAGCGCAATTTAACAAGAAAGAAGAAAGTTTTCAAATTGCTCGTTTTATTTGTCAGAATTATTTTGATTTCCTATCGTTAACGGTTGTTTTAGTATTATCATTTATTTGACAGTGCCCGTATGAAAACGACTTTTTCTGCCATCAGAAATTTGTCCTCATTACACAGAAAAACGTCTTCGAAAGCAGACAACTAGCATACAAAAGCGGAACAGAATCCGTAGAACCGTTTTTGAGTTATTCCCAAGATATAATATTTTTTTGGAAAGTTTGACTCTCTCTGGCGCTCTTATGATGCACTTTTGATTATAAGTAAATTAGTGTCAAACGGTCTGTTTTGAGTCAGAGAACCTCTGGTAAAGCCATGTACACACCTTTCAGAAACACCCTGTATATTTTATTTTTGTGAAAAATGTCATTGGATGGTCGTTTGTCGCCACCTCTTGATTGATCTAACTTAGTAAAAAAATTACCGGTATGGAAACGTACATTTTTAATGTGTATGCCGGCAAATGGTAAACTGAATAAAGACTAAGGGCACACAAATTGTGACGTTTTGTAGCTGGATGACAGGCAACAGATATATTCAATACATTGTATCCAAATGACGGTACAGGTGATAGTATGCTGGGTAACAATGAAATAGTATCTAAAACTGCTGATGGTAACAACGCTGTACATAAACCAAAATCAACAAACCCTTACAATTGTGTTATCTGCATTTGATAATTACTGTATGCCGGGTCGAAATATTGCAATAGAGTTATTCAAGTTTAACTTTATGCAAAAGGAAAAACATTGTTTGCTGACTTTGAAACGGAGCTACGTAAGCAAATAAGTTTTTGTGAATATCATTATCAATGTGGCATATCGTATGAAAACTGAATGTTGCGTGATCGTATTATTATTGGGGTACATGATAAAAAGCTTCAGTTGAAACTCTTGCAAAGCATTTGAAGGAGCAGCTGCTTAATAGTAGTACAACTATTCATACTGTATCATAAATTGGTAACAACAGTATAGATATAATCAATCACCGATGTCACAATTGTGGTGAGCCCTGGACTCCATCACATTTGCGGCGATGCAAAGCAATTAGAACATGTAGTTTCTGTAGAAGAAGAGAGCAATTTAATCAATTCTGTAAACAAAAGAAAAGAGAAGAAAGTAATGGGCATCAATTAGGCAACAAGCAACAACAAAACTCAAGCAGTAAACAATCACAACTACAACCTCAAAAGAATAACACTACTCATTGAATTGGTATAATGATTCCGGTAAATTAGGAAAAACAATCTTCAGCCTTAATCTAGAATTTCAACTAAATGGTGGTAATATTTTTAGAATAAATTTTAGAAAAAATTGCTAATATTAAGGGTAAACTATAGATGAAGAAATATACTGTAGCTAATCAAGTGGTTAATTTCAAGATAGACACTGGGTCAGATGTTAATTGTATCCCATTGAAAATAATTAAAGTGTCAATGTCAGCTATTGATTTTGAGTTGATAAAATGAACAGACATGCATTCAATAACTGTAGTAGCGACAATGCCAAAGTTAAAAGATGTATTCTTGAAAATTAATAAAAATCTTTTTTTGTGGTTTGAGCAAATTTTCAGGTAAATATACAATTCACTTAAAAGAAAATTCGAAACCAGTGTTGCACTACAAGAAACGTATTCCATTGACATTAATTGACAAATTAAAAGGAAAAATTAATAAAATAGAGAAAGAAGAAATTATTACTTTGGTTGATTAGGCCGCAGACACATAGGATAGTTCATAATAGTCGGTGGCTGTAGCCGCATTTTCAAACACATGCATTCTTATTTGGGTGGTCATACTAGATTCACTAACTCTCACTTCGACTTGTAAACCACTGTGATAAATTAAAAGGAAAACTTAATCAAATGGTTGATTATCCAACCGATTGGGTAAACAATGTACAAATTGAACAAAAACCAAATGGAGAATTACGTATTTGCCTTGACCCAAAGCCATTAAATGCGTGTATTAAGCGTGAACATTTTCTCATACCAACAATAGATGATTTTCTATCGAAATTAGCAAACAAGTGGGTTTTTACTGTGTTATACTTAAAAAGTGGATTTTGGCAAATTGAACTAGATGATGCAAGTTCAAAATTGGTTACATTTATGACACTCTTTAGTAAATACAAATTTAATCGTGTTCCATTTGAACTAAATTATGCGCCGAAACTATTGCAAAAAAAATTGTTCTCATTTATTTTGATGACTTATTTGTGGTAACAAGTAGTATGGAGGAGCATGATCAAATACTTGCAAAAGTGGTTGAACGAGCAAGAAAAAATAATATCAAACTTAATAATCCAGTCAAAGTTCAGTACCGGAAATCAGAAGTGAAGTTTATGGGTCACATTTTAACAGAAGATTCAATTAGACCGGATAACAAACTCATGAATGCTATTTTGGGCATGAAAAACCCGAAAACAAGAAAGAAATTATGCGATTGGTGGGTTTATTTAAATATTTGAAAAAATTTATTCTAAATCTTTCAAAACAGTCAGCTGCCTTGCGACAATTAACACATAATAATGTGCTATTTCAATGGACAAAACTTCACACTAGGAAGTTTGAAACTTTACTGGGTATTATCACATCTAAACCAGTGCTAGCTGTCTATGACCCAAAAGATGAAGTAATAATTCAAACGGATACTTCAAAAGATGGGTTGGGGTGTGTAGTGCTTCAAAATGGGTATTCAATTGCATATGCATCACGAATTCTCAGCAAAAGTGAGCAGCGATGAGCACAAAGAGAAAAGGAATTGCTCGCAATTGTGTTTGCATGTAAATGCTTTTATTATGATTTGTATGGCCGACCATGTAAATACGGACCATAAACCACTTGAAACAATAATGAAAAGTGATATAGATGAGGTTACTATGCGTTTGTAACATATGTTTATGTTTATAAATATATTCCTTAATGGAAGTTACCTACAAACTGAGCAAAGAACTTTATGTGGCGGATTGCCTATCTCCAAGCTGCAAAACTCCCAGAAGTTTAAAAAATGCATAAAAACGGGGTATCATACAAACAGTTACGCAATCAGTCTGTATGTCAAAGGAACATTATGATAAGTATAGAGCAATTCTTAAACTTGATGAAAAATATTCTCGTATCTGTGAGTTTGTTCGGAAAGGATGGCCATCATTCCATCAACTTAATAATGTAGCACAAAATTTTTATCAATACAAACCACAGATTGGTCATACCTCATGATTTACAAATGAAAATTGTCAAATAATTGCATGCACAACATTTGGGAATCGAAAAAACCATTGCGCAAGCCAAAATGTGTTACTATTGGCCAAAAATGAATAAACAAATTGTGGCTATGGATCTGTTTGAATACACTGGTCATGATTACATAATTGATGCATATTCTAATTTTTTACTGGCTAAACAACTTAGAAATACAACGGTGAATCATATTATTGAAATTCTAAATAACATTTTTCATATTGTTGGATATCCCACAATTATTAAATGTGACAACAGTCCATTTGGTTCGCAAGCCTTTGAATTGTTTACAAACATGGCAAATTTTCCAGTTTGAGGTATCCGCAAAGTAATGGTCTACCAGAAAAAAGAGGCTAATGCAATGGAACCAGCTCAACTATTTTTGAGCGTCTAATCAAAACTCATTTACCTTTCAGTAAGAAACACATTAACAGAAGATATTGTTCAACAAAAACTGCAAAAGAAAAAAGAAAGGCAAAAGTATTACTATAATCGAAATGCAAAGTCATTGCTTATATCGTACATTTATGGCAAAAACCAAAAACAGTGTAATTACTAGTGATGAAATATTGATTGATGACAATATTAAGACACAGTTGTCAAATGATGACAATTTAATGGAAATTAACATCATTCCATCCAATACACAAAATTACAGCAATGGAGTACACATTATCGACTTTCTGTTAAAAACAACACGACAAATTGTAATCTAGAGAAACCTGAACAGAATGTTGAAATTGATGGTGGAATACAATTTAATGATAATGAAAATCATGAGCCCGAGGTGAATATACAGGTGTCCACACAACAACAACAAAGAGTACAACATCCTTATGTTACCCGTAGTGGACGAATTATACGACCACCAAAGTTGAATGGCTTTGATTAAATTCAAAATCAAACATCAAATTAAAAAGAATGCTTGTAATAAGTTAGTGCGTTTATTTATATTGTGTGAATGTTGTAGTCATGTATAAAACTATTTTATTTATTGGTAATAGGTATCTGTTCAGATGGACATTAATGTTTGATGTTAGAAAACTTGTAAAAATTCAAATAAACCTAATTATAATAATTATTACATAATGTCATTTTCTCAATTTTGACTAATAATCTGGTACTTTATTCGATTATAATATGATTTTCTTCATTTGTCTACAAATTTTGGTACATTGTTTATATAAAGATTATTGGTCGAATATCTATTAGAAGTGTCATGTGTTAATAAGGCGAGGGAGTTTGGCTCTCCCTTTTGTTGGTTGCTTGCGCTCCTGTTTAGACATTCTGTAAAGCATTTCCTAAAATTTAAAAATGGTCTACGGTTAGTAATATAAAAACGGTGGAATTTTCATGTTACACATTGCGACTTGTTAGGCCGTGAGTATATTTAAATTTATTAGGTATTCTTTTTAAATCTTCCTTGTAGATTTTTGTTTCAGTTTTTTTTGCATATG
The DNA here is from genome assembly GCA_030710515.1 of Abscondita cerata. Lineage (NCBI taxonomy): Eukaryota > Metazoa > Arthropoda > Insecta > Coleoptera > Lampyridae > Abscondita > Abscondita cerata. The sequence goes on along the minus strand of JALBCR010000247.1, from coordinate 212,025 downwards.
AAGAACTAATTTCTATTGGGCTGACAACCTGTTTGTGTATGTAAAAAACAATTACTTTTTCATGGGATTTGGAGATTATCTTAACACTATCGCGTTAATGAGTCTACTTTTATTTCACCGTCAATCAAGCAAAATTCAAGCCGACGACGCCTTACTTATTATCAGTCTGTACGTAGACAGCAACAAAGGATTAAACTTATATCGAGATAGCGCTTTGAACATTTGCTTTTTCCCCAATCGGCACTTTTAAATATCTATTACCTAACCGCACGACGCCTGCCACGATTATTTAAAGCTGGCCAGGTAAACTGTCTTGCCCGATCTTTCTTTACTACACATGTGTTAGACGATTCAAGTTATACGATTGTTCCTATTAAGTCAACACTTAATCTCAATTGTATTCTCTTTGATTTAACCAAAAAAGAAAAAAAATTGACATTGTCTACTTTACTTTGAGCTTTGGGAAAAATACTAATTCTAATATTTTTAAGGTATCAATGGTTACAAAATTTTGAAAACATCTTTTTAGGATTTTTGCAATAATTGATACATTTTTACGCTCCTTACAAGGTAACTCAAAAGTTATTAGATATTGAATGTGATATATCCTGCTAAATAAAAGATACAGAAACAGTCGCCCAAGCAGTGTAAAAACGTGTTTAGGTGGTATATAATCAAACCACAACCCATTAGTAAGCTTCTTCCAAGTTAAATTAAAAAGAATGACAAATAGGACTAGGAAGAGGAAATTAAAAGAACTATTGATAAAATTTATGCAAAAATAAGATTAAATGACGAATATATACTAAACACCAATTGACATATAATTAATATCGCAAATAAACGACATAAGTTTGTAACGGGTTCTATGCAATTTCGTAAATTTAATTTCATTTCCATTTGCAGTATGATAAAAGTACTTACTGAATAAGTTTTGTCCTCACTTGCAGTTAGGTTAGGACGAAAGTTGACGCTCATTGGTTGACGATGCTGTCATTTTACTTTACTCTTTATCCGTTTCGGGAATCAGCAATTTTGGGTAAGTCTTATTATTAAATATTAAAACATATTCCAAAACTGTTTCTTGTAGTAATATATTTTAGGTGTCAAACCACTCAAGATGGGGATAATACCAAAGTAGCACGTGTTCTAAAAATAAGCTAATCTCCGACATTTATAGTTTTTGATTCTCTAACAGTTTATTATATTTGATATTGCGGTATCAAATTCGGGCAAATTAAACAATTGAACTACAATTAAAATTGGAATTGCTTACATTACTTCTTACTTGTGTTGAATGTTACCATTTTGTAATTTAGGTCAGGATGCAACAAGTTACAGGGGCGTATTCACTTCCAGATTTGTGTATCTAAAAAGTGCTAAACGATTTGTTTCTCGTTTCTTTCGTAATTTTAGATAAATATACAATGTGTACACGATTATTACAATTTCTTTTCTTACTTACTGTGTATAAGCGTTTATTGGTATAAGCAAAAAAACAAAATTCTTTTGCGGTTTAGGTTATCGATATAGAGAGCACTTAAGTGTGGACAGGCTGTACAAAAAAAATGTTGGTTGAGTCATTGATTAGATGAGTGTTAATTTGGTTAAATTACGCATAATCAACATCAAACTTTGTTGCTGTTAATTTTCACATTTATTGCTTTGTAAATAACTACAACTTTTAGCTTATGTTTAAGCTACACATTAATTCTGTTAATTAATTTTGTTGGGTGTATTCTAGATTTGTATTTAGCTTTACAGCTCTTTTCGTTGTATCTAAACATACAAAATCATAATTTTGCATATACTTCTGTCTTCATTCAAACTTCTGCTTGAGTTTAATTGCTTTACAAATAACAAGATTTATTTTGTTTCTTTAACAACTGTAATCGTTAAAAGAATTAGATGGTACAAAATTTAAATCTAATTTTATAAAAATAGATTCGGCGGTTGTTTCCAATTAATTCTTATACGCTGCACAAACAAAATATGACAGTGTATTTTTAATACGTTAAAGTTAATTTTGTTTCATCGTAAAATAATCAAATTTTACATTTAATTATTCCGCACGGAAAATTAAGAGCCGTAACTTTATCAGATTTTCTTTAAAAACACATGGTATAGTTGTGACTCAGCTCAATTAAATTGTTTATCCGTTATTTTTGTATACACTTACCTCTTATGTTTAAATTTGGAATTTAAATTAGAGATAGAAATTTTGATCTCTATGACAACTAAAAAGACAATTAAGACTGTACTATAGATTTTTATTGCTTCAAAACTCTGAGGAGTGGTTTATTCAACAAACAGTATGAATAAGTTATAATTACCTTCGTAAACTAACTTTAATTGTTCGAGTAAAGTGTATTGTTAGACCAATCATAAATATTGTATTTTCTGTCCTGATTCTCTGGTTTTCCATTATTTTGTTTGCTATTTCTATAACCTTATATTTTTCCGTCATTGTAGTGACTGGCGCTTGCACCGGTCCATTATACGTTATGTCGTCATGCATTGGCTGTGCTGTTATATTTCATGTTCTTATTTACCTTTTATAATGTTTACACACTTAATTAAAATTATTACATATGCATACTAAGATGGGTAAAGGTTGGCGTGTTTAGGTTTTAGTAGTTTTCCTAAACCTTGAAGCTAATGCTTTGCCAAGACGTACCATTCCACAATTGCACACGGTTTCATCACCACACTATACAGGTTTATACTGATCTTCTGGAGCACCATACATAATACTTACATCACAATACAACATTAAAAATGAATTCACCTATAAACTTGTTACTAGCAACAAAATATCAGCTCATTATAGGGAGCGCGTATTATCGCCGATAATGAAGCTCTCTGTTGTCAATTTGTGATGGAAATAGTCAGAAGTACTGCTGGTCAAAAATGAAAAAAAAAATATTAAATTTAAATTTTGTATCTTCATAAGTGATCTCATTCGATGATAAAATTAGCTATATTTAAAAATGAGTGACTCACTTTCGCAATTGTAAATTTTAGCTTGACAAAAATAGACATGTCACAGAATGTATACCGTGTGTCCCAGGAAATCTGAAGCATTAGGTTTAACATGGGGAATTTAAAAAGTCCGATTTATATGTCCCCAAAGTGTTTTTAGGATATTTCAGTATCAGAACACATTACTATGTGTACCAGAAGACGTTTTTTGTAAAAATTTTTAAAATGTAACAAAACATACCAAAAATATTTTAAGAAATGTATCGCGTGGTAAAAAGCTTTATTTAAATGAACAAGTAAGAGATGCGTCGTTCATGTTCGGCCTGGCTCAGTTGTCTAAACGTATTACCACTGATTTATTGCCGATTCTTACGAAGGTTCAAATCCCCCAGACTGATTCTTTTTTTAAGTTGTATTATTATTTTAAATGAACAGCGTTTAATTTCTATCAATAAAGAAATGTTATTAAAAGTTTAAATTTTTACTTGAATTGGCAACAAATTTACTAAAATATTATTTAAATATAACGCGTGATTTAAAAATGTTTCATCAAACGTTGCCATGCACGACAAAGCAAGATATAACAGGTGTATCTAAATTAATAATTCAGATGATATCAATAGTTCAATAGTACTTCGGTAGGTCCAACACATCCAGTTTTATGTATTTAGAATAAACGTACGTGAATTTTTTCATGGTTCACTTTAATGAAAAAATTTTTGAATCACGCGTTACCTACATATTAGTTATTATTACCTACTTAACTATATTAAAACCATTTCAGTACGTTTTAATTTGTAACAATAAATGAATTTAGTTGTCAACATTAATAACAAGAATTACTAGTGTTCAATCATCATCTTGTTTGAATTAATCTTTTATAATAAATAAATATTTATGGTGTTCCAGAAAAGAACCGATTGGGATAGTGTCCTTAAATGAATGTTCGAATTGCTGTACGTTTTGTACTAGACAGTAGCATAGCATTATTGTAAAACTGCATACGAACGTTTACTTGTAATTGTTTTGTAGGTAGATACAAAAATTAGAAATTACGTTTACGTGATTAATAAAGCATTTCAACAATAAAACAAAACGTAAGGCGACTGCTACAAGCGTCGAAAAACAATGGTACATCAGAATACATTTTGTACTTTATGTCAAGATTTTCTTGTTCGTTTCTTAAATAATTGTTTAAGTTTTGCGATTAGTTTGTTATACATTTGTATAAATAATGGAGAAATTAACATTGGAGCAGCGAATATTCGTTATTTGTTTGCATTTTAGTGGAAGTAGTTGCCATGAAATACAACAGAATTTTCTAGGCATGCTTGAAGAAGTACCGAGTTATTCGACGTTTCAAAGAATTATAGATAAGTTTATAGCAACTGGGTCTGTTAGAATAAGTAGTGATGATATTCCCAAACCACCGCGAGAGTTGAAATTGAGAAACACCAAAGTGTTCTAACTGCAGTTTCTGTTACAAATAAAACATCAATACGTACTATTCAGGTAGAAACAGGGGTTTCAAAATCAATGGTACAACGCATTCTTTGAAAACAACTATACAACCCCTACAAACTTCGAAGATGCCAGGAGTTGCGAGCTGGCGATGATAACTCCAGAGTAGAGTTTTCCGAAGTAATGCAGGAGACCTGCAACAACATCAGGGATTTCTTGAGAAACGTTGTTTTCACTGATGAGAGCACATTCACTTTGCACAATAAATCTAACAGTCAAATCTGCAGAATCTGGCGGGTGAAAACACTAACTGGGGGGGGAACATATTAAAGGAAGGTGGTGGTTGTTGGAAAAGTAGAAAAAAGGAAGACAATGCCCAGAACGAACAGTAGAGAAAGGGAAGTTGAGGTTGGTAACAGGGCGTCAAAACGGTGGTATTAAACGGTGTTGGTTAGGGGACAAATGGGGACGATCTCCTGTCTGGATTGGGTGGGGAAAAAGGTACAAAACGACCAATGAGAGTGAAGAAGCGAAGATCAAAAGCGACAAAGGAGTTTAATAGTGGGTAGAAAAATGGAGGGAACGCAACAAACCATTATAGGTTTAGAACAATAATATTTAGTAAAGTATTTATTTAACAGAGTGTTGGATAGTGGTTAGTTAAAAAAAATTATATACAAAAAACTACAAAATTTATTCGTAGAAGTGCAATGTAGTTTGGGTAAAATACCCTAAACTAGCGTATGAAAAAGAAATTCAAGAACAAAAAGAAAAAAGGAAAAGTGTGTGGGTGAAATGGAAAAGAATAGAATTACAAGGACCAGTTGCAAAACGCGATTAATAAACAAGCTAAAAACTGTGCTAGGTTAACATTGACAAAGAAACTTGCAAGTCAATTGTATTTGGCAACGGCCAGAAAATAAAAATAGAACTAAATAAAGGACATTTAAAATAATAACCCAACTTAAAAAAAGGAATCGGACTGGGGATTTGAACCTTCGATAGAACCGGTGATAAATTAGTGGTAATGCGTTAAGACAATTGAACCACGCCGAACATCAACAACGCAGTTTATTTAAATAAAGCGATACATTTTTGAAATATTTTTAATATGTTTTGTTGATTTTAATAAATTTTTACAAAAAACGTTTTCTGGCACACATTGTAATGTGTTCTGATACTGGAAATATCCTAAAAATACTTTGGGGACATATAAATCAGACTTTTCAAATTTCCCATGTTAAACCCAATGCTTCAGATTTCCTGAGACACACGGTATAAGAATACAAAGAGTTCTCAGAGAAATGTAAACATATATGTGCTGTTCTATTTTATATTAATTCACCTAAAAAGGTACTCTCAAAACAAGCCAATGTCAAGGTTGGGAAAATTGTCAAACTTATTTCCAACACCACATTTACATTTCAAAAAATCAACAATTTTAACGTCTTTATTAGTTTCTACCAAAACTACAAAAGAATCTTTCGTTAGAAAGACTCTATTTTCTATGCTATGAAGAAAAACTTGTTATTAATTAAAATAAAAATCAAAATTTTCAACAATTACTACAAAGTCTCTATTTGGCAAAATTTTCGTGTTAATTTTTATGATTAGAAAAATTCTCGGTGAATAAAATGGATGAGAATTTTCAAATTTTTTGGTATTGATGAAAAGTGAGCAAATATTTCTTGTTGGGTCTTTAAAACTTTTACTTGAAAAATTAAAAATGTAGACGTTACAATATATATACAATTAGATAATTACTTTGCATAATGACACACTTTTAATAGTTTTCCTTAAACTTAACTTAATACGTCATATTTTAAACATAACTTATGATTTTGTGTTATGTGCAAAGTATAGTTTACTCTCAGGAAAGTTTATTAATTTATTTCAAGATTAAATGATGCCTAGTTAAAAAACTTTATATTGTCCTTGAACATATACTTTCCGACTCCGTCTTATTTCATTTCCCGACAATGCAAAAAGTCTGCGTAATTATTTACTTTAAATTTCTTAACAACTGGTTATCCAATAACCCTTTGTGATAGTTTCCTTTCTATTCTACATGAAGTTGGACTTTCCATAATTTTACTTGATTGTTAGTATAACAAAAGCTCACTTTAATAGTTTAATAATTTTTGGCAGATAATGAACATAAAACTGCCTGTAGTTAGGCAATTTAACTTACATTAGAGTCGAGTATTCAATCGACCAAATCATTTGTTAGTTAGGGACTTAAAAAATTCTTTTTTTAATTGTGCTTTTGACTTAGAAAGTTGTGGTGTTCTAGTAGAAAAATCTGATGAAGTACCTACCATTATTAATTAATTAGTAACGGAAATAAACCCCACGCCAAGTTCTTAATATTTTCTGAGAATTTATTAACCGGCATCTTCTACGTCGTAAGTAGCATTTCTTTGACTTATTGTAACCATTGTAAACTTTGTAATTCTATTGCCATTTTACCTACGTTTTAGAACATCTACCAGGTTATGTTTGTTTGGAATGAATACATACGAAACAATTTATCTAATTATCGTTGTTTAAATAAAAATAATGTTAACACTACCTTGGAAGGCAGTTGCTATACATCTCCTTTTTAAACCGGTTACTACTTGTCTACTCAAGGTGTTTATCAAAGATAAACCGGTGACCTAAAGGTTTACACCTGGACTTATCTATCTTTCCAGCCAAGTACATCTTGTTCCTAGTACCATTTTTTCCTGTCTGTGTTACTTACTCTTTATCATAATCATCAGCAGGCAGATAAGTTAAATTTGTGCATGCTTTAAGTTATTATTTTATTTAAATCGCGGTTGTATTCTGACGTGAATTTACCTACATAATTTTTGCATTTTATATTTGAAAAATTAGTATTATGTGATTACGTTCTTTAGTTTCCTGTTACATTTATCTTTGAGTATCGCTACGGAACGACCGTGTTTATATTTAACGTAAGTAAAAGCCACTCTTAATTGTGTATGAGCTCTTTAAGATTTAATTATCCGTTTTTGTTGGTTGATTACTAAATTATTGTGCGACCACGCCCAACCAATGGCATATCGTACATAACGGTTGTTACTTAGTTTAACGATTCTATTTAATTGCTTTAAAATAACTCGTATCGTATAGTTTCTTACACGCAATTGTTATGTATTTTATATGTATTTTGTGTCTATAACTGGTCTAGTCGTTTTGCAAAAGTTTTTAGTTGCTGTAGGGTATTTACTACTTGTTTTTCTAGGTGGCGCAGTTTTTATTACTTTTTTTGCAATGTGAAAACCTTTGACTTAATTACTACCAAATACACCAACCACCCCTCTTCGACTAGCAAAGCTGTCGGTCAGGTTTTTGACACTACCATTTAATTTAATGCTTTAATAGGAACAAACTGTAACATCTTATTATAAATTTCTATTGCTATCTATACGTCATATGCATTATATCGCATAACTCTCCCCCCCTCTCTTTCTTTCTCTCCCCAAATAAGTTTTGAGGCGGTTTATTTTTAATTATTTCAGTTAATCAACATCGCTATCACTGACATTATATTCACTACCACAAAAATGTTCTTCATCTGTTGTTGTTTTTGGTTGGCACCGACAAAATTGTCTACCCAAAACTTTATAAGGTTAAGAAAATACTGATTAAAACTAATTCTTAATTTCCCAGTTAAAAACAAAATTAACAAATTATAAAGAAATATTTAAGTCTTAAGTATATCATGGCTATTTTATTTTCGATTTATAACTGCGCACATTTCAGAATTGAGCAGATACATAGTTGAGTCAACGTTTCAGTACTGCTTTTAAAGATTGGGAGTACTTCGCTGTATTCTTCCATGAAATGCTTAAAGTGTAAATGACATATCTATCCATACAAGCATTCAATTCCAAACAGATATTTTCCTCTCTTCAAAACGCTCACTGTTAAACCATCTGGTCTTTTTTTGTCATTATCCTTGGAACTTGCAAGTTCTTATCTTTTTCTTTCATTTACATTTGCCTTAGTTTTTTTCACTGTAAACGATAAAACCCAATCGTTTCTGTAGATTCACAAATGCACTTGTAAAAATGCATGCCATGACCTAGATGTACAATAAGATAAGAAGAAGATTAGAAGTAACCTAATTTTAGCTTAATTCTAATAGTACTTGGTTATCATTATGAAATTAGGTTTGTCTCAGATTTAAGTTTTATAATAATTGGTATTGTTTTACCATAAATTAGATTGCCTTCATTAATTTAAATTTACTTTTTAAATATTAGAGTTTAGAAATCTTAATTTATCATTCCAACTATTGAAAAAAACTGAAAAATCATTACATTCCATATCTAAACGTTTACTTACGACTTGGTTAGTAACACTGTTGTATGAATGACCGGAATGCTGAATTCAATTCTTTTCTCAATAAAACTTAAATTTGGTTCAATTTTATCTATGCTTTCTAGCATGGTGCACTTAGCAAATACGAAAAGTATTACTGAGTTGCAATCATCCATCGTAACTGTCTAAAAAAAGATTTAGTTTAAATTAAACTACAAAAAAAAACTACAATCATTTAAAACCAAGTATACTATAACAACAACAAACAAAGAAATAAAACAATGAACAATGAAACAACAACAGATAGAGTAAATATGATTTAAAAAATGACCGTCCTTCCCAGCAACATAAAATCCGGCAAAGTGATATAATACTAGGGCTGAGGAGATACTTGGAAAAGCAGTTTGCCTTTTTTATATCTTTTGGTAGTTCTAATTCGGTATTTACTAGTGTCTCACATACAAATGTTTTCAATCTGTTCAAAAAAGTTTTTAATTTAAATTTGAACATACTACAAATTAAAAAACATTGCCTCAAGTAGCGCTCATTATTTTGATTTTGTTTTATTGTTTAATAACAAGCCCACTTTTTTAAATGATTGTTGCAGTTTGTTTAAATTTATATTAAAAACTGTTTTTGAACAGATCAAAAAAATGTTTTAGACAAATGTTACAGTAGATAGTTAAAAATTTTATGAATGTTTTATTTTTAAAATTCGATCGACTGGTTTTCAAAATATCTTGTTTGGAAATTTTTAATTGTTTTTTTATTTATTATAATAGTAAATAATTGTTGTAGAGAATCAAAGCGAATACTACACTTTTTCATATCCCATAAGATAAGGTAGTAATAAGAATTTTTCGAAAAACAGAACATCAATAATTACGAACAGGGGGCTTTAAATTTGAATAATGTGAATTTTTGTTCTGTTCTACGCCTGGCGTATAGGCAACTTAACTTTGCATTTAGTCGTTAAATCAACAGGTGGCGTGAAAATTAAATTGTGTATTCGTTTCATTAAAATTCTCAGTTCTTTTAATTTTGGTACGTGGTATTGGGTAGAAGTGCGCGTTTTTTTTGCGGTAAAAGGTAAAAACCGTTTTTTATTAAACAGAATCTTCCAATTATTTAATTACTTATAAGTCGATTATTTTTTCTTCCTTCTGTTTTTTTTAACTTTCTTCTTATTTTCGCCAGGCAGTTAACAACTCCTAAACCTTTTATTAAAGTAGAAAGTTTTTGGTAAACAAAAAGATTTTAACGAATTCTGAAGTTATGTAAGTTGACGGGTTCATCTTTCAATTATCATAGCCAACTAGGTGTCGCAACACTTATTGTTGACTAGTTCGTCATAAGTAAATGGCTCATTTATTTCGTTTGGTTGGTGCACACTCTCGAATGCCGTAAGTTTAAAAGAAATTTCTTTATCAACGCAAACGCCATTTTGTTAATTTGTTTAGAACTAATGCCTAGAGGCAAAACAACCGTATAAACTACATTTACGTTCTTAATTTTTTTTTGTTGGCAATATCTTTTCATACATGGCAAAAGTTGTAATCCACCTTTAACAAAGCTGCTGCTTTCCTTACACCTGTCTATCGCTTTTAGATACCAGCCAAAATCTACTTTATATGACAAACCCTATCTGACAACAAATAACCCAACTTGAAAGTTAAGTTGATCTAGTTTTAAGATATCTTTTGACCTACGTTTATTGTTAAAATCTTCCATAATTATAATCGCATCACAAAAAAAATCGTTAACAACCGTAATTAATTAGCGACATTTTGTGATAATTTTTGTGCCCTCGAGAATTGGCAATTAAAAACAGACGATACAACAGGCGAAAGGTTAAAATTTCATTTTGTTTTGTTTTAAATATTGTGTGATTGGTTGCCCGGGTTTGTTATCAAGTCAAATTTTTCAGGTTTTTTCCAAGAGATTTTACTTAGTTACATACAATTTATTTTTTTGTTCCTCACTTGTAAACAGGAGCTTATCAACTCACAATAGTTACCTTCAAAATGCCTCTTAACTAGCTACTAACTTGTAAAATATAACTGGCTAGCCTGTAAAATTTTACACGCGTCCTCATATTTTACCTTATTATAGGTAATTTGAAATGATAGACAAACTCTCTAACTTGATTTATTTGTTATTAACATTTGAAAATTGGGTTTTATTAGTATCGTATACATTAAATATCATGGTGCAGTGGCGATTTCCAGTAATATTGAAGTTTCCAGGCGATGTTATGTCACTTGTACTTGCGCATATATTTTCTGTAGAAGTGGATGGCGTGGATTCTCCAAGTGGAAAATTCTTTTTGCCATCTTAATCTTATTATTAATCGAATCATCTACGTAGCTTTCTGCAATTTGTGTTGATTTTCATCCCCCTGCACGCTTCAGACCCAAAGTATTACCATCTGCATCAACCCATCGTTGCTCCAGTTTGTATTGCGCCTACAGTATGTTGACCTGCATTTAGGGCGACACATTTTCCATTGCGGTACGTCAAGAACAACCGCAGATCTTTACTTCTTGGAGGTCGTAGGGCCGCATATTTCCGATAAAGAGCACAGGTTTAAAGCTACACCCATCGTCCGTTATTGTAAACCTCCTTGCCGTTAAATTTTTGGTCTCTCGTAAAGTGACAACAATATATTTCTCCAAATCCTCTACGTCATTTACAGTGAGGGATAGAAGCTCATTGCACCGACAACATCCAAATATACCAAAATGGTAATGACTTTGGCAAGTAACCACTTCTCGTCAGGAGCTTCAATAATAAAATTTTCCACTTGCTCTTTCGTCAGAACCTTGGCTTTCTTTGGGACGTAGCGTTCATTTGGTCTTTTCAAAAACGCAACCACTTTATGAAATCTAGAAAATGACATATGTAACTAAAATCTGACTAATAAATATAAGGAAACAAACCTGCAAACATCAATGTTTTTCTAACTTCCAAACAACTCTTAACCATTGACCACTTCGACCATAAAGAATTCGGGCTGAATTTGGCAGACAATTTATTGATATACGTTAATATAACGTCTTCCGTAACACCAGTCAAGTTGTTTTCCTTTTGCCATTTTTGAACTCCGCGTACTCGTATTCATACCTTGATGAAGATTTTTCGGGCAGTAATCTTGCAACTACACTTGCTGCTTCATCAATGATAGCTTGCGGGACACTCATTTCAGTAAATCTCACCAGCAAAACGTTCCGGAAACGTGAAATTGAAATGAAATAATTAATCAACGAAATAAGTGCCGTGCGTTTCCAAAGCAATACGCCTAAAGCTCACATGATTTTTTCTCCGATTTTCAAAATTTTTAGAATTTTTAATGGTTTATTATTCATTTATAATAACTTTTTACAAGTGAGGAACAAATAAAACATACACGCAAGGTAACGAGTTTTACTGGCTTCGACTCGTCAGTCATATCCTTCTGTCCGCCAGTAAAAACGGTTTTACTTTGCTAGTAATGTTAAATACTATAACGTAGTCTTTCACGGATAATGTAATTTATTAACTAATGTGTTCATTTTTTACAAAACATAAGTTTCACTGTTAATTATTTGTCATGAAATTTATTAATTAAATTCTATTACTATTAGTTAGTAAAAAAAATTGTTTTCTAGGTAACGTTATAAAACATAGATATAGATTGATTGACATTATTTTTTAAAAAAGTATGGCGCTTTAAACACTTCTTCAAAAATTTAATTAAAATGTCAAGTGATGGAACTAATTTTAATTTAATAAAAAGATCAAGTTAAGACAATTTAGAGGAGAGATTAAACAATGACTTCCTTTTTGCGACCAATTTAAAAAATGCATTTGGATGACAGACTTGACGGTTGTGACAAATTTAGTTATTTATTAATGTCACTGACAAAAAGATCACCAGCTAAGGAATTGGTTGATAGTTATCCGATGGGTCTACGACAAGTTGGCCCGGCCATCTTGGCGCGACCATCTTGGCGCGGCAAACTTGGCGCAGACCAAACTTGGCGCAGACCCAACTTGGCACAGGCCGAACTTGGCGCAGACCCAACTTGGATCAGGGACAATATGGCGCAAGGCCAATACGATTGTACAACCATTAGCTAAGTTATTAGTTAACTAATATCATAACTTGTATTTATATTTGAATGGAAAACGCAGTTGTTTTCAAATGAGTAAGAAAAAGTCACATTTTAGCAATTAGGTCACTTTAGTCATTGATCGCCAAAGAATATTGCGATTATTTATTTATCATTCAATACCTTTGATTATATTCAACTAGAAGTAACACCCGGCGTTGCCCAAGTTACGCAAGCTCTTGTAGGCCTATTCGTTCTTGTAGTTCCCCCAGAGAGGTCAAGGGGGATGGGACAAAATAGTTTTGTGATTTTCTGGTAGGAAAAGTGTGTTTTACTATCTCATGAAAATAAATCTTACACGTTAAACCTCCGTTTACTCGCTAGTAAAATGTCACTTTTCCTTGCTTGTAGAACTATAGTATAGTATTTCCAGTTTTAATTTTCCAAATTTTTTGCTATGAAAATTTATCAATTATATTCAAGTCTAAAGAAACTCTTAAAGTTAATTTTTTAACTTAACAAATTACAATTAGTACGGGCATATAAATAATAATTACCAGAACAACAAATGAACCTACAATAATAACGTTAAAATAGCTATCAATCATTTTCTGTTATTAAAATATTTAAAACATAATTTGAACGTCAAAGCAAACTAACAAAAAATGCAATATTATAGCAAAACCGAGCAAGAACAATATTTCTCGTTTTAATTAAAAATAAAATCAGGATAATACTTTATATTGTGGGGAGAAAATCTAGAAAAATGTCTTAGGATATTTGTTTTTTAATGTTTGTAAATGATTGTTTTATAATTTTATACCCCAATAATGATTTTGGATAAGAATAAATAAAATTTTTGAAATACGCAATTAGTTATAGATTTTAAACATATTTTAACTTTCAAATGAGAAAAAAAAATGTAAAAATAAAATTCTATATAAATATTTAAAAAACAAACTTGTTTTTTTGTAAAACGTCGTCACAATACACAATAAAATTCACAAGTTATATCCATGCAACATTTCCTACATATTATTTACTTGATCTGTGAGGCAAACAATAATTAGTACATATTGTATCTAAAAAGTAGAACCTATGTAAAACTTGAAGATTACAAAAACATATGCCAAGCAAAAATAAGATTAAACTGTAAAAACTTATTAAATTAACAGCTTATACACTAAAATAATTTATATGGTTATACTTCAAACATCTCGTCCACTAAATTGAGATCAAGTTTTAAAAAAATTTTGTTTGTGATACAGATGATCTTATTAGAAATGATTGTTAATGTAAGTACAAAATAACTAATAATTGTAGCTTTCTCAACACGGTTGGACCTTCTCTAGAAGAGTTCGCAAGGAATTTATCTAATTCACAACCCCTATTCTTTCTTATTTGCCGACGTTTTGGTCGCTAGGGTGCGACCTTTCTCAGAAGCTTTGAGAAAGCTCGCACCCTGGCAACCGAAACGTCGGCAAATAAAAAAGGGTTATCAATGAGATAAACTCCTTCCAAACTCTCCTAGAGAAGGTCCAACCGTGTTGAAAAGCTACAACTACAATAAAATATAGAAGTTTAACTAAAAAAATTAATTACATTTACAATTGTGACAAATTCCACGCAAATATTCTACAATATTTTGATTATTAAATTTTCTCACAAGATTTAAAATTCTTTCATTAGCTTCAACATATTTTATTTTTTTTTTGATGGAAGCGGTTGACCAGCAACAAGCTGTTCATAAAAAATGTCACGTGCTGTTTGAATTTGTCTCAAAGCCACAATAAAATTCCAGATCGTGGGATGTTCCATACCTAATTTGGTTTCTAATCTTCTATGTGTTGCTTCGGCGTAATTGTTGGTACGATCATCACCGTTTAGTACTCTGTCATACAGATTCCACATTTCTGGAGAAAACAACAGATGTCATCTTCCATTGCCTCTGCGATTTCTTCTACCTTTATAATTGTCCTCAAACCAGTCTAGTAAGGGTTGTAAGTCATCTGGAATTTTTTCCGTAACTGCATCCACTGCATTTTCTAAATTGTTAATCGGTACAAATGCCAGAGAGGGAATTAACTTAGTTTTTAAGCAAAAATCGGCTTCGTTGTTGTATCGGTTCGCACTACTCCTATTTCACATAGTTTTTTTTATATTGTGGGTTAAGTGATAGATACAACCATGGATGTTGACTTCTGGAAAACACTGTCTTAGTGAATTAACAACTGCAATCTCATAATCACATGAAAATGCATTTAGACGAAGATCGGGTTGCAATAATTGAATTAAAGATTGGAATAATCTTAAGTACGTTTCTCCTTGCTTGTTTGGAAGAAGTGTGTACACAATTGGTATTACTCCCCCATGTACTTTGCCTAATATTGTGTAGATTTAAACAAATAATTGAGAGGCTGTTTTAAATGTTCCGTCTCCATAAAATGAATGGCTAATAGTTAGTAGTTGTAAATTGCGACGGCGCGGCGTCCAAAAATTAAAATTCGATTTCTATCATACAGCAAAAAATCCTCTTCGACACCAGGTTGAAATGAGTACCTTCCAAATATTTGTGGAATTTCCAGTTCCTGAAGATCTTGGGGCGCTGGAGGAGAAGCATTTATTTGATTTCTTTTTCACCTAATTACTTTTTTTAAACCACTTGATTTAGGTAGAACACCCTGCGAGAAAAAAAGTTTGCTTAGTTTCCGTTCGAATTTGTTCTGTAATAAACAATGTAACTTAATGTAAATATAACAGAACAGAGAGTTTCTACTACATTTAATAATTATACACTTTTCTATCCATCCGCTTCAAAATATCCCAACGTTTTCAAAAAAATATGATCTGATAACATATATGTAAACGATTGCGAATGATTAACCTCTTAAACGAAAAACGGAATTCGTCTGAAAATGACAAGTTAAGTCGATTATAGATAACAATCAATTTTGGTGCAACAATTTAAAAGAAAAGATATTTTTACTATTACTGATGAAAATGGCACATTCACACTCGGACAACCACTACAAAAAGCTTACCTTCATATGCATTTTTTCTTGCATGCAAGTTTAAGATGGGTCATTTTTAAATGAAGTCATTTTTTAAATGAATTCGTTAACTGAGTAACACCTCAAACTAAAGATATTAAAAAAAAGATGTAGTGCAGTTTTACTTTTATTGATTAATTCAGAAGAAAAACAACCATAAACATTTAAACATTTTCGGTTGAGTAATAAAGAAACGTTTAAAAAATTGTTGTTTGTTGAAACACTTTATTCTCGAATAAATCGATTATAAAGCGTTCCACAGTACGCGAGGCTCGTCCCGCTATTATCACAGTCGTCCTTGAAACCAAGTTAGGTCAGCGCCAAGTTGGGTCTGCGCCAAATTGGGTCTCCGCCAAGTTGGGTCGGCGCCAAATTGGGTCTGCGCCAAGTTGGACCTTCGCCAAGTTTTCCGCGCTAAGATAGCCGCGCCAAGCTTGCCGCGCCAACATGTCCGGATCCATTATCCGAATACGTCTGAAATGTACGCTGAAGCTATTGAAACTCTTAAGCAACGTTTTGGAAGAAGTGACTTATTGACTGAATTTTATATAAGAGAACTTATTAAGTTAATTGTTCTTCCTCTAAAGTTAAGATACCGTTAAATCAATTATACAGTAACCGGCAAAGAGTTTGCAACAAAGTCTTTTCTAAAGAAACAATGTTTTTTGTTGTTTACTGCCTATTGGTAGACTAATAAATTAAAATTACTAGATTCTAAAGTTTATTTGTTGGTTTTATTGTGTTTTATGCAAATCAAACGCAAAAATTTTGATTTCTCAATATTTCCGGAAAAAATGCCGAAAAACTAATATTTTTAAAAAGTTGTTATTTGAAAATTTGCACATAGACGTATAATCATTTTTTATTCATTTTTTAATATCTTGTCATCTAAAGTCACTTTTTACATATTTAATAGATATTTTTTAAAATTCCCGCCATGCCAGTGGTCACATGACATTTGTCAAAGTGCTTTTTTTTGGTCATTTAATATGCTGAATTTATTTACAAAACAAAATTTTCAGATATCTCAATTACAAAAATTTTTGCCATTTGATGCAACCTCTTTGCCGGTCACTGTATAACAAGAAACAGTCTCACTTTAAAAACCTTAGCACCTTAAGCGTGACCATAGATCAAAGTGCACCAGTACTGTTTCCACTTGTGACATCTACCTTATCAGTGAATACGTTACAAGCTTGGGAAAGATCGGATAAATCAAACAGTAATGACGAGTCTTATAAAAATGTATTAGAAAAACTGCTAAACTTTCTAAAAACAGAAGTTGAAGGAAAACAAAAATAAGTGTGGCACTGAAAGGTGCAGGAGATGGGTTACGTATCAGAAGGAATTGAAAAAATTCAACATTTACTTTTTGGTGCATTTACTACTGTTGCTACAGAGCATCCACTTCATACTATCTACTTATCTGACTTAAAAGGTGATAATAAATGTCATTTTAAAGTATTAGAACAATCAGTTATTTGTAGTACAATTGACCCGGTAATGTATAGTCCTTGGTTAAATGAATTTGCTATGGAAAACATCTTTCTTACTGATGTTAACACCTCTAGACCCGTTGATGTATTAATTGGAGCTGATATTGCCGGCAAATTGTTTTTAACAAAACAAAAACAATTAAATTGTGGTTTAGTAGTTTTAAGTACTAAATTGAGATGTACTATTATCGGTAAATTACCAATGGATGTTGAGTACAATACTGAAGCAAATATGTTGGTAACAAGTATGTTAACGAAAGACGTCAAGATCAACAATTTATAGACTCTTGATACTTTAGGCATAATGGATCCTATAGAAAAATCTAAAAAAAAAAAATAAATAAAATTACTCAACAATTCTTTTTAGATATAGTGACTGTTACAGAAAGTGGACGTTTTCAAGTATACCTTCCTTGGAGAGAAAATCACAGTGCTTTTCTAGTAATTACCAACTATCATTAAAGAGGCTGCATACTCTTATTAGTAAATTAAAAAGACAAAGTTATTACGAAACTTACGACTTCTTACTTCAAGAATGACTTTTTGAAAAAATCATCGAGCATGTTCCTATTAATGAAATAAATATGCCCTGTCATTATCTTCTGCATCGTCAGGTTATTAGACTTGATAGTACTACGTCGGTACGTCCAGTTTTTGACGCTTCTTTAAATGAAAAAATAGTCCTAGTTTAAATCAATGTCTGGAGGTAGGCCCCAACTTGTTAGAAAAAATTCCTTTAGTTTTAACCAAGTTTAGATTAAAGAAAATTGGAGTTTCCGTAGATATACGACGTGCGTTCTTACAGATAAGCTTAGTTCCTAAGGATAGAAATTATTTACGATTTTTGTGTATTACACTTAAAGGACAACTACATACTTATCGTCACTGTCAAGTTGTATTTGGTGTTGCATCAAGTCCGTATTTAGTAGAAACTTGTATTAAACTTCATCTAGATCAAATGCAACATAAGTATAAAGAAAACTTGAAATTTACAAAATTTATAAAGTATTTAAAGGGAAGTTTTTATGTTGACAATTATTTAACCAGCCTGGATAGTGTAGATGAAGCAGAAGAACATCGGCAATCAAAGTAATGATGGAGCGTAAGATGGAACTTAGAGGGTGGGAGCGAAGTTTGACTCCTAGCAATTTCTATAATAATGTCTTGGAATTTTTGTGGTGCAGAACTTTTTAAAAATAAATTTATCAGTTGAGAAAATTACGAAAAAATTTATTTTGAGTACTGCAGGTTGGATTTTTGTTGCACTACTTTGGTTCCTAAATTGCATCTTCAAAACACTTGGAAAAATAAATTGGGTTAGGATGAACAAGTAGATAATGAAACTAAATCCCTATTTATTTGTTGGTTACAAGAGATAAATATTCTTAAAGAAATTACAATACCCAGATAGATAACACCTTCCGATAAACAAAAATCTCAATTGACTTTACATGTTTTATCAGATGCTTGCAAAAAATCGTATGGAGCAGCAGCTTTTCTTCGGATAGAAACAGAAAAGCAAATAAAAGTAAATTTTGTTGCTGCAAAATCCAAAGTTGCTTCTGTTAGTAAAACTTCTAGGAAACTTACTATTCCTAGGTTAGAGTTGTTAGGTGCTACAATTGCTGCTAAATTTTACCGTTATTGAAGACTACGGTTGGAAAGATGTAGAAACTATTTTTTGTTCAAATGCGACTACAGTGATCGCATGGATACAAAGAAAAGAACAGTAGGATAATTTTGTCTTAACTAGGGTAAAAGAAATTAGGAAATTAACTGAAAAACATAAATGGTGTGATATAAAAAGTTCTTTAAATCATGCAGATCTATTATTTCGCGGTTGTAACCAAAGAAAATATTTCTCTTCTAAATGGTGGGATGGACCAGAATGGCTTAAGAAACCTTTACATTTTTGGACTACCAGTATTGTCACGTTTGACAAAGAAAAACTTAGCTGTGAAAGAAAAAAGGATATCACTAATTTATTAATAAGTTGTGACATATTGAAAGATTGGTATTATAAACGATTTAATCAATACAATAAAATTGTGCGCACAATAGGATGGATTAATCGTTTTATAAACAACAGCAGATTAAGAAAAAAAATAACAATTATTTAAAGAGTTAACTGCTAAAGAATTTTATTTAGCTGATTTGAAAGTTTTTACTTTAGTACAAAGTGAAGTGTTTGAAGAAATTGAGGATAAGAAGTTTAAAAATTTGCAATCAACGCAAGACAACGAATTGATGTATACAATTTTTGTCAACCGATAGTTTCGCTAAACCACAAACATCCTGTAGTATTCAGTTTAATAATTAATTTGCATCTGGACAATTGCCATGCCGGAGTTCAAATGATGTTATCGTTAGTAAGAGAACGTTTCTGAATTCTAGGAGGTCGACATACATTAAGATCCATTTTAAATACGTGTTTACAATGTAAAAAGGAAAAAGTTAAACATGTTGAAACTATTCCAACTCCTTTACCAGAGCCCAGAGTTCGGAGCGCTAAAGTGCTTGAAGTAACAGGTCTTGATTTAGCAGGGCCATTATTTTTAAGAAGTCTGATAAAAGGCAGAATTGAAAAAGCGTATGTGTGCTTATTTACATGTGCAGTTTATCGGAGTGTTCACATTGAACTAATTTTATCTTTGTCAACGGATAGCTTCTTACAAGTACTACGCCGTTTTATTGTGCGAAGAGGCCGTCCTACGATTATTTATAGCGATCGAGGAAGAAATTTTATTGGAGCTGACAATGCTTTAAAAAACCTGGATTAGACAATAATAACTCAATATACTTCAGTAAGAATTGTTAGAGTTAAAACCAGTAGAGAAGTTTTAAAGAATCTTTTAAAAAGAATTTTAAGTCCAGCTTCTGTTAATTACGAAGAGATGACTTCTATATTATGTGATTGTGAGTCTGTTATAAACAAGAGGCCGCTTACCTATGTTTCGGAGAGTTGTAAATTCCACTCACGCCTACTATGTTTCTTCAAGAGATTGATGAAATTGGTGTAGTAGATTTATATTTAGTTAGTGCATCAAAAACAAAAGAAACCGTTATCGACAATGTTTAAAAAATTATCTGCGTGAGAGATTTCAAATAGAATATTTAGGACTCTACGCCAGAAAAAATATCTCTTGGAGGAAGGATTAAAGAATTAATTAAAGGTAAAGACGGTCAAATAAGAATCGTTAGAGTCAAAACAAGTAAAGGAGAATTAATGCGTCCCCTTCAAAGAATTTATCTATCAGAAATCAATTTTAAATTAGAAAAGAAAAACAGTTTAGCCGATCAAGTAAGAGAAAAGAATTACAGTGAAACCTCCCCATAACGGACACCAATGGGGAAGCCAAAACTGTCCGTTGAAGAGAGGTGTCCATTGTTGGGAGAGAATATGACAGTAATGCTCTATCGATGTTACCATACAAGAACCACAAAGTAGTTGTCAAAATTATCATTCTCAACCAAGCATTCAAAAGTATAAACATGTACCTACCTTTTTCACTATGTACTTTGAGAATATTAATTAATACACAAAATTAAAGTACATAGTTGGTACCTTATGTACAAACATAGTATGTATTTGTATTCAAAATTCTCTACACAACTATATGAAAATTATAAATAATGCATGCAGACCTTAGATATTGTTATTTGACTTAAAGTATTCAGAAATTTTGGTTTGTTTTTTATTTACAAAAGAATATTTTATAATGACGCCTTCAACGTGTGAAATAATTTCTGACTTTTTTTGTGTAGATTCCAAATTGTTGTTTAAGGTAAAAAAATTTTGAATATCTTTCAATTGTTCATAAGCTTCACTGATATTTTTAACACTAGAATTGACCATTATTTCGTCATCCGAATAACTGTCACTTTCGCGGTTCGAATCACTTTCCTTTTGGTCTTTGTATTCCTGTACACACTGACCAATATCAAACTCCATATTTTCAGTCTGCAGTTTGTCATCAATCGTTGAATAATCTTCCAAGTTGATGCTGCACGTTTTTTCTAAAAGATGTGAAAGCGGTAGATCATCTTCATCTTCTGACTCGTTAAAAACTTCGCAGTTTTGCAAAACCAGCTTTACGGTAACAATTAATTATCACCGTGTGTTTAACTTTTTCCATGCCGCAATAATCCATATGAGCGCGTTAAGAATTGTAATTGTTTTTCCAAAGCTACTGTGTTTTCGGAATATTCCATTGACGTTAAAAGTTTTTTTACAAGAAACTTTCTGTAAATGAGTTTAAAATTTCTAATAATTCCCTGGTCTAATGGTTGGCAAACAGAAGTCATATTCGGAGGGAAAAATTAATTTCACATTTTTCAATTTGATATCCGGATGAGAAGTAGCATTGTCCAAAAAAAAGAAGAACTTCGCGGTTCTGTCTTTGCATTTTTCTGTCAAATTTTGCCAGCCAATTAGACATTATATCTCTTGTCATCCAGGCTTTTTTATTAAAATGCCACTCGATTGGTAATTTATCAGCATGCGCTCCTTTAAAACAACGTGGATTTTTGATTTTCCAATTACAACGGGTTCTTCTTTTTCTCCTGTCATACTGGCGCAAAATAAAACTGTTAGGCGCTCCTTGGAAATTTTTCCTCCCGAACATTTTTCATTTTTAAAAGCCAGCGTTTTTTTGGTAAAGCTCTGAAGAAGAGGCCAGTTTCATCGGCGTTAAAAATATTTTCCGGCGAATATTTATCAATAATGGATATTAATTTTTGTTTCCACTCTGAAAAATTGTTTAAGTCAACCTGTGCCGCTTCTCCGGAAATGGTTTTCAAATTAATTTTCCACCGTTCACAAAGTTTCTGAAGCCAGCCGTTTGACGCCTTAAATGACTCAAGTTCCAACAGTTTCGCCACCTCCAAAGCTTTTTCTTGAAGAAGAGGTCCGGACACTGGGATATTATTTATTCGCACTTTAGTAAACCAATCAAAACAATTTGATCTAAGGCTGCACTCTCTTTCTTGGGAAATTTTTTTTTTCGTTGGTCATTAACTTTTTCAATAAAATTTTTTCGAATTTCTTCTTTTTTTTCAAAATTTCGGCTATTTGAGATTTTCCGACCCCAAATCTTTCTGCTAATTGCCTAACACTAAATTTATACTTTGCAGCACAATCAATTATTTCCACTTTTTCTTTTATGGTTAAAAATGTCGTTTTGTACGCGGCGGAGCCATTCTACTGAACCGAAGTATAAACTCAACTGACCGATGACAAGTAACAAAATGTAATTTTGGCACATTTCAAGTTGTTTTTATAGAGGTATTTTTACAACATTTGTGGAAAATACTAAAAGAACAAAGTAACAAAGAAAGCCGTGCCCTCGGTGTAGGAGCTTTATGGTTTTTACTAACCGTGGGATAATGTTTTTACATAAAAGAATATTTATCTGAATTATTCATATTGTTGATTTTAAGTTTAAGAAAAAAGTTTTAAGAAAAGTTTCTTGAAGAGTACAAGAGAAACCGCATTTAAAAGGCTTAAATAAATATTGAACTATTGAGATTGAGCTGGTGTTTTCAGGTAAAGCAATAAAGATTAAGAACGATTCAAAATAACCCCATTCATTATTTAAAATTTTTGTGAATCACTAATCCTTTGCTAAATAATCCACCTAAGTGGTAGAACATCTGTTTCGGTTTGGGATCAGTTTATAAATACATATATCGTTGTCCGCTGTAGAGAATGAAATTTGTGAATCATGTCATAGGAAAAGTACTGAATGTGCTGTCCGCGTCCGCTATTCAGAGGGTCCGTTATTCAGAGGTTTGTTTTATTTAAATTCCGTATAGTAACATTCCGTGAATCAAAAATTGTCCGTTGTAGGGGGGTGTCCGTTAATAAGAGGTGTCCGTTAACAGAGGTTTCACTGTATAAGAACAATAAAAAGATAAAAATGAAAACAGTTTTGTTACCACTAAATATGGAACAATAGTAAAGAAACCTATGAGATATCTCGAAAATTAAATGTTTATGAAAAATAATTTTAGTATTGTTATATTTGTAAGTTTACCTTGTTGATAGTAAACTTGGTGGGAGAATGTTGTAAATTCTATCAAGTTACTATTAATTAGTAAGAAAAAAGAAAGTTGTTCTCTAGGTAAAGTTACAAAAAATAGATATAGATTGATTGACATTATTTTTGTAAAAAAGTTCAAAATAAGTTTTCACTTTAATAAACTTAAAATGAAATTAAATTAAGTTTTTCCAGCAAATTATTTATTCTAAAAATACCAAAAGGTAGCACAAAAAAATTTATTAAATGTACAGGCAAAAAAATTTAGAAAAGAATCAGCGTCATTTATAGACATATACAACTTTTGTTATTACAGTCATATTTAACTATAATATTAATCTTGTCTACAACACACCTACCAAAACATTTCATAAATTTCATAATAGAATTATTTAAACAAAACGTTTGAATACCTATATTGAAATGATATTTTTTTCTTCAAACGTCAGTTAAGTATGCCATTACATGGCCGAGCTGATAATGCTTAAGTGTCACTTCATTACCATGACACTGACGACCGCGCTTAAATAGTTAAGCGCCTAACGTTCTTGTTTACAATGAAAATCATGGCACTCACTCAATGTTACAAAGCAAGCGGGATTTGCTATATAAATATTCCTTACGGTTTATTTGACTGTTTTTGTATCTTTTTCCTTGCGTTTGATGAAAAAATAGTATATTTTTTGTGCTTCGGCGCACTACGTTCAGCAGCCAATCTAACATCTTCAGCACAAAAAGCATCACTTAAGCTCCTTATAAAATAATATACTATTAGAGCTTGACTAAATAATTATTCCAAATTTAAATACTCAAGTTTTTGACGTGAGATAAGCGAATAAATTAAAATAAAATTTTAATTCTACGTATTATTCATTAACTTACAATAAAAATGCGGGTTACAAATGCATTATTTACGTTTCTTAAAAGTAATTTTCCAGTAAAAAGAAACGGTAGTTTGTTATAATAAATAAAGGTTAAGAGTGACAGATTTATGATAATAATTTTTCCTAATATTTTATACTACATTACCAACAATTTGTTACAACTCCAAACAATGGAAAAAAGATTAGTCTAAAATATCTTTTCCTTTGTTAATAATTTCTATTTTTATTGAGCGTGATAAAAATTGAACGTGGCAAAATCAAGTTGGCAGTTTTATTGTTTTAACTATTATGTACTCATTCCTTTTGTGTAAAATTATTTTGTTTTGTTTCAATTTAGTGTAACTATAACATAGTGCGGAGACGACATTAACTTCTATACCCGACTAAGAAATATCTTATATAATTCTTGTTTAGCACACAGTTATTGTCACCTCCTTTTGGTGAATAATTGTTTTCTTTTGTACGCGTAAATTATTTTGGTTCGTAAAAGCTCTTTGGGATAGAGATGCATTAATGTTTTGATATGTTTCCGTTACGCTGCAATGTACGTGTGCTCAGGGTCAAGATTGTTGGAAATTGTTTTTGGTTATTTGATATTTTTCTTACTTCAGAGTTATAAATGATATTATCGTCACGTTCAGGCAATTAAAGTTTTGAGAAAATACTTATACCATATGTCGCATTTAGTTTTGCTGGATGAAGGACTTCTTTGTTTCTTTCTGGGAATTACAGTCGGTGTTGGTCGACGTTATCAGTTAATTTAAAGATATGTTTGATTAAAAGAGAAATAAGACACCGCTTTGCGCCCACGGTCTAAATTCTAGGTAAGCGGTTTCGTTTGTTAATTCTAAGAAAATTGTAGCGCGATAATTTTTTTGTAACGTTCGGTGTGTGAAAAGAACCGATAAGTAGGGTTGACGCTTTGTTACCCGATGTTAGTTTTCAGTTCTTGAGTAGACTCCGAATGAATAAGATGTTTGGTTGTTAGTTAGTTACGCAACGACATAGCGGATTAACATTGTTAAATTTTAACAATCGCGTCAGAACTCAAGTGTCGTAAATCATACGCGTCAACTTAAAATAAAAATTATGTGAACAGTAACCAGAAAGAAACTTTCTTTCGCCGCCCTTAAGAGAATACCGATCGAATATGTGGAAGATTCGATAATCCCGTATTACGGATAAGTGCCAACTCTAAAGCGAGCAAATTTTATTTTACGACAGCAGTACTGCAAGTAAACGACTTCGTCGGATTAAGAAATGTGTTTCTATTGAAAATACTCTCGTGTTAAGGATTTATTACGCTGGTGATGGATTAGAAGAAAGAAGACAATTAACTACTGCAAGTAAACGACTTCGTTGGATTAACAAATATGTTCCTATTGAATACGCTGGTAATGGATTAGAAGAAAGAAGACAATTAACGTAAGTCCTTTTTGTTTCTTCAGAAGCTTCCGCGATGGTTAAATTCGTGTGCGTGAACTTAAATTATGTAGTAGATTTAGGCGCGCGTTAGCGGCATGAATGTTAGTATTATAGGTAACGTATACAAATAAGTCTAGGACTCCGGGCATTCACCTGTGTATTTGTTTTTTTTTAATTTAAGAGAGAACTGTTAGTAATGATTTTTCTTTTTATTACCGCAAGTGTTTGCTTTTCTCCCTATTATTTAGTGAGCATTTGTCTAAAAAATTAAAAAATTAGGGTGGCGCCTGACAACACCGATTGTACTTCCTTTAAGGACCCTTTTAGCCCTCAATAAGGTAAGTGAGAGACTCGTCCTTACTCACACCCTCCCGTATAGTTAGCCGGCACCTTCGTTTGCTACGAAATTGATTGTGATTTCAGTCTTGTGGCGTAACATTATTTGTATGGAAATTTATTCTTTTCTTGTGTGGTTTATCAATTTGCTTCTCACCAACCTCATTTAACCAGCCTTCTGGGTTTGAAGCATTGCTAACGTAAGCAACAATGACAGAGTTCGGCGAATGTGATTTTCACTTCTGAGTAATCTTGCTTGGAGGAACATTTGTGTCAATTTTGCGTAATTTAAGTAAAGCATCAGAATTTCATAAACCACCACCCATTGTTTTTACATAAAGGAAGTATACTCGTTATTACACACTTCTAAAAACAGTAAACTTAATAAAGTAGTCGAAGAAATTGTTTAAAGAAAACATAACCTACTGGCGGGCAAACAAACTAAAGTTATTCCACCTCACTCATTCAAAACAAAGAAGTTTTTATAAAATTCCTTAAATCGCATGAATAATAATTTTATTTTTTAACATAATCCTCGTCAAGTTTAATGCACTTGGTCCACCTATGTACAAGTGCTCTTATTCCATCTTTACAAGCCCTTTCGTTAAACTGTAAAAATACTAATTTGTGGCAGCAATTCGACTCTACTTTTTTCCTGCATGGTGTACCAATTGAAACCGTAACACATTATTAGTTTTTGCCATAACAATAACCGATTTGTGACGAGGTGCATTATCGTGGTAAAACAAGTTTTTTTTCTTTGCTAATTTGCGTCGTTTTTCTTGAATCTTGTCGTTTAGCTTAACAAGTAGGGTTGCATAGTATGTTCCGTTAATTGTTTCACCATTTTTAATATAATCCACAAAAATGATGCCTTTGGCATCCCAAAAAACTGATGCCAAAACTTTTCTGGCCGACTGAACTGTTTTGACTTTTTTCGGTGCAGGTTCTCTTTTAGCAGGCCACTGTTTCGATTGATGATTAGTTTCTGGTGTATAGTGGTAAATCCACGTCTCATTCGTTGTAACGAATCGTTGCCAAAAATCTACTGTATTGCGTTTAAACAAGTCTAAACATTCTTCCGAAACACTTTTGCGCATCAGCTTTTGCTCCAGTCTGAGCAGTCGCGGCACTCATTGCGCGGATAACTTAAAACTTGTGTTAGGATATAATATGTTTGCTCTGTTAAAATGTCCACAGTATCTGCTATCTTTATCACTTTTAATTGCCGGTCATTCAAATCAAATCAAATTTTATTGTTCTTATATAATTAAACAAAGGATTCGTTTTCTATATTTCAATACAATTCCTTAAACTTATCCAACTGTTCCCCCTTATTTCCCTATCCCTATTGTTTTATTATTTTTTTCTTCCCGTTTCATTCTTTTCCTTCTATCCACTACCTTCTTTATTCATTGTACCCTTCCCCTTTTTCACCAATAACATCTTCCAATCCATTTCCTCTGGTCTCAGCTCTTCACATTTTTCCATCATATGTTTAATATTCTTCCACTTTCCCCACAGAACCTACAAACTCTCTCTTTATCCCTTTTCTAGTATTTGTTTTCCTGTTCTTCGTTTTTTCTCCTAAATATTGCTATTAACCTATTTTCTTCTAACCCTTTTCTCTATGTCAAGTACTTTGGTATTTCTTCCGTGATTATTTCCTTGTATTTTCCATTATATTTCTCTTCTTCTATTTTTTCTTCTTTTCTGTCCTTGTGTATCCTTATCCCGTCTTATTTATTACCTCCTCTACTAAACTTCTTCCCTCCCCTCTTATTCTCTTTATGTCTTCTCTCGCGTACCTACCTTGTTGATAATATTTCTTTCTTGCCTCCTGCCTATGTATAATTTTCTGCATTTCTACCTCTTTCCAACATTCATATAGTATCTCTTTTTCTTCCTGTTTTCCATTCCTTCTTCATACTTTATCGCTCTCTTTCCTGTTTGTAGTCTTATCTTTTCTAGTTTTATCTAATCTTGCCGGTCATTCAACACAACATTATGAACAATTTCTGTCGTAGTGGCTGTTTTTGGTCTTCCTGAACGAGGTGCATCTTCTGTGCTCTTGCGACCACGTTTTAAGTCCGTAACCCAAGATTTAATCGTGGAGTACAAAGGTAAAGATTCATGCAATGTGCCAACTAGCTACGTTTTTATTTGTTTTGGGGATAAACCCTTAATATGAAAATATTTAATAACAGCACGAATTTTAACTGGCTACATTGTTGCAACTTTCAAAACTTTGACAGCATGTCAAACAATTATTATTTTATGTATGAATATAGGATCCATAATTAAAAATATTGGTTATTTATATGTATAAATTATTTACGCTTTAAACAATCCAATATTAGTTATTTATTTATTATTTATTGACTACAAAATTATTGTGAGTCATCTTCAGAATACAAAAAATATTTTTGATACAAACGTTAAATATGACATTTGTTCTTCATGGAAATTTAGAAAAACATAAATTAGTTTGTAATAAAAGGTTTTTTTTAAAATATAAACTAGGTATGTAAAATGTTTGAATCTGGAGTTAATTACTATTATTTATTATTTGTCAAAAATTTTGGTTATTCCACAGACAGATAAATGTTGAAATAATATAACGCCATAAAAACATCGGTCAAATTTGGACTCTATCTGGGTTAGGCCGGAGACTTTACAATTTATCCTCTTATATGCAGGAATAATTCTCTAATGATCAGTAATTTATTGGAAATTTTTTTTCTTGTTGCAGTCGACATTGAAGTAATTTTTTCATCCCTTTTCAAATTTATTTTTTAATATCTAGTCACTTCATTTTAACATAAAAAATTTAGCAGTATATCTTTAGTTTTTCTGGACGAATTAATTTTTTCTACTTATACAGGGTGAGTTTTTAGTGCGTATTTGCTGTATAGCGCCTTAGCTACTTATTAGAAAAAATTGTGTGCTATCTCAAGTTGTTGGTAACCATTTTGGTATTTTTTAAAAATATCTGTGTTAATACAGAGTGTTACATATTTCCTGTACAGCAACTAACTTTCTTATTTTAAATAGAACACCCTATATATTTTATGAAATTTGGAAAGAGCACAAAATTTAATTCAAAACATGTATTGCACCCTATGCTAAACCCCAAGGTATCGGAGGTATTTAACATAACAAGAAAAAATTTCAGTTGGAAAGATCTGGATGGAGCCTTATAACATTTTCCATATGTTATATTAAAATTTAATTTTGACAAACCGTAAGTACATAGAATTGTCTAACTTTTGCAATTAAAACAGATTGGAAAATAATATACTAAGTGTTACATTTTCAGGTCACATTTAGCTAACTTTAAACTCCGACAACATTTTTTTTCAAATAGAACACCTTGTATTTTTTTATGCCCAATTATGTAAAATTAAATTACCTTTCTTCTGGTATAGCCATTGCAGGGGTTAAACTTAGCAGCTTTTGAGATATTTGCAATTTTCTTTCAAGGTGACAGATTTATAAGGATTTTGCTTGAAAATTGCATATAAAGTTAGCCTTGTACTTGAATAATTAATAAAAAAATTCGAAAATATTTATTTTTTATATTATTTTTAACAAAAAAAGCATTATTATATTTTAGATTGATAGGTACTTCATAGAAGATTTTGAATAATACACGAGTAGAATCTAGAAGGCCTTGACAACAAACAAAACTGTCAGTTTCTCAGTGGTTTTGACAGTCTCGTTTAATTACTTGATTACAACTGTGTTGTTCTTAATAAAACATTAATATGAATTGTTCTACTCAAAAATTAGTTGACATGACTTATTTATTAGGAGAATGTAATAGAAATTGTTTATTGGCGTCCAAATTATATCGAACGCGATATCCTGTTAAATGCTTTGAAAGACTTAAGGAACGTTTTAAACTTACAGCTAATGCTAATTATATGAAGAACTCACGGCAAGGAAAAATTAAGGATGAAGCTAAGCAATTTGATATAGTTACTGCAGTAGTTGAAAATCCTGAGATTAGTACTAGACAAGTTAGTGCTGTCTTGGATATTTTTTAGACTTTGGTAGTTAAAACATAAGTTCCATGACTATCATCCTGAATATGAACAAAATATTACTGAACAGGGTTATCAAAACCGTATAAATTTTTGTAACTGGGTGCTGACAAAAATACACGAAGACCGATTATTTTCCAGTTATGTGTTATTTAATGATGAGAGCTCTTTCTCTAACACATGTAAACCAAATTGCAAGAATTATCACCATTACGATAACGAAAACCCTCATTTTAGAATCTCGATAGACAGACAGCGTCGTTTTTCTGTTAATGTGTGAGCAGGTATTATTGGTCAATACATAATTGGTCCATATTTTTTCGAAGAAAATCTAAATGGAGAAAGATATTTAAATTTCTTGCAAAATAATCTACTTGATTTACTTGAAAACGTGCCATTGGATGTAATCAGGAGTATGTGGTTTATGCAAGATGGTGCTCCGCCACATTACAATCGAAATGTTCCCCGATTTTGGATAACTTATTTCCCAATAAATGGATTGGACGGGGTGGTCCAGTCAGTTGGCCCCCAAGATTTCCCGATCTAAGTTGCTTAGATTTCTTTCTTTGGGGGCATATTAAAAATCTTGTTTATCAAGAAATTTCAGAAAATGTAGAAGATATGAAAAACAAAATACGAAATGCTTTTCGTACAATTACAGTAGAAATGTTGGGAAATGTTCAACGGTTATTTAGACAAAGAATTGAGTTATACATAGCAAATAATGGGCGGAATGTAGATCACTACTGAAAAATTGATTTTCAATAGATATTTGATTGTTATTATTATGTATGTTATTAAAGTTATTATTGAAAATGTGTTCGCGTTCTTTATAGTTTATTTTCAATCAAAAGCAGTTTTTAATTTTTAAGTATAAGGCTAATTTCAATAGTTGCTAACTTTAACCCATGCAATGGCTATACCAGAAGAAAGGTAATTTAATTTTACATAATTAGGTATAAAAAAATACAGGGTGTTCTATTTAAAAAAAAAAATTTTTTCGAAGTTTAAAGTTAGCTAAATGTGACTTGGAAAATGTAACACTTAGTATATTATTTTCCAATCTGTTTTAATTGCAAAAGTTAGACAATTCTATGTATTTACGGTATGTCAAAAATTAAATTTTGATATAACATATGAAAAATGTTATAAGGCTCCATCCAGATCTTTCCAACTGAAATTTTTTCTTGTTATGTTAAATACCTCCGATACCTTAGGGTTTAGCATAGGGTGCAATACATGTTTTTGAATTAAATTTTGTGCTCTTTCCGAATTTCAAAAATATATAGGGTGTTCTATTTAAAATAAGAAAGTTAGTTGCTGTACAGGAAATATGTAACACTCTGTATTATCACAGATATTTTTAAAAAATACCAAAAATGGTTACCAACAACTTGAAATGCACACAATTTTTTCAAATAAGTAGCTAAGGCGCTATAGAGCAAATACGCACTAAAAACTCACCCTGTATACATGAAAGTATGCTTTTTTAACAGTTGTCATAGGATAAAAGTTGCATTTTCATCTCTATAAAAGTAATTTTTGCTTTTAAATTGTTGCATTAAAATGGAAATGTGTATTACTCACGTAATATTGTAAAGGTGGATTTTGATAAATTTGTTAGTAATGTCATGGTTTAGGAGCAGAAATATTGAGATACATAGATGGAAAGAACGGAAAACTGCAGAGAATACAAAAAATATTAGAAATTAACATTGAAACTAAATAAGAAGACACAGAAAAAAAAGTGGAAGAGGAAATAAAGAAAGAGAAAATAAGGGTGCAGACTGAAATAAGAGCCACAAGGTACGAGGAAGTGTATACGTGTTGGAAAGAACTGATGGAACAAAAGATAAAATACAATATAACAAAATTATATTGAATTAATAATAATAATAATAATAATAATAATAATAATAATAATAATAATAATAATAATAATAATAATGTTTCTTTTCCAATAACCAGGTTTACAAGAATAAAAAACGCCAAAGTACAAATTAAGATTAAAATAACAGAAGAATTTTCACAATATGCAGCGTGTTCAAGATGAGGATTCTCACTATGAGGATCTTTGAAATAGTAAGAAATTGGAGATTTGTTAAATAGTACAAAAGTT
Organism: Abscondita cerata; assembly: GCA_030710515.1. Lineage (NCBI taxonomy): Eukaryota > Metazoa > Arthropoda > Insecta > Coleoptera > Lampyridae > Abscondita > Abscondita cerata. The sequence continues at coordinate 179,768 of JALBCR010000247.1, read as the reverse complement.
GACCATTTGAGGAGATGTATTTATTGTTTTTGTAGAACTCCAATATCTTATTTAGTTTTTGACATAATTAAAAAAATCGAAATTTCTGATTTTCGCTTTTATTTTTTTCTGATTTTGTTCAAACATACTTCAAAAACACTTTTTTTTTTAACAATTTTCACCAACTAAAAAATTATTTTTGCTGTATTTAAATTTTCTTCTTCTTCTTTTTGAATTTAATTATAAATTACATCTTATATTTTTGATAGATGAGAAAAATTATATTTAACGTAAAACTTTGAAAACCTACGATATTTAAAGTAGTTTAACGTATTCAGAGGTTCGCGTAAACTTGGTGGTATAAGTAATTAGTAATTAAGTCCTACTCTGGTCTAGATTCGTATCTAATGGCAGTCCTTGATTGAAATTTTATCCTAACGTTTTGCTAACGCCCGTGGTCAGCTTTTTTAGAATCCTTCTATTTCTGATATTGGAAGTAGACCGGTGAAATCTGTTTTGCGGGTTGTATTACTGGTTTAAAAAGGGCGGGGTTTTAATTTCGCCAGTCAAATTTGGTTTTTCTTAAGGTACCGTTCGAATACTCTTGAGGTTTAGATTTCAAATCTAGTTAAACCTTTTAAGATCAATAAACATCCAGAAAACTTTAACCGAAAGGACGGGACAAATAATAGATATGAAAACTAACACACTGAATAGTTTACAAAGGTCGAGAGAGACTTCACAAAGCTGAGACACGGCGCTATTTTGAAAAAAAAGTGATGTTGCACAATATTTGCTTTAAGATTCCGGCATCAATGTTAGTAAATAAAGAACTTATATTCAGTGGTACAACAATTGCTGATGCATTCCGAGATTACTTTCGTTCTGTATATGTTGAAGATCGCCTTAATATAGCTGCATTTGAAATGTATTATTCACAAAACGATATGTTCCCGCACAATTATATTAGTAACCTAGTTCCTGTAACTAAAACGCAAGTAATTGATGCTTCTAAAAAAATTAGAAGTACTTGTGCAGGCCCGAATCGTATTCCAGCCTATATTTATAAACGCATATTTATAACCAATGCATAAATAAATGTATCTTTCCTAATCTATTGAAAGAATCGAGAATTATTCCGATACATAAGAGTGAAAGTCGCTCAAAAATTGAAAACTACAGGCCCATATCAATTATTAATACGCCCGCAAAAATTTTTGAAAAATTATTGTACGAACACATATTTGTCCAAATAAAAAATAAGATCTCATTAAGGCAACATGGGTTTATGCCAAATAGATCGACAGCATCCAACCTGACTTGTTTTAGACAATACGTTTGTGAAAAGATTGATTTATCCCTGCAAGTAGATGTTATATACATTGACATGTCTAAAGCTTTTGATAGAATCAGTCATATACTACTAATTAAAAAAATGCGTGATATGTATGGTATGTCATCTGGTTTATGTCTTTTACTAGCAGACTATTCAAATGTTGTAAAAAGTGCAAACAAAACTCTAGGTTTTGTTATCAGATCTTCATCTGAATTTTAATGGTCATCAGCATTCACAACACTATTTAATTGTTATGTAAGATCAAAGTTAGAATATGCTATAATAGTATGGTACCCGTTGTACAACAAATATAGAAATATGCTAAAAAATATTAGGTATAAGTTCTTAAAGATTAAGTATTACCGCGAAAACAATGCCTATCTTCTTCATCAGCATGAATATTTAAATAGGTATTATAGTGATAGTCCTACAATTAGAATTTTTGACAGGAACTTTGGTAAACAATGATGTAACATCAAACATGGAGATCCTCATGATTTACCTTCAAATTTGTCAAGAGGCTAATTTGTAAGTAGAAGGTTAATTGTAGTAACAATATGCAGAAGAAGTATACTTTGCTTCCTTTTGGTAGACCATATAAGCAATAATATTTGGAAGTAGCAAGAACAGGTCATTGCTGGGTCTCAAGAGTCTTTTGATAACACGGAATAAAACTTATTAACATAAGTAGCCGTATCCAAGATGACTGGAGCGATACCTTTATTCACTGAAAGAATAGTGATGTCGAGGTTCGTTCGAAGAACTTCTAAAGCTGTTTTTTGAAGTCTGAATCCGAATTAGATCAGCACGAGGAAGGATTATACTAAACAAATGATTTTGTCTCGTAGAGTATGATTAGATACGAAAGCAAGAAGAACAAATTATTGTTCAAGACAACAAGGATTAAAATTTCTTATGATGCGTTTTCAAAGATAATTTTGATGAAGTGTCCGATTGCTGAAAAGTAACGTTTTCAAAGAAAGGGTGAAAGGGTAGGATAATACAATAATAATATTGTGTTATCTGCATAAACTGTTATCAGGTAAAGCTGATAATCATTATATTCTACAAAAGATTGGCATTAGAGCTCCTAGGCTACATAGTAAGTTAAAATGTTATTTGTCAGTACCTACTCCTAATACCAATTGTCTTTTAAACGCTCCCGTTTTCAAGATGTCAACATTGTACAATAGACTACCGGATAGAATTGATTTATTTGATGTACATTTGTTAGAATTTAAAAAGAATTTAGAAAATATTTTAATTTGACACACGTAAATGATATTAAGAACATTAACAAATATTATATATACACGAATACATTTTTATTTCAATTATTTTACTTAAATTATAGTTGAATTATTTGTAAGTATTACTCTGTAATTGGGCTTCTTGCCTGTTGAGTAGTAAACATTATTATTATAACATATTATTGTAACATATTATAACAATCGAAGCACAAAACACCTAATACTTACACCATAACAAACTTTAGACAACGTAGGACACAGCAGTTTAACGTTTCAGATGAGATGCATGTCATTAATTGGCATTTTATCTATGTTGTAAAAGTGCTCTAAATCCTTTAAAATACGTTTCTCATCATCGGTAACAAAGTTAATGGCAACTCTCTTACGACCAACCTACCCACCACGTCCAATTCTGTGTATATAATTCTCTCGGTTAGATGATAAATCATAGTTTATTGCAAATGATACGTGTTGTTGAAGTTTTTTGAAGGTTTATGGATCTCGATAAACTCCCTAATCAATATATTATGATAACCGTTAGACGCTGCTAGTAGCTTAGAACTTTAGAAGATAGAGAACAATACTAAGCGCATATTTAGATACCGCTCACGGTGTATCCTAGACGACAGTTTGCTGGATGTTTTTTAAGTCCAGTTTTCATAGATATCTTGGTAGCTCCTGTGTATATTTTGCTACAGGAACAAGGTATACGATAAAATCTGGCTTCTAAAGAGGGTATCTTTTGTGCTTAGTTGACCTGATGGTCTGCTGAATTTTCTTGGTTGCTTTAAAGATAGTTGAAATGTCGTCCTCTTTAGAATTTTTCTTATGCGGGATGTGACTTTAAATATATATAGTACGTATGCGTGGGTGGTAGTGAATTGACTCTTAGTGCTCTTGAGTTTTTGGACCTTGTTGATCTTTCGAGTGTATCCGTTAGCCTCAAAGAAAATTTTTAGGTTTTCAAGTTCCGCTTGAAGATTCACAAATCCTTTACGGTCGTTCCATCAGGTTCTTGATTATTCAATACTTTTAGCATAAGTGATGCTTTAATGAGGCATGCAGATACCTACCCGTATGAGTTGGTTTTTTGCACATTATGTGTCCTAGTTTGTCTCCTCGTTTTTTCACCCGTAGATCCAAGAAAGCCAGTTGTTGTTCATCTTCTATCTCCATAGTAAACTATGTAGTGTTGGCTGTTCAAGTGTCAAATGAATTGTTTAAGCTTCTTTATGTCGTGTTTTCTAAGAACAAAAAATTTCATGTACGTACGGGAACCAAGTCGCTGGCTTGTACTCCACGGTCTTTATGGCATTTTATTAAAACTTTTTATGAAAAGGTTGACTACTTAGTGGACTTTCAATTTGCCACTGTATCCACTTGTTCGAAGAATTCTCTTTTCCAAACAAGTAGGTTCCGGTGATATACTAATAGTGATAAAAAATCTCAAACATACAAGAGCACACGCATACTGTAATGCGCACTTAAGCATTTTACATTCAAACAAGAATAAACTAGTACACAGTTCAAACCCTTTGTTTTTCATTCTCTCGCATAACTTAGTACGTACAATTCTAAACTAAAAAACTAGTACAAATCAAACAAAAGTCGTGATGGAGAATATACGCCGAGCAAAATTGATTGGCTTAAACATCCAGACAAAACATCTGAATATGAACAGGCATTGGCAGATAATAGGAATACAACCCAATATGCTGCTGCATCAGTAATTGTTAAAGATAGTATTTTCATCTCCTGTAATGAAAAGGCATTTAGTAATAAATTCCTACACAATGTGGAAACTATAGAACTGTGTGTGAAAATGAAGATACGGAAAATTGTGTGACTAAGCTTTTGTTTTACTGAGTGATGTAGATCTTGGGGCACAGAAAGCAAAATACCTCAATGTGTGTTTAACAGAATTTTTTAATGTAGATTAATGGGAGAAAACGTAAAAAAACACCGAAAACGTGAACATTAACATGCGCGAGAGAATAGCATTTGATGAACTAGGTTTTTTTTATTTAACTTAAGTTAGAAAACGAAGAAAATATTATATATTTAAGATGAGTGGCTAGAGTAATATGTACAGAGATGATGGACTTAAATAACTTCTCACAACAGTTGATAATTTGATATAAAGATTTGATAACCTTCCATGACTCTTAAAATTCTGAACCAGTTTCTCCAGATAATAGCGGATAAAACGGGTATACAAGGTCGTCCAATCAAAACTTTACACCCCGATTTTAGGCTATTAAAATGAAAATCCGGAAAAACGATCGGACTCGTCGATTTCTGATTCGAGGGGGACTAACTTGTCTGCTTTCTTCATCCGCACAACTTAACTATACAGGGTGTCCAGAATCTCCTGATAAACGAAGACCGGATATTCCTCAGATAATTTTAAGACAATTTAATCCAATTCACCTAGTCCGAAAATGCTTCCTAAGGGAGCTAGAGCTCTTTGAAGATGGCGCCTTGTAAATAGTTTTTTTTAAATACCTCCAGAACGCTTCTACTTATACTACGCTTATCCATCAAATGTGACTTATCGGATTGTAATTTAAATAGAAATCAGGTTATTTGCATTAATAATATTTTAAAATCACTTTGAATTATTTTAAAGTTAGAAGATCTATTTTATTTTTGTCAATAAATTTAGTATCTTTATTGTTAATACGGATTAAAATTAATTTGCGTATTAAATGCAATCCATTTGCTCAAAACGTCGATATTAGTTATTACGAGTTTATACCAAAATTTAAAAAATGATACAGCATCATGTTTAACTTAAAATATCTCAAAAATATTGACTTAATCGTTATAAGGAAAGAGTACATTATTTACTTAAAAAATATTGGAAAATCGAAAATTTAACTAAAATTTCTATTCCGCCAGTGACGTAAAATTTGGGGACGATTAACCGGTTACTTACCCCTATCGTACGCCTCTGGTAGTAGACAGAAATGTTTGTTTAACGTAATTTAGAAGGGTGTACAGTGTCTACACTTTCTGCCAAATATGAAATAGATACGTCAATTAGTTTTAAAATACTGAGCACAAATCGTTTTTTAATTTTTAAACAACACACCCTGTAACTTAGTAATGAGCGACATTTTATCTAGGTGTTTTAGGTTAAATCTTCATAATTTGAGGTCGGGATTCTAGTGTTAAATTATTCCCAAATAGTAATGAATCACCCTGTATAGATCTCATCAAGTACTATCTGACCCTCTAATTTTCCGTGAAAATTTTCATCGATAACGAAATGAGAGATAAAATAGTATAAGGGATAATGTGGAAAAAAATAACTATTAAATGCTGAAAAAGACCACCAGTCACTTCCTTGAATAACGTTCTCTTACATTACGTAACATTGTGGGTGTAAATTGACTACATTCACTAATATTGGTTAATTTTGAAAAACAAATTAAAAAGGAATTAAACTTATTTTGAAATCATATTCTAATTGTGATTGTGATTATGATGTATATAATTAAAATAAGTCATTTATTTAAATAAACATTCAAATATTAAAAAATATTAATTGAAAATGTTTTTTGGCTTTCCTAATTTTATTCAAAGTTTAATCTACTTTTCTGCTTACTACAGAACAGAGAAGTTAAGTAAATCTGCACAACTTTTGTTAAACACTCAATATTTTTCGAGATATCGCCCGTGCTCGCACTAATAACCCACCCTGTATGTAAATTTTATTGAGAATGATACGCAATAAATTGTTTCTTAATACGTAATAAACGTAAAAATATTTTCGTTTACTATTTCAGATAATATTTGAAAGTAAGAGCTTTTATGGTGGTTTTAAAATTCCCACTGGTTTTTACCCGGGTCCCGATTAAGGTGGCTTTTTGAACAATACAATGTTTGTCTATTTTAACGCTATCTATTAAAAAAACGATTGTCCCTATTAAGTATTGATCCACCTTAAACGTGCTTTAAAATTTGTTGTGCGTGCTTTAAAAGCTTGCTTATATACTTGTAGTATAATATATACCTATTATTTTGGTTTCTGAAAAGTTACACATTTTTAAAAATTTTGTATTGTGACCATATTAACATTTACATGTAGATAGTCACTCAAAAACTATTTTAAAAAATATTTCCGCTTAACAATATTTCTAGTGTTTGGAATAAATTAGCATAAAACTCTTAGCTGAAGTACTACAAAAAAACTGCCCAAACTTACAAATTTAAAATTTCTTAAGTTATAAGTTTTATTTTTGTCCGCAAGCGTACATATTAAGCATTAAGAAGTTATAACTTATTATTTTAATATTTTTAATGAATATAATACGTATTTATACAGGGTGGTTCACTGGGAACCGCCGCGATTGTTTATGGAAAACCTGTACGTTGGAAAATTCTGAAAATTTGCCAACATACCAAAAATTTTGAAAATGGCAGAACTCCGGTTTTACCGGAAGTATTATCAACTTGCTTATTTTTAATGAAACACCCTATATATTACCACATTTTTAGATTCTACGTCTAATTCTAGGCATATTTCATATACAATAACACATATCTCATCTCAATCGTTTCTGACTTATTTAATGTTTTATGTAAAAATTGGCGTTTGCAGACCAAAAACCAATTTGAATTATCAACTATTTCAAAACATTTTTTACTTAGTTTGTGAATTTTTTTATGTTAAGCTGAGTCTGTTTGAATAGTATTTGTGCAAAATTGTAAAAAAAAATTATAAAGAGTGTTTGACAATTGATATCAAAGTAGTAGTTTTGAAAACCGTCAAAAGTCAATTTTTTCAAATAGAACATACCGATTTTTATATTTTTATCTCATTCGTGGTTCAAAATAAGGGTAAGTTTGTATAACATTAATTATTCGAAAAATCGGCACTTATTGACATACTGGCAAATAAACAGTTTTCAAACGCAAACACCCGTTAGATGATTTTTTACGTTAACTAATTATTAGTTGACTGTGCTGGCGGTCAAGAAACTATTGTCATTGTCATAACATCAAGTTCGATAAATTCAATCATGCCAAAACGCCTAAACTATACAAACCAAGATTATTTAAATTTGTGGGGAATGCCACAGAGTTTTCTCAAGAACATGTGAAACATTTGCTGCCCGATACCCAGAAAAACGAAAACCATCACGAAGTGCTGTCAGAAAAATTATATAAAACTTTCAAAACTTTGGCTCCGTCAGAGCAATTAGGGAGCGAAATAAACCAGTAGTTAACAATGAAAATATTAAAATTGCAGTCTTGGGATATTTTGCCGCATATCCAACAGCATCAACAAAGCAAGTAGCAATAGAATCGGAAATGTCAAAGTCGTCTATTTTGAGAATTTTACATAAACAGTTTTATCCGTACGCATTCTCTATTGTACTACATTTGAAAGAGACCGATTTTCTAAGAAGAATAAATTTTAGTTCGATCACAAGAGAACGAATTGTTTCTAAACAATATTATCTGGACCGACGAAGCAAAATTTACTAAAAATGGAGTTTTTAATAGACACAATTTTATTATTGGAACAATTCGAATGTACACCCATTTCGAGAGCAATATTTTCAAGAAATTTGGCAGTTTAATGTTTATTGTGCTATATTATTGCTTTACAATTTTATCAAGATAATTTAAATGGTAAGTTACGCGCTTTGGAATTATTCTAGATGTAAACACATGTTTAAATTTATAGGAGCACGCTATCTTGATATTTTACAAAGTTTTGAGACCGAGTACTTGGACAATTTGCCCTTGGCCAACAATAGAAACATATTTTACCAGCATGATGGAGCACCAACGCATAATGGCTATTTGGTCAACAACTTTTTAGAAGAACGTTTCTACGGTCAATGGATTGCAAATAATAGACCAATTCTTTGGCCAGCCCGTTCCCCCGATCTCTCAGTACTCGATTTTTTTATTTGGGGTACAATAAAAAAATCAAGTTTACAATCCTGCATAACTACAGTTGAAGACTGCATGCGACAAGTCAAAACAGCATTTGATCAGCTCAATCCCGCTTCGATAAGAAGAGCCACCCATGAACAATTGCTGCTTAGATGTCAAAAATGTTTAGAAGTTCAGGGACAGCAATTTGAACATTTATTAAATTAATTTGTGTCAAAACTTCTTTATATTCGTTGTTAACTATTGGTATATTTCTCTCCGTATTTGCTTCGGCAGAGCCAAAGTATTGAGAGTTTTCTATAATCTTTCTTACTGCGCTTCGTAGTGGTTTTCGTTTATCTGGGTATCGGGCAGTAAAAATCTCAGATGTTCTCGACAAAACTTTATTGTGTTCCCCATAAATAATAAAGAAATTCAAATTATTTTGTTTGTATAGTTTAGGCGAACGGGCATGTTTGAATTGAATTCTCGACTACCAGCACAGCCAACTAATAATTAATTAACGTAAAAAAGCATCTAACAGGTATTTGCTTTTGAAAACTATTTATTTGCCATTATGACAACAAGTACCGATTTTTCGAATAATTAATGTTATACAAATTTAATTTTATTTTGGACCACGAATGAGATAAAAATATAAAAATCGGTATGTTCCATTTGAAAAAATTGACTTTTGACGGTTTTCAAAATTACTATTTTGATACCAATTTTCAAATACTCTTTATAATTTTTTTTTACAATTTTGCACAAATACTATTCAAACGGACCCAGCTTAACATAAAAAAATACACAAACCAAGTAAAAAATGTTTTTGAATTGTTAATAGTTTAAATTAGTTTTTGGTCTGCAAACGCCAATTTTGACATGAAACATTAAATAAGTCAGAAACGATTGAGGTGAGGTATGTGACTTTGTACATAAAATATGTCTAGAATTAGACGTAGAATCTAAAAATGTTTTAATATATAGGATGTTTCATTTAAAATAAGCAAGTTGATACATACTTCAGGTAAAACGGAAGTTTCACCATCTTCAAAATATTTTGGTTGAGTGGCCCGCATCGACTTTGGTACGTTCGCAAATTTTTAGAATTTTCCAACGTACAGTTTTTCCATAAACAATCGCGGCGGTTCCAGGTGAACCACCCTGTATTATTCTCACTTTTCCCATTTCAGAATTAATTTAGTGTTTATAAATGTTATACATTATCCAACTTAAACATCATAAATTGTAAAGTAAAACAAAAGCACATTGTTTTAAAACAAATTTGAACGTTTCTTTTATTTTAATCTACATATTACACAACTTTCGTTCTTGTGTTGTATGTATAAACCTCTTTAAATCATAGTTTTAATGGATTGCATAAATAAATTCTCTAAACAAAAATATATGCTTATAAAATTGAAATAATTTGCCCAAATTTGTCTTACACTCCTTTAATAATCATAATAATAATAATAATAGTAATAATTAAACAACTAATAAAATGTATCATACGAATAAATAAAATAAATAAACAATTAACACATCGTTGATTAATTTAATTATCACATAATATAACACGAGTGAAATCGTTATAATCAAGAGTCATGCAATATAAAATAACACAAAAAATGATACAATTTTTTTCAAAACTAAATATTAATAAACATTTCAAACTTACGGCACAATTCTTTATGCCTGCTTTGAAAAACAAAAAAATACTGCAAATAATAAAAAAGTTGTCGAGGTACGCATATAAATCATATATATGCACATATTAATTTAAAGTGCATAAAATTTCGCGCTCTTAATTATTACAAATCTTTATGTAAATGATATTGCAAAAATATCTAAATGTATTTTGACGTACTTACTTCAAAATGTGTTAAGTTCGCATTTAAATATATTTAAATTCAATGAATAAAACATGACTTTTCACAACTTATTTTCATCCCTATAAAATAAAAGATTGAAAAAACCAGATTACTCTAAGTTTAATAAACCAATTTTTTTTACGTTACCATCTAATTCTTTTAGTAATCTTTAAGTAAAACAATTTAATTATTTTGTTGGTGATCACGTTTACTCATTTACTCATAAATTCTAATTACTTAAGTGGATTTCCAGTAATTGATATTTTGGTAAAGATACCCGAACGTTTTAAGAATTAAGATTCGAGACGGTAGTTGGATACAGAAACAAATACATTTTTTCTATTAACTTTTAAAAGAGGCATTTACTGTAGGTAAATAAGTAATAATAGAAAACGTGCAACTTTTAGTAGGGACACCATTGTTTAATTAACAGTTAGATGACACTGTAGCATCCAGGACAAGACAGTAAAGAGAAAATTAAAATTTTTGCAGAATTATGAATAACACTTACAGATTTGTGTTTTTTCTTACTGAGGCTTATCACTAAAGAGTGTCTAGAACGCAAGTATACAAATATTACTAAGAATATTTACAGAATTTTAACGAATTTGCATTATAGAGGGTGGTTTGAATTTTTTCATAATATTTATGAAGAATGCCAACAGGTGATTTATTGAATTCGCAATCGGTCTTGCTTTACAAGATTTCTTGTACATTATAATATAGTCAGTACTGTGTTCCTCTTACACGAGATGTCGTTAAGACACATATTTCATTTACTTAAAATTTATATTTAACTTGTAACGCTACACACTTTTCCCAACAATGCTCCTATCTCTTTAACTCGTCCAAATAGTACTCGGCGTTTTTCTCAACAAAGTAATTGTTCACGAAGCTGATTACCTCCTCATTTGACAAAAATCAATGTCCTCCGAGTCCAAGTTTTAAATGAGAAAAAAAAAGTCGTTTGGGGTTAGATCTGGTGAGTAAAGCGGATGGTCAAGCAGTTCTAACCCTAATTTGTGGCTTTTCGCCATGGAAACCGCTGAGGTGTGAAACGGCACGTTGTCTTGTCTATAGTCGTGATGGATTTCATATTCACTTGACTGGGATATGCTCGATGTTGCGGTGGAAGTACTAGGCCTGTTAAGATCACCTGATGTTACGGTAGATGTGTTACCTTCATCGCACCCTAATATTCTATTGGCAATTTCACGTTTGTTTGAAAGGGAGTCTTCGATGTATCCCTCAGCTACATTGTTAGATTTCCATCCACCGTGTCTTTTTAGAGTGGTAATGTCTCCACCATTGTCAACTAACAATGTAGCTGAGGTTCGTCGCAGTGTATGACCAGTGTATTCCTCTGGATTAGGTAGTTTTAAAAAGTTGCCACTTGTTTTGGTATACCTGAAATTTTATGTATCCCCATAACGACACGGTGGCATCTACCATTTTGGTATTTTAAAAAGAATCTTGTTATGTTGATGTCATTAGGTCGAAGTGTCATATATTGTCTACATAAATTTAAATAAAAATCTCCAACTATGGTAAATGTCCGTGACTTATTCGTTTTAGTATTAGGAATTTTTACTAGTATTATACGTTCCAGGTCTTCGATATCCTGTATTCTTAAATTGACTAGTTCGTCGCAACGACATGCCCCACTAACTCCGAATATTAATACGATCTAAGAAAATAGTATCTACTTTAGCGATTGAAAAAGTTATATTTGAAATTACCTTCATGGCCAAATATTCATTGTTTGGCGCATTTTGTAAAAAGTTATTAAAATGTTCTTTTGAGAAAACTTTTGCTTTTTTGGTTGATACCCATCAGCTTGGCGCTTCAAGAAGGAAATTAATTTTGCGTAATTTTTTAAGTTTATGTCATGTTTAATATTTAATTGGCACTTTAGCATGGAATATTGTGCCCATAATGACGAACTTTTCATAGTTTCCGCCAAATGGGAAAAATACGCTAACATAACATTTTCTGTGTAATTGATTATATTATTTTCTTGCGCCCATTTCAAAAATTTATTGTAAGCAAAATCATATATTTTGCGCGATTTGTTGGGGATCAAATTTTCAACTAAGGCATCGGCGATTTGTTTTATTTTAGGTGGAGTTCCTTCAATTTTTAAAAGTTTAAATTTTAAATGGCGTTTCTGCTTAAAAAGTGCTAATACCTCTACCGGCAAACTAAGTTACTAATTGAGCGTAAAATAATAATATTATTGTACGCCGTAAAATAATGTAGTCGTTCTATATATTCAATGCGGTATAGTAAAATTCATATTTTAGCACGCTTGAAGAAAAACATTGATTTCGTATCCGACAAACACGATTTTTGAACATATTTATAGCCTTTTCTATCTCTCTAACATTAAGTCGACGGTTGTCTAACACTATTTATTGATCTTTAGTTAATCGTCTTTTACGCTGTTACGACCATGTTTAAGTTCAGCTGCCCAAAATTTTATTGTAGTAAATGATGATGCATAGTTCCTTTACACAGAGACCAACTCATCTTTGATTTGCATAAGCGTATTGCCTTTCAAAAAAAAATATTTAATGGCAGTTCCATACTCGATTTTTTTTTCATTTTCTTATTGATTTATTCAAAAACAACTGCGGGTCCAAAATGGTTGAAACTTTGGTGGATGTCTGTCAAAAGGTGCATTTCCTAAGTGAAGTTTTTCAGACCACCCTTATGGAAGCGACATTGAAAATAAAAACGAATTAATTTGGAGTCTGTTAGCAATAAAAGAAGAAAACATTATAGTTTTTCGGTTTTACAGAATATGTTTAAAAAACTTTCAATAGCTTTTGAAATGTAATATTTATAACGTATCAAAAAACTCTTTGAATTTAAAACAGTTCCATGCTTATAATTACAAAAATGTATTTGTAACTAAACGAACAAAGGATATTCATATTTACAATTTAATTTTGAAAAGTACGCGAACAAAAAATAATAAGTCTAATATGAAACCAAAAACAGAAATATTTTTGATGTAGGTGTTGTCAGTAACTATAAAATTCATTTATTTTTGGACATTTATCGTGATGCTTTCTATGTATGCATGAAATATGTTTATCCCTTATCCACGTTTACCCATGTCTAATATTTAGGATTGATTACGGTTTATTAATAATCATGTTGTATGTATGGCTTACAAAGAGGTTAAGTGTATCGTCAGTCAAAAATTCTGTATTTTTAATTTGAACCTCAAAGTTTTCGATTTTAATTATTTAAACGCAATCACAAAAGATTTTGCAGAACTTTAGTTGTAGAATTTTATGTTAGTGTGCTTTGCGTAAATAATTTTCTAAACTCAATGTAACGCAATGTAACTGAAAGTAAGGTAACATCTGTAAATACTTATTTTTATAAAGTTCGCTTCTAATATATTGATATTAGCTTTTCCGTTAACCGCGACGATCTGAATTACAAATTTAAAAAAAAAATATTTTAATTTCGTATAAATCTTCAATACTTCCTTCCCACTTTGAACTAAACTTTGAAATGTACACCAATTGTAACATAACTACTTTATTTTAGATGAACCTATTTGTTCTACTTTTTCCTTCCTCTTCCTTCGTATCTAACATTTACTCGTCCTTTTTTTCCTTTTTACTCTATTGTACTGTATTGTAAAGATCTACTTGTCTTTCAAAAATTAACAGTTTCTTGTCACACATGGAATTTATTTTAGAAAAATTTATAACCGTTCCAGTGCACTTACCCGTATCTTAGGTCCATGAGAAGTCGTGGACAGTTTTTAAAGAAGAGCTGTTATAAAAAAGTGCATCCAAAACGAGGCACCACCTTATGAATTGTAGTGATTAATTTCAAGAGACTTAAGATACAAAAGAGCAAACTGTTAATGAAAGAAACACATATTTTACAGAGCTTTCCTTGAGCTACAGGTATATATACATCAAATATAGATATAATCATAGATAAATAATAGTATATGGTTAACAGATAGATATGTAAATAATGCAAATTAAATATCAAATAAATTGACTAGTATCTAGCAAAAATGTCGTTTCTCGAAAAAAGTTATAATACGGAAATACTAATCCACGCCTCAAGAACATTTTATGGATTGTACGAACTCAAATTTAAAATTAAATATATTCCAATTACTTCCCTAATTACTTCTAAATAACCGATTTAACACTTAACTCTATTAATGAAATAATGGCGCAAACAAACGTGTAATTAATTTGTTGGGGGATCTCTTGAGCAAAAAATTATCTCAAACCGCGCTAAATAAATTAATCCCGGTTATTAACGATTGGTTTTGAACATACAAGTAATTATCACTATGAAAGCTCTCAATAACAATCAAGTGTGTAAATATATCTTAAAAATAGTTTAACTTAGTTTTTGAGTCGTACTGTTGTTGATGTTTGTTACATCCTCCAGGTATATTACAAATTGTTGAACTATCAAAAAAGATAAAGAAACGAAGAACAACAACTGACTGGTATCTAAAGGTGATAGACTGGTGTATAGGTTTGTTCTTTTTCAATTTTAGCATGTATTCAATGGTATTGCTAAGTGGTAAGGTAATGTCCATTTGTTTATCGATGGGAGCTTTTTCTTTTACTCACTGTCTATAAATGTAGAAAGTATGCTCCGATGTATTTTCTTTCTACAGTAGACACATTCATCAGGGTGCTCTTTGTCTGAAACTCCCGTGTCCGATAACAAATGGGTTAGAAAGTAAATTATGTTACCAAATTTGCTTTTTGTCCAATTGTAATGTTTAGTTAGCGTCTGTTCTCGTTTTTGTTTTCTCCGTTTTTATCTTTTCCCGTTCTTCTACTAGCTGGTTGGTAGGAAGGATTCCACTAATTACTTAAACAATGTACTATCCATCTCTTTTTGTAATTCTTATATTGTGGTATTGATGACCATGAGGGGTATGCAAAGCAAGATTCTTCCTTCTAAAGTAGCTCGGGCCTCCGATACTGGGCATTAGTCTTATCAACGATCTAATTTTTTTTTCTCTTTGTTAAATGTTTTCGTCTCATACGTACCAAAGTTGCAGTATTTTCTTAGTCAAACAACAATGTATTTGAAGGCTCGTTTGGTTTCATACATTGCATTTTCGATATTAATCTCAAAGTTATTAAGTTTGCGCCCTAAATCACTAGAATTGCCAGATCGTCGACGTACAGGACATTTTCCCTAATTCAAAGACGCAGCAAGCGTCGTACATAATTTTCAGATCAGCTGCTAGTGTCGAGCCTTGAGGAACACCGCTATTTATGTTCATTATTTTGCCATACTCTGTGAGGATACCTCTGTCTTTCAGATAACTCAAGATTTTCAGTAATGGTTTTGAAACGTTTGTATAGTTCAGTTCGATTAAGATGGCTTGCCACGTATAGCTGAATTGAAAACATTCTGTATATCGATTGTGATCATGATTAATCTTTTTCGGTGCCTATATGAAACGGTTTTCGACTTTCGTTGTGTTTGCTATTCGTATAACCTCTTAGATTTTGTCAACAGTAGACCGTTTTAATCTGAAACCGTCCCCGTTTAGTATATACTTCTCTCTTTTGTCTATGAAGTATTAGGTAACTTTCAATAGGGCTTCAGGATTTTCTTTTGCTAAGAATTTAGTTTTCTCAGCTGGAAAGCGACTGTAAAGTCGGTTGGAATTTCAGAACTTATTATGTTTAGGATAACTTTTTTTTGACACGGAAATAATGCTTCGATTACACTTAGATCAATTTTTTGGATAACGTCCGAGCTAGAATGGCATCGCCTAGCTTTTTGGTATATATTTGATAGCCTTCTTCTTAAATATTGTTTTTATTGCATTGCAGAGTTCTTTCCACTTTACTATTTTGGAAGATTTTTTTATAGTTTTTTCTTTGTCAGTTTCAGGTTTTTTTTACCTTTAGCAACCCTTTTTTGTTCTTGCCCCAAAACATCTATTTGCTTGGCATAATTGCGTTACAGATTTTGTTAGGAATTCCTCTAGATCTTCAGAAGAATCAGATTCATACATTAGATTAGAAGTTTCTTGTTACTATTGATAGATAGATATAATCGGGGATGTGTAGCACGAAATCAGTACTGATTATTTTCGAAAACAGTTCTACCTTCTAGAAAGCGTGGTTTTACATTGCGCTAGTAGGTGAATGTCTGCATGTCGAGTTAACAGTTATACTAATCTGGCCAAAACGTCCGCGAAGCCGAAGGTGTCCCGTCAGGAAGCCTGTGAGAATTATAAAGTAGTTATTGTTTACTGATAAGTGATCTATGTGCTCTTTACCAGTAAAGTCACCTAGTAAAGTTTTAGACTGCCTCAGCCCTGGTAAACTGACCCAGTAAATTTTCCGTTCCGTGCCGTTTTGTTTTCTAGTCCTGAAGGCTCTGATCTTACAAACGGAGAGATTGCCTCTTCTTTAGCGAGGGCACTCGCTTGCTCGTCACCAAAAATCCCAGAATGTCCCGGATCCCAAACTAGGGTGACCTTATTGCATTCCCTGAGTTTATTTAATTTCTTTTTGCAAGTTCTCGACATCCTTGAGCAGATGGCCGCTTGGCTATCGGACATAACATTGATATATCTATCGACCTATTCCTAATCTAGGTTAAATTGCGTTCTATTGCGGTTCTATTGCGTGTACTTTGGCCTAAAAGATTCTAGTGTGCTTGCCCATGGGCTTGTATTGTTTGGTGCGTGGCTTAAATACTCCTGCACCTGCACTCCCTTTTCCCTTTTCTAGAACATGATGACGTGATATTAAATATCTTAGCCAGTTTTCTATGTGAGATCCCAATTCTATTTTTATTTAATTTAGTTTTCTCTCTCGCTCTCTTTCTATTATCAAGACTTGCGCTTACCGTACCTTGACAACCTTACACAAACTATTTCTTCTTCAGATTTTTGAATTATCGGATAAATTGTTGATTTGTTTATGTTTTGCTGGCAATACATGTAGACAATAAGGTGATTATCGTATAACCAATTAATAAAAATTTTATGCATAAAATAATACAACACTTTGGTGGAATATACTTCAATATGTTGAAGACTTAACAATTTTTATTATAAAATAATGTTAGAAACTGTACATCAAATACATTGTAATAATATAAGTTCAGGACTCAAACAATCTATTTTCTCAATGTGTACATAATAAAATGGTTAATAAAAGAGCTCTGCCACGAAATGTTGTTACAAAAGTTTAGGTTTATAAATAAAACGGTTAATAATAATAAATCGTACTATAAATCTTGCTTTGAGAAACAAATCTGAAGGCGAGGGTTTTGTCGTATCGGAAGAACGTTATAAAAATCAGCAGTTGGAAGTAGCATTACAAAGTTTTGTGTTTAGAACTGAATCTGCATTGAAAAGCTTTGTCGTACAAAAAGATCTTTATGAAAATCAGCAGGTTGAATTGGCGGTCAGATAAAAAGCAGTTCGGTGTCAGTTTTCTAGAAGTTGGTCGTCAACGATCGCTTAATTGGTTAGAAAAGAGTTTCTAGAGGATCTTTGAAGGAGTTGCCAAAAAGAAAAAGCTTTTAATTGCAAAGCTTCCTTTATAAGGAAAGTTTATCAAAATAGGGGGATAACTTTCATGCATGGAGAATAGTGGCAAAATAATGTACGCTTATTATAAAATGCCATCTATCGATGTTCTTTACAACACTGAAAATATTAAGAATACATCTGTGACCATGTGTTTTAGTTAGTCAATGCTTGTTTTAACTTTGCTCTTCCAATAAGGCCTAATCCTTTCTACTATGTAGTCTTTCTTAGTTCTAACGTAGAACCAAACGCACGGATTTATTTGAAATTGTACATAGAGTCTATGAAGCTCTTGATGGTGGAAAAATTGCATGTGGGGTGTTTTTGGATTTATTAAAGGCATTTGATTCTATCAACCATAACCCTATGTTGAATAAATTAGAATGTAATGGAGTCAGGGGTATAGCTCTGGAGCTCTTCAAAAGTTATTTAAGCAGCAGAAGACAATATGTTGAAATATGCCAACAGGGAGTATCATATAAATCGAATTTATTGGATATAAACTGTGGTGCTCCACAAGGCAGTAAGCTTGGACCACTGTTGTTCATCATATTCATAAATGATTTATTTAATTAGATATCCAATAATGAACATTGTAGTATCATTTATTATGCCGACGATACTAATCTATACACACAAAATCGTGGCGCGGTTTGCCTGTCTGTCTGTTTGTTTGTCTTCTCTTCGAACGGCTGAACCGATTTTGGAGATAGATACCTCAAATTGTTCTGGAGGTCCAGGCGCTGATCTTAGGCGGGGTGACAAGTTGACCTGACCTTTGACCTCTGACCTGGAGCGGCTACCTCATATTAAATCCAAAGAAACATAGGCATGTTATATATCAAAGTGTTCAGGATGTCAAGGGAAATGTTTTAAGATAGGTCCCAAGTTGACTTGACCTTTGACCTCTGACCTGGAGCGGTGACTTCATATTAAATTCAAGAAAACATAAGCATGTTATATATCAAAGTGTTTAAGATGTCAAGTGAAACAAGTTGAGTTGACCTTTGACTTCTGACTTGGAGCGATGACCTAATATTCAATCAAGGAAAACATAGGCATGTTATATATCAAAGTGTTCAGAATGTTAAGGAAAATGTTTTAAGATAGGTCCCAAGTTGACTTGACCTTTGACCTCTGACCTGGAGCGGTGACTTCATATTAAATCTAAAGAAACATAGGCATGTTATATATCACAGTGTTTAAGATGTCAAGTGAAACAAGTTGAGTTGACCTTTGACTTCTGACTTGAAACGGTGACCTAATATTAAATCAAGGAAAACATAGGCATGTTATATATCAAAGTGTTCAGAATGTCAAGGAGAATGTTTTAAGATAGGTCCCAAGTTGACCTGATTTTTGACCTTTGATCTGAAACGGTGACCTCATATTAAATCCAGGGAAACATAAGCATGTTATATATGAAAGTGTTCAGAATGTCAAGGGGAACAAGTTGATCTGACTTTTGACCTCTGACCTGAAGCGGTGACCTCATATTTAATCCAGGGAATCATAGGCATGTTATATATCAAAGTGTTCAGGATGTCAAGGGGAATGTTTTAAGATAGGTCCAAAGTTGATATGACCTTTGATTTCTGACCTGAAGTAGTGACCTAACGTCTTTAATCTCAGGTTTGTCTAAATTAGGCCCATTTTTCAAATGGGCTTGGTTACCAGTATAATAATAAAAGCCCATGATATAAACTTGATATCAGATAATAATAGCAGTTTTATTAATGAAATACTTCAATGGTTTGGAAACAATGGCCTCAATGTAAATCAAAGTAAAAGTAACTGTGTTATGTGAAGGACAAATAAATCAAATACGGTTTCTCCAGATGTAATTAACTTCCACGCCAATGAAAGGGTTAGCACGAGTCTTCCAACATGTAACTCAATGAAAGTTTTAGGTGTGCATTTTGACAAACATATGGATTTTTTCAAACATGTACATCATACAGCCTCTAGATTAAATTCAGTATGTTACACACTTAGGGTAATCTTAAAGATAATAAATAAAAAAGAAATATTTTCCATTTATTATGCAAATTTTCTATCGATATTGAGGTATGGTATCTTGGTCTGCGGTAGTTCTGTACATTGTAATCATTTATTTATTATCCGAAAGAAAGTCATTAGAATGATTTTAGGTATAAGTCAAAAAACAAGTTTAAGGGGTACTTTTAGAAGGTATAACTTATTAACCCTCTATGGACTGTATATTCTGGAATGTACTCTGTTCTTACTTAAGTATAGGAACTATTTTAAGGGCAACACCTATAGCCATAACTATGAAACAAAACACAAAGATAATTATTGTATACCAAACCATAATCTTAGTTTGTATAAGAATGGATCATATTATAAATGTATATTGTTATTTAATAAGTTGCCTGAAAATCTAAAATCGAAAACTAATGTAGAGCAGTTTAAAGTACAATGCAAACAATATGTAAAATAAGACGTTTTTCTATATATAGATATAAAGAAATTTATAATTTTTTTTGGTTTTTATCTCGACTTTTGTCGTTTTTAGTCGCAAGTCGGGCTGAAACCAAGACATTGCGGACCATTCATGTTTTGTGTTTGCGTGTTATGCATTTAAAAATTTTCTGACTGTGTTGCATGTGTTGAGTATGACTGCTTTGTAGTGTAACGTATGTGTGTTTTTCTATGTTCAGTGTATGTAGGTTTTTGTGTAGTGTGTGTGGTATGATACCTGTGGAAGACAGGATTGTCGGTACTATGACCACTTTGTTTATCTTCCACGGACGTTTTACTTCTATGGACAGATCTGTGTATTTGTGAAGTTTTTCTGTGTTGGTTTTTCCATGTTGTGTGTGTTGAGTATTGCTATGTCTATTATGTATGTTGTTTTGTTATGTTTGTCTATGAGTGTAATGTCTGGTCTGTTGTGGTGTATTGTTTTATCTGTAATTATCGTTCTGTCGAAATATATTTTATGTGTTGTGTTATCTAGTACTGTGTGTGGTATGTATTTGTAGTACGGTGTATATGTGTCTATTAGTTTGTGTTGGATGGCTAGTTTTTGATGAATTATGTTTGCTATTTAATTATGACTGTGTAGATAATCTGTTTGAGTAAGTATTGTGCACCCAGATGTAATATGTTGTATTGTTTCTGTGTGTGTGTGTGTGGCTTTTTCTACATTTGTCGTTTGTCTGTGTTGTATCTTTTATTAAGTGTTTTATGTAGTTTTTGTGTGTATGACCTGATCCTGTATTGCGATCATAAACCCTTCTGTCTCGCTGAACAATTCCCCACGGGTCAACCACATGTTCGACGCTTCTTTGTCGACAGTCGGTTGACTTAGTTCGTGAAGATGTCTGCCGTGGAGGGCCTTTTGGATCCATGATTGTTTTTGTGTTTGTGTTGTTTTTATATGTGTTTGTATGTCCATATCTGCGTTCTGTAAATAAAGTGGTGTGTAGTTGTTGTCTGTGAGTGTAACTGCTTTGTGTAACTGTGATGTGTGTTGTTTTGTGTAGAAAATGTTCTTAATGTGTCTATCTGTTTGTAGTGTAGTGTGGATATGTCTATGAGGCCTCGTCCGCCCTCACATCGGGGTAGGGTCAACCTCTCTGTGGCGGTTTTGGGTGATGCTTGTTGTATTTTGTTAGTGTTGTTCGTGTTTTCCTTTGGAGTTCTTCTAATTCTGTATGTGTCCAATGTATGACTCTAAAGGAATATGTAAGTGTGGGTATAGCGTATGTGTTTATGGCTTTTTGTGATGTGTTTTGAATTTAATTGTGTTTTTAGTAGTATATTTTATCTGTCTGTGTATTCTTTGGTGAGTGTTTGTTTTATGTGTTTGTGTCCCCGTCTTCTATAGATTCTATGAACCCATTTTCGACCGGGACTTTTTTCCGTACTTAGAATTCCTTTTTCTAAGTGTAAGGTTTTACACTTCAAACTTCATACGTATGTCTTTCGAAAATGTGTGTGTTATGTTTAGTAATTGTTGTAAGTGTTGTTTTTGTGTCTGCGTATATTTTGATATCGTCCATGTATAACAAATGTGATAGTGTATACTGGGTTGTTTTATTATGTTTTATGTGAAAACCATATTTCGTGTTGTTTAGTGTGTTGGAGAGTGGATTAAGAGCTAGGCAAAACCAAAGGGAACCCCCAAGAGTCTCCTTGGAAAATATCTCGCTTTATTTGTATGGTATCTGTTTTTATGTGTGTATTGTTTAGGGTTAGGTGTAATGTTGTTTTCCAGTGTTCCATGATGTGTTGTAAATATGCCACGAGCGTTGTGGTTATTTTGTATAATTGCAGCGTATGTATTAACCATGAGTGTGGTGTGCTGTCAAATGCTTTTTTGTAATCGACGTATGCTGTGTGTAGATGTCTGTTTTGTTTGAGTGACTGCCCAAGAATTACTGAGTCTATCAGAATTTGTTCCTTGCAACCCTTGTGACCCCTGCGTCAGCCTCTTTGTTGTTCTGTAAGTATGTTGTGTTGTGTTATATGTGTATATATTTTGTTTGTGATGCATGATGTGATTATTTTGTAAAGTGTTGGTAGACATGTGATGGGTCTGTGTTGTGCTGGGTTGTGTGTATTTGTAGATTTGGGTTTCATGTATGTAGTGAATGTTCATGTTAGAAATGTAGGTGTTGTATATCTGTGAGTGTGGTGTCTGTGTTTATATATTGTGGTAGTATGTGTGTGTTCAGGTAATGTAGTGTTCTGCTGAGTGTTTTTGATGTGTGTAGTTTTAGTATTTTTAGTCTGTTTGTAGGGTCTGTTCCTGTATATTTCATAATTGTCTGTCTAATGTCTGTGTGAGTTGTATTAATGTGTCTTTATCAATGTTTTCTGTTGTTGTGATGTTAGGGTGATCATATATTATTGGGTCACTGTCATTGTCACTTTCTTGGGTACCTACTGTTAGTGTTGTTTCTTGTCTGTGTGTATCTGCTTCTGATTGTGTTTCTGTTTGTGTATGTAGTGTGTTTGCAACTTGTTGTTTTATTTGTTGAAGTGTTGTGTTGGGTAACAGATTTTTTTTTGATTATCGCTTGTCTTTGATCTGCGACTCTTTGTTCGGTCACTGTAATGTGAGGGTATTGTTGTGTAAATTGTATATGTAATTGTTGTCTGTATGATATAGTATCTGTTTCCATGTGTGTGATGGTATAGTAGCAGCGCATGATGTGAATGTTCATGTCCGTAGTCCATTTTATGCGTTGCCGTGGCTTGCCTGCTTTAGTGGTCGATGGTTGAACATTCACCGAAACATTTAAAGTAGGTGGGGACTGAAGTTCTGACCCTGGCCTTTCCGATAATAATCGAAAATCTATTGCAGTAGCCATACGCGGACCCGTGCTGCTTTCGCCACGGTGTACCTCGGGAGACTGTAGTACATTTTTTCGAACGTAAGCCTCTGCCTAACTCAAGAACGCGGCAAGAGGTTTCGGTGGTACAATGCCGATTCACCCGTGGTTCTTTATCATTACTATTCATAATTTAATTTTAGACTGCCTGAGCAGGTAGCCCTTAGCCGTCCCCCGTCACTCTTAGACTCGTTCGTTCATCTAGGAGCTATTTGGCTCTTGAGATCATTTGGATACTCAGGGTCATGGGGTCGCCGTAGCACCTTACAGCACCTTGGAGCCCGACTCTGAGTAAGAAATGCCGGATCCAGTTGCCAGACCGGGCATTCCTGGACGTTGTCCCTTCCCCACGACGTGGACGTTGGGCCCAGGGGAGCACTAGAGCAGTTTAAAGTACAATGCAAACAATATTTAATCTTGAGCCATATGATCTAAATGAATTTTAAATATATGTACAATAAGACGTATTTCTTGTATACTATATTCTATTTTTAGAAATTAATTCTAACCGCTCATATTCTAATTTAATCTATTCTCGTCTCTCTTTAAATTTTTATTAGTGTGTGACAATAAAAAGAACACAAGGAAACTTAAATAAAGACATTATTTAAATACACATTGTGTGCTACAAGATTACAAAACAAATTCACTTTTGGAGAAACTAATTTTCTTTTGTATTAACTACATTTGAATAATGAATGTAGATTCCAAACGGATTTTCTTGAGAAAGCCAACGCTTTCTGTAGCTATACCGTTGCACAAATAAGGAAATATTTCATAATAAATAAATAAATTTGGTTGGTGCAAACGAAACAAACAGAAATTGAATTTTGGTGATCGTACTACATTCAATACAATAATCCTACAAGCAATAAAATACACCAATAAAACTAATCATAATTTAAGTTCAACATATTTTTGTCACAAAATGATAGAAGACTCGGAAGAAAGAACATTATTTATTTGGTAACGTTTCCTTAAATTTCATTTCCACCCGTAAACTAATTTTTTATCTACACTACACTTCATTCCTAGAGTTTCATTAGTATTAAATTAAAAAAAAATTAGTTTGAAAGTTTAAATTAAAATGTATATCTCTGCAAAGTTTTTAAATTTGTTTAAACTCAAATAAATTAGTTTACGTTTTTTTTTTTTAATTTTATTTTTATATATTGTCAGAATTGTACATAACTGCAAAATACTTTCATTTCTCGTTTTCGGTTTGGTATTTTAATAAAACAGATAATCAACAGATGCTGATGACAAATTCAATAGGAAACCGCACTTCAGTTATATTATCAAATCGAAAAATAAGCCTTTTACACTTATTATTACACTTGGTACCTAAGTTGGAATTTTGTACTTAATTAAGTGCAAAAATACATGTGTTTTGATAGAAAAATTGTCGAAGAGTTTCTGACCGCAGATAAATCAATAATTGTAATGTATATTAAATAGAAAGGTTTCAAAAAAAACAACAAAATTATACGATGCAATAAATACATTAAAATTATTTGAACGACCATTAAACAAAAGATACAACCACTTCATTGTTGTTATTGTATAAAAATCTACTGTTAATTCTCAATTGAACAATACATCTATTAGAATTAATTTCTATTACATGTTAAAATTAATAAAATACGTTGCAAAAATGGATTTTGTGAAATTTTAAAACTAAATTACAACACAGGATATGCATTATTAATTATGCGTGATATTTATTTTTGATGTAGGTGGAAGTCAATATATTTCCTTCGCTTACACATGTACATATACAGGGTGGGTGTTTAGTGCGTGGACGGAGAATTGCCCCTGAACTGTTAGAGACTGTAGAAGCATGTATTAGCCTATCCAATTCATATTCTATTCAGTAAGTCCTTATTAGTCGGAATACTCCCTAATTTTTGGAAAACTATTTTTGTTGTTACTATCCATAAAAGTAAAAATACGACTGACATTACCAACTACAGACCATTAACAAAAACATTAGTACTACCTAAGCTTTTTGAAAACATTGTTACATCAGCTATTTTCACGATACTCAAAAATGAAATTATTGATAAACAACATGGATTCTATCCAAATCGTTCAACCAATACCAATCTACTAGTATACCAAAACTTTATTTATACGGCTTTTGAACACAATACCCAACTGGAGGTTATACAGTGTGTCCACGGATAGGGTATCGTATAAGTAAAAACTTTTTAAATTTCAGTTTTACCGAAAAGTGTTATTCTTGATAAAAAATTTTGCTTGTTCTGAAACCCCATAAAATAAAATAAAATTCAAGTTTTTTAAATAAGGCTTATTTCATAGTCAGTTTTATGAAAACTATTATTGGTATGAACCAATATTTTTTCTGTCCCGATCCCCTGATTTAACAATTTTAGATCTTTTTTGGGACTACTGCGCAAAAAATGTAAGCCAAAATATTGAAGATTTGAAACCAGCAATCATCATGCTCTAAATAAAATTACCCCAGAAATAATCGGAAACGCTTATAAAGAATTTAGAAGGAGAGTTAAGATATGTTTTGAAGTTAGACGAGGATATATTGAATATATGTTCTTTGTTATTTTTTTTACATGATTACTGCTGTATTGTTATTTTTGATAGTGATTGAAAAATTTGAATTTTATTTCATTTTATGGAGTTCCAGAACAATCTAAACTTTCTATCAAGAATGACATTTTTTTGCTAAAACTAAAATTGAAAATTTTTTACCTGTAGGATACCTCACCCGTGGACACACTGTATACACCGACTTTGCAAAAGCATTCAATAGTGTTAATCATAATATTCTAATAGAAAAATTAGCAAAAACTGGCATTCACTGATCAATACTGCGCCTAGACGGCTGGCGCGGATGGGGAAAAAACGAGTAGTGTGTTGGGTATGTAGACATCTTTTCTATGCACGTACCAAAACACGTTTACGCCACTATTATAATATTTGTGCAGTAGCGGTTTGAAACGAACGTGTTTTTTTCTCATGCCAAAAACCATGTGTGACGAAAAACAGGAACAACGTATCAATCTCAAATTTTTGGTGAAATTGAAAAAAACTCCGACTGAGTGCTATAAATTGTTGCAAGAAGCCTATGGGGACAATTCTCTATCTCGTGCACGTGTTTTTGAGTGGTGTAAGCGATTCAGAGAGAGCCGAGAAAGCACTAAAGATGACCAGCGCCCAGGTCGCTCTGTCACTGTTTCAACCCCGGAAACAATGACCAAAATCAACCAAATTGTGCGTGCAGATCGTCAAATAAGCATTCGGATGATTTCCGAGGCTGTTAACGCCGATAAAGAAACAACCCGAGTTGTGGAAGAACAACTCGTGGATTTTGCACCAGGACCACGCACCGGCCCATAACGCGCTATCTGTGAAGCAGTATTTGGCATTTTGGTAAGCGCACTCCAGTGCCAGATTTGGCGCCGTGCGACTTTTTTTTGTTTCCGAAGATAAAATCTGCTTTGAAAGGGACCCGATTTGAGTCGATGGAAGCGTTAAAGCAAAAAACGGCAGAGCTCCTAAAGGCCCTCACCAAAGAAAACTTCCAGCACTGCTTCTATCAATGAAAAAAAAAACGTTTGGAAAGGTGTGTGGCAAAGGGAGGGGAGTATATTAAAGGGAGCATTCGAATGTAGAATAATTTTTATAATAAAACCTTTTTTCGTAACCAGTCTCGTTATTTAATAACCAAACCTCGTATATCTCTTTAGTTCGTCCCACAATTAGAATACTGTAGTCTTGTTTGGTCCCCTGTCCAATCTACACTTATGATAAAAATTGAAAAAGTGCAACACAGATTCCTAAGATTCTACTCTTTTAAAACCAAGCATCATCTATCAAACTACCTTCAGTTTCTTTGTGTTCTTGACATGAATACACTATATTCTCGAAGAATATTTAGTGATCAATTGTTTTTCATAAACTGATTAATGGCATTCTAAGCTGTCCTTTTCGTTTAGAACTGATTAAATTTAATATACCATCTAAAAACCTTCGCATTACCAATCCGTTCTCTTTGAATCTTAACAAGACAAACTATTTACAAAATTCCCTTTACATAGATTTATGAAAATTGCTAAGATAGTTTTTGATATCAACTTTTGCGGTAACAATTCAATTATCAGAAACCATCTTAAAAAGAATTATGTAAATTTGTTTTTGTTGTTTTACAAGAACAATTAATAATTAATTTTTTTAATTTGTAGCAATGCGTTTTTATTTTAAGTAATGCACCATCACTAAATTAATTTGAATAAGTAATTGTTATTATAAAACCGATTTTGTTATGTATTTAACTGTTTATTAATTTTTGTACATTATTAATTGTAAACCCCAAGCGAAAGATAGCGGGCGGCCCGTTGTACGAAATCCGATAGCGCCCTGCTTAAACTTTCGTGCGGACGCAGTCCCTCTCGTAAGCTAGTTGCTCTACTTATACAGGGTGTCCAAAAACTCTCCTGACAAACAAAAACCGGAAATTCCTCAGATAATTTTAAGACAATTTAACCCAATTCACCTAGCCCGAAAATGCTTCCTAAGGGAGCTAGAGCTCTTTGAAGATGGCGCCTGGTAAAGTAAAAAATTAAAAGATAAACTTCGCGAACTGACAACAATTTGACAATGAAAAACGTAGGTTTTACTTTTGTTGGCAGTTCAGAGCCAACTAGTGCAAAAAATATAAATTTAACTTTAATGACAAAAAAACAAAAATTTTCAAATCAATTTTTCTAGAAAACGGTGTATCCTAATGACTTAAAGTAAAAGTACCTTTTAGTACTAGAATACCTGAAAATTTAATAATCTAGTGTCACAAATGCTTAAAAGTTAAAGACAAAAAAGTTATGCTTTAAAATAGCCGTTGACCTACCCAAAACTGACGCCTATGACCGGTACTAGAAATTCGCAATTGATGGAATCGATACATCTCTGAAGGCTAAATAAGCATACCAGTTTTTGTTTTTCTAAGTAGAAGCGTTCTACAGGTATTTAAAAAAAAACTATTTACAAGGGGCCATCTTCAAAGAGCTCAAGCTCCCTTAGGAAGCATTTTCGGACTAGGTGAATTGGGTTAAATTGTCTTAAAATTATCTGAGGAATCTCCGGTCTTGGTTTGTCAGGAGAGTTTCTGGACACCCTGTATAAGGGTGAGCTCTTTCGTTAAAGAGAGTTGGTTCCGAATACCTGTTCCGCCTGGTCCTGCCGCTAATACTGCGTAAGTCTGCTTCTCTAATTTAACCGCCAAAGATACCATTTTGGCTATTGTCTCCATGACCCGCATATTGCAGAGATACTGCTTTATGTCCCCTTGACTTTTCATTACTTTTCTCCGTGTGTTGTATTTGGGGTAACGCATTTTCGCGCCTTAAGTACACCACTCAAACCGTTAAACAGGTTGGCATAGCGCATTTTATTTATCAACTTGGCCATTCCCACTACCTACCGCATACCTTATCTAATCGCCGTTCTGCTTATATACCACCACCCTCATCCCTATATAAACTGCAGCTTTGCTTACATTACCGAAAACCTCACCCCTATAACCGTCAAATCCGATGACTGCTTTTGGGTTGAATAGTTTGTGCTTTACTTTAATATATGCTGTTTCTCTGCAAAACTAATAACAACTTGTTTTTCTTGCTAAATAAAAAAGTTTTGAGTTTTATTGTGTTTTCTTTATTTCTCCGAACTGCTTCACTTTAGACGATCAGAACATTGGATTTTTAACCTTTACTGTAGCTGCCTGACAAACAAACGGAGTGTAAACTTTGTCATCAAATCTGGCGCTCGAGATCTGTTTGTTTTTGTGATTTACAGACACTAATGGAATTGGGAAGCAAGCATCACAAATTGTGAATTTTGTTGTAAATGTACAGTTTTCTGTATATTTTTCTTTAGGTTTTTGGGAAATCTCTCCCGTAAATAAAGATTATTATTATTAATACTAGACCTAGATTTAAAAAATATTTAGGTGATTCGTAAAAAAATGCTGACCCAAAGTTGTGTTTTTCAAAAATTGTTTTCTAATGACATTTACAAGAAAAATGTTATAAGATCTTAGATACTTAAATGCAACCGTTCTGGAGATATAGTCCTATTAATGTCAAAATTGAGTCAACTTTGGAACTGCGGTGCTATGACTCTAATTAAGATTTTTGAAATCTAGTTGCGCTATCAATTTTTGATAATATTTGACTTACAAAATACGTACCAAACCTTTCCAAAAAGCGTAATGCTATACAGGGAAATTGCTTTACGAGAAATGTAATTATTCTCGATTTTTTCAAAAATTGATTTCTCGTGAAAAGTAGATAATAAATGATATACAATCACAACCTTAACACAGAAATTTACTTAGTTTTCTTGATCAGTGGGTTGTTTAAGGATTTTTAAGAACCCGGTATCAACATTAACGTTACAAACATTTTCTCATGCGATTTTTATATATTTGTGTTATTTGAAAGTTTTGGACATGAGATAGAGATTGCATAATATTTAGTTTAGTAATGAGAATTTTTTTATATTATAACTAATTTACACCTTCTAAACAACGTGTCTCTATTAAATAATCCTCTTATATTTTTTACCACTTATAAGTATAGTTAAAGGAGCCATAGTCTTGTTGTGGGTTCACAATTCCGTGGTAATTTAATAATAGAAAAAGAACAAAAAAATGGTTAATATTGCCGCAACAAATAAGAATATTATTACAAAGAGTGCGTGACAAAAAATCTAAAATAGGCGCTACTAATTTTACTTACGTTAAAATAAACTAATCGGTTGTTAAAAACAAAAAAAACCCTCGAAAATCAACAAAACCAAATTATAAGTCCATGTATACAATTTACATAAATAAATAATGACTAGAAAAGTGCAGTTGTAGCTCTGCAGTTAAGTGCGTCAGCTGCAAAAGCGGCACCTTGAGTTCGATTCTCGGTGCCAACATCAAATTTTTTGGCCGTACTCTCTTGCAAGGTAATGGCAAACCAGTGAGAGTATATGTACTTGTCTAGTAAAACTCTCAACTTTAAACCGTTTGGATTCGGGGTTAAACTGTAGGTCTCATACACATCCGTGGGGTGCTCAACGTTCGGTAACAGATATGCGACTTGAAGAAGGAGAACGTTGAAAGAAAATCGTAATGAGTTTATTATAATGTTAAATGCACAATCGAGTTGATACTGTCATCACAAAACAAGGTTGCTGTTTTGATAACCGCATTCAAATTAAAGTCTACTATCTACAATCTACATGTGGTACATTTAGTACGCAATTTGATTTATATGTGACATCATTAAAATAAATACTTAAGAAAACTATCAACACATACCCGACAATTTTATAAATATTGATTTATAAAATTTGGAATAAAAACTTCTCACCATGCTTAATTGTGATCGGAGAGAAAATGACGGTTATCACAAAACGACATAATTATTCTAAGGGGAATTAACTAATTTTTTATTTTAGGTTTGCTCTACGTTCTCTTACATCAATTAGTTTTGTTGTTTTTTTAATGAATTTCAATTTTCAAAAGACAGGACCGGAATTGTAGAATTTTATAAAAATAAATTTTGATAACCCGCCTATGGCAATTTTAATTTAAGTGAATTATCTGCACATATTTTAGCAACAATCAAACAATTTTTGACAAGATTAATCAAATTACAAAATTAATTGAGTTCCTCACGTATCTCAGTTTCCTGATTAGTTGAAATTCAAAACAACAAATTACAATCTTTTAATAATTAACCGAGGTGAGGTGAATTGAAAACAGCTAATTTAAATGTCAGTTACTTCCAGTTTTGTCAAAATGACATTAATCAAAATAACAATAGCTAAATCCATGTAAACTATTTTTACCTAACAATAAACAATAAAAACGATTAATTAATAAAAGCAAAGACAAGCGTCATTTTTTTTTGGTAATTTCCAAAAATGGTTTTTTTTGTTGGATTTATTGACCACCATCACCAGACATTGTTTTGCCTTGTATATTTGGAGAAGTCAAAAAGATAAAAGATTGATCTTGTACGATCAAAAAAATTTTTATTCCACATCTTATAAACCGAAAATTGTTACACTTTTTTTTCCTTTTTTCTACGAATTAGAGTTAGCACGTTTTAATAGAGCAAACAAAATAATGTCTGGTGACCGGCCTGTCTCCTGGTTTCAAGAATATCTCCAAAAATTGTATTGTATTTTTTTATACAGTTTACTTTCGACACTATTTTACACGTTGGTTAAACGGAACAATGTGGAGTTCTGCGCAAAACGCTTGTTTAGAGAATTTTAAAGTCCATAAAAACAATTCGGATCGCAATCATTTTGCAATGCATTATAAATTTGATTTTATCATGTTTTAAAACATACAAATGTTGTAGGATAAATAAGGTAACAATAGTATACTATGATACGAGTTTTATAAGAAGCATTTTGGCGGACGCACGGGTTTAGGGCATGACGAGCGCAGCGAAGAGTGCCCTAAAGGAGTAAGTGCGACAAAATGCCTTATAAACGAGTATATACAATATTTTTTCTATTTTGCGCCTCTTTTACAAAATAAATAAAATATTTTGAAATAAAAATTCATGTCGATATTTTTTAATTTTGTGGTTGGCAATACAAACTGTCAGATTATGGAACTTTGAATGTAAATTTATACAGTATTTAAAATTCCGCCAGAAATTAACGATTTTGCGTTTAAACACCTAAGCATTTCTTATAATTGGGTTGCCATAAGTTCATTCAAGTGAAATAAGAGCATCCCACTCTTACAAGAATCTTTTCCTCGGGATTTGACTCACTTCGGTTTCTATATACTGTCTACTAATTTATAGTATAATATAAAGTGAAATATGAAGATTAGTTTTTTATTAAATGGAACAATAGCCAAAACAAAAACGCAGACATTATAAAAACAACATTAAACATCAATTTAAATATTGTAAATTAATTTTTTTGGTTTCTGCTATGTATGGTGGACCAGAAATCTTTTAAAATTACAGGCATCCACAACAAAAAATTTCGAAGACTTAAATTTTTGATATCCTGAGAGGCTAATGTGACATTTTATCCTGAGGCTTAAAAGTCGGTGAGAATCCCAATTAATCGAAATGCCTGGCAACTCTAATCGCAATAAACAAGAAATGTTGTGGTTGTTGCAAAAGAAATCCTCGTATTGTGTTTGCTAAAGTTATAAGAAAGTAGTTGGCAACTTTCCATTGTACTTAATTTGATTACGATTTCTATGATTTTAGAATCCAGTAAAACATATAGCACTTCGTTCATAAGTTACCATGTAATACATTGATAATTTGTTCGTTCGGTTTACGGTGATCACTGGAAATACAAAATATGAATATGTGGTGTTGAAACAGACTTAGGATATAAGTTTCCATTAAATCATCCATTCATCAGCAGAATTCGCAACTTCGAATGCATGTGTGTTTATTGCGTGTAGTACAGTATCAAAACAATGTTATCACATAGACTGAAATGGTTTCCTATAAAAAGCATTAATAAAATATTAAAATATAATTAGAATTTCTTCTACTCTGCGCCTTTCACAATTCATTTTAATGGAAAACTTACAATTGAGATATTTAGAGACTTTTGTGACAGTTGGCAGTAACTAGCTATGATTTTAGAATTCAAAAATTTAATATAATTAAATTTATTAAAAATGAGTTCTGATGATAGATTTCCGTGTACTCCTCCAGAAATACTAGAAATTGTTTGCAATACTGTTGGCAATTTACTGCCTAGTAAGTCTAGGCTAAAATACGAAAAACAATATAAAATTTTTGACGAATAGTGTGTTGCCAATAAAATACAAGTATGTTCGGAGAACGTTTTATTAGTTTACTTTGAGTTACAAAGAAAAAACTATATGCTTTCGACAATGTGGACAATTTATTCTATGCTTAGATCTTGTTTAAGCATAAACAAAAATATTGACATTTCGAAATACAGTAAGT
The DNA here is from genome assembly GCA_030710515.1 of Abscondita cerata. Taxonomy (NCBI): domain Eukaryota; kingdom Metazoa; phylum Arthropoda; class Insecta; order Coleoptera; family Lampyridae; genus Abscondita; species Abscondita cerata. The sequence continues at coordinate 146,509 of JALBCR010000247.1, read as the reverse complement.
TGCAAGCTTTTTTAAAACTTTCTTCTGAAGGTTACACTCCAAAAAAAAAATCAAAATCCTGGAAGAAGAAGATATTAGCAAATTTATCAAGGAAGCGAATGATCAATAATACTTGGCAATGAAAGTAGGTATCATATATATTTACAGCTTTATTCCGAATAGATAACGTTAATTTCAGATAATCTTAATAATGAGGTACTGTGGCGCTTTAAGGCGCGAGGAACTAACCAGCATGAGTTTAGACGATATTGAATATAAAGTTGATTCAATAATGGTTTCTGTCCCTAAAACAAAAAATAACGTGCCAAGAGTCTTTGCCATAACCAATCCGAGTTGGTTCGATTTAATAAAAAAATTATGCTAATTTACGACTCTTAACAGCAACGCATAAGCGATTCTTCTTAACTTACCGGAATTGCAAATGTGTGAACAGCTCAATTGGGATTAACATCATGGGAGGAGTTTCAAAAGATATCGCCAAATACATGAAATTGCCAAACCCTGAACTTTTCACGGGACACTGTTTTAGGAGAACCAGTGCCACACAATTGGCAGATCGAGGGGGTGATTTACTAACAATTAAGCGCCACGGGGGATGGAAATCCTCTGCGGTTGCAGAAAGTTATATTGACGCGTCTTTGAAAAACAAACTTTAAGTTTCTGAAATGCTTTCATCAGAGCCCACCAATAGTAACCTGCCTGGACGTTCCTCTGCTTCCACCGATTGTCACACTACTCCTACTAATAATTTTCAACAAAACATCGTAACAAGTGAAATTTTTTACCTGGTCCCGGATTTAACATTATTCCGCTTTCCAAATGCTTTCATCGGAGCCCACCAATATTAACTTGCCCGGATGTTCCTCTGCTTCCACCGACTGTCACACAGCTCCTAATATAAATAATTCTCAGCACAATATCGTATCGACCCATAATCTTTTACCTGGTGCCGGTGTTAACAATAATCCTCAGCAAAACTCCAATGTAACTATGTAATATTTATAATAATTGTACATTTTCGTCACATAATTAAACTAAATGTTTTGTTTGTTTATTTGTATTTATAACAAATAGCGACTAAAAAAATCAAGGTTAGGTAAACTGTGTAGATTTCGTGACATTCAGTATTAGTGTGACCAACATTAAAAATATAGACGTAAACCTGCGCTATAAACGCACTCGAATTTCTATTAACGCACCGCTTTGAGTGCGGTTATAGCTTTGTAAACGACGCGAAATAGAAATAACATATTTTGTATATTATTGACCATAATAACAGATTTGTAGCATGCAATTTAATAACTTTTTTCTATTTCACGTCGTTTACAAAGCTATAACCGCACTCAAAGAGGTGCGTTAATAGAAATTCGAGTATGTTTATAGCGCTGGTGTACTTATATTTTTAATGTTGGTAACACTAACACTGAATGTCAGAAATCTACGTACAGTTTACCTAACCGATTTTTTCTTGGTCGATTATTTATTAATAAATACAAGTAAACAAACAAAACGATTTACTTTAATTATTTGACGAAAATGTACAATTATTATAAATATTAATAGTTACATTGGAGATTTGCTGAGGATTAATGTTAATATTGTATGATACTTCAGTTTATAAGGCAGATTTTGTCGCACTTACTCCTTTAGAGCACTCCTCACTGCGCCTGTCGTGCCCTAAACCCGTGCGTGCGCCAAAATGCTTCTTATAAAACTCGTATCATAATATACTATTTTCTTCAAGCGTGCTAAAATATGAATTTTACTATACCGCATTGAATATATAGAACGACTACATTATTTTACGGCGTACAATAATATTATTATTTTACGCTCAATTAGTAACTTAGTTTGCCGGTAGAGGTATTAGCACTTTTAAGCAGAAACGCCATTTAAAATTTAAACTTTTAAAAATGTCGCAAATTGAAGGAACTCCACCTAAAATAAAACAAATCGCCGATGCCTTAGTTGAAAATTTGATCCCCAACAAATCGTGCAAAATATATGATTTTGCTTACAATAAATTTTTGAAATGGGCGCAAGAAAATAATATAATCAATTACACAGAAAATGTTATGTTAGCGTATTTTTCCCATTTGGCGGAAACTATGAAAAGTTCGTCATTATGAGCACAATATTCCATGCTAAAGTGCCAATTAAATATTAAACATGACATAAACTTAAAAAATACGCAAAATTAATTTCCTTCTTGAAGCGCCAAGCTGATGGGTATCAACCAAAAAAGCAAAAGTTTTCTTAAAAGAACATTTTAATAACTTTTTACAAAATGCGCCAAACAATGAATATTTGGCCATGAAGGTAATTTCAAATATAACTTTTCAATCGCTAAAGTAGATACTATTTTCTTAGATCGTATTAATATTCGGAGTTAGTGGGGCATGTCGTTGCTACGAACTAGTCAATTTAAGAATACAGGATATCGAAGACCTGGAACGTATAATACTAGTAAAAATTCCTAATACTAAAACGAATAAGTCACGGACATTTACCATAGTTAGAGATTTTTATTTAAATTTATGTAGACAATATATGACACTTCGACCTAATGACATCAACATAACAAGATTCTTTTAAAATACCAAAATGGTAGATGCCACCGTGTCGTTATGGGGATACATAAAATTTCAGAATACCAAAACAAGTGGCAACTTTTTAAAACTACCTAATCAGAGGAATACACTGGTCATACACTGCGACGAACCTCAGCTACATTGTTAGTTGACAATGGTGGAGACATTACCACTCTAAAAGACACGGTGGATGGAAATCTAACAATGTAGCTGAGGGATACATCGAAGACTCCCTTTCAAACAAACGTGAAATTGCCAATAGAATATTAGGGTGCGATGAAGGTAACACATCTACCGTAACATCAGGTGATCTTAACAGGCCTAGTACTTCCACCGCAACATCGAGCATATCCCAGTCAAGTGAATATGAAATCCATCACGACTATAATGACGTCAATGTCAGTTCTAAAACAGCAAGTAGTGGATTAAATATTATTAACTCGACATTACAAAATTGTACCTTTAATATTACTATAAATAAGAAATAGGTATTTTTTCAACTATATAGTTACTACAAAAGAATGTTTGTTTTAAGTTTTCATCTGAAATAAGAGTTAATTATTATTATTGTTGTATTGTTAAATAATTATAGCTTTCTTTCTTACTCTACAAATTAATACAAAATTTTCCTTTACAAACCGTGTTAATACACACAACAAAAATAATGTTGTTTGACAGTCATGTTTGACAGTTGTAAAGTTGAGTTAACGCTGTTGCCTATTCATTCTAAAACCACCTCAATTACTTCAAGAATTTGGTTTTTTTACGCTTGAAGGAAAAATAGTATATGGTACACGGAGTCGAATGCATTCTTTTTGTGTTTCGCAAAGTATTTTGCGGCCTCAGCTGCGCTTCGCCGCAATACCTTCGCTCAACACAAAAGAATGCGTTCTACTCTAGTAGCATAATATACTATTAAAATATAGCATTTATTTTAAATATAATTACAGTGTTTAAGTAAACACTTACTCAGATATATTTAAACACATACATTTAGGTTCCGGATTGATTTTACAAGATGAAAATTATTTGTGATTTAACAAAAAATTGAAAAGAATAATATTTTTTACTTAATTGCATATGGCTAAATCTGTAGTTAAAATTTAAATATCTCTTGTGGGTCTTTTAAAATATTTTTTGATTATGTTTTTATCAAATTACTACTAGTTGCAAATATTTGGAAATAAATGAATTGGCATTCATGGTCCTGTTTTATAGCTGCGAATGAGCCCTGACTTGACTATTTTAGATTTTTATTTGTGAGGACCGAGCGGTTGCAATAAATAGTGTATATGGACAATTTGCAAATAATGTAAAAATAGTATAAGAGGGATACCGTTGCATCCTTGACGCTTTAAGAAATCCGCAATAGTTATAAGGAGTTTCAAATGTTGTTTCTTTGCTTAGTTCTTATTTTAAGTTTTGATTTAAAAACATTAACATTTGTAATTCCAAATACAAATTTACATAACAATAAAAAAAAACAATTTTATTTCTTTAGAATTTTTTTGTAAAGTCACAAATAATTTTTTTCTCTTTAAACTTAATCCGGGGTCATAGCGTACATCAGAACAGTATGTAGATAATTATAACATAAAACTATTGCTACAAACTAACAGGAAATTATTTTATTTATCAAAAAACTAAATTGGTTTCATATAGCAATAATGTAACGGGTGTGTCACGATGATAGTTTGTTAGACGTTTACGGAAAATTAGACATAGAATTTTTCTGAAAATTTGGTTACTGGCACAGCTGGCCCTGATCTATCGATTTAAAATATTTTCAACGGTGCAACGTTGCCGCTCATATGAAAATGTGATATTTTAAATAAGACACTCTGTATATTATTATATTTTCAGATTCTACATCAAATTTGTAACGAATTTTTATCGAGGTACTATGTACCAAAAATTGATAGTTTCCAAGTTATTCAATTTTTCTGAAAAAAAAAATTACAAATGAGACGGCATTTTAAAACCATATCTTTCCCATTTGTCAGCCTAGAGTAATGAAAATTTGTATAACTTATCACTAAATATTTTTTTTGCAGAAAGTTTGATCAGATTTCATTCTCCTAGTACAAGGGTGTTCATGAAACTCACTCGATCTTCCTCAAATTCAAAGTCAGTATAAGTCACTAATTTATATGACTCATCTGAAAGCTGGAGTAATTATCTTCATATAATAATAAGATTCCCTATATTATTTTTCGTGTTATTCGCACCTTTATGAGTTTTGAAACATACGAGGTAGATCATTTTGTTCATGTAGAGAGGAGCACCCTGTAATTCTTCCTTGAGTTTGTCAAAAGAAATTGGTCTTATTCTGAAAAACATTGCTCATATCTGAAATGTAGCCCTAACACGGTTTCTAAGGACCTTCTTAATTCTATTCAAAATTACCGAAATTAATAGTCAAGATTGCCATGGAAGAAAAATGCTACTAACTGCACGCTTCATATGTCTGTTTACGAAAGAGCTGTCAGTAGTTAATTGATAGCTAACAAAATGGCACAACAAATGGAATTTACGAATTAAGATTAAGATCTCTTTGGGGTGCTCCTCTCCACATGAATAAAATGATCTACCTTATATGTTTCAAAATTATAAAGGTGTGAATAACACGAAAAATACTGTACTTGGGTATAAAAAACCCTATTATTATATGAAAGATAATTACTCCAGCTTTCAGATGAGTCAACAAAATACGGGGTGTTCCATTTAAAATTAGTGACTTATACTGACTTGAATTTGAGGAAGATCGAGTGAGTTTCATGAACAGAGTGTCTCATTTGAAATATCAAAGTTGTTGCCACATTTCCATATGAGCGGCAACGTAGCAACGTTGAAAATATTTTAAATCGATAGATCAGGGCCAGCTGTGCAAGTAACCAAATTTTCAGAAAATTATATCTCTAATTTTCCGTAAACGTCTAACGAACCATCAACTTCAAGTTCATTCAGTTCAAAATGAGTTCTAACATTTAAATTTAAAATGAAAATGACATAAGGACTTCTTGCCTTTGAAATAAAAAGCAATAAATTATGTATGTACTTGGAGTGAACGTAATATTTTACAGTTGGCTACAACGCTAATATTAATAAAGAAGTTCACTCATATTTATTGAGAATAACTAAATTAATAACTACATTTATAATGCTAATTAATTTAGTTTATATCTGATGGCGTAGCAGTTTTGAAAAAAAAATACATCCAGATTTTGTTTTGCAATTAATATAAAGTTATTGTTTATGGAGTTCCGTCTGTTAATACTCAATAAACTACAAAAGTAAGAACGCTAAAAACATACGTAACATAATTTTCAAGATTTTGTATACTTTTCTAATAAAATCTACAACTAATAATAAACATTAAGAAATGATTTAAACAAAATGCTCTAGTTTGTATTTTACACAAATATTTTTTGTATAATCATTATTTAAATTACAATTTTTGTGTAATTTGCAATTGATGTTATGGCATACAAGCGTGCCGAAACGTGACATTTTTGTACCAATTATCTTCAAATAGGAAACATTATTTATTTTCCTTTAACGTAAACAATTTTTTTGTAGTTACATATAATTAAGTTTGTTTTTTTATCTAAATTTTATATTTTATTTGTATTTGCATTATGTTTCTTGCAGCGTTGCGTCAAGTCTATATGCAATTTGCTCTTACAAACAATAAAATTCCAGATTAAACAATTTTTTTATAAGGATCTTCGTCAGGTGGAGGTCTAATATAACACTGTCTTTACAATGATAGTATTTGCCGACGATTCGATCCAAACATATTCTACATCGTTATATCAATAAAAACATATAGCGATGTATGACACATTCTCCAGTATACGAGAAAACTCAAACATTGAGAAAAAATCCGATGATAATTGTAGAACTTCGTTTTCAAAAGTCCAATATTTCTCTTATCGTAAAAAAAATTTGAAACAAAAGCTGCTTGTTTTGTTTTAAAAACAATTACTCTCATGGTTCTCGAGATAGTGTTAGTAATTTTTTTAAACCTTTAATGTGCAACAATATAAGTTTGAGGTAATAAATTCCTTCTTCTTAAATGGATTTATTTATTGAACGGCCTTTGTCGACGATTTGGTTAATTTGTTGCTTAGTAATCTTTTTGCGTTTTCTAACTAGGGTTCGATTCCGATTGCAGTATTTTTTATTAATAACTTTAGTATCATTATAATACAATTTTGTAAAGTGAATTTGACATTTTGAAAAAATAATAAAACTTATTTTATAAAAATTCCATTAACAAGAGCATCGATTATAATTTTATTAAAAAATTACAATAATCGGGATCAAACCCTGATTTTTTTGCGTGAATTATAAAAATGTTATTGTTTTTTTTTTTCAATAAAATACAGTTTAAACACTTACATTACCACATAAATTTGTTGTAATTTATATGTCTAATAAAACAAGTTACCATTGTGCACAAATTGTGCCAGAAAAAGATATGCATTAATTTTGAATTTAACATAGAAAACACCTATGTCAAGTTCTCCGTGGGAGACACGGATTATTATTAACTAACAGTGATAACTAGCGTGGCCCAGGTTACGCATTCTTATTTAAGCCTACTTTTAGTTGTAGTGCCTCTCAACGAGGTCAGTGAGGGATGGGACCTAGCCTATGGTCATTTAAATCAATTTTGAGGATTCCCGCTTGGGCGGCCATAAGTAACAAACAAATAGACAGACAGACACACTACCACCTATTTGATATAGTTTTAATATGTGCCGAATACTACGTTTATCGCGCTTAACATTCATTTACTAATGAAACCTCTACTCTTTCCTATGTTCTTCTTAGGAAGTTAACTTAAATTTAAAAACTATACAAGTAAAATTTGGAACCAAGTCAATGTCTTTAAAATGTTGGTCGTTATACGTAAACATGTGAATTTAGATAACCCCAAAGAAAAATCTAATATGGTAAGATTTGGAGGTCACTCTATAAATCCTTTACGTCCGATCCCTGAATTTGAAAAATTTGCATTCGGAAAATTTCTAACCCATCTATCATAGTAGGGAGGTGCTTCATCTTGTTAAAACGAAACATTTTGTAGTGACTACCTATTCTGTTAAAATAATCATCTAAAATTCTTGAACCAGTTGTATCTTAAACGGATTATAATTTTCAAATATATCTTTCCTACAGAACTTTTATTAATTAATTAAAAATGTTATTTTATTTATTTATTTTATTGTTAAATGTTATCCATAAAATGTTGCTGTTAAATTTTCAATTAATTAAACACTCCAGTTTTTGAATATTGTTGTTTTACTATTATTTATAACAAAATTATTGTTTTTTTTAAATGTAAATTGAAACAAAAGAAATTAACCAATTTTGAAGAATAGCAATGTGGCAAGAGTTGGTTGTCATGATAACCATGGAGGTCAATAAATAATTCTAAAAGCTAAACCTTCTAAAAATTTTAAAAAACTTAAAAAAATATTCTTAATGTTGAAGCATTTAACATTTCATCAACAATATATATATATATATTTTTAGAAAATGAAAAAAATTGCCGTTTTTATAAACCACAGCCAGCTGTGATTTTTATAATTAACTGCTTTTGAACATTGTCTTGTTATTGGTATGAGAACGGCCGAACTTTTGCTAAGAGAAATGGTACGAAGATGAGTGATGTAGGACTTAGAATATCAGTTTCAATTGTTTATCTCTGTATAAGATCTTATGGGCTGTGTTCATATTGTTTACTTTATGTCTTTCTCTGACACAAATTTACCATCTACCTAGACTAAAATGAAGCAACGAAAGAGAGAATAAGACGCAAGGATGACTTGAAATTATATTTAGAGACGAGTCATTATTTTTCTTGCGAGCTCACTTTGTTTGTACAAGGGTCAGATGGATAAAAATTCATCATTTTTTGTCGAACGCAAGGAGTGATGATATGGGGTGCAATATGTTACAGTAGCACATCACCCTTGGTTTACATTGACAGCAACCTAAACGCAGCTAATTACATTGCCAATGTGGTAGGATCCGTGGCACTTCACCATCATCTTCATATTCCAACAAGATAACGTGCGACTTCATACGGCAGGGGTTACAAGACGATTTTTGAGAAGAAGCGAAAGTTGTTGTCCTCCTATGGCCTGCTCGATCGCTTGATTTCTTGTTTTTGAAATTGAGAAGAAACTATTTTATTAATAATTAAAATTGACACCTCAAAGTTATTGACATTTTGCTTTTTGTTTCAAACAAATTAGCCGTAGTCTACTAACGCGGCTTGTTTTTCAAAATAACTGCATACATGTATAAATTTTTGGATTTGACATCGCATTCTTATTTTGAAAGCGGTACTGAATTCTACGAAAAAAGTTACATAAGGAACAATTTTGACTTTTCTAATTAATCAGATAGCTAGGATACGAGGGGTGTCTGAAAATACAAGATTTTAAAGAACGCCCTGTATCTCCAAAACAAAAAGAGCTATGAAAATTTGCTATTGTTATTTTTAATTTCACAAGTAAGTAGCACGCTGTTTCGAAAATTGCAACCTCTATATCCTTAAAAATAACGGAGATCTTCGCAAAAGTGTCGAAAATGGTATACCCGATACGTTATGTTCTTTGACGTTTGTAGAAAAAATAATTTCAGATTTCTTTAAAAAACAAAGTGTAAAAACTTGGATTAGATATAAACCGCAACTAATGAAACCCAATTTAAATTCCTTTTCACAAAAAGAATTACTCAAAATTATGATCATCTACATTTTTGCTATTTACAATTTTTTTCCGATTTTACTACTGGGATTTATTTTAATATAGAACATGTTGATTATTTTTCTGTTCAATTGTGGCTATGTATAATTTATATGGAAATAGGAAGGAAATTGGCAAACGTGCCTACGTGGTTGGGTTTGTTAAGCACCCGTCAATGTGTACGTGAATTATACGTGTTCTCAGCAGAACATTTGTAAATTCTTTATCAACAAATTTATCAGATTGTAATCGTTGTATAGAACTTCCAATGCAGAATAGTTTGTGTTTTAGTTTTATTATAAGTAATTGTAGCGGTTTACGGTATAATTCAATTTTATCATAGAGTAATTTATTTATTATACGATTAAATAGGTTTTCGTATGTACTGTATTCTGACACAATAAAGATAAGTTAAGTTGGGTAATTGCTATGAATGAGTAATAAAAATTTACAATGAAGTCCGTATGTTGACTTAATAGACATTTGGTGATCGTATAATAAGTCAATATAATAACGATTGAACAAAATAATTGCGGCACTAGATGTATCCATAACTTATTTGTCGTAAAATAATTACGTTGAGGGTGAATGTATGTATAGCTTAAAAATAAGAACTGTTTATTACAATGTCCAAATTAAAAAAAACATTTACAATTAAAAGGCTTAAACACAATATTTATTTCGGAATACATCCTTTTCAAACAAAATGAAATAAAATAAAATTGCAAGGTAACAATAAGTAATGTTTTCGCTAATAAACTAGGTATACAACTATACATAAAAATACATCCATTTCAAAACAAAATGAAATAACATTTGCAAGGTACCAATAATTCATATTATTTTCTTACTACGCTAATAAACTATACCACTAGAGGAGAAAATGAACTACAGGTTTTGCTCTGCTACGAAAAACGTTAATATTTGGGTAAAACAGATCTAATTGGGGATCAGATTGTAAAACATTGACATAACGCATCATTCGTACAAGAGGAGAGTAATAGGCACACCAAGTATTAAAATGACCAATTCTGAACAAAACATTGTTTCTTGTATTACAATGATAACTTGAGTTCCAAAAATCAAGTGATTCTACAAGAGTAGAACATTTTATCTGCCCATGAACCAACTTGTATATAAAAAGCAAATCGGCCATTATACGTCTATTTTCTAGTGTAGACATGTTCAAATACATTAAAATATTGTTAGTGTTGAATGCTGGAAACCCTAACTTAAAAGATATTGCTTTTAAAAATCTATTTTGAATGTTTTCAATATCGACGATCTGATACTTAATGTAAGGGGACCATATTTGAGAACAGTACTCTAAGGTAGAACGAACTAATGAGCAAAATAGAATTTTTACACACCTGAAAGATAAATCTTTACCAATTCTTAACATAAACCCCAACATTTTCCAGGCATGGTTCACGATGTTACAAATGTGTGCACAAAAACTTAAATTGTAACTATATGTGACTCCTAAGTCTTTAATAGTTTTAACCTTCCAATTAAAATATTATTGATACAATATTCGGATATTTAATTCTATAAAATGATATGACTTTGCATTTAGTAATATTCAGGAACACACCACACCAATTTTGAATTGCATTTAAATCATTTTGAATCAAAATACAGTCCTGAATATTTTTTACAGTTCTAAATAACTTAAGGTCGTCCGCATACAATAAATATTGGCAGTTAGTGATACAATCTCTTATATCGTTTATAAATAGCAAAAACAGTACAGGCCCTATGTGAGAACCCTGGGGAACTCCAGAAGGTATTAAAAAAATAAAACACTTTAGTTTTATCTTTTGGTAAATTTTATAACCTTCATCTACTACCGTTCTATTTTCACATTTTTTTCTAAATTTTGCTCTGGCAATTAAAATTTCTTCTCCGTACGTCCCTATAATGTGGTTTCTGTATTTAAATACTTTTCTTTTAGGTTTAGCATAAAGTTTCCATATTGCTATCATCTAGGCACCCCGAGCGGTTATATTCCGGTCTCATCTCTGAAAAATTATGTTATATATTCGAAAGTGGGTGTGTACTTAACCTATTTATTAACTAATAAGTAAAGATAAAGTAGAAAATTGATAAAACTATTGCATTTAAAACATAAGGAGAAATGCCTGTCAAGGGCAGATGTTAATTATGAAAATTTTAGAACGACGAAACATTTTCAAGATAAACAAATATAGTAAAATTTAAACCGGATTACATAAAAAAAGTTTAACAATAATTGCAGCAAAATTAGAAGAGAAAAGTAAAAAATACATAAAGTAACAGAGATCTTTCTAAATTTCCAAATTCTGATACTAGAAGGCAATAGAAAAGGTACATGAGATAGCGTTATTTGTAAACAGTAGTACGTAAGCGCTTATAAGAAAACCCCAAAAGTTGAGGAAGGAGTCGTTAAAGTGTCAACACTGATCCCACATCGATTTGAGTCTTGAGTTCTTACAATTAAAAAAAAATTGAAGCGATCAAGGTCAAAGATGTTTTATACTTTATAAAAAAAAGTTCTATAGGGACAACAAAAAAATAAAATTGTGTATTACAAGTAAAATTGTAGTTGAAGATACCGTACGAAAGTAGGGTCGCTGTTGATGGGCAAAAAGACCTCGCTGTAGTTGGACAAACAAAAGAAACATTAATATAGAAGACATTGATCACTTATCAGATCAAGATCAGTTGATGAAAATTAGCTTAATTAGTTTTAATTAATGTTTTAATGGAGATTTTTGTATTTTGAACTACATTTTTTAATGCATAACAATGTTTAAAATTCAAGATTCTTTGTTAAACTGGCGCAACGCTACATAGTATACCAAAGTTAACCTTTTCACGTTAAAAATATTTATCAACATTAAGAACAGTTCTTGACAGTGTATACATAACAATTAAGAAGGACGCCTCTCTTACGATTGCTGGACATAACATTTAACGGTGTTTCAAAAAATGTGTTCATAACTTTAAAATAGTTGTTTGTTTAATAAGAATATTGAATGAATAAAAACAAAAATCAAATGCTGTATGAACTAAATCTCAAAACTGCCGTTTGAGTATGCAAAGTCTTTTTTAACTTCTTTAAAAAAGCCTTGAAAAAGATCTATCTCTTAAACCAACACCAGAAGTTGAGTAGGTAAACCTTGGATTTTTTTAAAATCATTAATTGTCGTAATTTTCAGTGTACAACATTAATTTCAAAAATATTTTAAGAAATAATTTCAATTATGAGAAGAACTCAAGAAGTACTAGGTGGGCCAAAAGAAATCACCCTATTGGTAGATGCTCTTATTTTAGCAAATGGCCGCCAATGTCAAATCTGTTTTGACATTAGTGGACTAGACAAATTTAGAATACAAGTGAACAAGCCATAGAGCAATACACTCCCAAGAACGCGAAATAATCGTGTCTATTTTTTGCGTAACAATTCGTCTGTGGTGTTGGCTCATCGCAAATTCCGTCGCCGATTCCCCGGCCGTCCGACACCGACTGCGCAAACACTGTGCCGTTTGGTCACCAACCTTGAACCACAAGACGTTGCCAAGAGTGGCCGGCCCCAGAGCGCCCGTTCTGCCGCTGTTGCTGAGAATGTCGAGCTATCGCTGGATACACCGAACAGACGCCGTGCCACGTAATTAGCCATCAGCCGGACGTCCCTAAGGCGAATTTTGGTCAAAGACCTGCGCATGTTCCCGTCATGTCATATTTGCTGATGACTTAACACTATTATTATGTGAAAAAAGAGATAAAATTATGTATGATAACCTAAAAAGTACGATACAAACACTAATTAATTATCTTAGTTTAAATGAACTTGTTCTGAACACAACTAAAACTTGCTCCATGCAGTTTTATACAAAAAGTAATTACTATAACAGTAGTAAACTAATTAGGTTACATAATAAGACGTTAAACCTAGTGACATCTTGTAAAGTTCTTGGCTGTTATATTGACATGTCACTAACATGGAAACCTCACATTTCTTACATTTCAAAAAAGTTGCGAATTTTTGTATTACAAAAACGTGCAATTCGATGCATTTTCAACATGCGCATTAAAGACTCCTGTAAGCAAATCTTTATTAAACATAAATTGTTTACGTTGCCTTCAATTTACATATATAAAATTTTAAAGTTTGTTAAAACTAATATAACCAGCTTTAAGTTTCAAAACCACTTCCATAATTATCGCACTAGACATGGTAATGATCTTGAGTATAGCAGTCATAAATTGGTTCTTTATGAGTCGTACCCATATTATAAAGGTAGTGTTTTGTATAATAAACTACCTCTTTATGTAAGAAATTTACTTTTAAAAATGTATTTAAAGTCAATCAAGATTATACTACAAAGCAATGCATTTTACACTGTTCATGAATACTTAGAATATGAATTTTAATTTTAGTTATTATATTTGACCTTTCCTATACCTGTAATAAGGTCTCCTGGAATAAACGATATTATTATTATTATTATTATTATTATTATTATTATTATTATTATTATTATTATTATTATTATTGCAAAGTCCAGTCCGTGCATCCGCTGCTGCCTGCCGACCGCCAAACGCGCGTAACCTACGCCCAAGCCATCCTCAATCTTGAGGAAGAAGTGGACGATTTTTCGACCAAAATCATAATGAGCGATGAGGCTTATTTTCATCTCAGCGGGAACGTGAACAAGCAAAACTATCGCTTCTGAGGCACCGAAAGTCCACGAGTGATGCACGAGGAGCCATTACACGCACTCAAAGTGACTGCATGGTGCGTTGTACACGCTGGAGGAGTCATCGGACCATTTTTTTTAAAACGTCGCTTGCCAAGCGACAACAGTGGACGATGCGCCCTATAGGGTCATATTGACCAAGTTTTCTCTGCCGCAATTAGACGAATTAGGACTGGAGGATATGTGGTTCCAACAGGACGGAGCAACGGCACACACTGCGCGAACCACAATTAATATTCTGTAGGCAGCGTTCTCGGGTCGCTTTATCTCTCGTTCTGTCGGTTTGCACTGGCCCGCAAGATTGCCCGATTTAACTGTTCCAGATTTTTTCTTGTGGGGTTTTTTAAAGTTCCGTGTTTACGTGAACAAGCCCGAGACTTTGGAAGCCCTCAAAGGCAACATTTGACACGAGTGCGAGAATCTGTCGCCCGAAGTTCTCGCCGAAGTAATGAAAAATGCCATAAAACGAGCCCGTATGGCAATTATTTATGACGGCGCCTATTTGGCCGATATCATCTTCTCGACTTGACCAATAAAATTCTAAAAGTTCAAATAAACATAATCAAAAAATCTTGTAGTAGTGGAAATTATCTCAAGTGTGAGAGAGGATCTCAGAGTCTGAGAAGATCTCAAAGTATTTTCTGAAGTTCGAAATAATCAGTCTTATATGGGACTAGTGGGGAAATGTTACCTATGGATGAACACAGATTGGTGTGGGGTAGATGACGTCAAACAATTTATTCTAATTTTCTACGGCATCGCCCTCTCTTGGAGATCTTTACAATGTATTATTTGTCGTTATTTGTAACGTATAATTAGTGTTGTGGTGTGATATTAAAACATTTTTAATGATCTATCATTGCACAATGCAAGTTTTATCGCTACATGCGTTTTGAAATGTACATAAAATTTGATAATAAATAGTTTTAGTAAAATAAAAAACAAATACAGCAAAGAAAAAACTTCTTATAGGGTTTTTGTGTATTAAAATGTTCAATTTTTGTTTGCATTTCTTGTAAAATATTCTTAAAATAGAATTAATGTTAGCCATCTTTAAACAAATTTTACCAGAAAGTTGGTAAAAATTGAAAATTCTTCATTAAAAGGGCTCTATAATAAACCTTTAACCATTGACAACTTTTTTGTCTTTATACAACAATGTTTTATTTAAATTTTGTATATAAATCGACACCCATGAAATAAGTTTCAATTCCTACCGGTGATAAACCCTTGATTAAAAGAATGTTCATACGTTGGATGTTTTATCCATTTTAACTATTTCATTTTTCAATTTTTCATTCACGTAATTATTTTGATGAATAACACTCTCAACTCATTCTCATCAAGAATCTTTAAAAAACTCTAACAGAGAGAGCGAAACGTCGGCAATTACAAACTATTTGAGTTGTTTTTCCACCTCCACTTAGAAGCGGTCTAAATCAAATTCTAAACAATAGAAGTTGCTCCAAGGCATTTAGTGCCACTTGTGCTAACGTAGCAAGTCCGTAAACTGATCTGCACTAAAGCAATATGGTCGTCAAACGTGTAGCAGTTACAAAAGTCAACTAAGCGTTGGCATAAAAATCAATCTCGATTAGTCTGCTGTAAATTTGCAAGAGATTGTACAAGCACTCGATAAGCACCCGACAGCTGTTTCATCCTATAAGGACTCTTTCGAAGTGTAAGAACTCGAGTTCACTATTGTACAACTTGCGCGGCTGTCAACTTAAAAGGAAACGAACCGTTGTTTGTTAATTCTCCGTGTTTAATTGTCATTGTACAATCTCTTGCGAAATTACAGCAAACGATTCAATATTGTTTTTATGCCAATTCTTAGTTCATCATACATAACTAAAAAATCGACCATGTAACTGCTTACATATCTGTCGACCAGTTATGGTTTACTTTTCGGATGTATGACGTTAGCACGAGCGCACTACATGTCGTACAATCTGGTTTTCCTATATGATGCGCCCATGGTTGGGATGTAAATTGACAGCCGCACATATTGCAGAATAGAACTTCTACTCAAGTTCTCTCATTGCTGAAGTATCCCAAAATGAGAGAAACCGCTGTTGATTGATTCTCGGTGTTTGTTTGTTATTGCACAATTTCTTGCAAAATTACAGTAGGCGATTCGATATTGTTTTTTATGCCAATGCTTAGTTGGTGATAAATAATTGAACTCTTACATATCTGTCAATAAAGTTAGAGATGTTAGAAGAAATCCTCACCCAAATTAATGAAACAGTTTTCTTGTAACTATGGTGACAAATATTTTATTAATTCCACCAATTTCTGCAAAATCCCCTAAATCTAATTATAGTAGAAAGAATACGCAGAAAAAAAGTGGAATAAATACTCGTTGCGGCACACCACTACTTGTTGTTCTTAAACCTGCTGCTACGGAGCTTGTTTGTTTGGATATTTTAGATGAACGGGTTTTATACCTTTTACTTTGATTAGAAGTATTTTTTAAATTACGTTAAATTCACCAAATCAAATGAAAACAAGATAATTTGAAAACCACTTGATCGAATTTTAAAAATAAAACATTTGTAAATCTCTTAAACTATGTACTATAACAAACAAAGTATTTATTCAAATTAAATTACAATCTACTACTGTCATTTAAAACAAAGTAGACTTGCTGCCACTAAACAATAAAAAACAAGGACAACAACAAACAAACAAACAAGAAAAATTAAACAATGAACAATCAAACAAGGGGGCGATTAAATATGATTTATCAAGAGCATTATGCTTTTTTTTATATCTTCTGCTGCAGCTAGTATTCTTGCATCAGGTCTAATTCTGTGTTTACTAGTGTCTCATATACAGAGGTTTTCATCTGACCCTAGGTTATACAACTATAAACAATTGATCAATTTATTTTGAGAATCATCTTAAGATGGTTCAATACTTAGTAAGGAAAATTGTTTTTTAATAGATGGCGTTAAAGTAGACAAACATTTAATTATTCAAAGAACCACCTTAATCCGGAAAAGATCCAAAAACAATAAGTAGAGATTTTAAAACCACCATAAAGCTCTTGCTTTCGATTATTTACTCAAGTAATAAACGAAAACAATTTTACGTTTTTTATATATTATAACAAACAATTTATTGCGTACCATTCTCAACGAAATTTACATATGTATCTATTAAAAATATTTAATTGATTTTAAAAACATTATTGTAATGTCTTTTGTATTTGGAATGCGTGTTAGGAAACATGAAGGACATTTTTTTAACCTGTTTATTGTACATAACACGCACATGCAGTATTTAATTATATGTATTTTCTGTTACTCGTCTGTTTACTTTATATCACAAGTTTGTCTTATTAATAATTTTAATTTGTGGTAGTAATATAAAATCTAGATTTTAATTAAGGGTGTTAATTTAAATATGGAGATCAAGTTTAGTTTGGCGACTAATACTTTATAGGCTTGAAAAAGTTCAGGTCAACTGACCGAAACGTCGGCCTTTAAAGTACATGAAGTCATAATTTGATCCTTCACTTCTATTCCTACCAAAAGCCCCACAATTTTGAGGAAAAGAAAATAAACATTATATACAACTTTTTCTTAAATAATTTATTGTAAAAACAAGTTTTTGAATATTTTTAATTTAAAACTCAGTAAGTATGATATCAGTCCTTGCTTGTTTAAAAGCTAAATTAAATAAACAAATTAGGTGTCGAAATAGTTCACTTTTTGTAAATAGATACGAAAAGTTACTACTCCTTGTCAGATTGTTTTGACATTAATTTTGGAAATGGTAACCATCGCTCACAATTGATTAGAATTTGAATTCAAAATAGGTTTAATTCCGTTTTCTTCAAAACTAGAAAAAATGTTGTGTGTTACACGTAACGAACCATGATTTTTTGTAACTTATAGGGTAAAGTCGGTGTAATCGTATCAGTTGGCAAATCGTACCACCGTGTGGTTTTCACATTAGGGGCATAAAAGTGTGCCATCTTTTAGGTTCATTTCAAAGCTTTTTTTACTCTAAACTGTGAACAGTTTTCATACTTATCGATAATATCATATTTCTGCGGTAATTCCCAAAACAAGAAAGCGACGCCATTTACTGCAATTTTGTGTCTTCGTGCCTAAGTGTTTAGTCATTAAAAGGGTAAGTTAAACTCCATATGCTTTTTACAGCTGAATTTGTCAGCTACTTACCTATAAAATGAGACTTTGTTAGCGGTTTTAAATATGCAATTGATATTGTTTTATTCCTAAAATCGCTAATAACTCACAGTTCTTCAAATCGTACCTCTAAGAGTTTGGCATATCGTACCAAGTACGATTTGTCGAACTAACTTCAGTGTACGGTGGGAAATTTGAATGTGTTTTGAAAATATGTGTATTGTTGCAGAAGTATTTAGAAAATTGAAAACAGAATGTCTTCGACAAAAAGAAAATATTATCAATGGTCGGAAGAGGACATGCAACATGCCTTAAGCGCCTTTAGTGAAAAGAAGCTAGGTTTTAATAAATGTTGCGAACAATACAACATTCCAAAGCCAACTTTTCGGCGACATGTAAAAGGTCTTAATGAAAAGGCACATACCGATGTGCATCATCATGGACGGCCAACAACAATTTCCTTGGAATTGGAACAGGAATTGGCGCAGCACATTTTAAAGTTGGAGGAAAAACTTTTGGACTCGGCATAAACGATATTCGCCGTCTGGCCTTCCAATTAGCTAACCGAAATCAAATTCCCAATAACTTTAATGTAGAAACGGGTATGGCCGGAAAAGCATGGTACTATAATTTTATGAAACGTCATCCTTATCTTTCATTGAGGCAGCCAGAGAAGGTTTCGTTAGCTAGAGCTGCTGGATTCAATAAAAAAATGTTTACGAGTTTTTGACATTGAGAGGACTATTGATGAACATAGTTTTACAGCTATGAATATCTATAATGTTGACGAAAGTGGTTTTTCCATGGTCCAAAAAGAATCAGAAAATTGTAGCTAAAAAGGAAAACATCAAGTAGGAGGTATTTCTAGTGGAGAGCGTGGTGTCAACACTACCATTGTTTGTTGCGTAAATGCTGCCGGTGGTTGTGTACCTCCCATGATTATTTTTAAGCGAAAGCGTATGGCAAACGAACTAAAAGTTGGTGCACCACCAGGTGCCATTGTAACGATTTCTGACACAGGGTACATAAATACGGACCTTTTTTTGGAGTGGTTAAAACATTTTATTAGCATCGTTAAATGTTCTAAAGAAAATAAAGTTTTATTACTATTAGATGGTCACACCACCCACTCCAAAAATTTAGACGCTCTGCTCCTAGCACGTGAAAACGGAGTTATTTTACTGCAGTTGCCAGGACACACCACTCATCGTCTTCAGCCTTTAGACGTAAGTTTTTAAACCAATGGAAGCCTATTTTACACAAGCAGTACAAAAATGGTTGAGGACTAACCCAGGAAGTAGTTTGTCACAATACAATATGACGGCCTTACTAAATGAAACGTATTCGAGAGTTGCTTCCATAGTGACCATCAGTAACGGTTTCAAAGCGGCCGGAATATGGCCAGTCGACAGATGGGTTTTCAGTGATGCCGATTTTGCCCATTGTACCAGTAGAAGATGTTGAATTGGTGATTAACCCAGATGACTGGTACTGCATTATTTGCGAAGAAAAAGTAATTGAAAATATGTTACAATGCAAGAAATGCAAACGTTGGGCCCATGAAATTTGCTCTGGAGTACGCAAAGGTGCAAAAAATATATTTGTAGTTATTGCAAATAGATGACATTAAAAATAATACCTCATTCTTATATAAAACCTATAAGTACGATTTAGCCATCTCTGGGTACGATTTACCGAACGAGTTGGTGAAATCGTACCTTTGCATCATTGTGCAAAATATTTTTTTAATATGTTCTTATCGTTATAAGATACTAAAGTTTTGTTATATTTATAAATAAATACATAAGTGTTCAATCGTATTTTTTATTACGGATTCTGTGTAACATGAGACCCAGTGGACGTAAAACTCTAAAAAGTGGTACGATATAGCCGACTCTACCCTATGATATTGCAAGCCTCCCTACGCTCGTCCCGCAATTATCACATTCATTATCAAAATTATGCGTTTTGTCAGTGGTTACATAAATAACTACTTATATCAAAACTGTTTTTAGTAAAAAAAGGTAAATCATGTATCACGTGTTACTATACTCAGTATACTATTGGCGCGGAGTAATAAACCTGTCAGAATTATCGAATTTCCCGTATTGCAGTGGCGTAGGTACCTGATACGTTTGGAAAATCATATTTTTAGTAGGTAAATATATTATAATAGTAAAATCTACCTTGATATGTATTATTATGTTGTTTCTTTTATTATTTCAATCCTAAAAGCCTAAAAATCGGAACTTGCAAATTAATTGTAATTGTAATAAATGTACTGACGATATCTGCATTACTATTTTATTTTATATTTATTTAATATATTATTTATATGTTATTTATTACAAATT
Organism: Abscondita cerata; assembly: GCA_030710515.1. Taxonomy (NCBI): domain Eukaryota; kingdom Metazoa; phylum Arthropoda; class Insecta; order Coleoptera; family Lampyridae; genus Abscondita; species Abscondita cerata. The sequence continues at coordinate 125,898 of JALBCR010000247.1, read as the reverse complement.
TTACTTCTTACGTATTATATACCATTATTTTTGTATCTTGGTATAATACCCACATCTACAGCTATGATTCTCGTTTCGTCAGTACCTGGGCTGATGGCAACGTGTTTACACAGATTAAACTATTGTTCTCAGACCTAAATGGGTCGATATGCTGCAAAGAGCGGCACAATGATCGTATTTTGGTTAGAATTTATTGGTTTTTACTTAACCGTAGAAGTACCGCTTTCACAAGAAAATAAAGAATTATTTCAAGTAATTATGATTTATTACTCCGCGCCAATAGTATACAGTCTTAACTTCGAATATTTTAGTTTCGTTTATTATTATTATTATTTTTTTTGATTGCGTGCATTTATAATATCTGGGAGAAAACCGCTTTTGTAAAATTGTTTCCGTTTTGCAGCATCTCCTTGTTCTTAAGGTTTTCATCTTTAAATATATTTTTTACATAGAAATTATTATCGACTCCTTTTCAAAATAAAAAATGTGTATTAAAGTTCCTTAAAAAATTACGTTCCTACCAACTTCCTTTTCAAAAAGATACATATTATTCAGTTCAGCCAATACCTGCAGGGCAGTTTCACTAATCTCTTAGAACAAAGAATATAGGCTTTTGCAAAAGAAAAAGGTTTACCTGTGGAAAGTGTGTTTAAATAACAATAAACATTGAAAAACTTGCATAACTTTTATACCATATAATTTTTTTACAAAATTTTGATATAGTAGGCTTTGAAATAGTTGTCAGAATATGTCGTCAAATTTTTATTTTTATTTAAGTCAAATTGTGTTTACAATGGTAAAAGTAGTGGAAGTAGATAGATTAATCATTAAAAAATTTGTTGAGAATCTACAATGGTCAGTCGTTCGCATTGCAAAGGAGGCAAAAGTTTGCAGGCAAGTGGCAGTAAAAGTCATCAAGCGGTACAAGGAAGACTTTACCATAACACGGAAACCAGAAAGTGGACGACTAGAAGGTTTTCATTCACCAAAAAAGATGCAAAAGGCAATATCTGCGATGGTTAAGAATTCGCTAATATCGAACCGGAAATTAGCTGCAAAAGTCGACTTTAAAATTAAATTAAAATTAAAAAAAAAAGTGGATTTAAGTCCTACAAAGTTTAAACAACTCCAGATTGTAATGCGGAGAAAAACATTGAAGCCAAGAAACGAGCCAGAAAATTGAGAGCAGATTTTTCCAAAAACGTCAATGTTGCGTGATGGACGATGAGACTTACGTCCTCGCCGATTTTTCTCAACTACCTGGTCAGAAGTTTTATGTTTTCTGTGGACGAGGAAATGTTCCTAAGAAGTTTAGAACTAAAATAAAGTCCAAGTTTCCAAAAAAATATCTCGTATGGCAGGCGACTTGTAGCTGCGGTGAAAGAAGCCAATCTTTCATAACAAATGGAACAATTAACTCCGATATTTACACGAAGGAGTGTCTTCAAAAAAGATTGCGGCCTTTTCTGAGTAAACATAAGGTATCCACATTTTTTTTGCCGGATTTAGCTTCGTGCCATTACAGTAAGCAAACAAAAAAATGGTACGAAGAGAATCATGTCGATTTTGTACCGGGGAGGCAGACAAAAAAGGCTACAAAATCGATTGAAAGTTTTAGAAAAATGTGGACCGTAGTGACCAAGAAAGTGTCGAGCACCACCATAAAAGCCATGATGGAGACCATTCCCGATAAGCTCAAAATTTTTTATGACGATAAGTCTGATTGATTTTTGTTTTTCTTAATTTTTATATAATAAATAATCTATCCAAAACTAAATTTTTTGAAAATTTATTTAGCGGTTTAAAAGTTATGCAAGTTTTTCAATGTTAATGTTTTTCGCCCTCAGTCCTTATTTACAGTTTTATTTTATCAAAAATACCCTTATATTAAATTTCTTTGTAAGCTCTATCATGAAATTAAAGGAAAAAAGAAAACCTATACAATCTTATGAATGTGCTACCTAATTATATTCCAAAACAAGTCTGTATTAGATCTGGTTTTGAATGTGAAGCAGATCAAAGTTAAGATATTTTAATATTAAAAGTTAAATAATTAAGCTGATTAAATTGATACTGTTATTTTCTTACACAATATATACTTTTGGTCTAGACTTCTTATACCGCATTTATTATTCATTTAAAAATATTTTTTTTGTTAATGTATATAACCTTAATCAGAATAATATACTACAAATAAATATACATACACACTCTAGTATTCCTTTCGTGTAAGACAAATAGTTAAATGAACGTTGTGATGTGTAATAAACATAAAGTAAAAATAACGAAACTCGTAAATATGAAGGTGTATCTACCAATTTATTTAAGTAAATCTTAAGTGCTATATTAGTTGGTAAATTAAATTATATCAATAAAATCGAATTTAATTAAGTCGGATTTATCACATTCCGAAACTGAAATGGCTGTTCTTATGAGCACCAATAAAATTTCTTTAAAGAAAATTAATTTGATAGACTTTAATATTCATCAAATTTCCAATTCCTTTCAGCAACTAAAAATCTGTTGCTTAGTTTGTTTTAACATTAATCCATGAAAAAAACGCATTTTATTGGAGATAATTACACAGAGTGTATTTCCATAAAAAGTAATCAAAGGGGAAGAATAGCACCATTGAGTTAATATGAAAAATTTAAACACATATTTCATTTCCTTAATTGTTTACCTAAATACTTTATTAAATTTAAAAAATTTTAAAAACTTAAGTGTAGCGATTGGGAATAAAGTATCACATTTCTGTTTACAAGTTAATATGTTATGTACTAATGCCAGTTATTTTTCCATTATTCACTTTCTATAAAAATTAACACAATTAAACATTTTTATATCTCTAAATTGATTAGAATTTTTAGATGTTTATACACACAAAAAAATTTTAAATGCTATTTAAAATGTGTGTTATAACTAAACTAGCAGATCCTTTGATCTTTGTCTCAAACATTCAAATAAAATATAATAACAATAAAAATAGCTTAAACTATGCCTAGTTTTTTCAAAATTAGTCCAGTCTGAGGTAAAGACATAGTTTAGATTTATGTATGTCCTCTACCTGTCAATAAAACTCTTGTCGAAATCAATCGACGCTTCTCTCGGACTATTGCAGTCGTTAAAATATTTTTTGTATTAGAACTTTTATCTGATAAGATATCCGAAAATCTGCCAAATAATAGAAGGCTATTTACATGTTGTGTTTGTAGTAACCATTTTGCCCAGGCGTAAACGTATCACTTTACTCCCACTGTACTATTATTAAAAAGATACATTTAATTGGCAAAAAACTATAAAAATAATCTGTAGATAATCTTATGTCAGCTGTAAATTCATCATCGTCGCGTTAAAATGTTTTACTTTAATTTCTGGATTTCTATATGATAATTTTAATGATGTGGCGATACCGACATTCTCTATTATTAAATTAAAAATGAAAAATGTTTCCTACCTGCCAATGAAAGTCTAATTAAAATGTATTCTTTTTTCATAGACCAGCTCAGACAAATTAATAAATATAAACATAAGCAAAAATTAATCCGATTACCTTCTGAAATACTCTACCTGTCAATAAAAGTCCATTTAATTTAATCTTTAACAAAGTGTAAGTTTGATCCTTGGAAGGTAAAGGAGAAGGTAAAGAATCAAACGCCTTGTTGCTGATTTTAATTAAAGTGCATCGATTAAATACTTAAATTATGGAATTTTTTAATTTCAATTAATACTGGCAATCTTAACGCCACTTGCTGATATGTAACTAACTTAAGTTATGACCAAACTTAATTTCAAAAACCCACCACTAGAAATCTAACCCGAACGATAAAAAATATTACGATATAATTTTTTTGCAACTGTAAAATAACTGTTGAAGCTCCGCATAAAAGAAGAGACATCATACAATGCTCAAGTTGCCAAAATTACGGCAATTACAGACCTTAATGGCTGAGACACTACAAGTGTGTCAAATATGTAGATGACCATGATACCAAAGCGTGTACAAAACTACAACCACCAATACCACCAATATAATAGTTTTTCTCTTCTCTGGGGCAGTTAATTTCTTGCGGGTGGCGACTAGAATTTTAAGCACACATATTGGGGTTCAAGAATAACTAATTACATAGTATACCTATCAATTCCGTAAGGTAGAAGCAAGACCTGTCGTCAGACCACTCGCTAGTCATAATAGACTATTAAAAATTACTCAACCGCAAACTAGAGACGATACAAACTAGACACTTTTTTAAAAATACTTAAAAGACAACACAAATGCTAAAACTACAAATAAAGAGTCCTAATGAACTAGAAGAAGCGACTTATGATCTCACCAATTTAATCCAAAACGACGTCTGGGAGTCAACTTTTATCAAACAAGATTATGAGAAACCTACTAGTCTAATAGTTAAAGATTTAATTGCAAAAAAAAGGAAAACTAGAGAAAAGTGGTAGGGGCACATAATATTGTTATCTACAATCGTATAACGCATAAAATTCATAATATATTAAGAAAAACTCCAAATAATAACTTAGAACTATCCAACCTGAAACAAAAGGACTATTCAATCTGGAGAGCCACAAGAAACTTTGAAAGACCTCAAGCACTCAAACAATCTACAGAAGAGCAAATAAAACATGAGCATGATCTAATCTTGATAAAGCAACTCTTTTGCAGAACATTCATTCAAAGCAACGGCAAGCCATGGAGATAACAAAATAGAAACAACTTTTGACATCCCGCGCCAAATTTCACTTCCAATAAAACCGTTCACTCCCGCCAAAGTTAATTTAAAATTCAAAAGCTGAACCAAACCCTGAAGGAACCAGAAAGTGTGACTTTGTGTGGGCAATAAACCTTTTGTTTATTATGAGCCAATTAATTGAGAAACTGTTTCTTTAAATAATTCGTCACGATACAGACATATTTTAACACTTACCCTAAATCTTGTTCAGATTAAAAAAAAGTCACTTAACCACACTGTTTAAAATAATTAAACATAAATTGCTCAACGCATTGCTATAAATTGGTACAAATAATTCGTAAGCAAAATTGCAGAAATTTATATTTAATACTTAACAGTGCATTAACATAATTTCATAATGTGTTACTGTAACAATAAGTAAACCGCTTAATGTAAGTAAACTGCTTAATGCACAATCTAAAAGGTATAAATACTTAATTAAAAGTTAAATAAAGCATCATTCTATTATACCAGTTTGATCATTTGGCAGCTATCACAGAAGCTAATATTGTTGAAATATTGCTTACCGGGGGTAGGTGTCTACAGTAAAAGTACACTCTAATCAACGTGCTTTTACATTTCTTCGAGTTAAAATTTACAACAACGGCTATGAAGACGTCGACAATTAACTACTACACAACCACCGGCCAAGAAGACGCCGACAACTAACTACAATCCACAACCACCGGCCAAGAAAACGCCAACAACCAACTAAAATCTACAACCACCAGTTAAAAGAAGTAAACACAAGAAAAAAAAACTACAATAATCAAAATGGAAAAGATCAACGCACTCGTTCGACAGCAAGAACAGCTAGGTCAAGAAATTTTAAAATTCCATAACAACAACAAAAAGGATTCAACATCAAGAAAAACACAAATTTACATCTTAACCCGCCTATCAAACTTGGAAAAATTATGGTATACAGCACAACACAACAACGATGTCATAATATCGCTCGAAATGCCGCAGCATACTTACTTCACCACCCAATATTTCCAACAAATTACAACATTATACGAAAAAGTGAAAACTTACCTTAACACGTGCCCTAAAGCCAATGAAAAGCAGAAACCTGAAAAAGAATCAACAAAATCAGAAAAAGCACATCCACCATTTGGAAGAGATCCAGAGCAAGCCAAGCGTGTGAAAAAGCAAGAATGGAAAATGAACACTATGTACAATACTATAATTCAAATAACTCAAGAAATGATGGAAGACAAACAAAATTATCGCTACGAATTTTGCAAAACAAGATAAACAAAGAATGGGAAGCAATTCAAACTTTACACGAAGACATCATGGTCAATGAAGATAACTACCAAGAGAACTATTTCATGGAAAACTCCTTTGAGAAACTTGAGAAGACTATAGAAATTCTGGAACAAAAGTAAGAGCCACAACCCGTCAATCCACTCCGAACGTTATGCTTCCCAAGATAACGCTTCCTACATTTAATGGTAATTATGAAGAATGGCCTACTTTTTACGACATATTTCTCAAAGTTATTCATACTAATTCAATTTTGACTAATACTGAGAAAATGCAATACCTAAAATCACACACAAAAGGAGAATCTGGAGCCATAATACAGCACCTTCAAATCACCGAAGGAAACTACACTACTGCATGGGATATATTGAAGAACCTTTTCTAAAATACACTATTAATTATCTCCAAATTAATAGACAAACTATTGAATATGCCAGTTGTCCAGAAAGAATCATCATACGCTCTCAAAAAACTGTACGATTCAACGAATGAATGTCTTGAGGCCATCAAAAATCTAGATATTGAAACGTCATCTTGGAGCCCACTACTCACCCGCTTTATCGTACAAAAATGGGACAACAAAACGAACAAGATATATGAACAAACTTTGGAAAATTCCCATGAACTTCAAAGTTTCCAAGATCTTATGAAGTTTTTAGAACAAAGGTTTCAATCGCTGGAAACCATTGGAAACAACATCCAAAATCTATTCATTGCTAATAAGTCCACTCCTCAATCTACTATTAGCACAAAGTGTCCTTGCTGTACCCAAGATCACTACATGCATTGTGCAAAATTTAAGTCAAAAACGATGTCAAACCTGTGGATGCTCACATCATACCCTCATGCACAAGCAACCAAGACCATTACCAATGATCTCCAGACCAACACATCGGTCAGCAACCAACCGACAAGAGCAACTGCAACCACATACAAAATCAACAAAATAAAATAACCTTGCTGGCAACAGCATTAATACAAGCGACATCCGCATCAGGAACACTTGAGTATCTTCGAGTATTAGTGGATCCAGGATCTCAAGTATCACTAATAACCGAGGAAGCTGCTCAACTACTTAGTTTACCTAGACAAAAAATTAGTGCCGAGGTTACCGGAAAAGGAGATATGCCAAGAACAACACGATGGAAGGTATCAACGACCATTAAACTACGTTTCCCAGCACCTTCTCAAAAATGTAGACTTCCTAGTGCTGTCGAAACTAACATCAGCGATGCCCTCAAAGAAACTCAAATTCCAAAATCAAGATCAATGGGAGAACAAAATTTTAGCAGATCCAACATTTAATATACCAGGACCAATTGATGCTATAATAGGAGCCGAAGAATATGGAGAAATCATTCTAGAAAGAATAAACAAGGCAGAAAATGGGCTACTAGGACAACAAACGAAACTAGGTTGGATAATATCAGGAAACATGAAGCATATATCCTACGAATCCCTCAAGGTATTTAGCATAATTAACCGTACGGAGACAAACAGCTGACAAAATTTTGGCAAATTGAAGAAACTGACAAACCAACAAATATATTAGAAGAAGACAAAATATGTAAAATCACTTCGACAAAACAGTTCAAAGAAACAAAAATGGAACATATACAGTAAGCATTTCCTTTAAACCACAACAAACCCAGCTTGGAAAATCAAGACAACGTGCTGTAGCAAGATTAATCCAACTAAAAAAAAAGGTTTGCAAGAGATCCACAACTAAGAGCACAATACAACTATTTTATTAAAGAATACATAACACTCGGACACATGAAGAAAACAAAATCACAAGACAAAGTAGCAAAATATTACATTCCACACCAACCAGTAGTTAAGGAGGATAACACAACAACTAAACTAAGGGTGGTCCTCGGTGCGTCATCTAAAACATCAAACAGCATTAGCCTGAACGAAACAATGTTGACCGGTCCAAGGTTGCAACAAGACCTAGCTGACATACTCCATCGATGGCGACAACACTACATTGTCTTTACCGCCGATATCGAGAAGATGTATCGTCAAATAAAACAAGATCAGAAGTATTACCGTATTTTATGGAGGTTCAATACCGCCCACCCCCAACTGCAGTTTTATCCCCCTCCACCCCAACAACACTTTAATCTAATCAGCACATGCTTAAATAAACAGCGAATAAAAGTTAATCAGATAATCTCAGCCCAAGTAATATTCGCTAGGAAAACAGTGATTGTCCATCTGTTAAAATTAAAAATTAAATTAGCGACTCACATGGAATAAACTCATAAAAACTAAGCTCAAACAGTTAAATCTTAAAAGTATTGGCTACTTTGTAGAAAGTCAAAGTCATAGATCCAAAACAACCTGTTACTCTACAAACGCTGAAACTAATTTAAACGTTTGGTATACAAGCCGACCAGAATAAAAACATTTCAACAGTTTTAGTCAAAAACTCTCTACACTATAGTTGACACACATTGTTTCGTAACCAATCTAACAATCCACTAAGACCCACACGTCCTATTTGTTGCCAATGAAATGAAAATATTTGAAATAAATTGCCACCAAAAGTTAGATGGATACAGCAATCTATTAATTCATCAACTTTTCACTTACTATCCACCAGTACGATGACTAAAGAAAACATGCCTTGAAGACCTCATTAACCTCCCGTAAATAGTGTTCATAAGGAGGGCTTTAACAGATTATTTCACTTATCACTGCCTCGCCTAGTTTTACATTTACTGAATATTTTTGATACATGTTTTTGTTTAGGTATTAAATAAAATATACAAAAAATCTTTTATACTGAAAAAGTCGCTGAGAAACCTACCCTAGCTCGGTGTCATAGAGTGAAGAACATAATTGAAGGTTTCTAAAGCACAGCGATCGCTACATACCTGAACTTAGTAATTATCCTTAAGCAGTAGGACTTAAGAAAAGCAAAACAAACTTGTAGTAGAAAGACTAGAAAATTTATTTTGACAATAGTCATCAAAGCTAGGCGAGACACCAACAATTTTAAAATAAATTAGTACAGTTAATACATTAATCACAGTATGATAAGATAAAATTGTAATTGAGAATAGATGCCACGAGTTTATTTAAGCGTCTGACGCAAAGCTAAATGACCACACCCAGCGACACACAATATACTAATAAGTTATTGTAATTTAAAAATATTTCACCCTAATCAAGCGGGCAGAATTTATGTATTATACATACACCATACAAAAATAAAGAAATGATTCGTCGACTACAAAGGCCTTTAAGTTTACAAATGGTAAACAAGATGTTTATTTGTTACATACTCAAAAGCGCGTTTTAAAGATAATGTCATTTCACCGTACAATGAATAAGGACAAACTGAAATCTAAACTTATCTGAAGTATATCGGCGGCAGTTTTACAGGAACGAATGCTTATCATCACTAGGTATATAAGACTGGACTAATAATCTGTTGTGATGACCCAAGTATCGGTGTCGAAAAGGCACCAGGTCAAAGGTTCATACATCCTAATCAAATTTTTATTTAATTTCCAACGTTGAAGTTTATAGAGTGTACATAACTCGGTAATAGACAAATATTTTCATTCTTTAATAGAGAAATTGGTGAAAGAAAGTTATTATTCACCCCACAGAAAAAGTTCTAAAATTTACAAAATGACGATATAGACACTTGCTAAATTATTGATATAACACTCATTTATGGGGTTTTCTAAACGTTGCCAGATTAAACAAATATCCTAAAATATGTTTAAAAATTTTACGCGGACATACCTAACAACCATAATAATAATGTTTTGGCGAATTAATTAGAAAAACCACACATATGTGTCTGAACTCGATATCTTTCATAACGGAAATGAATACTCTAGTTACTGGTGGGTAGAAATGTCAACAAGGTCGCTCAAGGTATCCAAGTCATTTGGTTGTCTGTAGCCACGGGATGATAAGGGAAAATTCCGAAAAATAATTCAAAAAGAAACTGCGATAATAAAAATTACCGTCACACTTTTGTTGTGTAAATTAACATTATTTTTAATTAAAAAATTGATCAATCTTTTCCTCACATTCACTTTGAAAAATGACCAGAAAGAAATGAAAAATTTTAAATAATTTAACTTTAAATGTGCAAACCAGAAGAATACTTATTCCTCCTTTTCATAGATAAGATCAGAAAAGTAAATCTACAATAAAAGTCCTCTCAAAATTGTACTATTTTCATAAATGAGGTCGAATAAATAAACGATAATTTCTTAGATTATTTTTTGAAAAATTGATTTTGCCAAAATATAACCAGCGTTTTCTGGCATTAATCCAAATAAAACAAATGGGACGGTGACCCCACTAACTTTCTCGCAATAATAATACACATTTTTAAACAATGTACTGGTAATTTCAATTCCACTTTGAAAAAACATTTACCCTACAGTTATTTCACCACGAATGAATTATTCCGAAAAAAAAACGATATCGTGATATTGTTAACAACATAATTTATTGAATATTACCGTAATTTATTAATCAAAAACTAGTTTTAAAGAAATCAGTTTCAGTCGTTTTTTAAAAACAATAGCTTGATTGATGGTAAAAACTCCTTCATTCTTGTTGTAACTATACGCTGTGTGTGTTATTTTACAATTGAATTTTATATTTTTACAACTTAATGACAACTACTAAAAAGTTAGATAACTTGGCCTAAAGAGGAACTTTCCTCTGAAATCTTGAAAAAACTGGACTCATTTCAGTCAAAACGTCGATTAAAAAAGGTACAATGTTTCATTGACCCGATATTACCTCAGCAAATAGTGGGAAATGGTAACCTATCATAAAACAATAGCTATTTTGTAAACAGTGCAATGTTATACATGTGATAAATTTTAAAGAAATTCGTTGTAGCCGTTTTCGAAAAAATCGATTTTTTTAATTTAACTTAATTTAACTTAAAAAAATAATTATCGTCAAACAAATAAAATAGAAATATCATAGTTAAAGTTTGGTGTGAAGTCGAGGAGAGAGATAAAAGACACCACCTTTACCAAACCAGGTAGGACAATTAAGTCAACGAACGGCTGTTACTCGGTCATCTAAAATACACCCATTCGAATCGAATTAAACTAATATATCAAAAAAAAAAAACTATTTCAATAACATTACAAAATTTAAACAAATTTCTTATAGCCGTTTTTAAGAAAATCGATTTTTTAATTTTACATCCATATTTTTACGGATTAAAAATAGAAAAAAAAAAAAAGTGATTTTGAGGAACCTGTCGATAACCAAAAATTCATTCTACTTATAGCGTAATTTATTGTCCAAAGATCTAATTTTGAGAAAATTTGTTTGAGTCGTTTTTGAAAAAACTAAAAGTTTGATAATTAAAGTATCTCTTAATTCAGTTGTTTTGGAAAAGCAACGATAGTTTTTTTGTAAAGATTGTAATCTAGTATACGTGTGCAAATTTTAAGAAAAAATCGTTAAAGCCATTTTAAAGAAAATCAATTTTTCTAATTTAAACCCTCAATTTTAGTAAAAATTGAAAAAGTACCTTTAGGAATCTCTAGACAACTATGAAATTTGAATTAAATGGTTTGGTTTTTAGGTAATAGCAATTACATACATTTTTTTAAAAGGCGCCATTACAATATCTTTCTCTCTAGGTATGCGTGAAAGTAAAAAAGTATTGACAGCAAAATTTCAAAATAACTTATGCCACTCTTCCTAAAAGCTATATTTAAAACCATTTTTACTTTATAAATTACAAACAACCATTTCATTTTTGTTTATTAGTATAAGTTGTAGTTTAAATTCGTCTACTCATCAAAAAAATACTATATATTATTTTTAAAAAATTTGATTTTTATGCAATTTGATTATTTGTTTATTCAAAAATCATTAAAAATTTAAAAAACAATGCATGAACTTGTTGGAGTTGATTTGTATAAAAAAATCGTATCAAGTGGTCAAACCAAAAGTTGGCGATCTAATTAAAGAAACTTAGTAACAGTCTTAAAAAATAAGAGATATCAATATACCTATAAATAAATAATTACGTAAATATGTTTTTCCAAAATCGTCACTAAAGTACAAAAAATCGACAGTAAAGTAAATAAAATCGGCACTAAAGTAATTTATTAAAGATGATTTTTAAGATCACATTATCACCGGTAGAGATGTGTAAAATGAATGTAAATTTTAGAATCGCGCATGCGCGATGGAAACATTTGATGTAAAAAGGAAACAGCCAACGTTATAAAACTGTCAGGTTTTGTTCAAATTTTGGGATTTCGGAAAAAAATAGGTAATATGTACCTCGGCACTAAAGTTCTTTTTCATGACTTACGTGTTTTATTTGCCTCGGATATCGCCTCTGCAACTAAAAACACATTTATTATGAAAAAATCAAACTTTGGTGCTTTAATACATAAATAACTATTATTACATCATTTTTAAGTTTTATAGATTATAGCTTCTGTTTATAATATTTATGTTGTTGTATCTACATTTATGTCAATTTGGTGCAATTATACTGAATGTCTCTAACTTCGTTGGTCAAAATTAGATATATAATAGTTGACACCAAACACCTGTGACCGGAAACGCATAGTTTTATTTCAAAAAACGTACTATGACAAAATTTTAGAGCAAGACACGACTATCAAAGGTGACAATCTATGTCATAGTACACAAATTAGAAGTCAGTAACCCATTCCAAAAATAAAGTTAAAATGTTCGGCCTTAACGAAAAGAAAATGATGATCGTCAAACAAATAATATAGAAAGGATCCTACTTTTATGATTATTTTTAATTACTCTACGAAATTTAGATAGATTCGGATTGAATGAAAATTGATCTGCTTTGGACAATGTATTATAATCCAATAAGTTAAAATAAAACTCAAATACAAATCACAATAATATTTAATAACTAATTTCTGCATAATCTGCTTACAAAAGGAAAACCTGAAAAGTACATTGAGAAACATACACAAATAACACACAAATCGCAAAGGCATAACACGTAAAATGTCAATAAATCAAAATACTAACCAACTCAAATAAAAGACTGCAACAAGATGTGTTCATTATATTTCAATTTTTATGTGACAAATAATAATTAAATAGTGCCATGACTTCGTTTGTCAAATGACACAGAAAAACACAAAAAATCAATAAAATTGGCTGTTTAAAATACACACATCAGAATCAAACTAAATTAATATATTAAAAAACAACATCGTCAAGAAATGGTCGTTTAGAATCGTTCATCTCCTTATAAAAGGTAATTAGAATTAACGTACAAACGAATTCATGAGTAAAACAAACAGTTTTAAACAAATCATAATTTAGTTACTTTTCACAACTTATTGCAATACCTTTCATATGTTCTAAAAGTAGAATGAAAATTCCCTACTTAGCATCTTACGTCTGGGCTACAGTATTCGCAAGTAGTTACATTCTGAATTAATAATTGTTGACTTACATTTTATCGATAGTTTTTCCCATAGCAATATATTTGAACTCAATTTAAATTAATCTTTAATAAAATGGGAAAGCATCGGATAAATCGATGACAAACGGTTCATGAGTGCGTTAAACAAAAATTAAATATGTGAGGGATAATTTCCTACGCAGTCATTTTCCAGACAAAGAAACTACGTTAGCGGTTCCTAATTAGTTAATTTAACTAAAAGCACATACAATTCCTATTATTGTTATTTATTATTGCGAAAACAATGTACATTCCATAGAAAGACATTACCGCAACATTAGAAAACAATAGTAACACCTTACAGATTATAGTATTCTTTAAAATTGAGACCACCAGTCTCAATGCAAACATGACAATTTGTCTATCTTTTTCAAGTATTTCTGGAGTGTGTTGTTCAACGAGAATGGAAGCTAGGACCCTACCAAGCAGTTCTTCGTCTCAAGAAAATAAAAGTAGTTCACATGAACTATGAATTTTTGAACATTTGATTTCTTGCCTTGAAATGTACGTTTTTTAAAATAAAACATAAACTATTGGTTTTTTTATATCAAAATGTTCAGTTTCGCGTCAACTGGAATATATCTAATTTTGACTAAAGATGTTGGAGACACCCTGTGTATTATAGAAAAGTGCTACATATTTTGTAGTGCACATAATCCATTCTTTAATAATACATAATTAACGGTGTGTCAGTAGATTACTTTTTTCCTCTACGTATATGTTTTCGGCTATGTATTTAGACATCCTGTATGTGGATGAACGGTAATTCAATTTTTCAAATTTATAAAATGTGTTAGTTTTTAGGAAGAAATTTTTTTATGCAAATTTAAAAATAATCATTAGCCTCACTCCAATAAGTAGGAACGTATCTCAGATATGTTTAAAATTACTAATAGGTACTACATTGATCATTTTATGATAAATTTTCTTTGCTCAGATTTATTCGTAGAGAATTCATTACTTAATGCTACTGAATTTAAAGTTTGTACAAATTGCTCCTCAGTTTGCAATATTCTTTGATTAATCAAACTTATTTTTCAATCAAAGCAATTTTTCAAAAGCTTAAAGGGTTTATTTATTGATGCGAAAACTAACTAATGGCTAAGAAACGTGCTTCTCTTATTTTAGTTCCGTTGAAATTAACTAATTTGTGTAAATTGTTGCAACAAGATTTGAGGAATAATTATTGTGTACTTACGTGATTAAAATTTATACTTTAAAGCGCAATTACAATAAAATATTAAAGTTTAATTTACATACTCTTTACCTAAACAAACAACTATTGTATACTTTATTTGTTTAGTTTGAAAATTATTACCTTAATGATTGCTAATGCTATACTTTATACTAAAATATATTGTTTAAGAACATAAATAATACTAAAAATTTTATCTGAATGGCGTTGTTAATTTTGGCTGCACGCCATGAATTCCTTTAAACAAACGTACCTCGTCGTATAAACAAAACAGACATTGAACAGTTTAAGTTGACTAAACGAAATAACTACGATTAATATAAAATAAATCAAATTTTTTATTAAATCATAGCTTTATGAGAGGAATGCGCGAGCGCAAACAGCTTTGGAATATTTTCCTCTTTCCATTTGAAGCTTTCCTTATGACAGTATTCTGCGCTTTCTCGCAGTTACGAATCACACACAATAACGTTTCCGGTTTCTCGTCAATCACTAAATTTTTTAAATTTTATTAGTTACCCACCAAAAATTTTACAACTACGCGCGATAGTTCAATATTTTTTGTGTTTTTAAGTGCATCTGTGAACTTTTTTGAAAAAGTTTATACGAATTCAAAACTTTTATAGTAGGTGAGTGCTAAATTTAATTATTTTAAAAATAGTAATTTTTTTGCAATGTTTATAAAAAAATAAATAAATTATCTTTTTGATTAAAGTTTAACTTCTGCGCGCTTACAATTAGTGTACCTAGATTGCAACTTCTTATTTAATCCCGGTTAAATATTTCTTTTGGAATTTGAAAAACTTAAGATGTTTTTTTAAATGAGTGTAATACATTTGTTACTTTAGATTAAAACACTGATTTGATTTAAAAAGTAAGTAAATGAAACTACTGATTGCAATCAAATTATTTATAAAAATTTATTTGACACAAATTAGTCTACAACATTTGAACAAAATGTTTTGTATTATTGTAAAGCAAAGATTAATAGAACCTTGGTGGTTAAAAAAACTTTTGTAGTCTTTAAGAATCAAACATCTTTTTTTTTACTTCTTGCTACTACATACCAGTAAAGAATTAACAATAATTGTATAAGTTTTTAAATTTTATTTTCATTAATTGCATTTACTGTAATTAATACAATAAATTAAAAGAATTAGGAAATTTACGTTTTCGTTTAAAGTTTAAATTAAAAATAAATCCAATTTAAAAATGTAACCACAAAATCTATAATGTTCAGCTGAAGAATATTCATACGATATTTATTGAAAAATCGTTTAAGTTGAATTATAATATCAGTCACTATTGCAATAAGTATTAAAATATTTGTATTTATTATTATTTGTTTAGATTTTTTTGTATCAAATTTTAGTTTAATTATTGCTTCAGATTGTAATTTATTTACTGTTTTTACTACAACAAACAAAAAAATGGTTCGCAACATTGTAAGGCAGGATTGTGAGACTTGCAAAAAAATGTCGTTCTGACATTAAGATTGAGCACATCAGTTTTTTTTGGCTTTTTTTCATTACAGTCTAGTAGCGAGTTAATAATTATTATGTTGGATTTTTCTTCATTAACCGCTGTCATAGGTAGGTTAGCAATTGTTATTTTGGATTAACAAGCTTTATCAGTAGGTATTTTAAGTTTTATTTTTTCCATCTAAAGTTAATGTTCGTAACTGTTACTGTCTACTAAAAACTTCAAAATATTTTTTGTATGAAGGTAAACATAGATATATTTTAGTTTTGGTGTAAATTTATAACAGAATGCCGTGACTAACTGAATATTTCTTCAAGTTCTAAAATAAAATTAAAGAAACAAAATTATTTATTATTATTTTATTATTGATTAATATTACATTTAATAAGTATTAACTTATTTTTATTAATGTTGTTTGCGTAAAAGTGCACTTCAATTATTATTTTTGAATGCGTTTTTTGATACTGTTTTCTAACACCATTTTTAAAAATATTATTGATATCAATTATTTTAATAATAGTTTTTACGCTCGATTGATTAAATCAAGTTTAGGGTGAACTTGTTTTATGAAAAAAAAATTGTTGTCTTAACTAAGTTTTACAAAAGTTTTCTTAAGCAAACCTATAGCTGTACCATAAATTAAAGGTATAACGTGATAGTGCTGAACTAATTGGAACAAAAACCATTTGGTTTCCAAACTAAATTTATAGTAAATCTTGAATTAACCTCCTCGTGCGCAATCAGAAATAATAATTTTTTTGTAAATTGTAGCGTGTTACTATTACTCTAAGTAACAATAGTTATTTGTATAACCAGTGACGAAATGCATAATTTTTTGTACGGATGTAGTAATTGCGGTAGCATAGTGGAGAGGTACTCGCAATATTAGATTAAAACAAAAAAAGAGACAGAATTAAACGGATTTCAAATCTAAGTTTTAATAAATCGTGAGTAGTGTTATTATCGTTACCGTTTTTAAAACAAATGTCAAAAAATTTGAGAATTGATAATTTTCGGAACCAGTTATGAAAAGTAGATCATTTTGAACTTAAATTTTTGGAATAATATAATTTTTTTTACTGTTATCTATTTGGAAGTAAATTGTAGATGTTTCGCTTTATGTACAAGAGTAAGGTTATTAAACCTCATTCTGTCTGATGAAGTTATTAAATGCATAACGAAATTTTGAAGTTCAATACTAATAAAACAAACGCAATGCATAAGAGAATTCGCTGTGTCGTGTGCACAAAATTTTAAGGTAATTGACATAATCATTTTTTTTGATTAATTGCATCACATTAATTTGATTAATAATAATTACTTGTGCATGAGTTTTGTTTTTTTTACTTGTTATGTATACAATTTTTACTATTTTCCACCATGGTTTTTTGAGAGTTCTACAAAGACCAAATCTTAGATTAAGATGATGATTTTGTGTAAAAGAATTCACGAGTAAAGTTTTAAGTTTTATTTTACAATGGGTTAACGTACAATCTTCTGTCAAAAATTCCTGAGTGCAAAGTTAATTCTCAAGGGTGGAAAGTGACATCTATCACTTTCCGACCTAATGTAGGGTTAAAATTGTACTTATAACCTAAAACGTAGAGGATGAAATTAGATCCATTTCTTATAGTATCGGCTGTTATTAATAAGAATAATAAAACAAATTTTGTAGATTTGGCTAATAAGAAATTGTTTAATTTGAAAAAACAAAAAAATCGACAAAATTTGTTTTATTATTAGTTATTCATAACTTAAATAATTGTATTGTAAATAATATGATGTACAGGGTAGACCGATTTCGATGGGATTGCAGAGTATTTCGGTAACTATTACTGTTAGAACAGCTGCATTGGCATCAGTTTATTCTACAGCAGAATATTGTGATCCTGTCTAGTTGAATAGTTACCATACAAAAAAATAGATGCCCAGTTGAATTGCACTATGCGTATAATCAGTGGAACCCTTAAATCTACTCTTCTCGATTGGCTTCCTGTTCTTTGTAATATTACTTCATCGAACATTTGACGAAAAGCAGCGTTAAAACGAGAATGGGATAAATGCCAACTTAACAAAAAGTTACCAATTTGGAATGACATTCACAAACCTCTTGCTAAAAGACTTAAATCTCGAAGTCCTATATTGTTGCAAGACTACTTAAGTACGGCTTTTTCTGAAGAGTGGAAAAAATTATGGTCTGGAGTTGATGTTTTCAATAAACATCTCATTGATGATCCAACAATAGAAATTCCGGACTTTGATCAAAAAAGAAAAATTTGGTCAAAAGTAAATTGCATAAGAACAGGCCATTCAAAATGCAACTCTATGTTGTTCAAATGGGGTGCGATTTCTAATCCAAATTGTGACTGTGGAAACACGCCAGAGACCGTTGCACATATTGTAGAGGATTGTCAATTAACGAAGTTTAAAGGAGGGTTTCCAGACATTCATAATTTAACGGATAAAGCAATATTATGGCTTACGAATCTGAAGGACATCTGAAGTTTAACAATATTTTTGTATTTTTTGTCTTGATTATATGTTTTCCATTATTTTGTTTTGCTATTTCTTTAACCTACTATTTTTTCGTCATTGTCGTGACTGGCGCTTGAACCGGTCCATTATATGTCGTCAAGCAAAGACAAATAACTATTGTCCAACAAGTGAGGAAAGCGATTCTTTTTTCCACTCGAGCTTGAGTTGCCTCACGAGCGTAGCGGAAGTAGAAAAAGACTTTCCTCATGTTTTCCACGACATTCCCCAAAAAACTTAATGAAATAACTATTGTTACAGAATTTCGTCACATTTTCGTACGTAAAAAGCAAATGTTGATAATAGGTGGGTCCCAATAGTCTCGCTACAGTATTCTGTGGTATCGGTGTGGTATCAATCTGTCATAGCGCAGCCGCGTAATTTCTAACCGATAAATTTAGGGTAGCAATTTTTAAGAGTCGCAGTATATAAATTAAACAAACCTGATTGAATACTAAATTAAATTGTTTAACTAAGTACTAGACGCATATGGTTCTAATGACACATTCTTACATTTTTTAAAGAGACATTTTGTAACACGACATTATTTTTTCGCTAGTGAGGAAAAACCAATTTTCCTCACTATTTGTAGAAAAAGAACGTCCGTTTTCTAAGTATGTCGTGGAAAAAGTATTTTTTTTAGAATTAAATAGAACTTGATTCATTTTGGCTCATTTTCGAAATCCAAATCAAAAACCTGTAGTAAGGCGAACAAAGAAAATCAAGAAATGGCTGTTTTAGCAAGTGTAGCAGTAACTCCGCAAACTTTTTTGCAAAAAAATTAAAGAAAATATTGGTCGTCGGAAAAACTCAAGCACATCGAATTTTAAAAAAACTCAAATTTACTCTTTACAAGGTTAAAATTGTTCAACTTATTAAAATGTGCATATGTGTATAACGCATTCTTTTTTTTTTAACTAAAACCTTTTAGCCAACTACAAAAAATGGGATGTTAATGTAATTGCTTTAAAAGTTTTGACATATTTTAGTATAGTTTTAAAGTGCAATTTAATGAGATTAAAATATACAGAGTATCCCATTTACAAAATTATAAATTTGGGTCATATCTCAAAAAACGATATTTTCAAGAAAATTTAAGCACCCACTAAATTTTACGCAAAGAAGTTTTTAAAATTTTTATCTTTCTAATAGGTCAACAGATAGCCGAGTTACGAGGGGGTGCTTGTAAATACAATCTTTTCAATAACGCCCTGTTTCTGAAAATCGAAGAGGGCTACGACAATTCTACTTATGTCATCTTTTGTTTAATGAAAAAGTAGCACGGTATTGCAAAAATCGCATCCCTCCACCTTCACTAATAACCGAGATACCCCGCAATTACAACGAAAATGGGACACCCCGTACAATGATTAAATAGGTAGAAAAGGATTATGATTCTATCTGAAAATAAAATTTACAAAATTAATATTTTAGGTTAGCATGTATACCACAAAAAGAAAGAAAGATGGAAAATACTGCAAAACAACCACTTACAGAAATTAAGGTATCACTTAAAAAATGGATCCCAAATAAACAACTAAACAGACCAGAACAAATAGTCATCAGCAGGCTACAAATAGGACACACTACAATAACACACGAACATTTAATTAGGAAACATCAACTTCTCACGTGTCAAGCATGTAACCAAAAATTGACTGTTACACATATTTTAGTTGAATGCAACCAATTCGATCAACCACGTCAAAAATACCATTTGATTCATCTTACTATAAAGGAAATGCTCACAACAATCTATTAAAATACTTAAGAGAGTAATCTTTACTCAAAATTGTAAATTTGGAATTGTATATATATACTAAAACAACAATGACCGAACGGTTACGGTGATAAATAAACAAATAAAAAAATTATCTACGCACCATAAAAGATTTTTTTTCCACATAATTGAAAATTGACGAATTGTTTGAATTGTTAAGAACCCTGACATTCCTTTATGTTTTCTTCCTTAATTGAGTGAAGGGAGACGCTTTCTAATGTAAAAGAATGTGAAGGTACAATTAAGAAAGTAAGAAATAAGCATTAGCGTAAATACTATAAATACATGTAAATAAGTTAGTTCAACAGTTCAAGCATTGTATACAATAGTTAGTCAAGTCCACCAGTATAGTCGTAAATTAATAAAGTACCAAAAGAATAAAATAAGTTTTTCAAAATCCAAAAGTCGAGCCAGGACCTTTAACAAAATTGGTGTCAGAAGTCGGATGTTCCCATTGGTCAACACTCAACAACACAAAACCCAAGTAAGTGGTATTCCTTTAATTCTTTTTCCTATACCTCATAATTGCTGATTTATTATAATTCGTTCGTTATAACTAAATTATAATGCCAGAAACCAGATCCGCCGCTAATAATTCTACTAATACTGATAGTAATACCGAAAATCATACCGAAGTCTTAAATACGGAAACGCTCTTTAAAATGATAACTACATCTTTCAATGGTAATAGGTCAGAATTACACGAGTTTATTCGAATTTGTGATACAGCAAATAGGTTTGCAGCAAAACATCAGAAAGAACCTCTTTTTAGGATTTATTTTGGCTAATATTAACGGTGACGCAAGTGCTCAGATTCAGGATAAGACAATAAAAAATTGGGCAGAATTAAAACAAATACTATCTCAATTTTTTCGGAAACTAAATCGTACTCCCAATTAATGGAGGAACTTAATACTCTGCGTCAGATGCATTCGGAAGATGTAACAACTTATCACAATCGTATTAGGAAATTAGTTTCGCGAATATTAAATTTAATTTCTCAAAAGCCGTCGGACGAAAAAAAATGGCGTGGTCAAACAATACGCGAACTCGCTTTGCAAAGATTTATATTCCACACTAAGGAAGACATTTCACGGTATTTACGATTAAAAGAACCTGAAAATATATCAAACGCGTTAGATTTTGCTTTAGCTGAGGAACGCATTCAAATCGAAAAAGAAAGTTTAATCACCCAATCACGAATTCAAAATTTTGTGCATACTGTAAAAATTCGGGCATTTAGATCGTGAATGTAGATACAATACAAATAAATTAAATATTTCACACTTCAATCGAACGTTTAAACCAAACCAAACCCGTAATCCACATCATTTTCGCGACCATAGAGAAACAAATCAACTAAAATGTAACTACTGTAAGCATTTTGGACACGTAATATCAGAATGTAGGAAACGGCAATATAATAATAGTAAACCTAAGGGAAACCCACATTCAGTGAATACGATAGCGGAACAAGTCCAAGAAATTAATTTAAACGAACATGCGTCCCAGACCAACGTCGTTTCTGTGGACCACATTTAAAAATCGACGTAACAACAAACACAAATTCAAATCATGATCCTAATTATAAACAAAATTCTTTGTTTTCTATAACTGATGTAAACACGCGTAATCCGGACACTATTCCAAAATCTACTAATTCCCGTAAGCCGCAAACAGCATCATGTTTAACACAAACAACAATTCAAAATCCTGCGAATAAAACAACCAAGTATCTAATCTAGGATCAGATTCAAATAACAACATGTTCTATGTAATATTGCCTCATGCGGCTAAGAACAATCAAATTATCGAATTCAAATTTTTAATTGACACCGGAGCCAACGTCTCGCTTATCAAAACGGAAAATTTAAAGAAAACTACATTAACGTATAATCCGGAAGATAGAATCTTTTGACAGGGTTAGGAAGTACTAGTCCAATCGAAACCCTTGGAAGTATAGAAATGTCACCAATGATTCACAATTGTAAATTTCCTATTAAATTTGCTATCATCCCAGAACCTAGTAACATTCCGTTTGATGGATTGATCGGTAATGACTTTTAAGAGAACAAAATGCTCAAATCGATTACAATAAATTCGAAATTCGACTAAAATGTATTGATTTTCCGTTACGATTATACCTAAACTCTAGTTCAAACTCTGATTTTTGTCATTTAATCAAGCCTAGATCAGAAACGTTAATAAAAATAAACATCAACAATCCACAAATTAAAGAAGGTATATGTCCAGAATTGTCAATAGCGGAAGGCGTACACTTAGCCAAAGCAATTTTAAGCGTAAACTCGGATAAGTCGGCATACACGACCATCCTTAACACAACAGATTTCACTTTTAAGATAAATCGTATTAATGTTACTCTGGAACCTTTTTGTTTAAATCAAATACATACCGTAGCTCGAACTAACAATATATCAGATCGTCACAATCTCTTACATAAAAATCTTCGGTTGGAACATTTAAATGATGAAGAAAAAGAATCAACTTCAGAACTGTGCGAAGCTTACAACGATATTTTTTATTTGCCTGATGATAATATAACATGTACAGATGTAATTCAACACGAAATTCGAGTCCAAGATAATGCTCCAGTGAAAACAAAAATATATCGTTTCCCGAGATTCACAAACAAGAAGTAGATAAACAAATTGCGAAGATGTTAAACCAAAAATCATACAGCCATCGGTATCCCCGTATAATAGTCCTTTATGGATCGTCCCAAAAAATCAGACGCAACAGGAGAAAGAAAATGGCGCTTGGTAGTAGATTACCGGAAATTGAATAATGTGACGGTAGGTGATGCTTTTCCTTTACCAAATGTCGAGGATATCCTAAGTCAATTAGGTCATAGTAAGTATTTTACTATTTTGGACTTAGCTTCAGGATTCCATCAGATAAAAATGAAGAAGGAAGATGTAGCCAAAACCGCATTTTCAACACACACCGGTCATTATGAATACCTACGAATGCCTTTTGGACTACGCAACGCTCCGTCTACGTTCCAACGTTTGATGAATACTGTTTTATCAGGACTCCAAGGACTCCAATGCTTTGTATATTTAGACGATATCGTAATATATGCTTCTTCGATACAAGAACACAGTGCCAAACTAACATCCGTATTTGAAAGACTCAGACAGAATAATCTCAAACTACAACCTGACAAGTGTGAATTTATGCGAAGGGAAGTCGCATATCTCGGACACATAATTAGCGAAGAAGGAGTAAACCAAACCCGGAGAAAGTTACTGCAATTTCTCAATACCCTAGGCCTACAAATTGCAAACAAATAAAACAATTTTTAGGACTGTTGGGATATTATCGTCGTTTTATAAAAGATTTTGCTAAACATGCGAAACCTTTAACCCAATTATTAAAAAGGACGAACCTTATGAATGGAATCAACAGCGTAACGAAGCATTCGAGCATTTAAGAAACACTTTATTAAACAAACCAATTCTACAGTTTCCTTGTTTTGATAAATGTTTTATATTAACAACAGACGCCTCAAATTACGCAATTGGTGCCATATTATCTCAAGGAGACATAGGTACGGATTTACCTATCGCATATGCGTCTCGAACTCTTAACAAAGCGGAAAATAATTATTCCACAACCGAGAAAGAATTGCTTGCTATAGTTTGGGCCGTACATCACTTTCGCCCTTATTTATATGGTAGAAAATTTGTAATTGTTACTGATCATAGACCACTCACATGGTTGTTTAATTGTAAGGACCCAAGTTCTAAATTGGTGAGATGGAGATTAAAATTAGAAGAATTCGATTATGAGATCACATACAAACCAGGGAGGATTAACTGTAACGTCGATGCATTATCCCGAAATCCGGTCTTACATGGATTTTCTCATCAAACTTTTGATAATTTTATTAAGTATCATTATGAGAATAATACCTCCGTAAATACGCCTATTTTAAAAGAAAATATTTTACTAAATTTCCTAATGTGATTCTATTTTCAAAGGACCTTCATGAAAATAATAAATATTACGTCAATTTAAATGAACTGTATGATTTAAACCAAGTTCCCACGGATTTGTCTATCTTCGATGTAGTGCAGCTAGTCAATGACCATCATAAAACATATTTATTAATTACTCACCTAAATTACCTAGATCATCCAAGCTACAAAGATCTTTATTATACTCTTTTAAATTTGAAATCTAAAATAGGTAATGAAACACATTTATATTTCAAGAACCCTCTTGAATATAATCCAAACTTTAAGCAAGATCTGATAAACGAAATGTTACATTTCGTTTTTCCTAATATAACAATAAATTTAATTGGTAATTGCAAAATCGAGCCGACAAGTACAGAAGAGATAAAAAAAATTTTTGATGAAAATCACTGCTCAAGCGTAGCTGGGCACAGTGGTTTCAGACGTACATATCATCGAATTAAAGAAAATTACAAATGGCATGGAATGAAATCCCAAATTAAAAAATTAATCCAGTGTTGTGTATCGTGTCAAGAAAATAAAATAAATCGTAAACCTATAAAATCGAGTTTGGAAATTACTACAACGTCGACAAAACCATTTCAAAGACTATCCATGGATATAGTCGGTCCCTTAACGTTAACCGAAAGAGGAAATAAATATATCCTAACCATGCAGGACGACCTCACCAAATACTCACACGCCGTTGCAATAGCAAATCGCGAAGCGTCGACTGTTGCTAATGAACTGTACGAATTTATAATGATGTACGGTATACCGGAGTCCATCTTATCCGACAATGGTGCTGAATTTACATCTGACCTGCTTAAAGGGCTTAACAAAATTTTTAAAATAAGGCACATACTGTCGTCACCATATCATCCTCAAACAAATGGAGCTTTAGAACGAAGCCATGCAGGACTAAAAGATTATTTGAAACATTATATCAATAAGAATCAAACAGATTGGGATAACTATGTGCTACCAGCGATGTTTTCTTATAACGCTCACATACATACAGCAACCGGTTTCACACCTTTCGAACTGATATTTGGCCATAAACCTTCCATCCCGTCGTCTGTCACAGCAAAACCTGAATTCCGATACACTTATGATGATTATTTATCTCAATTAAAATTGAGACTTAACAAATCTTTTGAAATTGCCCATGAAAATCTAGTTAGCAACAAAATAAAAACTAAACAAGATCGCGACAAAAAATTAAATACCGTTGAATACAAAGTAGGTGACAAAATATACATCATAAATAAACAATTTTCTACTGGTACTAGTTCTAAACTTTCTCCAAAGTATAAAGGTCCATATACCATAATCCGAGTAAATAAAAACCAAACCGTTGTAATTAAGATACAAAACAAATTAGTTACATATCACAAAAATAATACTAAACCTTATGTTTCAGAAGAAAATGAAGACACTCTTATTGATAATCCCATTAACCCTAGCAGCAACATCTCCTGAACGTGCTCAAGCAGATCAAAATCTGAAATACACTATTACTCCTATAAATTCTACATCTGGAATCTTTTATAATAATTTAGGTTTAGCAAAAACGATAGTAGACGAATTTACTTTCTTAAGTTTTTCAAACTTAAGTTTGTATCAAGAAAAATTAACATTTGCCCAACTAGTATACAAACAAACTGTTTTTTCTTGTCACACCTTAAATGATAGTATACACTGCAATGTATCGTTAAGCTTGATAGGAAATCAAATTCGAATTTAAACGAAAAATTCGAAAATATCGAACATTTAACGGGTCATAATCTCCGAAAGAAAAGAGGAATTTTGACGGTGCCTCTTACGCTTTTAAATGGTTGTTCGGTGTTCCTAGTGCTGAAGACGCAGAGCATTATTCTAAATCTATTGAATCTTTAAATAAACAAAATCATGATACTCAATTACTAATGAAACAACAAATTTCAATCCTATCATCTGCAATATCAGAATACAATAAATCTGCCAATTCTTTTTGTCTGCTCGAGACCAAATATATAGAAATATAAATAGATTCAACACATTTAGCCAAGATACAATAGCAAAAATCAATTCGCTAACTACAAAAGAGGTGCTTACTGAACGTTTAAGCTTACTATTAGAATTAACAACCGAACTTAACGAAGAGTTTGATACCATTATATCGGCATTGCTATTTTCAAAGCAAAACATTCTACATCCGTCAGTAATCAATCCCAAACATTTCAAAAGTGAATTACAAAAATTAACTTAAATTCAAACCTGAGGTTTCCTATTCCTTTACTTAATTATAATAATATTTACAAATACTTTTCTCTCTGCAAAATTTCGGCAATGTATAGCAATAACGTTTTAATATTTGCTATTAAATTACCATTAGTAGACGAACAAATTTATAATGTTTTCAATCTCGTACCTTTACCCATTCCTGAAAACGACACGTTTGCCTACATCAGCCCTATAAAACCGTACCTTTTCCTAAGTACCATAAAAACTAGCTACAGCCTTTTGGACAATCTGGATCAATGCTCAAAATTAACTACCACCGACTTTCTATGCAACGACGTGGAAGTCAAAACCATAAACAATAATCCTACCTGCGAAGTAAAACTACATATGGCGCACGTATCCGAAGAAATTCCTAAAGATTGTACGATACGTATCACAAGAGCTCATCTAGAAGCGTGGCACCCGATAGCCGAAAACAAATGGTTATACGCCCTAAGTCGACCAGTAACTGTTACCATATCATGTAACCCGTCCAACATGATAACCGAACAAGTACATCTCAAGCAAGCAGGAATTCTGCAACTTTACTCCAAATGTAAATGTTATACCCCTAGCACAACACTCGTTGCAAGGAGGGGCGAAGTACACAGTTATCAGAACTACATTCCACCCTTAGACATAGTTACTGATCCTCGCCGCGTCGAGAAAATAGAGCTAATGAAGAAGTCTGTTATGGAGCCAGTACAGTTAACACCGGTGAACTTGCACGAATTATCTAATACAGCTCATCAAATCAAACAACTTGACGCGATCCTCCAGGCTAACTTAGAAAGCATTGATAAAACCACTCACACGTCTTGGTATCGAATACCCGTGTTAATAGGAGCGCTGGTTGTAATCCTATTTCTTATATATCGTTATGTCTGGCCATGTCGATCACGTCTTACTAGCCACATGGCAAATTCTGCGGAAGGCATCAAATCCGAAGTGGTAGCGGGAGATTTGGAACTCGAACCTCTAGCAACCGGAAGTAACCTTTACCCCACTCTGCCAACTAATGAGTCAAGACCTCCAGCACCCTTTAATCTATAGTTTCTTTTTATTATGTTTTTAATTGTTGTAAAATTTTGTCAATTTGTCACTATTGACAAAATTTAAAAATTTGAGGGAGGTGTGTTAAGAACCCTGACATTCCTTTATGTTTTCTTCCTTAATTGAGTGAAGGGAGACGCTTTCTAATGTAAAAGAATGTGAAGGTACAATTAAGAAAGTAAGAAATAAGCATTAGCGTAAATACTATAAATACATGTAAATAAGTTAGTTCAACAGTTCAAGCATTGTATACAATAGTTAGTCAAGTCCACCAGTATAGTCGTAAATTAATAAAGTACCAAAAGAATAAAATAAGTTTTTCAAAATCCAAAAGTCGAGCCGGGACCTTTAACAGAATTATAAAGTTTTCCATTCTAAATTTAGGAAAATGCATATTGTAATTAAGTAATATTAATGAAATTTTAAACTTATGTTAAGAGTAGTAAATTTCTTTAGTATTGCCAATTTAAGGAGGTTAACGTTAGTTTGATTTTTCATTAAGGTTTTTTCCTGTCTTGAATTTTAGGGTTTTTAAAATTAAAATGATGGAAATTTTCTACAGAATGGTCAGAAAGTGCAGTATTTGGAAATTGTGGTGTTAGTATTTTTTTTGGATTGAAGCTTGATGTTGTTTTATTTTTTTATGTAGATATGGTTTTCTTTGTCTTATGTAACATTTATTACAATTTAGGCAATTAAGTTGGTATATAAGTTTATATTGGTATATGTTTTTTTGTTTAATTTTTTGTTTGAGCATATAAAACTGTTTTTTAATTGTTGTGGTTAGTAAACGCAGTTTTAATATTATGTTTTTTAAGTTTAATTTCAAATTTTTAAATAATATTGGAACAAAAAGTAGAGTTAAAAAATTATTTTGGGTTAATTCTTTTTATTTTGTATGTAAATATTGTTAAATTCTAGAGCCAGTTAAGTTGTAAGTGAATTTCGTTTTCTATTTTTTTGGGTTTTAATAGTGTTAATTCTTATTTTAATTTGGTTTTGTATGAAATTTAAAGAAAATTCGTTTTTGATAAGCATTGTTTCTATTATTTCTAAATTATTATAGTGAAATTTTAGTTTCGAAAGTATTATTGCATTATCGACTCATGCGTGTATGGCACTCTTTTATATTTTATTGATGTATAAGAATTAAAGTTAGTAAATCATTTTTTTTTTAATTTTTACGATACCAATTTGTTTTAATTGCATTATTAATGTTAATTTTAAATATTAAGTATAACAAATTTAATAATCTTTTCATTTTCTAGTTTAAGTGTAAATTTTAGTCTGTTATAGTGACTGTTAAAAATATTTTGTATATTTTGTATACTGTTTTTGTGTGAAATGATTATTATGTCATCAACATATCTCTTAGAATACATTAAATTTTTAGTTTTTTTTAAGGTTTTAAATTTCCATTTTTTGTAAAACAAGTTCTGCTATTGTGCTACATAAAGGATGACTCATGGCAACTCCATTAGATTTGTGAGTACATAGTTTGTTCGTATGAAAAATAATTGGAATTTTTTCCAAAAGAATTTTATTGATTCTAAAACTAAGTTAAGTTAGTTGGTATGCTTGTGTAAAGTGAAACTATATCTAAACAAAACATTTTATAATTAAGTAAAATTTTAAACTTATTAATAGATTTTTGAAAATCCAAGAGTCTTTGATGTTATGTTTGTCTTTTAAAGTGATATTAGTAAGAATATTTAAAATGTATTTTGAAAGATTGTAGGTAGGGCTAGAATACAAAGCTACTATTGGTGTTAAAGGAATACCAGGTTTATGTAATTTTGGTAAGCCGTAAGTTTTGACTAAAATTTACACTTGAACTAGAAAATGAGAAAAGAGTATTAAATTTGTTAGACTTAACACTTCAAATTAACATTAATAATACAATTGAAACAAATTGGTATCGTAAACAAAATTAAAACCGATAGATTTATTAACTTTAATTCTTATACATCAATAAAATATAAAATGAGTGTCATAATCGCATTAGTCTATAGGGCTATAATATTTTCCGAACCAAAAATTTCACTATAATAATTTAAAAATAATAAAAAAAATACTTATCAAAAACGAATTTTCTTTAAACTTCATACAAAATCAAATTAAAATAAGAATTAACACTATCAAAACTCAAAAAAAAAAATAGAAAACGAAAGTCTCGTACAACCTAACTGTCTGAGACTAGAATTTAACAATTTTTACGGTTTTGTCACCACACTATACAGGTTTATACTGATCTTCTGGGGGCACCATACATAACACTTACATCACAATACAATATTTGTATAATGTACCATACGAACAAATAAATAAAATAAATACAAAATAAAAAAAGGATTAACCCAAAATAATTTTTTAACCCCACCGTTTCTTCCAATACTATCTAAAAAAATTGAAATTGTATTAAAGAAACATAATATTAAAAACTGCTTTACTTAACATACAATATGTCCCCCTAACTTGGAATCATATGAAAAACGTTTTATTATTAATTTTTGGAAAAAAGTTATTCTTCATAAAAAGTTCTGCATATTTTAAAATCTAAAATACCGTCATCAAATATCAATTTTTTTCAGTCGTATACGAAGTTTGTCAAAAATATGATATTTGTGAACATTTTTGAAAAATAAAAGTTCAACACCCTGTACAAGTAGACTGAGTCACAGCATCGCAAAGTATATTATAATATTTTAGTCAAATTATGAAGCTGCACAACATACTAAAAAAGATTATCATGTGTTTCGTAATCACAAGAGATAAATGTTCATTCAAAATAGAAATATTATTAAAAATAAAATAACCTTAATTTTAACGTAAATGGATATAATTGCATATTTGAACGTAGTTTTTATTTCTGATCAATTTTTTGATAACATTTTTCGATATTGTTAAATTTAAAGGTACTTTTCTCTTTAGTAAAATTCATATTTTTTGACAAACCTCGTATACGACTGAAAAAAATTTGATAGTTGATGACTGTATTTTAGATTTTAGAACATGCAGAACTTTTTATGAAAATAACTTTTTTCCTAAAATTAATAAAAAAAA
Source organism: Abscondita cerata (assembly GCA_030710515.1). Lineage (NCBI taxonomy): Eukaryota > Metazoa > Arthropoda > Insecta > Coleoptera > Lampyridae > Abscondita > Abscondita cerata. The sequence continues at coordinate 95,054 of JALBCR010000247.1, read as the reverse complement.
GTTTTTCATATGATTCCAACTTAGGGGGACATATTGTATACAGGGTGTCCCACCGGAAACGCCATCGATAGATTATAGAAAAACTGTACATGGGAAAAATTTGAAAATTTGGTAGTATACTAATATCGACGGGGGCAGTTCCGCTAAAATATTTTCAAGATGGTGAAACTTCCGATTATGCCGGAAGTATGTGCCAACTTGCTTATTTTAAATGGAACATCCTATATATTATTCTATTTTTAAATTTTGCCCAAAATTCTAGACAGTTTATACCTATGTCTAATTGGCTGTTTGGACTTATTTTAAATTTTACGTCAAAAATGACGTTTCAGGCCTAAACAAAATTATAAAATTTTCCTATACTAATGCCTTTATTATTTAATTGAAATAGGTTTCTTTAGTAGCAGGGGACCTATTTTAGTGATGGCTATGTTGATATTTTGATAATAAATGATTACAGGGCGATAAAAAAAGTTAAAATTAAATTCAAAAACACGTCAAAAGTCATTTTTTTTAAATGCAAGCACCATGTTTTATAATTTTATCTTATTTAGCATCAAAATAAGGTTGACTTTGTACAAGGTTGTCTATTCAAAAATTCATGGTTTTCGAAATATTAGCAATTTAACTTTTGTTGTTGCACAAATGCTATTGTATTTCTTTTAATATGAATGGTTATTTCTAGTTGGCCATGATGGCGTTAGAAAACAATCATCTGTCAAGGATATGTCAAACTGTTAAAAATTCTCAATAATTATGCCGGGAAGCTTAAATTATACAAACGAAGATTACTTAAATTTATTTTTTATTTATGGACAATGTGATAAAGTTATATTAAGAACATGTGTTACAGTTAACTGTACCGACTGTGAGTGTTAAAGTGCATATCGTTACCAAAGCGATAACTTTAAATGCTTGAAACACACGTGTGTCGATAAAACCAGGTGTTCTTTCGTTGCGTGTGTAATACTGTACAAGTAATTACTTGGCTTTATCGACACACGTGTGTTTCAAGCATAATAAGTTATCGCTTTGATAACGCTATGCACTTTAACACTCACAGTCGGTACAGTTAACTGTTGGCATTTCTTAGTTTGATACACAGTTTGACATATCCTTGACAAATGATTGTTTTCTAACGCCAACATAGCCAACTAGGAATAACCATTCATATTAAAAGAAATCAATAGCATTTGTGCAACAAAAAAAAATGTTAAATTGCCAATATTTCAAAAACCATGAATTTTTTGAATAGACAACCTTGTACAAAGTCAACCTTATTTTTTGATGCTAAATAAGATAAAATTATAAAAACATGGTGCTTGCATTTAAAAAAAATGACTTTTGACGTGTTTTTGAATTTAATTTTAATCCTTTTTTTATCGCCCTGTATTAATTTATTATTAAAATAGCGACATAGTCCACTAAAATAGGTCCCCTGCTACAAGAAAACCTATTCCAATTAAATAATAAAAACATTAGTATAGGAAAATTTTATAATTTTGTTTAGGCCTGAAAACGTCATTTTTGACATAAAATTTAAAATAAGTCCAAAACAGTTAGACTTAGGTATAGGACATTATACACAAAATATGTCTACAATTTTGTGCAAAATCCAAAACTAGAATAATATATAGGATGTTTTATTTAAAATAAGCAACTTGACACCTACTTCCGGTATAACCGGAAGTGTTACCATCTTGAAAATATTTTAACGGAACTGACCCTGTCAATGTTAGTTTACTACCAAATTTTCAAATTTTTCCATGTACAGTTTTTCTATAATCTATCGATGGCGTTTCCGGTGGGACACCCTGTATATACTGAAACAAAAGATAAAACAAAAAAATACCAATCTGAATTTATATACCAACTTGATTGTCTAAATTGCAATAAATGTTACATAAGACAAACAAAACAATATCTACATAAAAGCAAAATAACATTAAGCTTCAATCCAAAAAATACTAACACCACAATTAAAAATACTTCACTTTCTGACCATGCTGTAGAAAATTTCTATTATTTTAATATTAAAAACCGTAAAATTCTAGATAGGGAAAAATTAAAAAAAGGTATATTATTAGAAATGATACACATTAAAAAAATTATCAAAATGGTGTCAATTATAAAACTAACATAGGAAAACTTAGTTTTACTTATCATAATTATTTCTTAATAACTCAAACAAATAAACACTTTAATAAAATAGAAATGAAATTTACCATCATGTCGCGTAACTTCAGAACCTTTAATTAATAATTTTTGTATTATGTAAAAACTTGGATCTAATGAAAAATCAAACCTATTTAAGTTGGCAATACTAAAGAAATTTACTGCTCTTAACATAATTATGTTAAAGTTTAAAATTTCATTAATATTACTTAATTACAATATGCATTTTACTAAATTTAGAATGGAAAACTTTATAATTCAAACAATTCGTCAATTTTTAATTATGTGGAAACAAAAAAACTTTTTAAAGGTGTGTAGATATTGTTTTCCTTTGCTATCCTAAAATAATAATTTGGTAAATTTTACTTTCAGATATAATCATTATCCTTTTCTACTCATTTAATCATTGTACATTGAAAGAGTAAATGTCATTTTGTGAAACGTGTGTTATAAACAAAATTTGTTATTAGTCTTAATACTTTAATACAATGCTGAGTGTTGCAACGTTGCAACTACTATTTAATTAAACATTTACTCATCATTAACGTTGTATAATATCACCATAACAATTTTACATATAATTCACAACAACGTATTTATTGAAATTATTAAATAATAATAAATTTTCTATTCAAATGGAACGTAGATTTAATGTAGTTATATAATTGTTTAAGAAGGGAAATTGAATTATTTGTGCGAATAATATTTTCATTTAGTTGAAATTATGAGTTCAGATAAACGAATGTTTATGTTTGGATTGCTGAATGCGTGGGGTACAAAGTATTTTCTTTAGGTGTACGTGACAAAAGTGCATATTTAGTTTGATGCTTAACAAACACGTAAAAGATAAATTTATCAGTGCAGGTGTGAAAAACAATTATTAACCGGATGTAGAATTAAGGATAAAAACATTGAATGGAAGTAGAGTAAAAAAACTGATTGAAGGAATTCACTTTTCTATTTCACAGTTTTTAAGAATTTTATAAATAAAAGTTAAAAATTATATAGAATAAACTAATAACAGGAAGATCAACATCATGTAAAAAGTAAAACAGTCAACAAATAAAATCAACAGAGCATGTTAAAATGTGGTTGAATTACATTTACAATCGAATTGTGATACATAAAGACGTATTATGGTATTTTTTGTTCTTCATCGAAAAAAGTGAATTGGTGTAATTTAATTGAACCGCATAATTCAAAATTTAATGAAAACAAACACTAAATGATTTGATGAAAATTGTCATGCAGTTTAGAACAACAAAAGTTAAAGATTAATTTTAATGTATAAATAGGATTATTGTAAACAACTTTAAATAGTTTTAATTAAAATTTCTTTTGAACGCCTACGCGACGCGTCATTATAGTTAAAAAGAAATTTCTTTTGTGTAAGGATTGAGACTTCCACGGCCAGAGTCATTATTGAAATAAAACACGTCTTCCGGGATTTTACTGTGTCAAAGAGGTAATTGTAGTTGCCAACGTTTCGCCAATTATCGTAAGGAGTTTCATCAAGGCGAGAAATATTGGCAATTACGGTTACCTTTTCGACACGGTAAAATCCCTAAAGACGTTTTTGTTTCAATAATATCTTTGTAATTAATTTATTTTTGTAACCAGAATATTGCGTATCAAAGATTTGAGTCTCATTGTTTAGTTAAATTTTTTTCTATAAACAATTTCAAACTATCATAATATTTTCTCAAAAATTTTATTATATAATGACTTCCAGAAAACTGCAACACCTAGAAGTTGTCGAACGATTTTAATGAAATTTTCAGGAAACGTCTATTTTCATTAAACAAAGTGATGATTAAAATTTGAATAAAATCTAGCCAGTAGTTTTTGTTTTTTTGCCTGTTGTTTGCATAGCACATAGTAACAATAAATTTAAAGTATTAGACCATTTAGTAACTGTCAAGTTTGCAAATTGTTGTTGTTTCTTCACAATTTCATTCTGAACTTGAAAACAATGCCGAGAGTACGTCAACATCAACATTTTGTCCAATTAAGTGATTTTGAACGTGGCCGTATTATTGGTATGAGAGAGGCCGGACTTTCGCTAAGAGAAATTGCTTGTAGTATAAACCGAAATGTTTCATCGGTATTGAGATGTTGGTCCAAATGGTCCGAGGAAGGGGTTCAACATTGTCGCCGTGGATCTGGACGTCCTCGAAAGACTACAGATTGCGAAGAACGTCGCTTAAGAGTTTTGGCCTCAAGTGATAGATTTTCAACAACTCGATCAATTGCAAATGATTGGATGAGAAGTACAGGACTTAGGATGTCAATGTCATCTGTTTATCGCCGGATAAGATCTTATGGGTTGCGTTCATATCGTCATTTTGGAGCAACGAAAGGGTTAATTGGGAGCAAGAATGGCACCAAATTGTGTTTAGTGACGAGTCCCGATTTTGCTTGTGGGCCCACGGTGGTCGTGGGAGCGTCAGACGGATGCGTGGAGAACGTAAAATCCAACATTTTTGTGGAACGCAACACAGCCCTCACATAAGGAGTTATGATATGGGGTGCAATATGTTATGGTAGCAGACCACCCTTAGTCTTTATTGACGGCAACCTTAACGCAGCTGGTTACATTGCTAATGTGCTACAAACAAGTTGGCCTTCCATATCTTCAGGGGCTGCAAAATCCCCATTTTCCAGCAGAACAATGCGCGCCCTCATACGGCAAGGGCTACAACACGGTTTTAGAAAAAATCTAACATTACCGTCCTCCCATGGTCTGATCGGTCGCCTGATTAGTCGCCAATTGAACATGTATGGGATATGATTGGTAAGCGACTGGGTAATTTACCGCACTCTCCAGATAATTTACACGATCTTCAGCAACGGATTCAAGAAGCTTGGGATGATACCACAAGCAGCTATAGATCACTTGATTGATAGCATGCCAAGCCGTCTAGATGAGTGCATTACAAATAGTGGCAGAGCAACTCATTATTGAAAAAACTTTTAAAACTTTGTTCTTTTGTTTTTAAATTTTACTCATCACTTTGTTTAATAAAAATAGACGTTTTCTAAAAATTTCATTAAAATCGTTCAACAACTTCTAGGTGTTGCAATTTTTTTGGAAGTCAGTATAGTTTGACAGTTTCTACAATTTAAATTAAGCATTGTTATTTTATATTAATGTATGCAATAAGTGTTAAATTATTAGTGTGAAAAGTTATTTTTACTGGTTTATACCACTACTTTTTTGGAAGAAGCCAATTTTGGTGTGTTTTTATTCATAATTAGTACTAACTAATTATACAGGGTTCCCCATATTAGACTATACAATTTAAAAGTCGAATAAAACTTTCTAATCAAAGTAAATTAACTTTTTAATCGACTAATATGTAGCTTATTCTGTGGGATTTATGACTAGAAGGACAGATGTTAAATTTTCCAATTGATTACGAAAGAACTTTTAAATTTGAAGTTAATACCATCAAAATACTCACAATATCTTCTGGTCTACTTGTGTTCTGATAATTTTTTTTTCTTGATATTTTGCCTTTAATGGTTCTGCAACACAAAACAACAAATTATAGTTTTTTTGTCAGTATTATTCTAGCTATTGCTCATGTGATATAGCTCACCGCTTTAGCTACACCACTATTCCACCATTATTTTTTTACACTAACCATTCGATGATGTAGATAAAAATCCCAACAACATATTGCGCTAATGAAGTTATTTTAAATAATAAAAAAATTATTTTGATTTAAAACATTGATTATTTAGAACTATAGTAAATATTCTATTCAAATCAAACGTAAATTTATGGTAATTAAATTTAAATAAGATTTCTAAAAAATCGACCTATAATTAATTTAAGAAAGCAATTAAGTTAAGTCTAAGAGTTCAGATTCAGTTATATATAGTATATGTAAAATTTTTTTGGTATTCGCTTGCACATTGATATCAGTAGCACAAATTTGTAACGAGAAATTTTCTAAAAGAATGAAATCTAAGAAATTAATCAATGTTACCACTGTTTTTTATTCTTAGGATAGATAAAATGTTCTCAATACAATTTAATTTTAATTGGAACCTCAAAGGCCAACACGATAAAGATTATAGAAAAGTACGACAAATGGCATACTTTATGCGTTTAAGAGGTTCACAAATTACACTTTCAAAAGTTTACGTGGATGATTTAAAAAAAATTAGCGAGACTCAAAAAGTTGCCGCTTAGTCGACACAAATCTGATTTTTGATTAATATTTTGTTTGTACCAAAATTGTTAACATATTTTAAAGAAAAGTTTACCATTATAGGTCACAGCTAACTTATTAGTGACTTGACGTAATTACTGATTTAACTTCCATTACAAACATAATATCATGGACTTAATTCGCAAACTGCGTAACTTCATTTAAAGTCAGAAATAAGGGTTTAATGCTATCTAGTGTAAAATTGTTTCCTCATCCAATGGAATAATTCGTATGCCCATCAAAATTATAGTTTTTGTGTTACTGTCGCTTTAGCAAACTGCCTATCTCATTCCAGGTTCCTTCGCATTTTTTATTTTAATTGTTTTTTTTAATTCCGTAGTTTTCACTTTCATTAGACCAGAAAGAACAACCTGCTCTGGAACCTGATCACCACGATGTTTGAGCTTAGATTACGTTTTTGAGATAGTTATTTAACTTTTGCTGATAACAAGTTCTATTATTATATTGTGTTTTTATATTAGTTTGTTTTTTTGTGGTAACTAAATGAAGTTATTTGTAACAATTGAAATAATTTTGTCCCTGATGTATGGTAGTTTTGGTTTTTATCCAAATGCGTATCTCCAATTTCTTAACCTTTGGTACCCGTGAAAAGTACCTATATTCATTTTCAAATAAAAACATTAATATTTTTAACAATTTTTATTAATTACTATTTTTGGCAGATATATATACAATATAAGCATTTTTAGCACTATTTGTCCATTGTAACATTTGTTTCTGATTTGAAAAGGATGATAAATTTTCTCCTGTAAAATTATAAAAAACGGACTTACACAGTTTTGCCGATTAAATCGACGATATCAAAAAAACAAACACCTCTTTGAATACCTCAACTCCAAATTAAGAAATCATCTATGGGAGTCTTACATATTTTTGCTGAGAAACAATTATCAGCGTTAAGAAACCTAAGATTAAAACACAAAATGTATCGAAAACAAAATTCTGTTTATTCTTTAAAAATTATCTCAGAGTGTCTTTATTACATTTTAATTAACCAAATCATCACCTTGATGATTAATTTTAATCATTGACTCACATAGTTTTATTAATTACAATTAGCTTTAATAAAGCTCTCGCTAGTTTGCGCAAAACGTCGGTATTTATAAAACCGTAGCTTTGTTACTCGATCTCTACTTAGAAGGAACACAAGTTACAACTTCTATTGTATTAATTGAAGGAGATAATATTCTTAACAATAACTATTACTATTCTTTAGTATTATTTGCGTAGGAATCCATTTCAATTATTGTTTTACAATACTATTTTGTTACTTTAGCACTTAACATTTCAGTTTTTGTGACACTCGTCACACGGCACTCATTCTAGTTTGCTGTGAAACAAAAAAAATAATCTATTAAATATAGTTTTCAAATAAAACTTTTAATCAAGTACGATTATTTCTTATTTTATTTTAATAAATGAAAACCTGACGTTTGATTAGTTAGTTATGAAAGTATTATGAATCAGAACTAAATATTCTAATGTAAAATAAATATGTATAGTAAGTGCTTTATGATTTCAATACTAATGGATTGAAAATGGCAAGTTGTTATATCTTTTTGGGTATTTTGAGAAATGTAATGTATAGTAATTCATATACAGTTTTAATTTTTTAGATTTCATATAAAAATAAATTTAACCCTTTTTGAAAAGATACAGATAATCTTGTGGTTTTGCCAAAATGTTTCACAATAACATAATTTATATACCCCAAAGGGTGTATTTTTTTTTCTAAATTTGCAAAATATCGTGTTCTACAAACATTTTAACTTTTTATTGCAGAATAACTTCATTACATTTTGGGAACACAATTAAGGTTAGCAGGTATTTATTTTGCTCAATTCTTAACTTTGTATCCTTGAAACTTAATATTTACTGACAAACATTTTTGTTTTAATAAATTATCATTATCAATAAAATAACTTAATTTTGTCATAAATTCTTCTTTAAAATATATTATCCAAAAATTGAATATTTAGTGTACCTATAATTATTATTTAGATGAGTAGCTTTTAGTGTACATTGACTGTTTTCTATATTGAGATCATGTTGACGATTTCACAAGATATTACGTACTTCTATATTTTGTTTTAATGTGTGTTTCTATTTAGAAATTTAAGACATGAAACTAAATATCTCATTAATAACATTAAATTTAGTTAGTTGGGGTGAAGAGAATTGATTATACTAATTAAAATTAGGACTTTAACCATCGGATCATACCCAAAGTTTAACAGTAGCTATTTAATATAAACGAAATTTTAGGTAACGAGTTAACACCTGTATTATATCCCGCGTTAATAATAGTTTATAACAAGTTACTAAATGATTTATTAATAAATGAATAAAAGAACAATGAGCTTACAACATCAAATATATATTTTCTACTACTTTACATTATGCATACCGGTTTTTATCCTACTCTGATTTTTACAGCGTTGTCATGTTTATATGTATTAAAATGTCGGCGTACGGCGTTCAGTGAAGTTAGGGTACAGCGTACAAACTTCAGAAAACTTCCCCGCCAGCGTACAAATGACATATTCTTCATTTTGCTTTGTACGCCAACTTCCCCACCAACGTACAAACCTAATTTACAATGTCTGTACGTTAAACTCTTATTTGAAGGTTTTCCTCTGCAAAGAATGTTCTCTTCTTGTTACAACGTTTTCGATCCCACACCAATGCTTAAAAGTCATTAAAATGGAAAATAATTTTAATTAAGTCTGATGCATAAAAGGATGGCTTTTTGGCAAATCTACCGCTGAATATAAGAAAGAAGTTAAACTTGACACACATAGATTGAGACAAGAAGTTGAAAGCTGAATCCGAATTGGTTTTCCTAAAATTTAATAACTCGTATGATTCCATTGATGTATGTATGTACTAATTAATTAAAAAACTATCCAATTTACTTCACGCTCAAAGAAATTTACCAGTACAATGCCAAAAGTTAAAATAAAGCGATTAACAGAAAATAATAAAAAAACTTCATTTTGCCAAAGAACTAATGTGTCCGAATCGAAATCCCCTTCATATTTAGGCAACCTTTCAAAGCTTTCAAATTTTGAACACAGCTTTTACTTAAAAGTAGAAAACAATCAAGATGTTTTAAGACCAGGGCTCTTTCTAAGTCCCCCCAAACCTTTTCAAATGTGACATTTGTGAAAAATACTTTTCTAAGGAAAACTACTTTCACAATCACCTCAAGGTTGTTAACGTCGAAAGACAGTTCCAGTGCGACAGCGGCAACTGTAACTTTAAAATCAAGCGGCTCTACCAACTAAGACGCTGTCAGCTTCTTTGTAAATTTGTAAAAGCCGAAGCGACAGAGATATCATGAGATGATTTTTAAGCATTGCATTGGTGTAGGTTCAGGAAGGGAACATTCTTTCCAAAGGAAAACCTTCAAATATGAGCTTGGCGTACAGAAAAAAAATCGACAAATTCTGTTTGTACCCTACTAGAGAAGTTACCGTATCAAAAGAAATTGAATGAATTTGTTTGTACGTTAGTATGGAAGTAGCGTACAGAAGAAACTGAAGAATATTACATTTGTACGCTAATGGGGAAGTTGGCGTACAGAAGAAATTGAAGAATATTCCACTTGTACGTTGACAAAGATTGGCGTACAGAAGAAATTGAAGAATATTCCATTTGTACGCTGGCAGGGAAGTGTGTACAGAAGAGAAATAAAATAATTTTTCTGTACGCTGGCGGGGAAGTTGGTGTACAGCTGGGGTAATGCAAGATTATGATTTTTATATGTTCTCTAAAGTTTGTCTGCTGTGCGCTAACTTTGCTGTACGCTGTACGCCAACTTCACTGAGCGGTACATTTTTGTACGCTGTACGTAACTTCACTGAACGCTGTACGCCAACTTCCCGACAACGTCATCACAACCTGCAAAAAAAATTGTTGATTTTAAATTTCATATTACATGCATAATGCGAGCTAACACTTGTAATTCCAGATTATTTAATTGTATACAAAATTAATATAAATACAGGTACACATTAACACTATTTTTCAAAATGTAATATTTGTAGCATGTAAAATGATGGCTCTAAACTTTTCAACATTTTGACAAAGTTAAGCGCATTTTTAACGCATTATTTGAATATTTTTGCCAACCGAATTACGAACGGTACCTATATAAACGTGTTTTGCCTTATTTGTGGCTCATCAATGTATCGTAGCTCGAAAGTAAGTCTACAAAAATCACCGAACTATTTTTATTTTTTCTGTTTTTTTTTTTTATTTTACTTTCACTGCACAGAAAAATAAATATATTGTTCAAAATATTTTTTATACAATTTATTCCCTTATGGTAAATCCTAAAATATTAAATATCAGTAAAACAATTAGATTTATGTATAAAAAATGCATCAAAAAACATTATAAAATGCAAGGTTTTATCTTCAAATTAAGCAACAAACAATAATTTTAATTAGGCATGTTGGTTTCTGAGTTTAAAACACCCTGTTTATCGATTAAGTAAACGTTAAGGGTTAATTGGCAAGGTTTGGTTGTTTAAGAGTTACAGTTTCAACTCAGTAACTATTAATAATAGAAATATTGTTATTTTTTAGGAACTTTGTTTTTGGGTATTTGAGTAAGGGTTGATTTTTAAATACATTAGTTCCATCTAAAATTTAAATTAAAAATAAAGTTAATCTATGTAAAATAAGCAAGGTGGACTCCACTTCTGTTATAACCAGAATTACCTCATTCATGATATAGGTTTATATTGGAACTCAACTTTAATTGTTACACTCTGTACATTTCATTTTTTTTTGTGAATTAGATTATTTTCTTTTAAAATTACCATAAAAGTTTAAAAGAAGTGAAAGAACCCCAATATGTTAAAAACTACGTCCAATCGTCCCAAATACTTGTATTTTAATTCTTTTTTGACTGTGGAAGTTAAAGCATTTTATAACTGAAGGTTGTGCAAAGTTAACTGGCTAACTGTCGTCTATATGTTTTAATTGAACTGGTCGGAAAATCTAGTCCATACGTTCGAAATTATTACCATTGTATTAGTACGGATGAAACCTCTGATCAGAGAAATTCTATTCGGAATACAACTGCATTCGTTAGTTGAATAATGCGGATCATAGATCCAGAAATTATAGACCTTCTGTTTGCGGATATCTTTGGCAAAAGTTTGTTGAATAATAGATTCACAGAACTTATACGGTCATTGAGACTCATTTTGGGAGGTTATTCTTGGGTGAAATACATTGTAGTTCTTCTACAACAACCACACATGCATTTAAGTTGTCTGCTATAGGTAACTTGGGTAACTATCTACATAATTTCTGGAAACTAAAAAGTGTGGCTTCTTACATTTCTCAGCAAAAAAAAGAGCAATATTGATACTTTACTCAGAAACAGTTTTCAAAGACTCTTCTGGTAGATATTGTGTTGCTCTTCCATTCAAAGAGTTCCTTCCCAAGCTTGGTTATTCTTATTATATTGCCAAATTAATTAAAATTTTATTTGTTCTATTTATTTAATTATTTTGTTCTATAAAATTAACAAATGAATTTGACATAATCAAAAAATTAAATAAATAAAACTTACAGTGTAATTCAAAATGATAATTTGCTCTACTGTCATTATTTTTCTTCTTCTTACTTTCTAATCATCTTCTTCTCTTGTTTACCTCTTTCATCCAGTTTATACTATCTCCTTTCTCTCTAGTAAACTTTCTCTTCTCATTCCCTCCTTCTGTAATTTCACACAGTCTTTTCTTAGATGTTTAATATTTTCTCAATCAATTCCAAACATTGTACATAACGTATTCGTCATTACCTATTCTAAAACTAACTATCATATTTTTTTCTTGCGTTGTCTGCCCTCCTGTTAAGTACCTTGGAATTCCTTCCACTATTATGTCCGCGTATTATATGCATTTTTCTCTGATCATCATCCTTCTTTTTTGTATCTGATTTATGTTTATTTTCTGATCATCATTCTTCTTTTTGTTTCTGATTATGTTTGTACTTATTTGTTATTTTTCTTCCATGCTTCTTCTTCCCATGCTTCTTCTTCCTCTTCTTCTTTCTGGTAAACTCCTCTTCTATAATATGCTTTTCTTTTTTTTCTTTGTGATTTATTTTTCTTAATTCTATCTCATTTACACAAAATATAACTTTCTTATTTTCCATTTGTTTCTTAAATTTTATCGGTCTTTCCTGTTCCTACTATTATTTTCTCCAGTTTCATTTCTTCCCTTTATTAAATATCCAGGTGTCTCTCTCTACAAACCTAGTGTCTATCTCCAATATATTTTCGTATTCTTTCTAGCTCTTTTTATTCTTTCCACCCCCAAATTTCTGCTCCGTACATTATAACACCTTTCACTCCCTCTCGAACAACTATTTTCTATTTTCCATATCATTCCCAAAAACACGTTCACCTACTATCTGCTCTTTTCTTTATCTTGAATTGATTAAAGATCAACATGAAGAAGTCCATTTTAACAAAGGTATATTTTCTACTCTATTCTTCTATTCACTATATGATGCAAAAATTTATTCATCATGTGCAGTGTTTTATTTAAAGCAGCAAATCTCTTAAATAGTTATTCCTACAACATTTTATGAAGAGTACCTTCTTTATGTCATCATATTTTGGTGTTAAATTGTTAAAGAAGTCAAAGGATAAAAAGATCAATAAATTTACCTCCCCACCGGTTTGCACGCCTATGGTTTAAAATTAATTTTGATCAATTCTGTAAAACAGTAGCCTTTACTAATAGTAAATCGTACGTGAACTATCATCGCTTTTATCTCTAAGGGTTCCTGAGATATTAAATAAAAACCATTTGTTGGGGGCAACATTCAAAAACCCTAGCCCCTTTGCGGACCCATGTTCATAGAAACTTTTTTTCATATTTTTGAAAGTAAAATCAGCCCTTAAAGTTTATCCCTCTATTTTGTAAAAACCCTGTATACAGTGTGTCCCAGGTTGATGTTACAAAGAAGTGTAAAGGACTAAAATTTTTTTTTGAATTTTATTTCAAGATTCTGGAATTAAGCCCTGCTTGACGTGAAACAAATTTTAATAATTTTTGTTTTTGAAAAACAAAATGGCCGTGACAGTGAAAGCAAGAACTATTTTCTTTTCAGGAAAAGTACCCTTTTGGTTTGCGGTATAGAAAAATGTTACTAAGAAAAGTTGTTCATAATGACAAATCATGGCTGTATACCAAACTTCAGGACAATCTACCTACTTTCATTAAAGTGTCTGTTTTAGATTGAACAAAATAAATTGTAGGTATCTAATTCATTTATTAAAATTTTTATTTGTAGACCATTGAACAAAACAAATAGTATTTACAACAAATTTAACTAACAAAGCTTAATAATATCATTGATGTACGATAAATTTTTAAAAATTACTCAGCGTTATCTGCGAATTCGGAATTTACACCAAACGGCGTGAAATAAAGAAAATAACAATGGAGGGCCATGAAAAACAATCTTTGAGTATAATATCAAGTACTGTCAGATTGCAATTTGTAGTAACTGCCTTTAGTTCAAAGTATATTACAGAGAATTTACCTTGTTCAGTGTTACGGGCTTGGATCAACGGCCCTAGGAGTAGTGGTGCAGCGGTTTAACAAAAATTTCCCAACACCAATTTTACACGTATGACTGCCATGCAAATAGTTAAAAAAAATTTCTTGCAACTGGCAGCGTTGGTAACGCGTTTAAGAAAGAAAGAAAGAAATATGACGAAAATGATACCGCAACTGTTCTTGCCCTTGATTCGGTGGATGAACATCCCAGACTATCATTAAGGGAAAGTTTGCGTAATCTCGATATTAGTAAATCAGAACTGCAAAGAATTTATAAGTCGACCAATGTAAAGGCATTCAAACCAAAATTTGTGCACACTATCGAAGAAGGTGATGAAGGTCGTAGAATATTATTTTGTCTTACCATCGGGGAGCGATGTCTTCAAAAACGAAATTTTATAAAAACATTGTATTTTCAGACGAAGCAACTTTGCTACCAATGGCGTTGTTTCCTCTCAAAATTGTCGCTACTGGTCTACAGAAAATCCAAACTTTTGGATCAGCTGTAGAAGACAGTATTACAAAAAGTAAATGTGTGGTGTGCTGTTTTATATCGTTTTGGCATAATTGGACCTTACTTCATAGAGGGACGGTTAAATCAAAATGTTTATCTACAGCTACTTAGATGACTTGCCGCTAACAGAAAGACAAGCAATGTATTTCCAGCAAGACGGATGCCCTGCACATTCGACAGCACACGTAGCTGAGTAGCTAAATTCTGTGTTCTCAGGAAAATGGATAGCTGGAAATGGTTCAATTGAGTGGCCTCCAAGGTCGCCCGACCTCACCATATTAGATTTCTTTTTATGGGGTCGCCTCAAACAACTGGTTTACTCTCAACCGATACTCAACAGTAAAAAATCCTTAAAAAAGTATATGAAACGCAGTAACACAAATACGCATAGAGGAAATTTGGAACAGTTTCATAGGATTCAGACGTCGCATAGAAAGATGTGTAGAAAATGGTGGCGGTTGCTTTGAATAGATAATTTATTGCAGTACAATCTTGTGTTACGTTTTGTAAGTTAAATTTGTGGTAAATACTATTTGTTTCGTTCAATGGTCTACAAATAAAAATTTTAATAAATGAATTAGATACCTACAATTTATTTTGTTCAATCTAAAACAGACAGTTTAATGAAAGTAGGAAGATCGTCTTGAAGTTTGGTATACGGCCATCATTTTGACATTATGAACAACTTTTTTTAGTAACATTTTCCATACCGCAAACCAAAAGGGTACTTTACCTGAAAAGAAAATAGTTCTTGCTTCACCGTCACGGCCATTTTGTTTTCAAAATACGAAAAAATTCTTAAAATTTGTTTCACGCCAAGCAGGGTTAATTCCAGAATCTTGAAATAAAATTCAAAAATTTTAGTTCATTACACCTCTTGTAACATCAATCCTGGGACACACTGTATATAAATAATTATTAAGAACAAATAATTTGAAATTGGTTTTCTAACATCTTATTTACAGGGTCTTCCTAAGTTCCCAACGTTATCTGCTATTTGTCATAGGATTCTTAACTGCCGATAACGATGTCAAACTGCATACCCTTTTAAGTACAAACAGAATTCCTAGTATTTTTCTCATAGTTGACAACTGTAGTTTTTATGAATCCCAGCTCGAGGATTTAATTTGTAGTTCTAGAAACAACTTCTATTCGATTTACGGTGGAATATATCATATTAACTACTTCTGTTGTCGACAACTCACTCATTATGACTTACAATACAAATATATAATAAAATTGTGATTAAACAATTACTAACACAACCGTGACAACAATAACCTTTTGACGTTCGCACTTCATCAATTACTTAATTTTTCAATGATAATTTTGATAAAAATAGGGTTACACTGCTAACAGTGTAGTTTTATATATATTATAATAGTAAAATCTACAGTGATATGAATTATTATGTGGTTTCTTTTCTCAAAATCGGTCCCCGCAAATTAATTGTAATTGTAATAAATGTACTGACGATATCTGCATTAGTATTTTATTTTTATATTTATGTCATATATTATTTATATGTTATTTATTTTATTTGTATAGTAGATCACATTACAAATTTTACTTCTTACGTATTATATACCATTATTTTTGTATCTTGGTATAATACCCAATCTACGGCTATGATTCTCGTTTCGTCAGTACCTGGGCTGATGGCAACGTGTTTAGACAGATTAAACTATTGTTCTCAGACCCAGGATGGTCGATATGCTGCAAGAGCGGCACAATGATCGTATTTTTGGTTAGAATTTATCTGGTTTTTACTTAACCGTAGAAGCACCGATTTCACAAGAAAATAAAGAATTATTTCAAGCAATTATGATTTATTACTCCGCCCAATAGTATACAGACTTTACATTGATCTAACATTCATCATTTTCGATTATAAAGTTTGAAATTATCTTTTATTTTTATTTATTATCTGACGGCCAATATTCAATTAAATTTTGAAATGTCGATATCTCGAAAAGTATCGTTTTTGAATAAGATTCTTATACACGAAGTCGCCATAGTTTTTTCGTAGATTGAGAATAAAGAATATCTGTTTCCATTTAAAATGTCAAAGTTGACAGATGGTTCTAGAAAGTGGAACACCCTGCATAATTGAAAATGCTTTTTTAAAGTGTAGTCGTTGAGGAACCGAAAAGAATGGTCAAAATTAATTTTTAAAAAATATCTACTTTCAGTGCAGAGATACTTACAATTTATATAGATCGCTACTTGCGCTCTTACGTCTTCTTGTTTTTTTAACTGTAGAAATAATATGTAGGTTACGTTATGTTATGACGTTATTGGTTATTACAGACATTTTTCCATGAGAGTCTTAACCTACGGTAAGAAGCGACACTTGTCAAATTGTCAAGGTTTGGCCATTTGTAACTACAAATTCAGTAGCGTTCTTGAATCTTATGATAAATATGTGAAGATACCTTTGTAATTAGATACTTTCAGACTCCTAAAGTTGATGTACTAAGTAACATGTTTCTTACTTATTTATCGTAAAATTCAAGAACGTCCAATAATTGTTGTTTTTAAATAATACCCAAGTTCATTCATAAGTAATTTACATTTTACATGTGATTTACGAGTGATTTTGTAAACACTTAAATGTAATTTTAATTTTACTGTTACAAAATGTTTATATATGTGTATAGTGACACAATGAATCAATACATACAATAAAATACCAGAAAAAGAATTTGTCAGCATTTTAATGAACGCAACTCTCACGTCTCCATCGGAACTTTATAATTATAACAGATACTTTCTTACTTTTTTCTCCTTAATAGAAACTCTTAAAAACAAAGGAAAAACATATGTAACAAAAAAAAAACATATGTAACGAAAAAAACATTGACTTTGTCATTAGCTGCAAACAAGCATTGTACAAACAAATAACTTTAGATTGAGCCAATCTTGAGCATTTCCACCCATCCGTCAAACGTAGAACTCTAATTATCTTATTATTGATTTCCTATGTTCAAATTTATCAAACTAGTTTAAATAAATATTTACCGTTAAGCTAACATTTTGATCCGTATTTTAATTAAGATCAAATATTTTAATACAAAATTTTCTATTAATTAAATAATAGCTATGAACTAAAAATCTTATTTCTGTAATTACGTTATTGTAAAGATGTAATTAGTGTTAATTGCATTATAAGCTTATTACAACACGTTAAAATTGTTGAATTCAATGTAACTTAAATTTTTTTTTATTTGATTTCCAAACAATACCGTCTGCTAATTCAGTTAAAAGCATGTTATTGAATTTTCATTATATTATAACCCCTTTTGGTACGCCACTTCAACCTGTCAAATACGTTTACTTATTATCCTCTTTCGTAAAAGAAGGAAGTGTAAATATTATTAGATATTATTTTCTATCACAATTGCACATTCATCTCAGTTCACAAAAATTTAAAACAATGTTACGTTTCCGTAGAACTATTGAATAACTAATTTTCTTGAACATCTTTGTATAACAAAATTATAGTCACTTATAAAGTAAAAAATTCCAAGAGCAGAAAGTTAGATGTAATAGTATTCGTCGGATAATTTGTTTTGCTTAAACAGAAATACGATAACTAATGTGTCTATAGTAATTAAAGTATTTAAACTCAGTTACAAAATTCATATTACTTAGTAACACTACTATTTTAATTATTAAGGTTCACTATTTACCCTTTAAATGCAAATTCTTATTTGTTTTTTGTACTGAACTAAATTCTTATGTTACTATTTAAATCTTATTAATGCCCGAAAATTATGTAGTAAGGTGAAAAACCGGTATACTTTAACCTTCTTCTATATAAATTTCTTTCAGAGAAAGTGATAAAGTCAATTGTCATGTTATAGAATCTTTATAAAAATGTATACGTTTAAATTTGTAAGACAGGAGTTTATGTGGTGGTTTTGAAAGCGAAAACTTTATCCTCTGTGATTTCACTTTCTCCTTGAATTTAAGTTATAACAACGCAAAAAAAACCGCTCGTAAGCAAAACAAACATAACTTAGAAAAAATCAATGGTCCGATTTTTATTAACCATGTGTGTGTAAGATATAATAATTATACCTAGATTTCATTTTTGGATTCCTAATTTATCGCGCTTGCTTTTTAATCCATTGCTAGATTTTAATACTTTATTGCCATTTCAGAATTACCTGGCGACAGACGTCCAGATCTAGCTGAGATGGGGTGAAAACATCAATTGTTTGTTGGATAATCATCTACGTCCCCCATACTGATGGAGAGAAAGCAAAGACATTGTCTTCACAATATAAGTCGAATTTTATGTTATAAGCGGGCGATCTTTTATAAGATGCTACTTATAATAATTACAGATTCATCTTTGGATTCTAATTTATCGCTTGGTTTTTTAATCCATTGCTAGATTTTAAATTTGTATAAACGCCAGATTTAGCTGAGATAGGTGATGACGTCAATTATTTATTGAATAATCACTATCTAAGTCCCTGATACGGCTGACGAGAAGGCATAGACATTCTATTCAAAATTTAATTATCACTAGTTAAAGAAGTTAATGTGTCCAGCAATCAAAAAATAAATTAAAGACCAATTCAAGTTTAATAATAATTCTGTAGCGCCTTAATAACTATTTTAGCTTTTAATTGAACTACTAAGTATGTACATTTGTGATACCACGATATTCTTTCATAGATTTTGTCTGTTTTTACAATATTTAGAATCATTAGAAATAATAAATATGGGGGTTAGGTGTAAACATTTAAGTATATTAAAAAAACTGTTGTGTTAAACATACAATTTGATATTTTGAATATTCTTATAATTAAAACATCTTATAACAAAAGAAAATGTTGAGTTGAAAATGTATTTATTTAAGAAAAAAGCAAACAAAATTTTTAAATACATTTATTATCATCATTTTCAATACAATCACAAACTACGTCATCCTCTTTATTTTCTGTTACTGATTGTTTTTTCTTTTTATACGAATTTTTAATAAGATGGATGTGTAATAACTCAATTTTGTTTTAGAGCTAAGTTTTTTGCTCTGACTTTAGAGGGCTTTATCAAAACAAAAAAAATTAATCTCAATAAAGCCCCAATACTTCAAAGCAAAACGTCGACAAAACGTACCACCATAAAAGGCAGCAATTTTATTACATCTCTATCATTTTGTAAAATCTTATAAAAAATAAATCAATTACTGATTAATTGCAATGGATAAATAACGTGACACATACCAATTTTTCTTCTTCATATTTTTGCGATACTTCAGCATGTGCTATAGTTCATACGTAAGGTTTTAGCAGAGTTTCAAATTTTTTTTGCAAGACGATGAGTTTTACATTTTATCATACCATAACTCCTGAACCCAATCTACTTTATAGTTGTTTTCTTTGAGCCAATCATTACAACTTTTCTAAAAAAAAACACCACAAGTTTTTAATATTTATTAAAAGACCAGTTAGTTCCAAGCTGTCTAAGTAAGTTTCAATATTGTTCATAAGTTTTTATTATTGTATATCGATACAAAATCTTCTCCGCCTTTCAAAACATTATTATTCGCCGCATTATAAAACGTGTGGATAACAAAACTATGCAAGGTTGCTGATATACAGATTCTTACATGTTTGTAGTGGTAAGCAAAAAAGTAACATACGAGTTGCCATGTTTAATGACCGCTTACTATGGCGGAAAGAAGTTGTTTAGGAGTGATTTTTTTTCTAAATGTAAAAGGCATCAATAAAAATCCAAAATGCGCACTTTCACGACCGGTGTCTATATTTATACTATGATTTTCCCAAGTTATTGAGCAGTGGTTTATTGGAACTTTTTTAGACGTTTTATTTGCTGCTGCAGCAAACATCTTCAGTGGCGTGATTGTAGATCTGGTTTCAAAGCTCTGACTGATTCTTCTTTTAGATCTGCTGTTTTTTCTACAATTTGACAATACAAAAATGCTGTCAACAACAACTCATTACTACATTCGCTTAAACGTAGAAACTATAAGAATTTACCGGTCAAAATTCAACAGAAAAAAGATGGTATTTGTATTTTTGTATTAATAGAGTTCCTGGGACCCGGCGCTTTAAAAGTTCTAAGAAAACCATTACCTAACATTGAAAGTCAATTAACAATAATTGTTGATATTAATTATTAATATCCAACCGTCTGCACATGAATAGACAAGGGTTACTTTTAGGCTACAAATAGTAGCAGATCCAAAACAAACAGCAGTCAAAGATAATTATCCTAGTAATAGTCCGTGGGCACGTGACATAATTTGTCGGGAAACTTGTATGTCAGCTTTTATATCTTAGGTGTAGAATGCCATCAAACCTCCAGATCCACTTGAGCCAAAAAGTTCACCTTTAGATTTTGGCATTGGATGTAATGTATTTTTTAAATTGTACGTCAGCTTTTTGCAGACAGGTTTCTAAGGTATGGTTTAGTTACCAAAGCCAAAAAAAAGCTGACGTTTTTATCCAAACTCAAACGTTCAGGCTCATACAATTCTCATTGCAACGTGCATTGGCAATTGTATCGTCAGCTTTTTTTGTAAATTGCTTTTTAATGTTAAATATCATCGAATTTGAAAAAGCTGTTGCCAAAAAGCGGCCATCTCAACGCTGAGCAGCTGCATCATTAGCTAAAAGATGAGAAAAATTTGAAAAAAGAAACTAAATATGCTAGGGGGCATTTAATGAGTAATTAGCTTGTTGTCCCGGAATATTATATAATTCCTGGTAACGAGAACACGGATACCCTCGTCAGAAAGGGGCGGTCTTGTCGTTTGTAAGGCCAAAGCCCTTCTGTAGTATTGGCAAGCACACATTACGTGAAGTACTCCGGGTTAAGGAACGAAAGAAAAATTCAAAACACTGAAGAGCTGAGGCACTATAAAACTCTTCTAGGTAACTTTACCTGTAAAGAATACAGGGATTACTTAGAATTTTTACGGGATTTCTGAAGGGATATTACTTAGCTGACATCTTGCCAAGATTTTTGTGACAACTAATTTGACATGGCGATTTAGCTGCGTGTCAGGAGGAGATCCTCTTCACCTTTTAGCGGAATGTAATGCCACGCTTTCCAGAAGGTGGAACTGTTTCGGGAAACGTTAAGAAATTAAGTCTTAAAGTCTTAGCCAATTTTGACTTTCGGTGAGATTGAAGGTTAATAGAATTTTGCACATCAATTTTTGTGAATTTTTATTTACTTAAGACTAAATCTAAACATTTTATCAAAACCATAATTATTTTATTCTTTGTTTAAGTCTTAGCATAAACTCTTTTTATGTTCGGTATTAGTAGATGTGGCTAAAGTCGAGTTTATAACTATTCTCCTTCACAATCTTCCTAATTGGATTTTCTTATTAATTTTCATAATCTATACCATAGTGTACGTTACAAAAACTGGGGTGAGTCCATAAACGAAGTTATGGACGAGTTGCCTAACAAGATTTTTGTTTCAACTGATTTTACTCAAAAATAAATGAGTACTGACGTACATCTAGTCGTCTTTGCTTGTGTTGATAAATTGACAGTTTTTACTATTAAAATCCATGCATTCTCACATTCTGAATTCAATTTATTTGTCTTATTACATTAACAAATGATTCGGTACGTTCTTAACATACAAAATAAACAGTAAAAACAACAAAGAAAACTTTAAATCTACTTTAAATCTTGCAATTAACCTTTTATCCACCAATCCCATTTTTCCGGTTATCACTCATACAGTATCTTATTTTCTTTTCTTGCTTTTCATTTTTTCTTTATACCTTATTGCCTTTTTCCTGCCTGTATCCGTATTTTTCAGTTTCAATTCCTCTTCGACTATATTAAGTGGTGTTTCCTTCTCCAAACCTAGTGTTCACTTGCAATTGTGTTCTTCGTCTTTAATGTCGTACCTAACCGTATATCCTAGGTATTTATTTATACTTATCCACCATCTTTATCTCTTCCTCTACCATATGTTTTCTAGTCTTTTAGTAGAAATGTAAAATAATTGTCCTTGAACGTGACGGACCTCCATAAGAAAAATTATGTACCTATCTAGCTTTTCTTAGCGCGGATTTACAATGACTATAAGTCATGAGGAGTACATAAGCATAAATATGTCATAAGAAATGCATAAAGTTGAATGCCTTGTTTTAAATGGCAGTGTTCACAATGCAGTCTGCTTTATGTTATACTTATGGAAATACATAAACTTTCTATAAGAACTACATAAGAAAGTTGTAATATTTCAACTATTACCTATACAACTTATGGAAATAAGACTGAACTTCAATAAACTGCTGGTTTGTTAACCAATAACAACATTTTTACAGTTTTCTTGTTTTGACAGATCTCAAAACATAACCAAGAATTGTAAAATTTATTTAGTTTGTTCAAATCAAGAATTAAATGCAATTATTAGTCAAATAGGTTAGGTTTATTTTAGACGACAACAAGTTGCCGGGGTAGACGGTTTTATGCGATGGTAAACAAATAGAAAAGTATTTTATCTATTTAATAATAAAATTAAAAAGCGTGGGCAAAACTCAAAAAGTAATTTTTTTGAAAATAACTCTATAATAGAAACTAAATTCCTGCATAAAGTGGTTTTTTAAAACATTTTTCTACAGCTTGATTGTTCATGAGTGTTTTCGGGGAATAGTTTTTTTGACAAAACGTTAATAACATAAATTTATTTGAATTTAGTTTTTTATCGACCTACATTTTCAATAAATTAAATAAAAAAATTAGAATTATTATTTCCTTTTGTTTTCGTTAGAGGGTAATGTCAAAACTGTGCCCAACTTTCAATTTGAATGGTTCTGTAGTGTTTATTTTCATCATCCTTATAATTTTTTTTTCAAAATATTGCATTCTGATTTATTTCAGTATTATAATTAATTATTTTATTATAATTTTTTACTTTTTCATGTTTAGTAGCAACAACAAAATTCCGGGTGGTGAGTCATAATTATAATAAAAATAAATGTCGGGTTACCTTTAATTTAATTTTAAACTGGCTCTATACTCAGTATACTATTGGTGCGGAGTAATAAACCTAATCAGAATTATTGAATCTCCCGTATTGCATGGCGTAGGTACCTGATACGTTTGGAAAATTATATTTTTAGTAGGTAAATATATTATAATAGTAAAATCTACCTTGATATGAATTATTATGTGATTATATGTTATTTATTTTATTTGTATAGTAGATCACATTACAAATTTTACTTCTTACGTATTATCACATCACATCTACGGCTATGATTCTCGTTTCGTCAGTACCTGGGCTGATGGCAACGTGTTTACACAGATTAAACTATTGTTCTCAGCGACCCTCAGATGGGTCGAGATCCTGCAAGACGGCACAATGATCGTATTTTTGGTTAGGATTTTTGGTTTTTACTTAACCGTAAAAGTACCGCTTTTACAAGAAAATAAAGAATTATTTCAAGCAATTATGATTTATTATTCCGCGCCAATAGTATACAGACTTTTAGTACAAAAATGTTCGAAATACATTAATAAATTAAAATTTTAAATCTAGAAAAAATAAACTGTACAAAAAATGGAAATTAATTTAAAACTGTAGTTAGTTACCAAACCAAAAAAAAAAAACGTATAAAAGCCTCGATACAACGGATTAATTTGAACATCAAAAGAGATTTGGAAATAAATAATATGTATGGTTCATTAAAAAAAATTAAATATGTAACCCCGATTCCATTAAGTTGCTTTGAATTCTTAGATTGTATTTGTTAATGGATAAATAGAAATAAATTATGCTTGTGCAATTTATATTATAATACCTAATATAAATTTGTGTGAAGTATTTACCCAAGTTTAAGATAGATCGCCTATAAGTATATCTTAGTAATTTCGCATTAGTTTTGTTATTGTTGCTGGACAACTATAAATGTAAGTTTTAGATTAGTTTACGAAATTTTGTTATAATCATTGATTTAATGCATTCAATTTGATTAAGTTGAATGTAAGAAATGACATAGTTTACTAGAAAAACTAAAATTACATAAATGATAATAAGCAACAACAAAATTTTTCAAAATGCATAATTTTTTATAAACGTATTAAAAACAAGCGTTTCGTTAAGAACTCCACATCACAACTGATGTAACTAACTAAGAGCATATTGCTTGAAAAGTAAAATAAACGTCAAATAGCGTTTTGAAAGTAGATCGCGACTTTTGATAGAAAATATAAAAATAAAACCAATACGTTGTAAGAATAATTGGTTTGGTGACCCGCAGTAACGTTTTACCTGCACTTATTACACAATTTTAATAAATGTTAGGACATATAAGGTTTGTTCACGATAGCAATAGGGTGACGTCACGCTGCAGTTTGTTATAAGGTTGTCATGTTTGCATATAACTTTGGTTTTCTACTGTCTGCTCTTATTGTAACATCGTGAAGTTTTGCTAAATTAATATAAGTAAAGTAACTCTAATTTACATTATGGTAACAGAAAATTTTAATATTATATTAGCTGTAATAAATTGCTAAGTTTGTCGTCATCCTATTCTTAACGTAAACAGACTATACCAATTTTAATTAGCACTTTGCGAAAAAGTTGTCACACACTTATTACTATTCCAAAAAAGTTTGAGTAGGTACTTTCGATCATCGTTTGTTACACTAATTTTTGTTTTGTAGGCCATAAATTTAACAAAGTAAGTAGTGTGCAACTCATTCAGTACTTTTATTTTAATTTTACAAAAAATGCTTGATTTTAGCTATACATTACAAAATTCAAAAATTAAAATTAGTTTACATCGTAACACCACACAAAACTTAGCACATCCAAGTTTTTGACTTAAAAATAGAAAACTTGTTGCGAATCAACTGTAATCGTAGTCAAGTCCGTGTAGATTGTACTATTTGAAAAATAGATAAATGTGGCTTCTACCGTACATTGAAATTCAATCAAAAACATATCCAAACAATTAATTTAAACATGTGACGGAATTTTTAGTATTGTCGATCATACCGAATTAATTGTTACTTACTTTTAACAACCTTGAAAATAGATTTCAAATACACAAGCCAAATTCGATATTTTCGTATCAGGGATTGGCATGCATAGTCAATTATTAATTCATGCCGTGTGATGATGGTAAAATTCGTTCTTGCAAAGCTATCATCGATATACGGCAGATAAGTGTTTATAATTTAAATATAGATCTTTTTTAATTGTACGGGTGATTAACAGTCATCTTTCTAACACGGTTGTTATGCAGCGTAAAACATTATTTTAATTACAATTTACCGTTTTAAGACGCAAATATACATCCGGGTTTACCATTTGTGAGGAACTTAAAGGCCTTTGTAGTCGATGACTCCTGGGTTTCTTCTTGTCAGTATTAATTTAAATATGCGTGACATATGAAATCCCATCACGTTAAATTTGAGCAAAATATTCCTAAATTGACATGAACTTCGACGTATATCGTGTGTAACATTTAAATTAACGTCAGATGCTTAAATAATAAAATTTTGACGTTCATTATCAATTTTAAAATTTCTATGATTTAAAAGGTGTTTTTTCCTTTCAGAATTCTTGTTTATTCGTTTGTCCATCGACTATATACGGTGGATCTAATATAATTTATTAGTTTTTAATTCTATTTGATACTTTCATAAATTTTGTGACGCACACGGTTTTATAATCTACTTTTAGCATTGATAAAGTCCTCACTGCTTTGAGCAAAACGTAAACCTTAGATGTAATTTTAGACCTTTATTTTTAACTTTACCTCCACCTAGAAGGAAAACACCTTTAAATCATATCAATAATTGTAGGAAAAAAAATACTTTAAACTGTAAAAAATTCCATATTATCAGACTGTGATAATTTGAATACTGTTGTGCCTTTGTTACTTTAAATTTGTTATTGTGTCGTCTTACATTACTAGAATCTCGTCATGATCCATTAACTGTCCTTTTTCAACCAGTTTGATTTCTTACGACCTACAGTTACAATTAGTTTACAATTAGTAGGTCTTTTGTAAGGTGGTGTCCAATGTTTGCTTTAGAAGCTTTTAACGACGGACTTTGATTCCATTCTGCGACCCACTCTACGACACCAAACTACGGGTAGTTTGTTTGTATTTGAATACTTAAAAAGACCACTTCAAATGCCTGATTAAATTTGGTACGTGCTATGGCAGCACTCACCTAATCCGCTAACTCAAGACCACTTCAAATGCTGATTAATTTCGGTACGGGCTGTGACACAAAACTCTCTTAATCGCTGGAGAATTCACCTAAAACAACCACCGTTAATAATCCGTATGGCTAACACTTACTTACTCCGAACCTAAGCACTGTAGCTGATTCATTCGGTAGCAGCTACTTCCACTCCAAAACCGTTCCATTTAGAACTAGCCGCTTCGCATCACCCACCCTTCGAGTGTAGCTGATTTATTCGGTAACACTTCGTAGTAGACGTGCTGGCAGACTCCGACTAGAGCAAAGTATCACCGCCATAAAAACACCGCCAACACCGAGCACAGAACTTCTCATACATAAACTGCTCGCCCACCAGGCATCACCGTCCAGTGCGACTGCCAGCCTGACGCGGTATCTACACTGGCCCGTGCCTAAGGTTGCCGCTGTTCCGCCTGCGACTGCCGGAGTATCTACGGCATGCAAAATACGTTGTAAATAAATAACCAGCATACATAACAACCCTCATTAACTGTAAATAATTGTAAATAGACAGCCTTAAAATTGAATTCTGGGCATTCTTTCTTCACTCAAAAGCTACCCGCGGCCGAATATAAATTTTGTTACGTCACTTTTACGTTTCCATTACAATTATACCCGGTATTCAAGGGTATAAAGGTGCGCGTTTACAACCAAATCTTCAGTTCAGTTTCTGAGTTTCGCCTAGATTCCCCGTTTTCAATTAAAATAAAATTATTATTGAATTCAAAATCTATCAATAACAAGAAATAGACGTCAATATATTACATAGAACTCTTGATGGAATGCTTACTCACCAAAGTCGTAAAAAATGTTAACAAGTTTTTGAGTTTGAGTTGAAACTTGATTATAATACGAGGAAATTGTTCTGAAAAAGGAGGGTAAGTGGGAAATAAACGTGCAAACCAAATAAAAAACTACTACTATGCTATGTGGCTTTTCTATTTGCAAGATAATTTGACATTTTCTTTTCTAATTTATTTTTGTATTGACGATATTCGTCCGATTAACTTTTAAGAACATTGGCATAAATATATTTGCGGTTGATCCATGTTTACTCTAGATTAAATTAATATCTGAATACAAATAATGAAATGAGATAAATAAATCAATCATTATTTTTGCTTACCTGCCCTTCTTTTAAAACAGAAATGGAAATCAAATTTATTCCATTCTAATAACCTTCAAATTTAGAATAATATCCTTCGTTATCTATTTCTTTGTCAAAATGTATAACCAAACGTACATGTACAACAATCAATTTGTAGGTTATAAGTTTGCTGTTACACTATTACAGTGCACTACCTATCAACCTGGTGCGTAAACTTTTGCTCAATTTCCGTGCTTGAGCAGGTAGTGGTATTTACAAACATATGCTTACAACATCGAACAGTAATACGAACACATTTTTTCTTGTTCGAGTACTCGAACCATGTTGCGCGCCTGAGAAATATCTTACAGATCGTTTTCCAAAGCACTCAGTATGTAGGAATCTGTATGTGATTATCTGAGAATAACTTCAGGAGTGCCGCAGCAGTCTTTTCTATGCCCATGTCTATTTAGCATTTATATATCCACTTTTCTATTAGTTTTGCAAAAATTGTACTTTTCATTTTTACGCTGATGACTTTCAAATTTACATGTCTCTTGATTCGAATGATGTAATAAATGCTTGACGTTTCATAGAACACGAACTTAAACTAAATCTAGCAATTCTGCATTTACGTTGTTTGGTAGAAAAATGACAAGAACAGAGAATTTATTTAAAATTTAAATTTAACCATAGGGCTTAAGATCGTTAAATAAAGTATTGTAGTTTAAAGAATTTAATCAAATCAAAACAAAAATTCATAAATAAAATACAAATCTTATATTAACAATCTTATTATAACGTATGCACAAAAATTAAATATAATACATTCGTTTACGTGGAAAATATACATTTCATTTACAAATTTAATAGACTAACTTTAATGCGTTTGATCATTTCATCCTTCTTGTAATAATGTGATGATGACGTTGGCGGACGGGGATTACTTTTATCGACGATGATTATTTTTTAGTATCTTATTTTTACAACGCCAGCAATAACAACGCAGCAGCAACAATCGTAACAAGAATTTTTATTGCGGTATAATTATACATAGCCACCCAAATTTTCCACATCGACCTATTTTGATTGTCCTCAAGTTCTATCTATCGACGCCTGTCTTAAACTATTTCAACATTTTCATTCTGTGACTCTCAACTTCCGACTCTCTTTTCCACCGTTCACTTTCCTTCCCCACTTTACACAATGACTTACCTTTAACTTTTAAGTGCACTTGTCTTTACAAAAAATTTTGCAATTCGCAAAGTTTAATCCGATATTTCTGTTTTTTAATGTGCAACTTTGCATCTATCACAATTCAACGAAAACACTTTTACAATTAGTCCTTTACACGTATTGTCAATTTTGCATTTATGAATGCTACAAATAACAATTTAAGTTCTACTTAAAAGTACTTTTAATTAAAAAAAAAGATTTTCTTCTTCTTTTCTTAAATAAAATGTAGATCGGTTTTAGAAACCTTAAACTTTAATTATCTTTATTTTTACGTTTGATTTAAATAGAAAATATTTATTATAAATTAAGTAAACTTATTTTGGGTTAAAATATTTTTTTCTATTTAAAATAACTCTTTCAGCGCAATGTATTCATTGGCATGTATTAAGTGCTCAGATTAAAGTTATGTAATAGTATTGTTTTGTCAAAAATCCCGATTATTGTGATTCTGTTTATGGCCCTTTTCTTGATTCTCGTAATGTATCGAGAATACACAAAATTACAAAAAATTCATTCGCATACTTTAAAGCAAGTTAAATGGTTTGGAATTTAGTGAACGTTGCTTTTCAAATTGCATAACAAAATATAATGACTTTCAATTCAACGCTATATAAAAACGACATCCCTTTCCAACTTCAAAAAATTAAAATATAAGTATTAAGTTCTAGTCTAATTTATTTAGTTTTTGCCGTCTACCATATGTGCAGTTTACTAGTGAGGACAATTTCAGCTTTAGACATAATTTAAAATTTTATGTTTCAGTTACTCTTGTTTTTCTTTCTCTTTCTTTTAAGCCGCATTAAACGTAATTTTTTGTTCTTTTTCAAAATATGTTAAATAAGTCCCCTGATAAGAAAATCTGCAAACTGAACCTTACCTATTAACATTATTTCTTCTGAATATTTTTTGCTTAAGGAAAATAAGTCAAATATTTAAAAACTCACCAAAAAAACACAAGAAAAGTAGAAAAGACACATACGCTACACAGCTCAATTATAACCTAAAGTTCATACCAGCTAGCTACGTTTTTATTTGATCATC
The DNA here is from genome assembly GCA_030710515.1 of Abscondita cerata. Lineage (NCBI taxonomy): Eukaryota > Metazoa > Arthropoda > Insecta > Coleoptera > Lampyridae > Abscondita > Abscondita cerata. Next base: position 64,939 of record JALBCR010000247.1, on the reverse strand, counting down.
CGTTACTATAAAATTTGAATTAAGTTGTTCTATTTGTTTTTACGTCTTTTGTTGAGATACATACATTTAATTACCAAGCACGAGCACAATACTTTTACTTTCAGGTGTGCAAGAAAGTACAAAAAATTTAAATAACTGCTTTGAAAAAGTTATTTAATTTATTGACTTTAAAGATGGAAAGTGTTTAAACTTAAGCCGATGGAAAAAAAAACGTGCAGGAATGTGAGAGGTGTACCACAAAGTAACTAGTAAAATTTGTTTAAAAATATACCAAACTGTTTAATTAATCATAACCCGTAAGACTTGGTTTAGCCCTTAGTACGTGTCTTTTACATGCTTGTTCAAGGGAAAACGTGGCGTGCTCGTTTCCTTGAGCACTTTATAAAATTGGAATTTAAGATTTTGCTGGAAAGAAAAAAGCAGTTCAAATAAATCTTATAGATAATAACTTTTTGAACAAATTTACTCTCATAACTTTTTTTGTGTAATTATTACTCTTAAAGACATAGTTAAATAAAATTCAGACGAGCGCGCAACTCTAAAATTATGCTATAGCTTTTTTTTATTATTAAGATTATATTGCATCTTCGATATTGTAAAAAAATTATGTACTAAGTTTTATTAATATCCCATTAATGGTTTTTTAGACTTCGTGTTTCATACATCGTATTTCTTAAAAAATATTCACAAACATCTAATATATAAACATTGCTATTGTATATAAATCAACTCTAATAAATGTGATTATTTTTAATTTTTAAAGTTATTATTCTGCTCTATTTATTTCTTTTGCAAAATCGGTAGTTTTGAGAAATATTCGCTTATTGTCATGAAAATTCTTCGGTTGAACAATTCTTTTAGATTTGAATTTTATTTATTTAAGTTAAAATATCTATGAATAAAACTTTCATCTTAAAAAATGTTGGTCTTCTGCCTTTGTCAATCTTGTTTATAATAACAAAATTGTATTTATTTTTTAGACGTACGCATTTTACATTGCTTGATATTTTATTAAAGATTTATGTATTGTAACACTTACATCAATATTGATTAGTTCAATTCTTAAAAGTTGGTTGATAACTGATAATGATATAACAACCTTACTTCCCATTATCTATATTCATGCATGCACTTACGTTTAAAGTTTCATATATTTGTTTTATCTTGTATTATTGTCTTTGTCGAACAGGCAGTATATTTTACAACTTTTTTACAATAAAAAACACAAAACTACAATAAGTTAATAACGTTACGCGGCTTAAAGAAGTATGTTGCAAGAACAAGTGGAAAAGTTGCATATGAGCAACCGTAGAGAGCGAGTAATGCATCTCACCTACCACCACAAAAGTAAATTTGGAAATTAAGTCAATGTTTTAATCGGCATAATTATAGGAAATACATTTTATTGCTGTTAATATAGATTTACATTCTTAATATTTACCAATTGGTACTTATTTATAAACCAAAAAGAATTTGTATTAGAATTTTCAATTCAGAACTGAATGAATAACTTGTCTTTCGTTGAACTTTTGTGTGTGTTTGTACAAAAAAATGGAAAGCTAATGAAAAGTAAGAAAACCATTAAAAGTTAATTACTTGAACTATTGTATGAAAACAAACAATCGTAAAACGGAAAAGGCTTTCATTTTACGCGTCAGTAACACATTTTTTTTTGTTATCTAAAACAATATCTTGGTGCGTTGGCATTAACTAATAAATATTAATGGTTTATTTATGTAGACTGTAACAGATGAATTTTTATTAATAAATGCTTTAGTAAGTAAACAATTAAAATTAATTTAAAAATCTTTTATTAGTTACCTGAAAAAAATAAACTTATCTTTTATTGACCTGTTTTTGTTTTCTTGCCCTTATGAAGCTATAAATTCCACTAGCTTAGTAATGAAAATAAACCGTTATTTATTTAAGCTTATAGTTATAATTTTTTTCTCTAACAAAACTCTTCTACACCGTGTCATTAAATTAAAAGGCAAAGCTAATTTTTAGAATTTTTTAAATTTCTTGTTATTATGTCATGACTTATTCATTTTCAGCAATTCCTTTTGACATAATATACTAGGTGACGTAGAATAAGAACATCCAGTGGTGATGAAAATACTTTAATAGATTTGGGTATACTTGTTTATTATAAGTAAATAATCAAAATTTTGAAGAAAATCGAACGAGTATAACTAAAGAAACATCAGTGATGTGTTGTGTCTCCACAGTGTGATACGCACTCAGTAACTCTTCTGAGCATACTTCTAATCAGATAGTAGGTACATTGAATCTGAGGGATCTCAGAGAGCCGGTAGAGTCAGTGGAAGATGCGGTAATTGGAGCACTCATCGACTCTTTATATCCCAGATGTGTTCGATGGGTGAAAGATTTAAGAACAAATTAATTCCATAGTGTGCAAGGAAGTTCAACGTAACTCTTGCTACGTGTGGTCAGGCATTGTCTTGTTAAAACAGTGACTGATAAAGAGGAAATGTAACTTACTTTTATGAACAATGCCCCCACCTTTCCACACCCTAACACCAACAATGCCTTCCCACAGGAAATTGACTATTGTCCTACCGTCATTTATAGCCAACTGGAATCTGGATTGGTCACTAAAAACTACCGTATTCTACTCCGAATTGTACTGCAGTTGTTCTCTGCACCACGCTAGTCGGTGACGTCAATGCTCATTAGTAAGGGGTACCACTAGGTGAGGACGATATGAAAACAATCTATAATGTGGTGACAAACGGTGCCGATTACAATAGGCTTTCCATGTTCTATGAACCATTGGTCCGCAATCCCTCGGTGATTCTTGGGCGACTATCTGAACCTCTTGCTTTTCGTGTTCAGCCTTCTTGGAACCATACTTAACAAGCAGCACTATAATACTTTGGCTTCTGTTTGTCCTAGTGGCAATTTTTCTGAAGGATAAACTGGCCTCTCTTAAAAACACTATTTCCCTCCTACCAAACTCGCTAAACATGAGATTACCGTAAGAGAATAGGCCAGTTTCAGTTTGGTTTACCGAGACGCTCGGATACTGCTTCGAGTCGATTTTATTCTACAAAAACTATTAATTCCAGAAAGAAAAACGGTTTTTACTGCCATTACCCTAAACATTAGTTTTAATAGCATTTTTAGAGGTAGGTGGTCTTTGAAAAAAAATGGTATCCCCACTCCAAAACTATTAAGAAATTAAAGAAAATGCCAATTTGTTTTCAATATTTCTCATAGTTTCGTTGAAAAACGACAGTCTCTAGCCTTTGGGGCTATTCCATTTATTTTTTACTATAAATAATTATTTCGGTATAAATCACTTTTGAAATCTTTTAGAAATGATTTCAAACAGTTTTTATAATGTAATTTATTTCTATATTAAGTAAGGAAAAGTCGAATATTTTCTAACAAGATTGGAATATTGATCCTACCGAGTGAATGTTTGTTTTACTTGGTTAAAAATAAAACGTTTTATTTACCGGATCTGGTCTAAAGAAAAGGCGTCAGATCTTAATTTGCTTAAAAAACACTAGAACAAAACTCTTTCAAGTATCTTGAACATTGACGAAACAGGTCTTCAGCTGAAAAGTAGATCTGGCAAAGTTCTCGCTAAAAAAGGATGAAAAGCTGTACAAGCGCTAAAATTTGCATAAAACGGTGAAACTATTGTGTTGTTACAACGTAGAAGGTAATTTCTTATCACCTGCTGTTATATATTGCAAAGGGTCGTAAATATATTTAATAAACTTATTTAATACGTGCACGTTAACGAAAAAAAATTATTCCGATTTACATTAATTATTATTTTATTTATAAACTTAGGTAACTAACCTTTCAATTTTTATTATTTTGGCGAACGAAATCTTCCTTAAATTCGATGTTTAATTTACTTCGTTCCCCAAACTTTTAGTATTCGAATTTATTTCGGTCACTTCGAAGTGAATATTTTAATCGATAAAACAAACCATTGTTAATAATGTCTTTATTTCATCAACTTTGTTTATTCAAATTTTAATTATATAATATATTTATTTGTCAGCCGATACTGGTATTTATTAATTGTTACCGGTTTCGACTTTATGATAAGGGTAAAGTCATCCTCGGACAAATTCTGTACAAAAATTAACTGCTAACAATAATAATAATAATAATTAATCTTATACTTACATTCAAAAATTAATACTTTTTTAAAAGAAAGGATATAATGTCAATTTGACATAAATTATTTTTAAAAGTAAGTAAAATGGCGCAAAAGGAAGATAACTAAATTTGGCAAAGTTTTTTAATTTTGTAGTTTAAACAAAGTTCGAAAAGGTTAATTTGATTATTGATTAATGAATTTGGATTTGTAGTGTGAATATACATATTTTCAGTATATCTGAAATGTGTTTATTGTTATTATTAACATTAAAGAGATGAATAAGTTGTTGATTTTTAACTGAGTGTTTTTCTGTAATAACATGATAAGCAAAAGTAGATTATATTGAATTTGGATTATTAATGTATTTGTCTGGTTTTCTATATATCTTAAGTGTTCTTTAAGTCGTATTTTAAAATTTATGGATGTTTTGCCAATATAAAATTTATCACAAGAACAAGTAAGTTGATAAATACCACTTTTGTCATTTAAATTTAAACAATTATAAAAGATGAAAAAATATTTTTAAGGTTAAATTTAGTAGAGAAACTAATTTTGTGTTTAATATGTTTTTCTTAATTTATTTATTTTGTTACAAAAAAATAAATATAAGGAATAGAAATGTATTTAAATTCTAATTTATTATCAATAGGTAAAAAGTAGTATACGATTTTAAATGATGTTTGTACAATAATTTTTATATAAATTGTTAATTAAATCAAAAGGGTAATTATTTAATTTAGCTATATAAAAAAATTAAGTTAAGTTCTTTAAAATAGTTGTCATTTGATAAAGAAATATTAAATAATCTATTAAAAGAAATTATTCGGAGTAATATGTAAATTAGTTGATTTAGGAGCCAATCGCAGCGGTTTAGATTTGTCTGACATGTAGAAATTTTAATGTCTTTCTAAGATGCTTTTTTGTTATTAAAGATTATATCGTGATTAATCAAGTTATTTTGCACCGACTTCAATAAATAGGGGACATCCAAGAAATAATAGATTTTATTATCGTTTACGAGAAGGTATGGTTTTTCTGGTGATACATCTATTCTTTTAATTAGGTTGCGAAAATTTTACTACTGCCCTAACATTGGCACCGCATTGTAGTTGTAACTTTTGTATGCAGTTTAATACTATCGACTTCAATTTGTCACCTTTGCATATCGTATTTGTAAAGATGTAGCACGAGGGTTGTTTAACTTTTTATATATAACTCTAACCATGATTACGTAGCAGTTTGAGCTGGCAAAAAATTTAAAACCTACTTTAAAATTAACATCTTGGGGCTCGTAAAATATAATTTTAGTGAAAATTGTATTCCTCTGTATATCTCCTGCTTCTTAGTGGTTTATTTTTTAAGTCTACTTAGGCTGTCACAATTTGTGCTCTGCTTTCGGGAAATAATCGTTGGGAGATGTTAACTTCAATTTAAGTGCTTTCTTTTCACGTTGCAATTTAAGAATGTTCCTCCGTAATTTTCTTTACCTAAGAGTATTTGAGCTGCAAGCTTGAGTAGTTTTGATATAGCTAGAGATGTTAACGGGCATTTATTGCTTTGCCAATATACCTTGCATCATTTGAATATTGGGTTTCAGAAATTGACACTTGTAATTCATTTAGGAATGCCAAATGTTCGCTACATACTCGTTAAGTTTTTAGAGTCGACATTTTTATGCAACAGATCGGACCTTCCAGATTCTGTTAACCATTCAAAACACCTACAACCAAATGTTTGTAATTTACTTAAAATTCTTGATATAACTTAACTCGCCTGCTTAAATCTCCTTTGGGAAACCTGAAAAAACTGATTCTACCATCATATTTAATAAATAAATATATTCAGGTTATGTATTTGCGGTTATGGGATGGGGGCGCGAATTTTAAACTAATTTTTATTCAAATAATTTTATCGTGTTAGGTAATTTTAAGCAGCAAATATGTTAGATTATTCTTAGATTCTCAAAAATTTGAAATTGTCCGTTATTAACCTAGGTCAACAATAGAAAAATTATTAACCACTAATAGAGAATAATTGTCCACTTCACAGCTAGTAGTGAAAAAAATAATTTTTTTATTATTTAAAATATCTCTTTGAGCGCAATATATTCTTCCTATAGTCTGTATCATACTTTAAATTCAGCCCGGTCATCATAGGGCAATGTATTTCCTATAGAAAATTTTTCTGTACCTAAGCATCAAACAACGCGTGAAATATCCTCGTTTAAACTCATGCTAAGAAAATATAATACCTTACAAGTAAAAGTTTCGTGTTTAAGTAGAATCCGGTTGAGGTGTAGGTTTGGCAATACAACAGCCCTTAAGTGCAATGCTAAATTTGAAGTATGGTACTAAAGTATAGAAAACCTTTAGGAAAAGAGTTGTATGGCACGCTTCTCACGTCAATTTTGTTGGAGAAACGAATGACATTACCATATTAAGCCTGTCCAGCCATATTACACATTATTTTCACCCATTAGATAAAATTTTTTTTTAGGTTACTGAATCGTGCAGTTTGTGGCTTAGAAATTATGCTAGGCGGGGGAAGACCACCACAATTCTAAATGTTTCTTTGGGTTATAAAGCAATGGAAATTATCAATCATCACATCGTGCCAGATTACGCATTTTGTATTAAAAAAACCACTTCGGGAACCATTGAACAACATGCAACTAAAGAATTAGTAGTCGGAGAGAAGAACAGCTCATAATCACGTTATCAAAGATATTGACTGATTTATCATTTTATCACCACACTATACAGGTTTATACTGATCTTCTGGGGCATTATTCATAACACATACATCAGAATACAATATTTGTATAATGTACCATACCAATAAATAAATCACTTTAAGTTTTTGAAAAGCAACTTCAAATTGATTTAAACTTTGCGGCCTGTTAGTGAACTAGTGTGGTCTAGATTCGGGTCTAAATGGCGTCGTTTCTTTCTAACGTTTCGCCTGAGCCTCAACAAGATGAGGAATCCAATCTTCAAAAACACCAGAACGACACCTTACGAAAACTGGAATTGACCGGCGTGATGGAATCCCGGCCCTATTTGAATCAACCTGCATCTAACATCGGAGATGGAAGCATCACTAATCACTCGCGTTAGTAAAAGGTTAGAAAGAAATTCCAATCAACAACGGTTTTTAGACTCTAGTCTAGACCACAAAGTTAACTTCGGTTATAAAACTAGCCAAACAACCAACAACGACCTTAGGTTTACATTTAAATATCTACAAGGAAAAAGGAAAATGATGCGAGAAAAAGTAGAAAAATATTAATGATGTAAAAATGAGAAACAAAGTCAGTCACGAAGAAAAAAAACGGGACACTGGATCTTCAAGCAGCGAGGAACATGTAGATATAAATGTTGAAAGCTACGGACGTAAAAGTGAAGATGTTGACGAGAATATGTGACTAGGATGTGGAGAAGTCTGTACCAACACAATATTGAAAGTTGATTGGATCAATTGTGTTAATTGTATACTGTGGCTGCAAGAAAGTTGTACAAATTACGACGGTTTCTGCAAAAAGTTTGAGTAAACTTGATCGAAAAAATATAAAAGTAATTAATGGCCATCTATGTCGGAAAGTATGGAGATGACCATATCTCTTACTTTTAAGAATTTATTTTAAGTTTAGGTTTTTATCTATTTTCTAGAATAGACTATACTATGTTGTCTAGTGTTTTCCAACTTAACTATAGCATTACATTTGTAAAGATCGTTTTTACCACTATCGTATTTCATACATATTTTTATAGTTCAGAAAATAGCAATTTATGATACCAGTGATGAAACTGATGATTTTTGTATGAAATGTGATAATTGCGGTACCAGCGTAGCGAGGTCCTAAAACGTCACATGAATTTCAAATAATCATGTTTTGTTAAGTCTTATATGTAATATTTTTTTATTGTGAAAAAAGTTTAGAAAACGATTTAAACCTTGTAACAGTTAAAACTGATATTTATTTCTAGTTTCCGATTTTAGCGGCACCTAGGGAATAATAATGTATCCCCGATGTAAACAAAACATTTTGGCACCAAAATTCAAATTTATTATCATTTCCGTTTTTTTATAATTATTCAAATTTGATCCCGGCCTCTTTTTCCCCACTATTCATTGTTATCTTCTATTTCCTGGTCAGGCCACGATAGCCATTTTTACATTTAACTTTTGCCTGAGCCTGCAACTAAAATTATTTGTGAAATCGAATGCGGTTCAGTATTTCTTTATTCAATTCTCACATGATTTGTGTACGTGTATCTATAATATATAGTATTTTTAATGTCCTTCTCAAGCCGCCCTCCATCACAGGTATGTGTTAATACACCCAGAAGTGGCCGACCACATGTTTATATTTTAGGCTTTATTTTTTTATCTTCTTTACCTTATTCTTGATTCTAACGAAAAGGAAAACCTATGGGCCGTTCAGTTACCTGCAGTTAGAAAAGAATCTAAATTAGTTCACTGGCTGTCCCCGGAATTGGGAGAGTTCGTACCTTTGGCCCTAACGACGGCAAAGCAATCCGAGGTCCATCTCGGCGAGGTGGTGCCTGGAGCCTTTCTTTATCGCTCTGGCCGGTGCACTACACATCAGGTCAGGTCCCGAGAAAGGAATCCCTCCGTTGATTGTCAACTAAAGGTCATATTTACTTTATTACATTTATTTTAATTAATTGTGCGAGGTTAGCAAAGATATCAAATTTTGATTATAACTACTTACTGTTACAAAACTGTGAGGTAAGGCAAACGATCGTAGCTGAGCTGATTCTAACGTGTAAATTGCTTTTATCAATCGCTACCACGCAAATAATATGCACCTACCGTAATTTTTGTATGTTTTTTTTCCCGCACAAATAAACATTCTGGCGTCCATTTTTATTTAGTTTCTTTTGACAATTATTGTATCGCTACCAACCTCACCAAAATTATTACCGCATGCCACCGACCCTGGGAGCTGCTGCTGGAGCAAATTCCTTTTAGTACTTATGCGCGGTTTTTCTTTTTTTTAAATATCAAGAAAACTGTTACAACCTATTTCGAATTCAAATCATAATCAAGTGTGACCGATGTTACCATGGATGCCATTTTTAAAACGAATGTTAAAGAAAACTTACAACTAGCAAAAAATTCTGTTTTTTCTAAATAGTGAGCATTTTCATACCTACTTTGATTATAAAAAATCTCACTTGATATGTACATACAAATTAGAACAAAGAACAAAAGAAATATTGTAGTCATGCAGTTTCTTTTATCTTAGTTTTGGTTTTACATATCAAAGATCTGGGTGATTGTGTAGTTTCCTTCGAAGTAATTATTTTTATTAAATTTGAAATTTTAACTAAATCGAAAGACATTTAATTAGTTTTTTTATTTTGGGTTGCTTACAGAGCTATAAAAGCACCCAAATAAGTTCTTTATAGAAATTCGAGTTCATTTATAGAAATAGGACAATTTTTATTCCGAATGGTGGTAACACTGATAACGTCAAGCTGTCATTACGTTCGGTGTGCATTAATTTAAATCATAATTAATGCTCAGTAGATTTGTTATCTACTTATTTTTTATCCACCCATTTTTTTTAATGAAACATATGATTAATGTACTAATTAAACTTAAACTAGCATTTAAACCAAAGTTTAATAAAAATATTGCCACCTTAGCAATTACACTTCAAAATTCCCTAAATTTAAAAACTTGCGAAATTTTATTTTTAAAATCAATCTGAAAACCTCAAAATAGAAAAAATAGTATACAGAATTTGTTCCAGAAGGCATTTTAGCGACTTGTACTTTCTGTACTGTACTCGTCTTATAAAATGCGTCTACTGAAACTAGTTCTTTAATATACTATTAAGGTCAATCCTTTTTTTAAATAATACTTTTTTCTATAGCGTCATTTATAAATAACATTTATTCAATAACATGTAATAGCATTTGCCTACAATTTCCAAAGCATTTCAGACGTTCATTGAAATGAATAAAAACGTATTTTCTTAGTTTGAATTTTGGCTAAGCAGATTTCTAGACAGAGCAATTAATATTAAATTCTTTATTTTTAATATTTTTTGTTTGAAATGTAGTCTTAAAAGTGTTTAAGGGAATAATTCCTCTTAAGCGTTATGTTTGTTAAAACAGTTAAGTATGTTTATAGTATCGACTTTTTTTCTTTTTCTATCAAAAATGGTAAGGTGCGGCACACTTTCTAAACGCTCTTGGCAGTTTGTTTTATTTTTATTAAACATCATCTTTCTTTCCGTTTCCACATTGGTCAATAACAAAGTAATTTGATAAAAACGAGGCATTTAAAAAACTAATTTAAATAGAATTAAAATGGGAATAATAATATAGTCAAACATCTCTTTATTTTGCATTGTAAAATAGTACAAGAGGAAAATGTTTTATTCATTGCATGTTATGGATTGTCGTCACGTCGGAGATGTTACGATACTTTGACTCGCCCGCACGTTTACAAAAAGTTCATCGTCTTGCGTACGTGCGTCATTAAGAATTACAATAAATAAGTATATAACTATTATTTTTTAAACGTATCATTTACATTATAAATTACAACTTTGATAAATACGTTCGACTTGCACTCAGTTTCTCAGCATTATATTTTTGTCGCGCAATTTTAACTTTTTATGACGCAGATCTTTTTTTCTTTTTGAAACATCAATTATCAGAAAACATGCAGAGATATAGTCGTCACTCATAAAAGTTACTTTCAAGCAAAAACGCTTAACCTCACGTGCGAAAATGGAGCAATGTATCATTTATATTGTCACAATAAATTTAGTATCGATAAAACAGTCACACAATGCCGATATGGTTTCAGCCCGTTATTCATTGCACCATCAACAGAAATGGATTTGATGTTTATCAATGTATAAGAATAGGATTAAACCTATTAATAATTTAACAAATTAAAGGTGAAATAAACACGATAATATTATAAGATTGATTATCTTGAATTAAATTCGACATAATATAAAGGAAACATATTGCGATGTTATTCCGCATTCCAGAGTCCAAAATTAATGTTTAAAAGTGGTCCACGATGTTTCCATGTAAATAAACCCCCAAATCTTGTAAATGTTTAGAAATCGGTGGTGATCGGAAATATTGTTGCAGCTGTTAGGAATTTGATCTAAATTATTCATGTTTTTCGTGTTAAAATCAATTAGTTATGATACTCCAGCAGCTCCAAAGTCGAATGTTATTGTCATTAGCCATTTAATGAAATACGAAATTAATACAACTATGTGTATGTGTATAAAGGCTATGTGTTTCTAACGTAAAAGTAGCGTAGAAACATTGATCAATGGTAGAAACATAAATAAATGAGAAAAACAGTCCGAGAAAGTCAAAATCTAAATTAATTAAGAAAAACGCTAATTGCAAGACAGGTTAGGATAACGCAAAAGTTTAACACCCTGTAACGTTCGAAGTGTAAACGCTCTTCCTGTGTACACACTTCCTTAACCCAATTTCGCGGGCATAACTTTGTATTGGTTTCCGGCGTTGATAACTCGAAACTGTCCACGATTGGTCCGCTGCATTTTAACGCTTCCGGAAAGCTTGTCCTAAATCAACCGTTCACGAGGGAGAAGATAAACCTTCATCTGAGAATTTCCTCGTTTTATGGGGTAATCAGGCTGATGGTAAGAGATTCTGAAACACTTCAACGTTTTAAAAACTTTATTTTGTAGGTAAAACATATGATACCGCATAAAGTCGTATTTTAAAAATTTGCTAAAAGATTGTGCTCCACGTGAACCGTTCAATAAGCACGTCCTGCATTCTTCAGGCTAGGGGACGCTTTGCATCAGGTATACGATTGCCCTCTGGGTTTATCTTTCGCTAACATCCTAATGTTTATTCTAGAGAGGGTTGGTTTATGTCTCCTATTAAGAATACATTCTCTTCCGGTTGTTCCTTCGTCAACTTGTACGGCTATTGCGGGTCTACTCATGTTTTTGGAGGCGCTGTGCCGAAATAGCTTCCCACGAATACTCCGTCAGATTTGCAGACTACGGTGGAGGCTCGTCCAGAAACCGTTAGTAATATTGAGAGCAAGAGTAACACTCCTACTGCTGCGTGGAAAGTCAGCTGTTTTAATATCTTTTTAATTGCGTGAACCTGCAGTCGACCTATCACTCAAGTAGAAGTCACCCCTTGACACCAACTATCAGGCGCGAACGTATAAAATTTATTGCGGATTATTTGTCGCTCGAATGTGTAATTGCAAAATAATACCTGGAACGTTAACTAGTCATAGATAAGAGTATTTAATACCTACGTGGTGTATAAGTCGTGTAAAATTTAAACCTCAATCGTAATTAAGCCGAACGCATTTAGTTCCATTGATCCTTCCGGTACGAGCTCGTTCCAGTTAGGCCTAAATTGAACAATCGTTTAAACTTTGCCGTGACTGAATTAGTCTTAAAACTTCCCTTACATGTCTTCCTTAAATTCATGTAATCTGTAACGTTACTCAGTACTATAAATTGACATACATTCTAGGTTAAGTTCACCATAGGCGTACCTTCAGTACGCGAAATATCAATTGCATATACGAGACAGTGGCGTAACTGTGGTAAATATTTGGGTAATTCTCTTAACTTGTAATTCTGTGTAGCTCTAGTCATTTTCGTGTTACCTGAATGTTTAATGCTGTACGTTACCCGTTTTGTGCATAAATTTTGTGTGAAGGTTTCTCTGACTTTATGTCAAATTCTTTCGTGATTTGTTTCCCTTCTTCTGTATATTCTGCTGCGGACAGTTAGCTGCTGACCTTTGGTTCTGGGTCAGATTCTTCTCTACAGCGTTACTCGAACCTGGCGCCCTACCTTTTTAATTTTTTTCTAGGTTCTAGGAATAACGTTGGTCTTCCTAACCCACACCCTACTCTCCACTGAGGGGCATACTTTCCTAACAACTGACCGTAACAACCCGATATTTTCACGGCGCAGAAAAATCTTTCAAAACCTATACAATGGTAGAAAAAACGGATCGTTCCTTTAATTAATTAACATTAAAAACCAATTAACTCCTGAAAATTAATAACAAAATTGCAGAAAACTAGCAGGAATAAAGAGTAGTTGAAGAAAATTACAGTCGACGGCGGTACGATAAGATGGAAAATATGAATTTAAATTACTACAATAGTGGACTGTGGAATGAAAATTTATAAATATGGACACAAACCGACGCCAAGGGCTCTTCAGTATCAAACCGTGTAAAATAACGACGACAAAATTTAATAAAATTAGAGAAGAGGATTATATGACGTCAAGAGTAAATTTAAGTAAAAAGAAAAAAAAAAATTTGAAGTGACGCAAAAATTAAAACGAGTGTCAGAAAGAAACACAGAAACGTTAAGTAAATTAGTACGAGAGCACCTACTAAAAAATAAACTTTAATTAATTAAATAAAATTGTAAATTGCAATACGTACACGATCAGGTGTTCGTTGAAGTTGTAAAAGTTAAGTGCTGTGCCACGAACTTTTGCTAACAAGGTGAGGGTTGAAAAAGAAGACCTAAACGAGGGCAGCAGTTGCAGATCTAAACTAGCAGGACCCAGGTCGAGTCGAGATAACCTGAAAAAGGTACAAGACGACAAAATCCAAAGGACAACAATTGAGTTACTTACTACTAATACTACTGACCAAGGTTAGTTGTAGTAGTTTTAATTTTAATTTTAGTCCAATTTGTGTAAATAGTTTGTCGCGCACATTTAAATCATTTGTTGCACGTTCCGGAAGTCAGTGCGGTATGCGATAACCACGTGGTAGCGAAATTAAAAAGCGCTGTTGCATGATTTAAAATTGAAAAACGATTTTTTTTTAATTTTTGCGTGTGTTAGTAAAGAATTTTATTTAATGGTTACTGTGTAGTTTTAGTCTTATGATAACATTGTAAGGAGTTAGTTCATAGTGATATTGCTAAAAGAAAGTAAATAATTATTATTCCTGGTAAAATACAAAAAGTACGCACATACAAACTTTTGCTCGGTACTTGAGAGATTAGACTCAAATTAATTAATTGATTTTGAAGGTAAAAGTTAATTGTAAAATTCTCATAAAGTTTACAAACAAACTCATATCATTATAATATTTAATCAATCAATATACACAAATTGTTCAGAAAATCTAGAAAAAATTAAGGAATGAATGAACGGTAGTACTATTAACAAAACAAACGTTTTTCACGAAAAGTGACCTGTGCTTACCTGTACACACATGTATTTACTTTCGTTTTTATTTTTTTAATATAACTTTTAAAAAATAAGAATGCAAAAAAAATTTAACACAAGTTCTACTTAAGATCTTCAAGCAGTGGTTTCCAACCTATAAATACTCAATTCGCGGCGAGGATTGTGGATGACGTATATCTATTTTGCTTTTTCATTTTTTTGACACCTATTCGACTTTTTTTGGTTTGTATTCAAAAATAATATTTTGGAAACAGCTGCATGCCCTCCTCGCAACAGTCTCGCGCCACCTTAGAGGGGCGCGCTTCACAAGTTAGAAACCACTCTCTTAAGCTACAACTTTTATTTGTAAAATTTTGTAATCTAATTATACAGGTGAAAATAGAGAAAAATTATAAAAAATTAAACACAACTCTTCACAGTCGTACGTAATATGCTTTCTACAATTTTTTTGCAAAACAAATAGTCATTAATTATTAATAAAATAATTATGAGACAAAAATTTGCAGAAATAATAAACCTACAAAACGTCAATAATTAATTAGCTATAAAAAATAAATTTAAATCTTTATAAAAAATGTTGTTCACTAAAAATTTAGGATTATTATAGTAAATAGTGTTGATTTAGCAATTATCAATACTATACAGGGTGTCCAAAACTCTCCTGACAAACGAAGACCGGAGATTCCTCAGATAATTTTAAGACAATTTAACCCAATTCACCTAGTCCGAAAATGCTTCCTAAGGGAGCTAGAGGCTCTTTGAAGATGGCGCTTGGTAAAGTAAAAAATTAAAAGATAAACTTCGCGAACTGACAACAATTTAACAATAAAAAACGTAGGTTTTACTTTTGTTGTCAGTTCAAGAGCCAACTAGGTGCCAAAAAGGCAAATTTAACTTTAATGACAAAAAACACAAAAATTTTCAAATCCAGTTAAAGACAAAAAAGTTATGCGTTAAAATAACCGTTGACCCACCCAAAACGGACGCCTATAACCGGTTTTAGAAATTGAGCAATTGATGGAATCGATTCATCTCTGAAAAGGCTAAACAAGCATACCAGTTTTTGCTTTTCTAAGCAGAAGCGTTCTAGAGGTATTTAAAAAAACTATTTACAAGGCGCCATCTTCAAAGAGCTCTAGCTCCCTTAGGAAGCATTTTCGGACTAGATGAATTGGGTTAGAATTGTCTTAAAATTATCTGAGGAATCTCTGGTCTTTCCATTTGTCAGGAGAGTTTCCTGGACACCCCATTTGATGTTATTAAAAAATAGTGAGTTATTGCAATATCAGAAAAATGCTTTTTGAAAATCGGTTGTATTTTTGTTACAAATTGAGACATTAAAAATTTTTTCAAACAAAACTTGTAGGTAAGATCTTAACTACAACTTTTGTTTGAAACTTTTTGATATTTTTTTTATTTAAAAAACTTTAAATTAAACAATTAAAAATTGTAAAAGTTTGCAATTTTTTTGAATCCCAGGTCACTATCACTTGGAAAAGTTTTTTAATCTGATAGAATACGTATTTAACTACCTTATTTCATAATTTCATAGATTCCTCAATTTTGTTCCTGACAACAACATTATAATTAAAAATTCACAAGCACGTTACATATAAGAATCAATAAATGAATAAATAAAATTAAACACAAACTGCTTTTTTACTTGATAAACAAACGAGTTGTTTTTGTAAGTTTAACGAAAATTTTAATACAATAAAACAATTTAAAATCGAACGTACACATTTTTAATCCAATTTTTAGAATTGTTTTTAATAATGCTGACTGCACGTCTTAATTCAACTAAAATATAACGTTATTTTTCGCTAGAAGTCTTATTTATTGAATATACACAAATTTTAATTATTCTAATATTTAGCTAACCTGGATTTACATTTATGTGTAAGTGCTAATTGCGACCTTCGACGACTTTTGGAACAGTGACCGTTTGATCCGGGGTTAATTTCACTATGTTGTTTGTTTATTTATGATCTTGATGTTCTCTTCCCAGACTTTATAATTCTGTTTACAAATTCATATTTCACGAAACATTTTTTTAATAATCAAAAACAATTTGATTTTATATACTATAAAACACCAGCTTATTACTACAAATAACGCTGGCTTTCTACGATCCATACTGTTTTTTTATGTAATTATAATTACTACTAGGTTAATGAAGTTTTTATACACAAATACGACTTTAAATGGTTAACGAGATAATTTTTATATTTATTATTCTGTGCCCCTCTAACTCACACCTAACATTGTTCACTGCCCGAAACCGTCTCCTCCCATTTTCGACCCTCAGAGTATAAAGTTTATTTTATAATTAAAAATTAATTTTACAATTTAGTTGTAAGTAAGCACTATTTATAGGAAAACAATTGTATTACTGATAACAATATTGCTCAGCTTCGTTTCTACTTTCAAATAAATATAAAATATTGGTCAGGTTACACTTGCTCTAATAAACAATCTAGATCGAATGTTTTTTTATTCTACGTACGTATCGAAAAGATTTCGTGACACGTACATAATACAATGTGTAATAGATTACCAGCAAACGTTTGAACGTCATACGCAAGAAAGGGTGAAAATCTTTTCAAAGCGAAAATTCAATTTCTTTTGTGCATTTTTAAATACAAGATTTGTGCGATAGTTTTATCAAAAAGCAATATACTTTAATACAATTTCAGAAAGTTTTAAGTTTATGAAAAAATGCAAAGAGGTTTATGTATTATTTCTGCTTATCTTTAACTTACAGAACTATTGTATGTTAATAATCCAAACTTAGTGTAGGAACATATGTATTGGTAAAGATATAATTATTTTCAAATGGAATTTGGGATTGAATTTTGTTAAATACACATTTTAGGTCAAGTTGGCATAAAATTACGGTATGTTATTTTTAAGGGTTTCTTAGCATGTTAAGTAAAAGTCGATCTGCTGAATTAATAAAAATAGTTTGTTTTAAATCTGAAAACAGTAAGTTTTGTGAGAGAAAACTTATTTAAATAAAAAAAAGTAAAAGAATTTATATGTAACATACTGTTTACGGCACAAAAAGATATTTTTACCTTTAATTTAACCTGTACCTTAGAAAGGGTGTAGGTAGATTGCTTCTGTTGGCTTAAAGGGATTCAGTATTAATTTATGGTTCGAATTTGCAAAGTCACTTTGCAGGTTGAAACATCAATAATAGAGGATTTAAGGTATAAATTATTTCCTTTTTTTAAGGTAAAAAAACACGTGCAATGTTAATAGTAACAAAAACGCAGCAGGCACTAAGCGTAATAAGCCTGAATAAGATTTGGTCTTAATTCAACGTTATTATTAACCCCAAAATGTGATTTCTAATTAAAGGATTATAAGTGAAGGCAAAAGCCACAAACTTTCAAATATCCTAATGTATAAATAAGTAAGGATCCGAAGTTTAGATCAATAGTTAACAATTTGTATAAAATAAAATATACTAGAACGCCTCAAATCAGGCCCAAGAACTTGTTTTTGTTCCTATTCTTTTGGATGACAAAACTTGCTTTTTTTACAAAAAAATTGTTCAGTAATGCACTGTTTAATATAATAACACTTTTTTTGTGATTTTTTTAACATAAACAATTTGTATCGAAATTGGATCTTAGTATACAGGGTTTTCAAACTTAAGTCTCGTCACTATTGCTAACTTCGTTATTATTAGAGTTACACAATCGGTTAAATAAGCAAACTAGTAGTATTTGTTTCTCTCATCACTATGGTGAAAACAGAATAAAAATCAGAACAACGCGTTCGCGTGTTATGTCTAATTGTGCCAATTTTTCAAATGGGACACCCTGTATACAAGATTCCTCAATCGATAGGAATTGAATACTGTCAAAAATAACAAAGCTATTTGATGACTTTTCAAATAAGTTTAAAAGTAGCTGTGATTTTATAAACTACGATTGTTTGTTGTATAAATGTCAACAGGATTAAAATGTCAAATGTGATATGATGGAATGCGACGTTTATGAGCATCTAATTTGAATTTTTCTTTTAATGTTCACAGAATAAATTAAAATAAAACATATCCTTTTGCTTCATGGATATTCGTCTTTTTTCATTTTATTTACCATTTCTGGTGGATATAGCCACCCTAAATTTTGTATGTTGATCTATGCCAAACCACATTATCCAATTTGAAAAATCATCAATAGCTCTGTTTTGATTTTGGGATAAAATAATGGAGCACTTTTCGTTCTAGTATTCAATTTTCTATCAATTGAAGAATATTGTATACAGGGTGTTCCATTTGCAAAAATATGAAAAGAGTCAAGGTCAAAAAATATTTGACATCAAAACGATGTTTGCAAATAAAATAACGTTTACGTGCTAGTTTTTTATTTAAATTAGTTTTCCATCTTTTTTCATATCTCATACATTTAAATATTACACGTAATTGTATTAATTCTTTCAAAGACGAGTATAGTTTATAACGTTTGCAATTTCATTCGACAAATACAATGTTGGTTTGTTTTTCAAGCTTACTAAGTAAACTTTTCTTTCCGATGCTTTAATGTCTAAATTTAGCGCCAAACGACCAGAGGTAAATGAGCAATATAAGTTATTATGCAAGGAATTTTCTTTGAAAATGGTTTACATACTTGCATTAAGTAAAAATAAGCATTATTATTTATCGTGTATATTACACATTTTTCAAATTCAGATTTATCGAAATTTGCAATAATGTACTGCTAATAGTAAAATTACCCAGCATTACCTGAGCTAAAGCCAAAGTGTTTATTTTTTTTTTTTTTTGAGTATTTAAGTTAAAAACTAAACCAATGGTTATTGTTAGAGACACCCATGTCAATTAGCTATTTTTGAAAGAAAATAATGTATTATTATGTAAGATATGGTAATACCCCACCTTTGTCGCTAAATACCTCTTCGATCAATGTAGGTGCTTGTAAAGATTTACTCAATATTAGTGATTAAATCCTTGAAAAACGCTTTTTTAATGTGTAGAATGTGTATTGTGGATGAAAAAATTGCCCATTTTAATGTGAAAATTGGAAGAAAGATCCATCCAATGACGAAATCATCCTAAAATTACAACTAAATCATTTTGAGAAAACAGGAAATAACTTGTTTTACCCCAGAATAATCACACTTCAAGAATTGATTCTCGCACTTAAAATTTTTATTAAACGTTGCTCTGAATTGGAATCAACAACATTAAACTGCATTTATAAACCCACAAGTGGATGACCTTGACAGAAAATTAGTAGCAACGATAGGAAATTAGACCCACAAGGTTTTATATAAAATAAATCGAGGAAAAATGAAAAATCGTTTTTGTCCCTAAAAGGTTATGCAAGAAACGTAAAAGAAAGTTGATTTTTAAATTGACATAGAAACCACGTCGGTTCAAACAATGAAGATTAAATTACCAAAGTCATCCCCACTAGTGCATCCGGATCTCGACAAACATAATAAATGGGTTATGTTATGACAATAACAAATGTTACCTAGTTAAAACGCTATTATAAATGAAATAAGTTATTAGTGGACAGTAACAATAAAGAAAAGTAAATAAACAATCCAATCTGTTATAATAAAATTTAAATCGGAAAAGTAACATGCAAGTGATAGTGATGAGAATGTCGCATCCAGTCATCATAAACCTGGAAGGAAAACCAGATATCTTCTTCAAGGGTGTAGCCGCATCCTGAAGAATAGAAAACTTCGGAACGCATCTGGAACAGAATAAAGAGACGACACAAAACGACAAGACGTCATAAAACTTAACCTGCGACGTAAACGGATTAACAAAGGTTGAGATTTCATTAGCCAACGCACGTTGTAACGGTTGCAGTTCACAAATAATAATTGATAAAAATAAAGTGGCACCCTCTATGCAACCTAAAAAAAGGAAAAAACAATGTTTAGTTCTAAAGCAAACTTAGAATTTGTAGAAGTCCCGTATTTATAGGTGGTCCAGGTTATAGTAGCAATAATTTTACCATTCGATAGTCCATCGAAAAAATAGAGTCAATATACATACTTTGATTTTTTTTTCAAAAACCCTTCCCAAAAAGAAAGATACATCCCCTTCAAAGTTTAGTTTTTTGTCATAACTCTCAGGCCTGTTTAGAAACGATTTTGACAAAAATGTTGGCAGAAGTACTTATGTAATAGACATCTACTGCCCAGTAGGTAGAGATACAGAAGGAAGGTGTCACTTTTTTTTAGCCCACTGCCTATTGGTTAAAATGATCTTTTAGTTGGATTTCTAGATCAATTTAGAAAAGAAAGTCCATTTTGTAAAATCTTGGTTGGGAGGCTCGGTTTACGAGATAAATTAATTTAAAAGTTTAAAACACTTTTAAAAGTAGTACCTATGGAAGTAACCGTTATAAAGTAGGCGGTAGTATGACACTTGTCAGTATTTTCTAACGTTAAAAATAACAAAGATGCCTTTTTGATTCACTAATAAGGAATACGCCGATATGCACTTTATTTATGGATTTTGTGATGGTAACGCGTTCCAATCAGTTCAGGAATATCGAAGGCGATTTTCTAATAGACGGCACCATATCGTAAAGTTTTTTTGGGAATGTATAACCTGATTTGTGACGCTAGGATTAAAGTTGGCCCTTAGACCTCCTAATCATCGTAAACGCCAATCAAGTACAGGGGTGAATAATTGCATCCTGCGTGAATTTAACAATGTTATCCAAGGACAACTCAAAGAAGAATGTCTAGAACCATTGCAATTCCCAAAACTACTATTCAACGTGTATTAAAACAAGATCATAGGCAACCCTTTCATATTCAACCAGTTTTGGGTTTACATCCAGGAGATGAAGAACGCAGAATAGTATTTTGCAAAGACTTGCCTGATTCAGTGTAGGATGGATGTCCGGGCATTTTGGCAGAATCGTTCGTAACTGGCTGAAAACAAAAATTTTGAAAAACAATGGATTGGTCGTGGCGGTCCAGTTGCATAGCACCGCGATCACCGGATTTGACTATCTATGGGGTAAACCACAAAGACCACGATATAAGCGACCCCAAAGCAACAAGGGGGAGCTTCTAAAAGAATCCAGAATGCGTAGAAATCAAATCACGACGTGCTATTAAGTTTAAAACCAGTCCATCATGAGACGTTGCCTTAATTGTGTATACAGAACAACGGTTCTCATTTTTGAACAGTTGTTACATTAATGTATTTGTAAGTCTTATGTAATTGTTGTTATTATGATTTATTTAGAGTATATCGTTTTTTACCATTATCATCTGATCAAATAATCAGCACTTTAAATCGAGGGCCAGAAGCATAACAATAATACTGACATGTGTCATATTATCGCCTACTTCATAATGGTTACTTAAATTCATTTTAACTCGTAAACCAAGCCTCCAAAAAAAAATTTTGCAAGAGTGACTTTCTTTTCTAATTAATTTTAGAAATTAAACTAAATAATCATTTTAAAAAAAGAGAGTGGTTTAAAAAATGGGAGAGCAAAGTAACACCCCTCTGTATCTACCCCGCTGGACAGTTTTGACAAAAGTTACTTTTGCTCAAGTAATGAGTGTCTATTACATAAATACTTCTACCAAATTTTGTCAAAATTGCTTTAATGGCCTGAGAGTTATGACAAAAAAACGATTTTCAAAACTAAACTTGAAGGGCTGTATCTTTCTTGGAGAGCATTTGAAAAAAATCAATGCATGTATATTGACTTATTTTTTTAATGGACTATAAAATGGTAAATTATTGCTACTATAACCTGTACCGCCCTATATGCGTTAGCAATAACCATGTCCGGTTACAATCGGTGAATGGGGAAGGTCCTTGAGAGAACTTAAAGAAATAACTGCTGAGTAACTTGTGGCGCTACCGGCTGGGCTAACGGAGAGAAATAAAACCGATCAACAGGAATTTCACTAGGTTTTACTTTAGAGTCTAACACGCTACAACAAAACACAAATTAAAGAGAGACAAAAGACACATAAATTCTAGTACATACAATTTAAAAATATTAGGAGTATTTAGTAGAAATGATAAAGTCTGTCGCATGAAACTTGCGTGCATGTAAGCACAACCAATTAATTTTAATCCGCGTTCAAGTATGTAGTAACTCAGTTAAGTTTTTCGATTATTAACCCCAAGATAAAAATAGCGTACCAATTTAAAATTGGTAATTAAGAAACTTGACGACATACACCTGTCACGTACACGCGGTGACTTAAAAACTAATAATACACTCGTTTTAATACAAAAATGCAGCTCCCGCCTTTTGTTTTAGCTACCTCCGCAATACTCGAAGGAGTTAGTGCCAACAACAACGAACGTGGGTAAATGGGAGGCTACCCCGAATAACAATGCTCTTAAACGCTAAAAGGTATAACCGTTTGATGTCGCGTGTACTTAAGTTTCGAACGCATGCAAATATAAATTGGTTCCTGCCAAAACGATAACTTAGCTGTATATTGTTGTACACTCATGAAATTTAAAACTTGGACACCACAATTTCTGTAAACAAAAGTTTGCACATTGTGAAGCGGGCTTAAGGGTATCATTTACAATTCTAACAGCAGGTAGTCTCAGCAGGGGTTATCTTATAGAAGGACTGTAGAATGAATCATTACACTAAGCACGTTTTAGAAAATAGGTAATTTACGTTGCTTACTTAATTTTTTCTTTAAAGAATATATTTGAAGGTATCGCTAATTAAACACCATAGCTCGATTAATTATCGAATCAAAATTTTGTTTAGGAAATGTTTACAAAATAAAATTAGAAATAATTTTGATTTAAAAACGTCTACAAGCAATAACTTTTAAATTAAATCAAAAAACTAAACATGGTTATTTGGGTTGACTGATTATTACTTATTTTTAAATAAATCTAACCTACTAATTATTGTAAGTTATTAAAAAAAATCATTAAACTCTCTATTCATAATATTTAGTCCTTACAAAATGTATATTTTATGACGTTTCATTTTTTCTGTAGTTAATATAAAAATGAAAATAAAAACTAAGGCAATTCTTATTGTCAACGTATATATTTAGTTTTTGACAAGAATTTATTACATAATTATAATTAAGATACCAAGTTATAGTTTAAAATTAAATGAAAACGTTTTTTTTTAAATAAAGGTATTACTATATAAATAAATATAAGAAATCAATAATGGGTGTGACCTCCATTATTATTGATACATTCTTGGAGGCGTCTGCTCATTGACGCTATCAAGGTATCAATATAATTAATATTAATCGTTTCCCATGCGGTATCAATGGCTGCAATTAGTGCATTACGGTTTACTGGTATAAAATTTGGCCCTTGTTGTCTTCGGATAACAGCAAGTATTCGAGCCCAAACATTTTCGATAATGTTAAAATCTGGGCTTTTGCTGGCCAGGGTAACAGCTCCAAGTTATTTTCTCGTATCCAATTGCGCACAACCCGCGAAGTATGAATAGGGGCGTTGTCCTTTAACAACAAAAATACATTATGAAAATGTTAATTCAACAGATCCCGAACTATTTTTGGAGAAAGTATAGTGAAATAAGAATACTTACTTGTTGGAAAATATAATCTTCGTCTGGATAAAACACTTCGACTGAAGGTTTCATAATAGTTTCCAAAATATCTAAATACGCAGCAGAATCAAGACGTCCATCGATAGCCCAACAAACTCCTGGACCCCGCGCGCTAACCCAACCCCACACATTCACAGAAAAATAACCACTTCGTTTTTAGGACATATGTGATTATTTTCGTAACGAGTTCCTTCCATTCTAAAAACTTTTAGTGGTCCATCGTTGCGGCTATTGAACGTTTTTCGTCGCTAAAAATCACTCGATTCCAAAATTCCAAAGGTTCGTTCACATATCGCCTTGCAAATTCCAGACGACGTCTCATATTTTCGTCACTGAGAACTTCTTTGCAGCAGCATTATACTTCTTTATTCCCATCTCCTTTAATCTTTTTGTGCAGTTATACGGCATCCGGGAAAATGTGTATTTGCTATAGCCCTGGGTATGTAGCAAATGGTTGTTCTGTTACGTAATGAAACAACTCGAGATCTTGAGCACGTGTAGATACTTTAGGTCTACCACTTCCGATGGCTCTTTCCAAAGTGTGTTCAAGATTCCATTTTACTCGGTAATGCCCTACGGTGCTTTTGGTATATCTAACATACGTGAAATTTTACGCACGCTACGGCCCGCCGCTGATTCCAAAACAATCCGCGCTTTCAAATCAGCACCGAGATGAGGTGGCATTTTCACAACACTTGAAATTTTAAACTAAAATGGAATTTACATTTCTAAGTAAAAACCATTTCCTTATAATGCTAATGGACAAGATTAAGATTTCAATAGAGGACTTATAAACTTTCGAAAATATTTAATTATAAATATTTGCACTGCAATTGCGCTTTTTCCTTAATAATTTCTTAGCAATAACATACACGTTCTTGGTTTTAAGTTGTCATAAATTTGATATGATATAAATTTGTGTTTCTAATATTACATCACAAACTAATCTTTATTCGCCAAAAATTGTTGCTTAAGTTGTAAAGCTTTGTACACACCTGAACAACAAACCGAGCAACAAACATAACAACGAACCGAAAGTCAAACAGAACGACAAACGATCTTTTATGATTTCCAATCCGTTTTGGTGCTGTTCCCTAATTATTTTCAGTAGTTTTCAGTTCATATATATTTATTATTGAGAAGAGAAAATTGCGGAAAACAAGAAGATAGTGCCAACCAAATTTTTACGCACAAAGAAGAGTAAAAATTATAATTTTACTTCGCTTTTTTTTTTTATTTTGGAAATTTCCCGCCCAAATGATGCTAATAGGGACATCATTTTTTTCTTGCATTCTTAAACACTGATTAATTTAAAACATTTTTTCCTGTCAACTCCATAATATTACCTAAAACACAACAAACCCACAAAGGGAGGACAAAAATAAATAATTTAATTCTCCCGCATAAGTTTGTTCGCCGTTTTGTTTAGATTCGTCCAAACTGCAAACGCATTCGCCCGCATTTTCTTTGATGTCGGAGAAAAAACCGACAAGTTGCGGGAACGCCGCAAACCGTTCGTGGAACAATCAGGACTTGCGAATCTGTTCTAAAATTCGTACGTAGCACCGTCCAATTTAATGTTCCGATTGCCGTTCGGTTCGTTGTTCTGTTTGTTCCTCGGTTTGTTGTTCAGGTGTGTACGAAGCTTTACAATAAGCATATTAATATGAACTATATCTTATGAAAGGAGAGTTATGTAACTATAATTAACGACTTAACGTTACGTTAGTAGATTCCATTTACTATTTACACATATTTTCTTGGAACATTCGATAATTAACTATCGGGATATGATGACCCTATACTTCGCAGGTTGTGCGCAACTGGATACAAGCAAATAACTTGGAGCTGTTACCCTGGCCAGCAAAAAGCCCAGATTTTAACATTATCGAAAATGTTTGGGCTCGAATACTTGCTGTTATCCGAAGACAACAAGGGCCAAATTTTATACCAGTAAACCGTAATGCACTAATTGCAGCCATTGATACCGCATGGGAAACGATTAATATTAATTATATTGATACCTTGATAGCGTCAATGAGCAGACGCCTCCAAGAATGTATCAATAATAATGGAGGTCACACCCATTATTGATTTCTTATATTTATTTATATAGTAATACCTTTATTTAAAAAAAAGTTTTCATTTAATTTTAAACTATAACTTGGTATCTTAATTATAATTATGTAATAAATTCTTGTCAAAAACTAAATATATACGTTGACAATAAGAATTGCCTTAGTTTTTATTTTCACTTTTTATATTAACTACAGAAAAAATGAAACGTCATAAAATATACATTTTGTAAGGACTAAATATTATGAATAGAGAGTTTAATGATTTTTTTTAATAACTTACAATAATTAGTAGGTTAGATTTATTTAAAAATAAGTAATAATCAGTCAACCCAAATAACCATGTTTAGTTTTTTGATTTAATTTAAAAGTTATTGCTTGTAGACGTTTTTTAAATCAAAATTATTTCTAATTTTATTTTGTAAACATTTCCTAAACAAAATTTTGATTCGATAATTAATCGAGCTATGGTGTTTAATTAGCGATACCTTCAAATATATTCTTTAAAAAAAAATTAAGTAAGCAACGTAAATTACCTATTTTCTAAAACGTGCTTAGTGTAATGATTCATTCTACAGTCCTTCTATAAGATAACCCGTGCTGAGACTACCTGCTGTTAGAATTGTAAATGATACCCGTAAGCCCGCTTCACAATGCGCAAACTTTTGTTTACAGAAATTGTGATGTTCAAGTTTTAAATTTCATGAGTGTACATAGTTCTGATAAGAAAGGTCCTTGCTAACGACCGCCAGTTGACAGCTACTCGAAGATCCGTATGATTTTCTTGGAAAGAAATAGAAGACTCAACTCTAGAAGCAGAAAGTTGCCTTTGTGAATAGCAAGCGCACCGCGTGCTTGACCCCAAACCGCTGAAGGATGTTCGGCCGTGTATCTCCGAGGTCGGCGACAGCGCGATCGTAGGCACGTTTTGTGCCACAAAAGAGTTTCTAATTGCCTGTTCCAGTGCCCCCAGGAATTATCCAGATAGTCAATTATGAGTAGGATATGAGGTCCAGACACGTGCTAAATCATGTTTTGTAATTAGCAGTTAATAGAACCACTAAATTATCCAAAGTAGTAGCAAAAAAAACGACTTACAGCGTAAATTGATCGGTTTATATTTCCACACTAATTTATCGTGCAATTATTGAAGCCACATAGCAGTTTAATATGTAGTTTTTAGCTTCGTACAGCACGGCTAATCGCCCAAGAAGCAGAGAAAGTTTTCAAGATGTCGGCCCGTCGCTTCGATTACAACACCTTAAATTCTAATCCACGAATAGAAAAATTCGTTCCAATGCGCGATAAATTTGATTCTCTTTGCAACGCGCAACGCGTAACAACTTGTAAAACTTTATTGTACTAAAATGTAATCAAAAATTTTGTAAAAAAGTTTTCACTGAACGTATTCACTTTTGACATTAAGTTTAAAGCATAGGCAACATTTATATGAGACGATTGCTACATCGCTCGTAAACGAAATCGTACGATTCAAAAACAAAAGTAGGTTAAGTTTAGGAATACACCACATACGGGGTTTGACCAAATAATTTGTTAATGGAAAGTTAATTGAATAAACAATAATTGTATTTGTTGTAGTAGTTCCAGATGCATGAATTGTTAAGTGCCAAAAAGGTTGACCCACATCAACTCACTCATTGCTTACGGTTTTTTCCATTCTAATTTTTTGTATCAACATATAAAGACTATTACCTACTTGATTGGAATCCATAAAAAAAATTGAAAAAAGTATCTACCTACTTGTATAGTAAACAACCTCAAAATTTTTCTCAATTGCATTACAACATTGAAGCAAAAGATCTGCGGATACTTAACTATTTTCGATTGAGCATCAATTAATTAATTACTAAGGTCATTAAAGGTTAAATGCATTTTTATATAGTCTTGAAACGATTTTATTTTTTTAGTTTACGAGCCTTTAAAATTTTACAATATTCCTGTACTTAATCGATATAATAGATATCAAACTTAACTTATTTAATATCCTTTACTAACAAGGTAAAAATTTAAATAGAAGACAGTTGTATACACACTAAACATAAAAACATTACACAAACAAAACTTTAACATTACAATCTTGTAACGTTTGCATTGGATTCAGTTCAATATTTTCTAAGTTTTAATAGGACAATTGTTAATAATTGTTCATTAAAAAGCAACATTTATAATTATTTATACTATATTAATATCATATTAATATTATTAATATGATATTAATATGATTAATATTAATATCATATTAATATTAATATTAATGCCCTATTAATATCATATGCAGTAATTTTAACGTGTTATGTGGCAATTGTGACATTACGACAGATAATTTATCATTTATTTTAGATACTGTAAAAAAAACAATGTGTAATTCATAATTACCTATTAGAAATGTATCTTATGTTCTCTTTAATTTATTTATATTATTATACTTATTTTTCTAGTTTGGGTAACTCACCCGTTTGAAATAAATGCTTATTATTATTATTATTATTATTATTATTATATTACAAAAAGCACGGCGTCACATTAAATTAACTGCTTTTACAAACGCTGTACCTACGTTAAATTAAAATATTGTGATAAATGTGCAATAAACATAACTATGTTGTTCTAACCTTGATTTGTTTTTTTTAAATTGGCTATAAACAATCTTAATTAAACTAACGCTTCTATCGCTAGACCATGCTCTCATTTATACTACGATCCTACAGCAGACAAATTTTCACTTAGGTATTGGAAATAATTTTAAACAAAAATAAATCAATTCAATATAGTTAGAAAAGTAAAATGCGTCTAGTTACATAAGTAAAAATAAAATGTAACCTCAATATACGTAAGGTACACGCAAATGTTATTACGAAACATCCTATAAATAAGATGGGGAGTTATACGACGATTTTCAAATTAATAATTTTAATATTCTATTTTTCTTTACTATTGTTTGACAAATGAAAGTTCATAAAACAAAAAAATATTTTGTCTGGTAGCCGGACGGTCTTCCGGTTCGATTTTTATGAAACTTGGCATATGAGTAAATTTAATTCAATTTTGGTCATAATCTGTAGAGACAAAAGATCCGTTAACTTACATAGATTTCCCTATATCTTCAAACATTTGCAAAATATTTGTTTCACACACTTTTTCTTTAAATAAAAGTTGATTATACACAACTTTGCTTAAACTATTTTTTAATTTGTAATTACATTATAGTTGTTTTAACGGTATTTTTAAGAATATAAATTATACACTAACGAAAAATTGTTGAAATTTTTGTTCATAATTTTTATTTGAACTATTTTTTTTAATTTAATTTTTATTTGCTGTTTTTTTGGGAAATATAATACTTTAGAATTTCAATTTTTAAGACGTTCAAAGGAAGAACGATCAAGCGACAGTCTTAACAACTACGTCGCTGAATCCTTCTTAAGGATTGTCAATTGTTAGTGTTTATATTTATTGTATCGAATTTTTTTACTGTGTCTATGAAAATTTTGTTAACTGCTACGCAAGGGTGTTAGACATTTTCTTTATTTTTTGAGCAAAATCTTTTACGTCGCTACACACTTTCGATACTCTTTTACACGTTTGTTAGTATCGGAAAGATGTGCAGTTCTGCGCTAAAAGCTTTTTTGTACTATATAGCACAAATAAATAACTGTCATAATGTCATGATGACATTTTATAATACCAAAATATTCCTTTTTTTCTGAAACTACTATTTGTTATTTTTGTACCTATCTAGCGGTAAAATCACAAATTTTTAACTATCCTGTATATCACAAAGCAAACTTCTCTACACAGGATCAATGAACAGGAACTTGGTAAGCCATACTCAAAATGTTAGTTTTTTTACGAATACAAATACCGCAGCAATTAATTTGAATTTGGGCAATGCTTTTAACAAAAAAATTTGGAAAATAACTAATATCTCACAAACAGCTACAGAAAAAGCAAAAATTCCACAAGAAAATATTTTAGGTCAATAGATCATCCACAATTACTTAAATAACCATTTTTTCACAATAATCATGACTCCGTTTTTCCGTGAATGTCTGAAGCACTACGAACATGAAGCATCATATATTAAATGGCCTGTGACTTGTACAATTGTTACTATTATCTGTTTGTAATGTTATTTTCATGTTCAAATATTCTTTTTTATAAACAACATTGATGTAATGTTAAACCAATGTAAAAATGAAATGTTAAATTTAGTTACTTTGTTTAAATATTACAGATCATGTTCTGTGTTTAATGGGTAGTATATATTTTATTACTGTCCAATTTTAGCAAAACGGCATGTAGCATGTCTGTCAACATATTTTGTTTAAATGCAAAATATATACAAATTTTCAGAATAGTAGATATAAATATAGCTTCTAGTTTACTCAGAGTTTAAGCTTTGTGTGACACATACATATATTGTAAACGTAACAAATGTTCTTGGTTAAATTGTACTGTGTTGGTGAATTAACGTTAAGTGCAACGAACATAAAGGTATAAATTGAATTGTTTAAGCAATTGAAAAAAAAAGATGAATTTTAGTTATTTAATCTAAAATAAAATTAATAATATACAAGTATATGCAAATAACTTTTTTCTTTCAATAAAACTTTTCGTATTTTAACAAGTGCCTTTAATAAAACGTATCTTAATTTGTTTTCTTTTGTTTAATTAAATGTGACAATATAATTTTATATTCAAATTTAAACCATGCGGATTATTGAAAGATATGCTTTTAAAATATAGACAAATATTTTAAATTAATATGCTTTACCTAAAAATCTACCTATATATTTATTTATTCACAACATGTGTTGAATTTTATAAAACACTAAACCTTAATACCAACCAAATTGAATATTTATTCAGTAACGAATTGTAATATTGAAAATGCCAAAAGCACTTTCAATTATATTATCCGTCCTGATTAAAATACAGTAAATTGATAGTTTGTGATTTTTTAAGGTCAATACAAAACGTTAAAATGCTTCGTGAAGGTAATAAAATAAGCTATTGGAATATGAAATAAGATACGGGTGTTTATTTAAAAAAAATAAACCAAACTATCATTACTATTATCAACCCCTCTCTTTTGATCACCGTGTATGATGAAAAATATTTTTAATTAATGCAGAGGTACACTCATGAAATTTAAAACTTGGACACCACAATTTCTGTAAACAAAAGTTTGGACATTGTGAAGCGGGCTTAAGGGTATCATTTACAATTCTAACAGCAGGTAGTCTCAGCAGGGTTATCTTATAGACGGACTGTAGAATGAATCTTTACACTAAGCACGTTTTAGAAAATAAGTAATTTACGTTGCTTACTTAATTTTTTCTTTAAAGAATATATTTGAAGGTCTAACTAAACACCATAGCTCGATTAATTATCGAATCAAAATTTTGTTTAGAAATGTTTACAAAATAAAATTAGAAATAATTTTGATTTAAAAACGTCTACAAGCAATAACTTTTAAATTAAATCAAAAACTAAACATGGTTATTTGGGTTGACTGATTATTACTTATTTTTAAATAAATCTAACCTATTAATTATTGTAAGTTATTAAAAAAATCATTAAACTCTCTATTCATAATATTTAGTCCTTACAAAATGTATATTTTATGACGTTTCATTTTTTCTGTAGTTAATATAAAAAGTGAAAATAAAAACTAAGGCAATTCTTATTGTCAACGTATATATTTAGTTTTTGACAAGAATTTATTACATAATTATAATTAAGATACCAAGTTATAGTTTAAAATTAAATGAAAACGTTTTTTTTTAAATAAAGGTATTACTATATAAATAAATATAAGAAATCAATAATGGGTGTGACCTCCATTATTATTGATACATTCTTGGAGGCGTCTGCTCATTGACGATATCAAGGTATCAATATAATTAATATTAATCGTTTCCCATGCGGTATCAATGGCTGCAATTAGTGCATTACGGTTTACTGGTATAAAATTTGGCCCTTGTTGTCTTCGGATAACAGCAAGTATTCGAGCCCAAACATTTTCGATAATGTTAAAATCTGGG
Organism: Abscondita cerata; assembly: GCA_030710515.1. Taxonomy (NCBI): domain Eukaryota; kingdom Metazoa; phylum Arthropoda; class Insecta; order Coleoptera; family Lampyridae; genus Abscondita; species Abscondita cerata. The sequence continues at coordinate 32,828 of JALBCR010000247.1, read as the reverse complement.
CTCTTTGCTCCAGGGTAACAGCTCCAAGTTATTTTCTCACATCCAATTGCGCACAACCCGCGAAGTATGAATAGGGGCGTTGTCCTTTAACAACAAAAATACATTATGAAAATGTTAATTCAACAGATCCCGAACTATTTTTTGGAGAAAGTATAGTGAAATAAGAATACTTACTTGTTGGAAAATATAATCTTCGTCTGGATAAAACACTTCGACTGAAGGTTTCATAATAGTTTCCAAAATATCTAAATACGCAGCAGAATCAAGACGTCCATCGATAGCCCAACAAACTCCTGGACCCCGCGCGCTAACCCAACCCACACATTCACAGAAAAATAACCACTTCGTTTTTTAGGACATATGTGATTATTTTCGTAACGAGTTCCTTCCATTCTAAAAACTTTTAGTGGTCCATCGTTGCGGCTATTGAACGTTTTTTCGTCGCTAAAAATCACTCGATTCCAAAATTCCAAAGGTTCGTTCACATATCGCCTTGCAAATTCCAGACGACGTCTCATATTTTCGTCACTGAGAACTTCTTTCGCAGCAGCATTATACTTCTTTATTCCCATCTCCTTTAATCTTTTTTGTGCAGTTATACGGCATCCGGGAAAATGTGTATCTGCTATAGCCTTGGAGTATGTAGCAAATGGTTGTTCTGTTACGTAATGAAACAACTCGAGATCTTGAGCACGTGTAGATACTTTAGGTCTACCACTTCCGATGGCTCTTTCCAAAGTGTGTTCAAGATTCCATTTTACTCGGTAATGCCCTACGGTGCTTTTGGTATATCTAACATACGTGAAATTTCACGCACGCTACGGCCCGCCGCTAATTCCGAAACAATCCGCGCTTTCAAATCAGCACCGAGATGAGGTGGCATTTTCACAACACTTGAAATTTTAAACTAAAATGGAATTTACATTTCTTACTTTATTTATTGGTTCACACTACCCCTTCTCAAACAGTAGGTAATTGTTTATTTATTACATACTTCTAATGACCAATGTAACAACCCTTAGAGCAATATGACTCAAAGGAAGTAAATTAAACAAGCAAGGATATTCTATTGTTATTGAAACTTATTCATAAAGTAAAAGCCATTTCCTTATAATGCTAATGGACAGGATTTTCTTTTAAGTATTAAGATTACAATAGAGGACTTATAAACTTTCGAAAATATCTAATTATAAATATTTACACTGCAATTGCGCTTTTTCCTTAATAATTTCTTAGCAATAACATACACGTTCTTGGTTTTAAGTTGTCATAAATTTGATATGATATAAATTTGTGTTTCTAATATTACATCACAAACTAATCTTTATTCGCCAAAAAATTGTTGCTTAAGTTGTAAAGCTTCGTACACACCTGAACAACAAACCGAGCAACAAACATAACAACGAACCGAAAGTCAAACAGAACGACAAACGATCTTTTATGATTTCCACAATCCGAACAACAAACGGAACGTTTGTGCTGTTCCCATAATTATTTTCAGTAGTTTTCAGTTCATATATATTTATTATTGAGAAGAGAAAATTGCGGAAAAACAAGAAGATAGTGCCAACCAAATTTTTACGCACAAAGAAGAGTAAAAATTATAATTTACTTCGCTTTTTTTATTTTGAAATTTCCCGCCCAAATGATGCTAATAGGGACATCATTTTTTTCTTGCATTCTTAAACACTGATTAATTTAAAACATTTTTCTTCTGTCAACTCCATAATATTACCTAAAACACAACAAACCCACAAAAGGGAGGACAAAAATAAATAATTTAATTCTCCCGCATAAGTTTGTTCGCCGTTTTGTTTAGATTCGTCCAAACCTGCAAACGCATTCGCGCGCATTTTCTTTGATGTCGGAGAAAAAACCGACAAGTTGCGGGAACGCCGCAAACCGTTCGTGGAACAATCAGGACTTGCGAATCTGTTCTAAAATTCGTACGTAGCACCGTCCAAATTAATGTTCCGATTGCCGTTCGGTTCGTTGTTCTGTTTGTTCCTCGGTTTGTTGTTCAGGTGTGTACGAAGCTTTACAATAAGCATATTAATATGAACTATATCTTATGAAAGGAGAGTTATGTAACTATAATTAACGACTTAACGTTACGTTAGTAGATTCCATTTACTATTTACACATATTTTCTTGGAACATTCGATAATTAACTATCGGGATATGATGACCCTATACTTCGCAGGTTGTGCGCAACTGGATACAAGCAAATAACTTGAGCTGTTACCCTGGCCAGCAAAAAGCCCAGATTTTAACATTATCGAAAATGTTTGGGCTTGAATACTTGCTGTTATAGACAACAAGGGCCAAATTTTATACCAGTAAACCGTAATGCACTAATTGCAGCCATTGATACCGCATGGGAAACGATTAATATTAATTATATTGATACCTTGATAGCGTCAATGAGCAGACGCCTCCAAGAATGTATCAATAATAATGGAGGTCACACCCATTATTGATTTCTTATATTTATTTATATAGTAATACCTTTATTTAAAAAAAAGTTTTCATTTAATTTTAAACTATAACTTGGTATCTTAATTATAATTATGTAATAAATTCTTGTCAAAAACTAAATATATACGTTGACAATAAGAATTGCCTTAGTTTTTATTTTCACTTTTATATTAACTACAGAAAAAATGAAACGTCATAAAATATACATTTTGTAAGGACTAAATATTATGAATAGAGAGTTTAATGATTTTTTTAATAACTTACAATAATTAGTAGGTTAGATTTATTTAAAAATAAGTAATAATCAGTCAACCCAAATAACCATGTTTAGTTTTTGATTTAATTTAAAAGTTATTGCTTGTAGACGTTTTTTAAATCAAAATTATTTCTAATTTTATTTTGTAAACATTTCCTAAACAAAATTTTGATTCGATAATTAATCGAGCTATGGTGTTTAATTAGCGATACCTTCAAATATATTCTTTAAAGAAGTAAGCAACGTAAATTACCTATTTTCTAAAACGTGCTTAGTGTAATGATTCAATCTACAGTCCTTCTATAAGATAACCCCTGCTGAGACTACCTGCTGTTAGAATTGTAAATGATACCCTTAAGCCCGCTTCACAATGTTCAAACTTTTGTTTACAGAAATTGTGGTGTCCAAGTTTTAAATTTCATGAGTGTACTCTTCTATAATTGTACCAACACATATTAAATTAAGTTAAACGACAAAGGCGTAAAAGAGAAATAGAAAGTTATAAGACACCTTTTTTATAACTTATTTTAATTAAATCGTATTAAATATAAACAGAAATTCTGCATCAATAGAATTTTACTTGAAATTTTAAAATAAATTTTTTACAACGGGGTTTACATAATTTCTTAGAAAATACAAATACAAGGTGAATTAAAATCAAAGGAAACGTGGAATCGATCACTAGCGGTTGAATGTATTAACCCCTCTTTAATCTTATACAGCTTAAGGAATAAATTAATGTAGTTAGTTAATAAAGGATTTACAATATTAGAAAGAAAGTTAATTGAGATTAAACGATTTTTCAAGTTTCTGAAATTATTATCTATAGCAAACTTTTTTGAAGACCAATGTAGTCCGACATAAATCCAAGTCATTTTTTTTCTTAAATAAAGTCCTTAGAGTGTCGTACATTATTGTTAAAATTTTTAAATGATAAAACTAGTATTAACAATAAAAAAAATCATTTGTATTTTTATGATGAATTGCTTAAAAAATCAAACACTTTAGTCTAAAAATAAAATATATACCTAATTAATATATATACAGTATTAATATATAAAAGTGATGAATTATTATGTGTAGTTTTTTTTAAACTTCCATGCTGAAATAGAAAAAAGAAAAAATACACATACCGCGTGTCTCACGGAAAAGTTAACATATGCATTTACTATGTTAAATTAAACATTAACATAAATTTTATTCTGGCATAATTTGAACACAAAATAACGATATGAATATAATGTTGAATAGATAAAATAAAACAAATTGATGTGATTGATAATGAATATTTAATGCGTGTTATACTAAAAATTCACTAAAATAAATTATTTTTTAAAAAATTTTATTTATTAACCGAATGTATTTTCATTTATTAAGCGGCCTTTGGGGACGAATTAATTAATTTGTTGCCTAGTAATCTTTTTGCGCTTACTAACTAGGGTTTGATTCCGATTGCAGTATTTGTTTATTATCTCATTTTATAAAAATTGCATTATAATAACATCGATTGTAATTTTATTAAATTAAAAAATTATTTTTTCGCGTAAATCATTATAAAAATGTTACTGTTTTTTTTTAATTTGCTTTAAACAATCCTACCGTTACTTGTAATAGTGAAAGAGACTTTATTAGATTCGACTCTAAGAATAAAAAAGAGAGTCATCTAAAGAAGTCGTCACAGGAACATTTTTATAAAATAATACACAAACATAACACACAATTAAATAAATACGTTTGATTACAACGTCATGGATCCAAAATGTATCTTCAAGTTTTGTATTTTGATGACAGTTGCTTAATTCACAAAACTAAAAACTACTTAAATTCTTCTGCATAAATGCTTATTTTTTTTTTGAAAAAAGTAGGCGTGAGTTCAGAGTTCATGAAATACAAAAATTCGTGTGCGCCACCATGCGGCAACCTAAGATTTAGATTTCACCAAAAAACAGAAAAAAATGAGAATGGCTTATTACGTGTTTCAACAAAAAGGATAATTATTTATGCAGTTTGTTCTAAATAATATAGCACTGCACAAGGATCTCTTAAACCTTAATAAATAAAGAGAAGATTAAGTTGCGCTTTTTTAAGTTCTGCTAAATCAAAATTTTAAATTTAAAAAATTCCGAATGGGGCCGAAGTTATTTAAAAAAAAACGGTTTTTTACATACGTACAATAACGTGACTTCTTTCTGCTTTCCAACACAATTATTGTTACCGTTTGTTATTGTCAACAAATTATTTTAACAGAAATTTGTAGTTGTTTCAAAACACTTCCCGATAGCTTCTGTCGGTGAAAGATGCTTCAAACGAAGGGCGCTACCCTACAATTATAGTTATCAGTCCTAAGTAGTAGAGACTTACGACACATAGAAACAAACAGATAATTTAACGATATAGAGCTTGTTTTACTACTAGTGTCATAGACAAAAATTTTTAACACATTAATTTATAGTAAGTAACAATAAAACAATTAGAAAATAAATTACGTAAACATTAAAATCAAATTACAAATAAATTGACTATAAAATTGTTTGACAACACTATTGCAGTTTTCTCCAACCCGAATGAAGTACTACGGCCAACGCCGAATAGACAATTCACGTTTCGATAGTAAGTACCCTTATTATTCTAATACAATTTTAATTCCAAATAAGCTACGTTGACTTCCCTAATTATAGCTACTAAACCGCGAGTGATTTAAACTAATACTGAAATATAAGGTCAAACATGAGTGACACCGTTTTGTTCGAAACATCTTGCGATCACAAAATTTATCACAATAAACGCTAATTATTAATTAGTGGCGAATTAAACTGATTGATTTACATGCAACTGCAATCATGCAAGTTTTAAAACTGTGCATAAAACATAAAATAAATTGCCTCCAGTTATTCAGTGGTTGGTCTCTTCGGTCGAATTCCTAAAATGATACCAAAATGGCGCTTGCATAGATAATTAAAATTCATTTGACTTAAGCGATTTAACACTGTGCACATTACATATGCACTTTATTGCACCATAAAGGAACCCATCAACCTACAAGTAACTAAATAGTTTAAAGGGTTTTATTTAATAAAAGAAAGTACTTCACTTGTAGTAATCACGAAAGTATCGCTAACGCAAAACGCAAACGATTAAAAAAATAATGGCTTTTGTTTACACCGTATATTTATTAGTTTGAGTACCGTAGAAAAGAGTGGGGTTAGTTCTCTTATTAGTTCAATTATGTTTACACTATCTTAACTTGATTCCGTTTTTAACCTCAATTTAAATTTTAATTTTGATTTCTTAAAAAAATTTTATATTTAATAAATTATTTATATTACCTTTTTATATTAAATAATTTTTAATCTCAGGCTTCCACGACGCCACAGATCGCCAAGAAGAAATTTATACTTTCTTTTCTTCTCCACTTACATTTAATTCGATCCTATGTGTTTACACCGTATACTTTGATTCGAATGTTCAAACCAAATTGGTTCGATACTATTTGGTCCTTGTGTATTTACACCGAAAAGTTCAAGTTAAGTTCGCATATAGTCCTTGGTTCGAGTACTAAACTGTCGGTGTAAACATAGCCAATAAAGCGGATATTCTAAGGAACGAATTCAAGAAGAAAATCGATTTCCACGCCATCTATCGAAATAAAAAAAGCGGGCGTTCTAAAGAACGAATTCTACTCAATCTCTATAATAAAAACCCAACACTAACGTTTGGTTGTCTAAACATCATGCGAAAAATTGCATGAAACCAAAATTTATTCAACCAAAATTCATAAAAGATAGATAGAAAAATACCGCCACAAATTGCATTCTATTCACCACACCCTAGAAGTACCCCTTAGTAATGTACTTCTGTTAATTTTCCAGCATTCCGCCCTAATTCTATTTCTTAGGTCTTCTATCAGCGAACTGTGCAAAATGCAAAAACTGTGCAATACAATGGTCGGTGTGACGATCGGGGGATCTAGCAGACCAATTTATTTCTCCATTTTGGTTTCCTATCCGTCAAGTTGGGTAACTTTAATTGAGGTAATTCGTTAATACTCTTGCTTATGTGGTGGAAGATCATCTTGTTAAAAATATTATTTTGCTTTAAATATAAGAGTTCTAAATATCGTGTCGCAGTTAATGCACTTTCATACTTTTTTGATCGGAGATGACCACTACATTCAATACCAAACTTTTATGGCTCAAATGTTTCAATTTTTTTTGTTGAATCCAATGAGTATTTTAACAATAATGTCAGTTGTATCTATTTACAATGTAATCTTCTTTCGTAGTTCAAAGAAATTGAACTCTAAACTGCAGCGTCTATCTGTAACAAAAGGGAAACACCAAAAAAACTGTACCAAAAACTATACTCGGACACGTGTTTCAATAGCTTTTTTCTTTCGTAGTCACCATGAAGTAGACCTTGACGTAAGATCAAAACTGTTGAATATTTGGAACTTTTTAAAATATTATTTTAGTACAGAAACATGAGAATCTTATTAGCGATTTCATTGGCTAATTTTTGACAAGTTTGGCAGATATCCTGTCTGAGAATTGTGGTAAAGTTACTTTGATACCTTACTATTTCTCTATGTTCTCTATAAATTAAAATCTTCTTTAACATTTTTTGATTCGAATATACAATAATTTTAAGCAAGAGCATGTGGTATGAACTATATAGCAGTTAATTTTTTTATAAAAATTTGTCGTTGACATCGATGACATTACAAACCAAGGCCTATTATATAAAACAAATAAAGATGTTTTGAGTTCTTTTGTCTCTCAAAAAGTCTAAAATTTTAATTTTTATGTATTTGTTTTTGAAGTGATACTAATAAAAAAGTTACTTCGTCGACATTATTTTATCGATTTTAAAACAAACTAAAGTAGAACACTCGGTATGCAATGGATTCTAAGTTAATACAAACCTTACAAACTTAGTAAAAACTTTTTGTAGTTTAAATATTTTTGAAGCAGTACGAAGCTGCACGAGAAAAGTTTGTTCCCTTATTTTGAACTAAGTTTTAATATTTGGTCCTAGTGGTAACCGACGGAGAATTTCATAAAGTTCTTTCATTTCCTTCGCTGACATTGAAGGATGAGAATGAACATATCGAAGTATAATGTGAAATATTTCGAAGTTACTAAACTTATTTCCTCTTGTTAGAGTTATATATTATAATATAATACATTTGTATGTGTAGTAGTAATTTCTGCGATACATTACTAAGTTGACACATAATTTTACTACCGGTAACAACTATTATAGTTACAGTAAAGTTGTGGCATTTCTATTAAATAACCACAAAAATGTGCATAAAAATTGGATTATGATTTTTAAAAGCAATTTATTTCAATTAATTATTTAAACATCAATCACTTTGGTATACATTTTTAACATTAATCATTTTATTTAAATATTAAGACATTTAGTAAACAACTCTAGATAAAAAAACCGAATTATACCTATCTGTTAAGTAACATACAAATGAGTTTTAAATTACAAAAGTGTTAAAAGTGTTTTAAAATCTAATTTTAGATAAATTTGAATATAAATTACATATTACTACGCCGTAATTACCACTGATGTGCTAAATTCTTATTCATCCTTTGTATAGGTGATTTATATTTTAATGCGTCCTAAGTTAACCTCATTTGTAATCAATCAAAATACAGTTTCTTAAATAAACATACAGAAGTTACTTTTTAATTTTATTAGGGTAATTGAAACGTATTGCTTATTACACATACTTCTTTTGGACAGCATAAGTACATATATTGAAATTAATGACGGTTTGTACAAGTTGTTAGCCATTTACTGAAATTTTCCTCGTGCTCTCTCTGTTTGATTATTACTTTTACGTTTATATAAGTACATAAAAAGCTGTAAAAAATATGTTTTATAAAGAAACAACAAAAACAAGAACAAATTATGTTGTGTAATGATGGTTCACCAACTTTTTTCATGTAATAATTTCTTACGATCTTGGGTATTAGTGTTTGAAGTTAAACATTAATATATTTGGTTCACAAACATAAAAAATCCTGCTCCTTAAATACAGTTTAAATAAATAACAAACCCAAACTAATGTGGATTCAATGCAAACATTAAAATTAAAAAATATCATATGTTTTTGGGGTTGGATGTCTGTAAATGTTTTTTTTTAGCTTTTTAAATAAATTAATGGACATTATAACTATGCTTAAAAACATCAAACAATTTTCAATTTTGTGAATGCAACCATTATTTTGCTCAACATAAGGATGCGTTTAGTAACGAAAGTTCGCATCCGTATATACGTAGCTTCCTTTAATGGAAGTGTAACTTAGTTTAAGAAAAAAGAAGTATCTTACCATCTGAGGCTCACCTTAACAAGCTTCCAAAAACAGGAATGTGTACGCTTCTAAACCAATTTACTTAAACAGAAATTGGAGAAAATCAAATGAGGTGGATATTATCCAGCTATTTATTAATTCACAATTTAAAATTCCGAAGAATTTGTTACCTTTTTAGCTGATCTGATTTAATTTATCAATTAAACAGCAAAAGTTAAGTACTAGTTCGTGTCTATAATTGGTTCATTAAAGTTAAAATATTTGTGTATGGCAAGCACAAGCACCTAATTGGAAATTTCATCAATGACGATTGTTTCAAGTCGGTTAATTCGGCAAACATATCCTTTGATATAAAACAAATTGACACTCTGTGTTCATGAATCAAACTTTGAAATTGTTTCTTACTTTATTTTACTCAGAGAGTGTCAGTATTCTGAAAATTGTTAAGTAAATTAAAAGTGTTTTTTTTTTATTTTTAAGTGAAATGGTTGATATATGTTGAATTTTATTTTTATACAGGGGATTCATCACTATTGGAACATAGGCTAAAAGCAGGTTATTTAGGCTAAAATATGACTATAAGACCCAATATTCCTTAATAAAATATCGCTGTGAAAAAAGATACAGAGCGTTATTAAACTATTTTTTTTCCGTTTTTTGTTAATAATTTCACTGTAAATTTATCAGAGAAACATAACTTTAGACCAAGAACATTATTTTATGTACTATTTTACAATTTGTTGTAGGGGGCGCCACGTGAATGATTCCGGATGATGAAATCGACTGCTAATTTTTTTTGAAAAAGCTTTTTAGAGATTTTAATTAGAAAATATGACGTAAACATCATTTCTACACAATATTGGTACTCCTGTTTAAATACGATAAATTCATCTATTTTCGAGAAAAACGCAGTTGAACAATTCGTAGTGTCAGAACGGGATTTCAAATATTACTTCATTTATTAAGGGTACGTTTTGGATTGTCAGATAATTATGCTTCTCTGTAGATTTTGATAAGAATTGATAAATTTACAGTGAAATTATTAACAAAAAATGAAGAGAAATTTTTTTTATTTAACACTTTGTATCTTTTCCACAGCAATATTTTATTAAAGCATATTGTGTTTTATAGTCATATTTTGGTCTAAATAACTCGCCCTTAGGCTGTGTCCCAATAGTTATGAATCACCCTGTATATTTGAGTTGTAAAGGTATTTTATTCCGCATAAAGTTGGGCTTTCTATAACTTTGCTTGATTGTTGCTATAACAAAAACTAACCTTACTAGTTTAATGTAATAATTTTTGGCAGATTAGGAGAATAAATCCACTTTTACTTAGACAATTTAAGTTACATTAGAGCAATCATTTGACAAATCACTTCAAATTAGGGTTTTCAAGTCTATAATTAAACGGTTTTTTTTTTAATTGTGCCGTTTACTTAGCAACTTGTGGTAAACTTCTAGTTCTAAATGGGGAAAATCTGATGAAGTACCATTATTAATTAATTTGTAATGGAAGTAAATCGCACGTCAAGTTCTTAATATTCTCTGAGAAGTTATTAACCGACATCTTCTACGTCGTAAGTAGCATTTCTTGACTTATTATAACCATTGTAAACTTTGGATTTCTGTCGCTATCTTACCTACGTTTCAGAACTTCCCCTTTGGTTATTTATTTGATTGGAATTAATAAAAACTGGGTAATAATATTAACACCACTTCGTTGCTATTCATCTGCTTTTGAAACCGGCTTACTACTTGTCTATTCAAGGTTTTATCGAAGATAAACCGGTGAACTAGAGGTTATCACCTGGACTTATCTATTTATCCAGTCGATGACATCTTGTTCCTGCTTCTCTCTTTTACCTGTTTGTTATACTAGTAATCCGTTTTGGAATACGAACCGGCTTACTCTTCATCGTAATCATCGACAGTCAGATAAGTTGAAATTGTGCATGCTTTACGTTATAATTTTATTTAAAACGCGGTTCTATCTGCATTCTGACGTGAATTTACCTACATAATTTCTGCGCTTTGTATTTCTTTGATGTGATTTGAAAGATCTTCTGAATATTAGGATGAGATTGCGCCTTTAGTTTTTTGTTAGATTTATTGTCGACTACCGTTATTCAAAGTGAGTGTTTATATTTAACGTCAGTAAACGCCACACTTATTTGTGTGTGAGTTTTTTGAAATTTTATTATCTGTTTATGTCCACTGATTACTAAATTATCCGGCCACCACGTCCAACCAGTGACATATCGTAAGAACCGTTGTTGCTTAGTTTAACAATTTTATTTAATTATTACTAAATTATCTCATATCATGTAGCCTCCAATACACAATTGTTGTATATTTTATCTGTGCTTTGCGCCTATAACTAGTTTAGTCGTTTTACAAAAATTATATCTCTACAGTTTAACGATTTGTTTCTGTGTCTTGAGTGTTGCTCGACACTGTCATTTAATTTAATGCTTTATTACTAATAAACTGTAACAGTGTTAGAATAAGTTGTTCCAATGCTAGGACTGGTAGTTTTTTCATCATCTAAAACACAGCAAAATGATATAAAACACGCTTGATGCACTCATTTGTTTTTTAACTCGCCGCTACCTTGCTTCTTCAAAAAAATAATCTAACATAATTTTAACGAAGAGTAGTTAACACAGCCGTTTAAGTAGTTATTAAAACTTTACACATTGAATTATAATGAAATTTAGTATGATTCAGATTTTTCATTATGATAAGAATTTAAATCCAATAGACATGCATCATTGCATTGATATTACATTTTTTATAAGTACAATGCAAATTCAGGACCAATCTAAACGCATATACTGCCATGACTATAAGTAGTTGTGACTCTAGCAAAGCATTAAAAAATTTGTCTTCAGCTCATTTTCTAATGCCCTTACTCTTAACTTAATTACAATCATTGCATTCTCATTACATAAAATATAAATTTTCAAAATACAAAATTAGAAAATATTCAAACTGAAAAACAAATATAAAACTATAATTAAATTAAACCATAAAATTTTTTTTACATCTGCAATTTGAAAATTAAACTCTATCAAGCTAGACAGGAAAGTAAAAGAGAGATTGGTAAAGTAACTTTACCTGTTTCTAATAAATGCCAACAGTTATCTGTAACAACTATGAATGTTTTAAGTGTATTATCGTTATCAGGAGCGATAACTTCAAATGTTTAACACTCGTGTCGATAGCCAAGTATTTCTTGTACAGTAGCATACACGCAACGAAAGAACACCTGATGCACATTTCGTCTTATTATCAGCTCATCAGAGCTGTATACTTTAGTGCGGTATACAACTGCACAAGAAGGCTGTTGGTCTTTTACCGGTTCCAATATTTCACTTTTTAGTTTAGGCTAGAAGTAACTAGTAGTAAACACAACATCACCCAAGGTATATTCATTATTTTAATTTTCATAGAAACAAAAACGTTTTTAGAAGTAGAAATGTTATTAGTTATATTATACTAGGGGTGGAAAAAGAATTGCAAATATCATCAAAACACTATATAAAAATAACGTAAGGAAACATTTAATAAGATTGCAGAAATATTTCAGCCAAATTTTTGATGATTATTTATCAATAATATTAAACGTTTCGCTTTTTAAATAAAAACTTCATTAGTATGTCTAAAACAATAAATTAATTATAATAGTTTATAAAAAAAATTAATTATAAAGTTAAATTAATTATAAAAGTTTTTTAAAAATTCATGAATTATTTATAAGTCAATTAATAAAAAACTTACCATAATAATATATAACAATTACACAAAGACATAGATATTAGTTTTACAATAAAATTTTTATATATTAAACATACGTATTGATTGAAGTACAAACAAACAATGATATTATTTTTATTTCCTTATACTAAAAGTGAAAATGTTTACATATTTTGTGTCTTTCTTTTTACTTATTCGGTTAAAAAACATTTTATTTTAATTTAAAGTGTCTGTTTTTTCATTGATTGTTTATGGGTTATTGCATGTTCTATTAAGGCTGTGTTAGTTGTGTTAAATTTTTTTATATTTTTTTAATTGACTTTTTGTGTTGATTTAGTCTTTCTTTTAGATATTGTTTAGTTTGAGCGATATATAATCCTTTACAATTTCTACAATTAATCTGGTATATTAAATTAACGCGTTTTTTTTTTCAATTTTAGCTTTTAATTGGGTGTAAATTTTACTACCTATAGTATTGTTATTTTTATTTAACTTATAAATAATGCATCAATTTTTAAACAAACTATTATTAACTTAACCCTAAAATTAATTTTTTATAAACTATTATAATTAATTTATTGTTTTAGACATACTGATAAAGCTTTATTAAAAAAAAAGAAACGTTTAATTTTATTAATAAATAATCATCAAAAATTTGGCTGAAATATTTCAGCAATTTATTAAATAGAATTACAGCCGTACTTATACCTACAAATACTCGGTAAGGAAACATAACGGGTAGTCAAAGAGATTTGAAACAAAAGAAGAACTAAAACAACGATATGTACTTAGTCTACTACTATTTTATACACTCATAGACGAAGTCATAAATACCAACAAATACAAGCAAATATTACTCTAAGAATAGACTTTTTCAACGAAAAAGATAGAAGTTATGCGCAGTGACACTGAACATACAGTGCTTTTATTTCAAAACTAGTCATCCAATGGAATCTTGACCTAGAAAAAAATACGTCAATTTAATGTCAAGGAGGATATTCAAAAACAGTGTTTATGTATTTTTTCTTTTCACTCCTTAATCCCCAGTCACCATCACTTTAAAATTATATTATATATCAAGGGCGACAAGTTTTAAAATAAAAGCACTGTATGTGGGTATTGTCAGAGAGGTAACAATCAACGACATTTCTTACGTCAAATGTAAAGTCACGTTTGACAGTACTTTGAGTTATATCTCGGTTTCTGCTTTATTCGTTGTCAGTTGCCACTTGTCAAATCTAACTTTCAACGTTCAAACCAAAAATATCCCCACAAAGTAATGAAACAACCTACATAGTGTAATGCTATTGTGTAGTGACGTCACGAGTTTGTTTTTTTTTTTGAAAAGATCTATTGTTATTTGCAGATGTCAATAATAGCAAAGACAAAAGAAAAATTACAAAAAAATCTTAGCTTGTATCAAATGGAAATCTGCAATGAACTTAAAAATACATTCATTACCAAAGAAGAAACACCCAAACAAGAAAAAGGGGAAGTGTAAGACTATCACTAATGTATGGTAGTGAATCCTGTAGTTCAATAGAAGAAATGACAGAAGAATAACACCCTAAAAATAAAATTGGAGAAATCAAAAATGCGATAAAGTGAGAAATGAAAGAATAACAGGACGACTGAAAGATGGTGATGGTCATTTTTACTATCGTCGTTTCTTTTCGAATTATTTGTCGGATTTTCCTTTAATAGTTCCTGGCAACAGGCAACCAAACGTACTTGGGTACCTTGGGCGACCCGGTTGATATTTTTTTAGATCGTAACTAGAATATTCATTTTAGTTGTAAAGGTTGGGCATGGGCAGTTTAGACGCATGTGTGTGTGATGAGCTCCTTTAGGTAATTAAAATGGTTATTCCAATTAATCTACTAAAATATTATTAGTTTCTTTTAAGTATCTTCTTGTGAATTTTTTGAAACATAATTTGAGGGATTTGTTTAATTGAACGACGTTTAGAAAACGCCGTAAATGAGTGTTATCAGTAATTCAACAAGTTGCTATATAGCCATTTTGTAAATTTTTGAACTTTTCTTTGAAGGATTTAAAATAACCGCTTATTCGAATTTCTCTCTCGAAGAGTGGAAATATTTGTCTATTACCGAGTTATGTATGCTCTGTGAATTTCAACTTCAAGGCTGGGTAATTAGATTGGGATGTATACTTATGGATCTTTTACCTCACCGATACTTAAGGAAGGTGTCCGATATCGTCAAAACGCGTTTTTGTGCATGTATGAAACGTTATTTGACTGACAACTTACATTTTAAAGATACCAAATAAACATTGGGTTTAGCATTTGTGACTCAAAGGTCTTTATAGTCTGTTACGGTTTTATTTTTTTAATGTAGGAAGTATGTTGAAAGCCGTCTTAAAACGTGTGTCGCGAGTAATATGTCGTATTTCGCGCATTGTGCTAATTTTCTATTGGTGAAAAATAAAATTCGGCTAAGATTCCTAGACGAACAGCGGACATCTTATTTTTCTTCCGTATGGGTGTTTTAGCGTAGATCTTGAAGTTAAAACTTTACACAAAAATTATTAATGTGTGATTCAAGATTTTCAATACAAATGATTGGTTAAGTTTAAATCCCGAACTGTCGATACCGTCACTAGCAGAAAACCTTCATTCTCGGAACTGCATCCTACAGATTATTCAGTGATAATGCGTATGAAGCTCAAGTACATATGACATAGAACGGCTTGATTTCTAGTATTTAAGTAAATTTTTGTTTGGTGTACTCTCCACAATTGAACGTTTTCTTAACTAGCTCAATACGGGCTCGGGCGCTTTACTTAGAGCGGTTGACGCGAAAACAAAAGGCTTTTTGGGTTTGCGGTAGGTACTTACCCTTTTAATTCTAGTTTAAGTTAGTTTAAATTGCCGTGTGTAAGTGATATGTGTACGCAGAGCCTTCTTAGTAGCCAATTTTTAATTGGAACGTTAACTTTAATTTGAGTGTAACTAAAGCTTACCTGAAATCCGACACATTAATTGCGAGTTTTATTTTTTGTTAAGCGAGGCTGGTGCTAACGCACGGAACTATACGCGACAGTCTCCCTATTTCTGTCACATTCTCCTAGTACTGTAAGATTTGTTTGTTGTTGTATTGAATTGTCTGTCTTTCTCTCTGGTTTGAGTTCGATTTAGCGTATTAGGCTTTAAGTAAAACCTGTTGATCTTCTGTTGGTCGGTTTTATTTCTTTCCTTTACCCAGCAAGTGGCGCCTTGTTAGACAGCAGTCTAATTTTTTTTTAAATTCTTTAGAGACCTCCGCGACTCTCCGACTAAGCCGGACGCTGCTCTAACTATCATAAATATTTTATCCTCCACGAACGTAGTGCGCTACATCGATCCGTACCCCCTTTGTTTTTCTTTAGTTTGTTCCTCTTGAGCCGTCGTTATTTGTAAACGACAACCGTTACAAGTCGACCAATCATTTATTTACTTTTGTACGGTGTATGGTGTATGCATGATACACGAGTTCTGGCCGCTTGATTAGGTCAAAATGTTTCGAAATTAGAACTTATTAGTATATCGTGTGTCGCTAGGTGTGACCATTTAGCTTTGCGTCAAACGTTTAAATAAACCCGTGGGGTCTATTTTCAATTTAACTTTTAAATTATCAGACTGTGATTAATGTGTTAATTGTAATAATCTGTATACCGTTGTGCTTCAATTATTATAAAATTGTTGATATCTCGTCTTACTTTGGTGAATCTCGTCAGAATAAATTCTGTACTCCTTCTTCTACAAGTTTGTTTGTTTTAATTTTTTAAGTCCTACTGCTTAAGGATAATTATTAGGTCTTGTAGGTAGCGTTCGCTGTCGCTTTAGAAGCCTTGAACTACGTTCTTCGTTTACTTCCTACCACCCACTCTACGACATCGAACTTCGGGTAGATTTCTCAGCGACTTTTTCAATATTAAATATTTTGTTTAAGTTTTATTTAATACCTAAACAACAAACCTGTAAGAAGTAAACCAATAAAGTTACTGATAGAAACAAAACTAGGATGGATGAAACACCTTCTCCGAATGAAGGACAACAGAATAAGTATCTAAAAAGAATACATAAAGAAAAGAAGAAAATTAAGAATAAAGGAAATTAACCCTAAATCAAGTGGAGTGAACAAATACGAAAAACAGCAAAAAACAGGACGATACAGTGGAGAAATATTAAGAGCACAGAACTCAAAAATTGAACTAATTAGAAAACATTAATTTGATTTACAATGTATCGTATATTACAGTGTATAGTATTGTATGTTGTAGAATATTAATTGTGTTTAGAATTCGACAACATAACAGTAAAGACTTCTAACTTGAATAATAAAACAAATCACGAGATCAAAAAAATTATTTAATTTTTCAACAACTAAATTTTTAATTGAGTTTGTATTATTAAACTAGATTTAAAATAAAATTTTGTACCTCCAGTATTTCAGTTATGGGTTAACTTAAATTTTGGGTTTACGTCATGGTAATAATTGTTGTCACAATTGTGAAAAATTAACCTTAACCAAGAACTGAAATACTGACCGTTAATGTTTAAAGTTACATTTGTGCAATTTTGGAATATCTGCTTTAATTTAATTTACAATTTCATAAGCGGTTATAATTGCAACATCTATCACGTACTGAATAACAGTTAACATGTTGACAGTTTCATATTGAGGTTGGCAATACCTAAATAACATTTGGCGAGCTTTGAACTAATTTTCTTAAAGTTATTGAAGTAACAGCTTGTGCACCAGCAGCCACGGCTCCTTCACGAAGAACAATATAAATAATCAAACTAATTATTAAGCTATTTGCAGAAGTACTTTTATAATTAAAAGAATTGTTCATGGCTATAGTCTAATTCTTTTGGTTTGAGATTTGTTAGTCCAGTTGAATTAGCATTTTTGACGGATAAAATTGTTATCTGAGATTTTATTGGTTTTTATGGTGGGGAATGGCTTCTAGAATGATAATGTGCAAGAACTAACTCAAAACCTGCTCTGCTAAATTAACAAGGAGCAAAATTGCGTGTTTTTTCAGTTTTTGTACAGCCGATGAAAATATACACTTCCTATCGAAAATATGTATTATAATATGTTGTAGGCAATTGAATTACCTACAATTTAAGCTAAGTTAAGTGCCAGTTCGTTAACTTGTTTATGCGAAAATCAATGGTGAAGTCGAAATTTCCATTTTTGGAAAATTTAGTGTTATTATTGAACAACGCTATGAATGTTGTGTAAAATTGCTGAAAAGAAGCCCAGCATAATGCCGAATATGTGTGCAAAAGCGCGATTCGCTAAAGTTAATAATTTTTGCTCCAGGTAATTGTTAATTAATTTTGGAATTTTTTTCAACGAAAACGTTAGATCCCTTTTCATTAATTTAGAAAGTTAATTTTTGCAGATATAGCTTCTATTTGGACCAAAGAAACATAGAAAAAAAATTTTTTTTAAAGTTTTTATTAAGTCGTTCATTTGCGTTAACAAAGTTTACTTACTTACACAATTTTTTCTGATTTGATGAATTGCAAAATTAAAATGTTTAATTTTGAACGGTTAAATTAAGTCAATGTGTAACAATGATTGTTTGAAAAAAATTGCTATTTTAAAAACAAAAACACGTAGACAAATTTTTTCTTCTTTTAAAAAACGAAGAAAAATGAGCACTTTACAATGCAAAAAAAACCAATTTGGAAATTTTTTTCAACGAAAACGTTAGATCCCTTTTCGTTAATTTAGAAAGTTAATTTTTGCAGATATAGCTTCTATTTGGACCAAAGAAACATAGAAAAAAAGATAAATTTCAAAAAGTTCATATTAAGTCGTTCGTTTGCATTAACAAAGTTGAGAAGGCAAAAATGACTTATAAATAAATGGGCGCAGGGTCAGACAAAAGCAGCTAGGAAATTCGTTTTTTTTGCATTGTAAAGTGCTCATTTTTCTTCGTTTTTCAAAAGAAAAAAAGTTTCTCTACGTTTTTTTGTTTTTAAAATACTTATTTTTTTTTAAACAATTATTGTTAATAAATAATTGGACTGATGCAACTGAAATTTTCGTAACAAGTAAAGGAAGGGTAGAACTTTCATTTCCAAAACGTTAGAAATCTATAATGTTAGTAACTATGGTAAAAGTAACCCTGAAAGTTAAACTTTAATTAAGGAGCGCCATGTGCGAGGAAGCGCGACCGGCCGGCTCCGGTGCGCGAACGCCGCGCAAAATTTTTTAATATTCGAAAAAGTCTCTATAGCCTGTAAACCGCTTGATCGATTTTGATGAATTTTTTTTAATTGTGGTATCTTGACAAGGCGAACCCACTGGTGCCCATAAAGTTACACATTGACTTAATTTAACCGTCCAAAAATCAAACGTTTTAATTTTGCAATTCAACAATATGGAAAAAAGTTGTGTAAGAAATTTTTTTTATTTTTATCTATTTGTACGTAAAATATATGTCTTTTTTTTAAACAACACCAACAAATTTCATCTTTGTTAATTTTAACTTTATTGTTCCTTGTTTAAACAATTTTTTCATAGTATTTGAACATGTACAGAAAGTCATGACTTTTTTTTGGACTCTTACGTGTAATATATGCTAATTTATTTTATTATAACATGAAATGGTACATTTTTATAGAAATTATTATGTTTGCAATAAAATAGAGTGCAACAGTATTGTATTTTAAGTTTATTAAAATAAAAGACATATTAATGATATTTTTAAAATTTTCTTTAGTTTCTTTGGTGGGGGGTGGGGGGGATTTCTTCGTCGCCAGCTTCATTCGGCACATTTAACTCTTCAAAAAGGCCTTCATTTTCTTCAAAATTAATGTTATCGGATTCTTCTTTGCCTGCAATTCTTTCGATGTTTTCACAGCTTTCGCCGTGACAATTTTTTGCATATGTCACTACATTTTAATCCGTGTTTCCTGCAGCTACAAGTTATTGATGTACAATTACTTTTGAACGGCAGGAAACAATTTTCAGCAGCGATTCCGGTATTAACAAATTATTTGCAACATACACTGCTTTAATAACTTTGCTTTCTGAAGTTGTCCATTCCCAGGTACTCGCACTTATGGAGGTATTTCCCTGTCACTATTGCATTTGAAAATACACTCTAAATACGTACAAATAGATAAAAATAAACAATTTTACTTACTTACACAATTTTTTTCTAATTTGTTGAATTGCAAAATTAAAATGTTTAATTTCAGTTGCATAAGTCCAATTGTTTATTAACAATGATTGTTTAAAAAAATTGCTATTTAAAAACAAAACGTAGACAAATTTTTCTTCTTTTAAAAAACGAAGAAAAATGAGCACTTTACAATGCAAAAAAAACGAATTTTTTAGCTGCTTTTTGTCTGACCCTGCGGCCATTTATTTATGAGTCAATTTTGCCTTCTCAACTTTGTTAATGCAAACGAACGACTTAATATGAACTTTTTGAAATTTTCCTTTTTTTCTATGTTAAATAATAAAATAAAAATAAAATAAATAAAAGCTATATCTGCAAAAAATTAACTTTCTAAATTAACGAAAAGGAATCTAACGTTTTCGTTGAAAAAAATTTCCAAAATTAATTAACAATTACCTGGAGCAAAAATTATTAACTTTAGCGAATCGCGCTTTTAAACACATATTCGGCATTATGCTGGGCTTCTTTTTCAGTAATTTTCAGCAACATTCATAGCGTTGTTCAATAATAACACTAAATTTTCCAAAAATGGAAATTTCGACTTCACCATTGATTTTCTCATAAACAAATTAACAAAATGACATTTAACTTAGCTTAAATTGTAGGTAATTCAATTACCTACAACATATTATAACACATATTTTCGATAGGAAGTGTATATTTTCAAAGATAACAATTTTTTTTTCACGCTTTTGGTGCCAATTCGACTGGACTATGTATCGTAATAAAAAATCTGTATCGTAATCAGTTTTATTAACGTAATGTTTTATAATCCATTAAGTAGATAATTTTTATTATTAAATTAATTTTTTTTTACAATTTTCTGTGCAAACCAAAGTTGTAAACATTCATTTTACCCTCACAAAATAGTACAGTTTGCTGCCGTATGATATTAATGCATCAAATTTAATAGC
Source organism: Abscondita cerata (assembly GCA_030710515.1). Lineage (NCBI taxonomy): Eukaryota > Metazoa > Arthropoda > Insecta > Coleoptera > Lampyridae > Abscondita > Abscondita cerata. The sequence continues at coordinate 11,881 of JALBCR010000247.1, read as the reverse complement.
TTTTGAATTTATTAGTAAACCGATTAAATCGTACTAAATAATTTAATTAATCAATATTTTCTACTATTTTGCAAAATAAAATTTTTATTTGTTACTTTTACTATTTACATTACACGATTGTACAGTAAATAAAAAAAACGTTTTCTCAAACGGTTTTAAAAAGATAATTAATTTTTTATCTAAGTTTAAGAAATATTTAAAATAAGTAGGTATGGTATTTCATACAAAGAAAATATTATTTGCATTCATTGAAAAAATAAACATATTTTCTATAGCGTTTAGCGTTATATAAATACCGTTTGTTTTTGTGTTTCCTTTAATGATTACAAGAATAGAGAGTTAACAAAAAAAATTTTAAATTTTTCAGATATTTCACATAAGTATTTTTTTTTAAATTTTATTTTAAATTTATACAATGAGTTTTTCGGTTTCTTTATAATTTGTTTTTAAAGTAGTAAATAAAAAATGTATATCCATATAATTCCGTGTACAGACTAATAAAGGAAACTATTATTTTTACTTATATACATGAAAATAAGATTTTGTAATAGTTGTAATTTTACTTCTTCAGTAGTAAAAGTAACTTTTACTTTAAAATTGTTGCTAAAATAGTAAAATGTCTTTTGTTTTATGTAAAGCCCTTTAACATAGAAATTATTTTTTTGCTCTGACCTTGTTGGTTTGATTGCATTTTGGTGTAGAATAAAATAAATTTAAATTGTACGTCAACATGAGACTCTAATTATTATTATTCTCTTAATTGTTATTTAATTTACAATATCCCAAAGTCTTGGATTTATAATAAAAACGTGGTTTATGATTTAAAAAAATTTTAATTTTACAAAAATAATCGAAAGCATTCTTTTTTACACATATGAATATAATTTTAAATAACGTTTATAACGGTTGTAGTTCACAAATAATGAAAATAAAAAAAAGTGACGGCTCTAGCGATACAACCTAGAAAAAAAATCCAATAATATTTGGCTCGAAATAGCGCACTAAATTCGTGGAAGATTTCGTATTTGTAAGCGTTAGCACAGCAATGTCCGGCTTAGTCGGTGAGTTGGGGAGGTTTTTGATAGAACTAAAAGAAATCAACTGCTGCGTAACGAGGCGCGACCTGCTAGGTAACAGAGAAAAATAAAACCGACCAACAGGAATTCAATAGGTTTTACTTAAGGTCTACTACGCTAAAACGAAAACAAATCAGAGAGACAAATAGACATGTAAATATAGCAAATACAACTTAAAATATTAGAAAAATTGGGGAGAAATGAGAGATTCTGTCGCACGAAACTTGCGTGCATTAGTAACAAAAAAATACTTAAAGTTCGCAATCAAATATGTTTAAATTCAGTTAAATTTTTTGTTGGTTACACCTCAAATTATAGTTAACGTACCAATTTATGATTGGCGATTAAGGAAACTCGACGTACACACGTCACTTACACACGGTGACTTTAAAACTAATATTATACTTGGACGAGTACGGTACGTAGCTCCCGTCAACCCAAAAGACATTTTGTTTCAACTTCACCCACTTCATTGAAAGCGCTAAAGCATACGTTGTAATTAGAAATTAACACAACCACTAGACGAACCAAAGAAATAGCAAAAGAAACCACTTACGACAAAATCCGTCGGATTTATATTTCCACACTAATTTAACTTGCAATTATTGAAGCCACATTAATATTTTACGTGTAATTTTTAGCTGCGTGAAGCACCGACAACCGCTTAATAGAAAGGAAAGTCACAAGATGAGAGCCCGTCGTTTCGATTAATATTGAGAATAAATCGATTCACCAATAAGACGGCATGCGCGGTAAATTTGATTTTTGTCGCAACGTGCAACTCTCGCTACCTACATTCGGGTTCGAGTATTTTAAACCGTAACACTTTACGCAACTAATAATATTCCGTTACAACTTTTATTTATTTTTGGTACAAATCCAAATTTGTGCGTTGGTGGCAACATGTGGCAGTGACTCCTTGACCCTGGATTATTTCTACGATGTTTTCATTTTTTTATTTGTTGTTTTTTTCTTCTTCTTCAGCTTTGGTTGTTTATAACTTTGCGTCATCAAAAACTTTGTTGTTTTAGTTCGTTTTTTAACACTACGCGGGCTTAACCACAAATGTGCCATAAATATGACACCTTTTTTAATTATTAATAAACAAAGAAACTTTTTATATTAATTATTTTAAGCACGAGCTAAAATGCACTGCTCAAAACCGTCTCCTCACTAATTTCACTTTACTTGATCAGGTACACACACAAATCGATATAATCTCTCAACATACAATAAACCTCTTATATCTTAATACTAAACATTATATATGTTTTTACATCTATACTCTTTGTCATTTTGTTTGATTTGTTGTTAAAAGGAATCGTTCTAATTTAAACTTTTTCCCAGCATAATCGGCTGTAATAAAGGTTTTCATCTTTGTCTGTTAAATTGTGATATACTCGTATTTTAAAATCGCATTCGCATATAACAAATCGTTCGTTAATTCCTTAGTGTTAATGCTAAATCTGCAACACGCTGTGTTAAAAATCAATGAACTAATTATCGTCCGATATCGTATAGAATTTTGTTTAAAAATTGTTAATTCAAATTAGAAAATATCCGACTGGACCTTTAGTTGACACCTGAAGCTTTGCATAAAATTGAAGATTCGGGAAAATGTTGTGTACTAAATAGTTCTAGACACTATTTAAATCAAATAAACGAAATTGTTAGCCTTGCTATCGAGATAGTGGAGTGTTTATGCAAATTACAAATCATTGGTCGCATTCAACAAAACCTAATTGTTTGTTCAAAATTAATATTTTGAATTTTTTATTAAATTGATTATTTAGAATCAAAACCACTTTTTATGTATACAGGGTGTCCCAAAGATCACTCCCCAAGCTTGTATTTCCGTTATTTTTTATTTTTTTATTATTTTTTTTTTTTTGTTAATGAGATTAAATTCTCTATAAGATAAGTAAATACAATTTTCAAATTCTGCACTCATATAATGGTAGCGATATTCTACTGTTTCTTTTCAAATAGCATAATATACTTTTTCTACTCCTGTATTGTAATTCATGTATTAGAGTTTTACAATCTGTACTATAATGAAATTTATTATAATATAAATTTTTATTATGATACAGATTTAGAACTAATAGAATTACGACATTACGTAATTATCAAATGTTGCATCAGTAGGATACAAATTCAGAACCAATAGAAATACATCGTTGTTTATTGCACTTATCGACTGGTGCTGTGGCTAAAGTCAAACATAAATTTAGCAATTTGACAATTTGTAAGAATTGTAGTACTGCTTAATTATTTAATTATTGTTTTTATTTAACATTGTGAAGTTGTAAAAAAAATATTGTATGCAATTCACATGTAATGACTGTTAAGGCACAAGCAACGTAATTAGGAAATGAGCCAAATTTAGCGTATTAGGCTTTAAGTAAAACCTTTTGATCTTCTGTTGGTCGGTTTTATTTCTTTCCTTTACCCAGCAGGTGGCGCCTTGTTAAACAGCAGTCTAATTTTTTTTTTATTCTTTAGGGACCTCCGCGACTCTCCAACGAAGCAGGACGTTGCTGCTCTAACTATTATAAATATTTGCATACTATACTATTTTTTAAATATTTTGGATATAACCTTTTATTCTCTTTACAACCACATGAAAAAATATGGGTCCTACATAAGAATTTTTGTTAGAAAAATACGATTAATAGTTGAAGGTAGGTTTGCCATGGAAATAACTACTGATTTTTGTCATTTTTATCTAGGAGCCTATAAAAACAATGCGTAAAGTTAGTTGTCAAACTAATTTTCCTAGTTTTTGAGTGTTCCGTTTATCATAACAAATATGAATTAAACCAATTCAAAAAAGTGCGACATGATGCTAATTTGATTATTATTATTTTTGTGATTATGTTATAATAGCAAATTGTATTTACTTATCTTATAGAGAAATCTCATTTACGGAAATTTTAAAAAGTAATGAAAAAATAAAAATAACAGAAATACAAGCCTGGGGAGTGATCTATGTGACACGCTGTATATATTTTTTTTTGCAAAATGTCTAATCATTTGTAAAATTTTATGTGTCCTGCTCTATTTTAAATTATAAATAAATCTATCGGAACTTATTTATTATCCCAGATTTTTATTAATTTATTCATACTTTCTAAAAATAATAATGTTAACTATTCGAGATGAATTTGTTTTTCATTGAAGTGATTGATCACTCGCTATCGCTCGTAAACAAATTTCTCTGTCATTAAAAAAAACTTTAATTTTTTAAGTAAAATGTGCCATTAAAACTACTAATAAATTACAAAACGATTAACTTTATATTATTTTATTAAAATGATGTAATCCAAACAAAGTTGTCTTCCTCTATTTTTAAAATATACATATAACAGATGTAGTACTACCTAATAAGTTAATAAGGTGATAAATGTATGTATGGTAAAACATGCGTGTAAGTGTTCGAACATTTAATTAACTTCTCAACGCAAGATAATGAAATTCTATAAGTTAAAGTGCAAGTTAATTAGATCGTTATTGTTGCAATGTGATTTATTGAGACATTTTGTATTATGTATTCAATAATTATGTTTAATCTAAATTTACTTTTAATTATTTTCTCTAATTAAATTTAATCATACGCTGTTTCTAAGATTTAATGCTTTAATGTGCGAGTTACATTCGTTGTTAATTATTTGTTAATTTCACTAAGTGTCGCTTGCGGTTTTTTGTGAATTTTGTAGCGCATTTCGCAGCACATAAAACGTTTATTTTTTTTTCCATAACAAAACAAACAGTCAAAGAAAGACAATAATTTAGGTGAATAATTTTCGAGTACATTTCCTGCTGTAATTTTTATTTGACGAGCAATAATTATGATAAATTATAAAAATTTTAGTTAGTTTAAATAATAATCTGTCTAGTCGGAAGCTGTGAAATTTCTTTAACCTTGTTAAAAACTGATTTTTTACATATGTAAGCGGCAAGTAGTATATTATTAATTCACGTAAGATTGAAAAGTGTTTACTGCCCGAATTATGTACAATACTTTTTCTGCGTAACACTAATTTAATTAACTGCAGTTGTTGTCCAATCTGAAACATAGAAAAGCTTTTATTATACAAAACGTGGAGTAAAAATAAATAAAAATCTAAGTTTTCGACTTGCGAGAGTGAAGCGTGAGCCACCATCTTAAGTTAAATACGCCAAAATTTGTTTTTTTAATAACGTTTCAACAGTTGAGTGTGTGACATAAATGCTTATGAAAAGTATAAAGTAGACAAAATTCCTTACATTCTTTGTATACATATTATCTTACGACCAGTATTTCAGTCATGGGTTAACTTAAGTTTTGGGTTTACTATCATAATAATAATCGTTGTCACAATTATCTCCTTGGAAATTATACCAAAGAATTAACCTTAACCAGGGACTGAAATACTGGCCATTAGAGATAAAAAATTGTAAGCGGTGGCAAAAACTAAACCAAAATAAAATTAAGTTGTGGATCTTTTCTCAACAAGGAAACAAAATTTAATTTTGCTTGGCTGAAGAAAGATGATGAGGTATCGCATCCACTAAGCGCATAGAGAAAAAATTTTGTAAAAACCTTCTACGGTCAGAAGGGCTTTCAATAGGAGTTGAAAAACTTTTAATAAATTGTTTTTTTTTGTTTTTTTAACTCCTATTGAAGGCCTTTCTGACCGTAAAAGGTTTTTACAATTTATTAATAAAACAAAGGAGGAATTATTTACTAAAGTTAAAAAATGTTGTTAACAGCTCTCCCTCTACTAAGTTTTTGCAGGTTTTTGAGGATTTTTGTCAGAAAAACTAGAAGATCTACGTGCTTGCCAATTGTCATTGTTCTTAGCCAAAAATCTTTCTTGTGATACTTGAGGTGCCATTGTTTTATGAAAATATTAAAATTCATCAGCTGACATATGTTTCTTTGATCGGAGAAATCTTTCTACAAATTTTGTATTTTTTTTTATACCATCAATGATTTTGTACATCCTCGATCTACAACGGTGTGTGTTATTTTTTCCTAGGAGTTCTGTGAAAGTTGCCTTTAAGTATTCTTTCTTCCAAGAATAATGATAAAGGAATGGTGCAATACAAAAAAAATAGTTTTCTCTAAGGAACCTACACTGTGTAAATTAGCTATAAACAAAAACATAGTTGAACAAGTGATGTATCTCAAATATCTCGTAATAGAGTTGTCCAGCAATCAAAATCCAACAAAAGACCTCAAAGGGCAAATCACCAAGATCGCCGTGGCATCCGGAAGCCTTAGAGATGTAGTACGGAACAATAAACAAATGAGAATAGATAGCAAAATCAAAATTTATAAAATTTGTTTAGACCCATTATGACTTACGAAACTGAAGTATGAACAGACACTCTGTCTGAATGCAAGAGATATAGGGATTTTGCATTATTTATACGTCTCATAGACATTTTGGTTTTTATCAAGCTCCCATATAACATATTGCATATAGCAACATATTTGAATAGATTGTAACTATTGAATTAAAAAAAAAATATTAAATTAAAATTTGAGCCTCTCAATAAGATTTAATTTAAATTTTACCTCAGGGCTTGAGTTGGTTTACATAAAATTATAGTTTACAGAGTAACAAATTAATTTTAATCAATTGCATACATTTTTATTAATACATGCAAGACATAAACAAAAAATAAAATAGTTAATGGCACTTATTTTTATATGTGCACGTTAGCAACGAAAGAAAAATTTAATTATTAAAAATATTACGTTGTACATTGATTAAACTAACTTAGACTATTTAATTAATGAATATGGGATCCATATTTATGTATTGGTTCTTTTTATAAATTATAAATCAATTAAAGTTTTAAACCATCCAATATTTATTTTTTTATTTATTTGACTATATAGTTTCAACTCAAAAAATAATATGAGATTCATTATAAGAATTACAGATAAATCATTTGACAAACATATGACAATTGGTTTTATATTGTAATTTAGAAAAATATAAAATAGTTTGTACCTAACAAAAGGTTTTTTTAACAAATATAAATTAGGTGTGTAAAATGTTTAAATCTAGAGTTAGTTAAATTTTTTTTTAAATATTATGGAGATAAAAATTCTGTTTGATGTTTTAATGTAAGTTCCTCAGAATTTGTTTGATCGTTGATTATTAAATTTGGATTTGTTGTTTTAATGTATATGACTTCTAATTTATCTAAAATGTGTTTATTATATTTATTTATGTTTAAAGGATGTATGAGTGAATGACTTAAATGTTTATGTTTGTTTTAGATTATGTGTTTTGCAAAAGTGAAGTGACTTAATCGCATCTGAATTATAAGAATATTTGTCTGCTGGTTGTTAACTTAAAGTAACCTTCCAAATTTTGTGTTATTATTTTGGTCGACATGATGAATTCTTCAAACCATTTTATGTTTATTCGTTTTCCTTCAATTGGGAATTTCCCACTAATTTTAATCATTCGGATTCACACAATTGCCATAAGACGTCTTTATTTATGAATAATTCGGTAGTAATTTTAATTCAACCACATTTTAATATGATCAGTGGATTTTACGAGTATTTGTTGATTGTTTTATTTTGACATGATGTTGACCCGTCTGTTAAATCATCAAAACTTTAAAATTGTAATGTTGATTTTTTAAAGGTCATACTGCAAGTATTTACCGAACTACCAAAATACGAATACTCTTTTTTATCACTTTACTTTCCTTCCCCACTTGAATTAATGTGATCCATGCAGGTGCGCTTGAAAATTCTTTACCGTAAGTTTATTTTACATCTGCACTGATCATTTTAATCTTTATCACGTCTGCTAAACGACAAAACTAATCTGAAATTTATTTAATGTTGGAAACTTGCGTGTTCTCAATTTATAAAAATCCTTTTATCTTTATTTAACACTTTAACTGCTTACAAATTTAAACATCCGTTCTTATGAACTCTTAAATTCAATTGATTTCTTAAATTAATTATAGGTAGGTTTTTAGAAATCTTGACTAACATTAATTATCTTTTAAATCTACGTTTGATTAAATAAAACATATTGATTGTTGCAAAAATATTAATTTAAAATTACCTGCATGTATTGAAGAATAAATTTACATAACTGCTTTTATGTGTGTTTTAGTGTTTTGTCTACTTCCTTTATAATTCGGAACTTCCCGTCTAATTTAATGATGTCGTATCTCTTAATTTCACAATTAAATTTCTTGTCATTTCTTTAATTTGCATTATATTGAAAATACAGTTATTTTCTCTCTACAATGGTGAACATTTTACAGGGTCATTGATGGTCGATGGTAGGTTAGACGTTTATGGAAAACAGGGCATAGGAGTAATCTGAAAATTTGGCTATTGCCATAAATAGACACGATCTATCTTTCTAAAATATTTTATTTTGGCGGTGTTGCCGCTTCTACTCAAAAGTAGTAACAACTTGTTAATTTTAAATAAAACACCCTATATATTATTTAATTTTTAGAATTTTAATTTCTTACTGATAATTTTTTTGAATAGTTTAATACCTATCTACACCGGTTTTGAGATAATAATTATTTTAGGTTATTTTTTTTTCAAAATATGATCCCACCAAAATTTAAATTTAGCTGCTATTTGAACTCATATAAGGCTGAAATTTTAGATGCAGTTTGCAAAAGCCTTGTATTTAACAGCTACTTAAATAAATTTATTTTATTTTATACAGGGCGGTTTAAAATTAATGATTTTGACGTGACATACAAAAAAAGTCAAAACTTTATTTTTTCAAATGGAACATCCTGTATATTACTTCAAATTCTGATAGACAATTAAAATGCCTTTAAGTTGATGTAGCATAATAATATAGCTAACTCGTAAACTTTTTGAAATAATCGCAATAATGCTTAAAAATTACATTGTCATCACATAATTTGCATTAGTTAGCAATGGAACGCCATAAAATTTGACAATTGCTCAATTATTTACTGTGTTTGACAGATGTCGAAATTTTGAGATTGTGATTGCGATTTACTAGTTAATACATATTCAAGTCAGAACTTTATACATAATCCTAGTTTGTTCTCATCTATATTAAGCAAAACAGCAACTAGATCTTATTTAGGAGATCGCACAATTGAATTAGGCGTTTAGCGCCATGCGCTTCATATTTTAAAACCTCCTCCATTTCTAAATTTTCAATACCGCACTTCCTTCTAATTTCTTGCGTCTCTAGACATTTGACTAAAATAGGACTGGGTGTTAGGGGACCCTGGCATCTGTCACAAGTTGGGGTCGCAACACCTTTTACGAGATATGACGAAGTGAGTTTGGTGTGTCCTACTCTAAACCTTGTAATTATCACCTGATCCCTACGCGTTAAAAGATTCATTTTACAGCGATTTACTTAATCCCTTTCCCTCTAATAATGGTGACTTGTAGGGATTTGCCTTTTTTGAAGATTTTGATAGCCTTAACATATTCCATACACCATGGCGAGTTATCAGGAACGTTATTTATATCTCGCACAGGCAAAACAAGGAATAATTCTTGTACTGTCTCAAACCGCGTAGAAACAGGGAGTGGACGAGTCGATGTTCCGTATTAGTATCGATCCCACAACTTAATTTTGGTGTTGTATGATAACGCCAACTTAGATCGCCGTTTCATTAGAGATGATATGCCAGACTTTGCGTACAAACTAGATCTCGGCGTTGTGTAAAACTCTCCAATGGCGTACCTGACACCGGCATTGTGGACAGCATTCAGATAACTCAGTGTTGACCGTGTCGCCAAGCCAAACACGATTGAGCCATAATCTAACCTCGATAGTACCAAGGATTTATACAGAGTAAATAATTGATCCCTGTGAGCGCCCCATTTAGTGTGCGAGATGCACTTGATGAGGTTTAGCGCTCTAAGGCTTTGGCTTTGACGTTCTCAACGTGACTTTTCCACGATAAGCGATCGTCCCAAGTTAATCCCAGGTAAGTAATTTCAGATACGCATTGAAGCGTTTCGTCATTTATAGAGATGCACGGTCGATAGGGAGAGGTACGCAGGTTGCAAAAATAAACACATTTTGTTTTGAAGTTTAAGAATTTTAAACCTCTTTCCAGCGCTGGATGCCCCGAAAGTGTTAACCGACGTTTGAAGATTTTGATTTATGTCGGATTTCAGAGAGCCGGATAAGAAAATCACGATGTCATCGACGTATATGCTACGGCGGATGTTGGGTTCTAAGTTGTTGCAGATGTTGTTAATAGCGATCGCAAAGAGCGTGACGCTCAGGGTAGAACCCTTGGGAATTCCATTCCCTAGAGGTTTTAAGCCTCAAACAACTCTAAAATGCCTCTTGATGAAAAACAAAAGATAAAAGAGGCAATTACCCCTCTAGCCCCACTCATACGGTGTTTCTAAAAGACCAAATCTCCACGTCATGTCGTAAGCTTTTTCGATATCGATGAAAACGGCCGTTAGACTAAGGTGTCTAGAGTCGAAGCTTTTTCATGATGGAGAATTCTAGGTAGACTAAGTTGTGGAGTGTTGATCTTCCAACACCAAATCGGACTGGTACTTCACCAACTGGCTGTTTTATCTCAAGCACCAGACGAGTCTTCTATTAATCATCGATCTGGAGAAGTTTACTCAGACGTGACGTGAGGCTTATCGGCCAATAATTTATATAAATAATTCAACAAAGGAAAAGCTCTAACTAGAGGGGTACGTACCTTCCGTCCATATCCGATTGAAAGTTGCTAGTATGGAGTTCTTAAAGAAAACGTCGGTTTGTTTACAAAACTCATAGTGAATCTCGTGTTGCATAAAAATTCGTCATTAATTGTTTTAAATTGTATCTTCTTTTTCCGTTAACCCATAGATCTTTGAAAAAAACCAAAAGCTTACCATATTTTTTTTATATAGTGAAAATTCTAATGGGTGGTAATGTTTTAATATGTAATTTACAACATTAAATTTACAGATAAACTCTTAAACTAAATAGTAATTTTTTTGTTAAATTGTAAAAAAAAACAAAAATAACAGAACAAAAAGTTTGGTATATGAACCACAACACTACAATATATTATAATTTAATATACATTAACTCTTGTTGACTATATATTAATCTCAGATGAGAAAAATTAATTGCAAAAAAAGGAGTATTATCAATTCACCATGTAAGTGATCACGAATTGATTTACTGTAGTTTAAATTTACAAGGTACTTCTTCTAAATTTACATTCAAAACAGTTGCGGAATTTAAACATTTTGATTACTAATAAATTTAATGGACATTTACGTGCTATACCTGGAAGATATCTATGAATTAGATAATATTGCCAGCAACATTGCATTTTTGAATGAAAATATTTTAATGTTAAGTGGATTTATTTGCACCACTATAACCATTCGCATTACAAAAAAGTTATTCTCCATGGCTTACCGAGAACATCCGTGTGAAATGATGAAGAGTAGAGACAAAGCATTAAAAAATTTAAAAAATCTAAAAGTAACGATCACTGGATATTATACAAAACTTGAGAAATATTGTTAATGTCGCAATTTTTAGAGAAAAATCACTTTATGAACAAAATTTAACAAACAAATAAGAAGGAACTTTGGCGTGAATGAAAATTTAAATATTGTTTACCAAAAAATCACCAATTACCTGATACACCTAAACAACCCTGACGAGATGAATACTTTTTCTCACTTGTACAGCAATTACCATTGAATGATACTATTATTCAACGTTATCAGCAAATACGAAATCTATTCACGACTGTCTAGCAATACGTAACTGAACGAAGTACAATGA